>CM041777.1:95429359-96029359 GCA_023374045.1 Limonium bicolor | reverse complement strand
AAGAGCCTAGAGAATGGTTCACCCTCATGTTAAGCTCGTTACACACACTCATTACCGTTCTTTTATTCGAACGAGTAACTTAAGTCACAGATGGTTCGGATATAGTAACCCAAACACACCACACAAACACATGTTCCCACTAAACCAATCATAAGTCAGAATAGGTATGCTTTGGAGGAAGCTAGCGGGAGATCGAATGCCAAATTAAGGAGAACAATCTTAACAACATAAGAGTCGAATCTGATTCAGATATCTACTCTTAACTTACATGCATGACCGGACAACCGGATTCCTCACTTCCCAGATAGCACTTGTTAGAAGTTCACGGTGGAACTTAACAAACAATTCACAACAAGTGGTAAGTCAAGCTAGACACACACAAGGAAAATGAGTCACATCATAACATCACAATAATATGAACAACGGTAAACTCATTACATGATTAAGTCTTATAACGTCATAAACACACAGAAAAACAAACAACACACAAGCCGGTGTAAACCGGTAGGCAACAGACTGCAAGAAAACCATACCTTGGTCCTTGCTTCGATTTGTTTCCACCGTAGGTCACTCCTATACATGATTAATAACATCGGTTAATTAATTTATTTAACCTCAAATTTACTAAATGTTTAACATAATTATATGACATGTTTTAATGTCTTAACTTATACTTGATTACCTACATTATACCCTAGGGGGTTAACTACATTTGCCACATTCTTTACTGTTTTTTTTTATAAATTTTGGTCTGTCCGACCCACCGTCCGACCCACAACTGGGTCGGACCCTTCCAGTGATTTTCGGGTTTGGAAAACTTAACTTGTCCGACCCATGTCCGACCCAACCATCTGGGTCGGACCATTCCAGAGATTTCATCGCCCTTTGAACATACACGTCCGACCCACGTCCGACTCACTCGACTGGGTCGGACCATTATAGAACTTTTACCGCCTTACCAAACAACCATGTCCGACCCATGTCTGACTCACTCGACTGGGTCGGACCATTCCAGAACATGTACCGTCCACCAAAACATGACCGTCCGACCCATGTCCGACCCAAGTCCTCTGGGTCGGACCGTTCCAGAACCATTTACTGACGTCTAACAGAGGCTGTCCGACCCAAACTTGGGTCAGACCCCTGGGTTGGGCGCCATCAGAACTTGCCCAAACTTGTCAAATCTTCACCAAACCTCTCCTAAAGCCTCTTAATGATTCCTAACATCATTTGGTACCCTCAAACCCTCATACAACATCCATAAAATTCATTATCTATCTCCTTAACACTTACTCATTCCATATGAAATTCTTAACACTTATGTTATTTTCTCCTAGGTCTCTAAGTGGTGTTTCATACCTAAGATAACCACCATGTCAATAATGTTTCCTCACTACTACTACATCATCTCCCAAACATCTTTTCTTCCTAAACAATTTCTTAAACATCTTTACAAGTTTATAGCTTCTCAAGTAACAATCCACCTCATCCCTTTTTCACCAACAATACACTAGTCCTAAATACAACCTCATCAAGAATCATGGAATGTCCCAAAGCATTCTTTTGCATTCTAAATCCTCTAGAACATTACCTAAGCCCTTTTTACATCATTAAACACCTTAATGCATGTTTCTTTCACAAGGAAAGCACTTAACCATTCTAAACATTTCTTAACTTATCAAACTCATTTTAAACCCGTAGAACTCCTTGTTTGTTACCTAAATTTTGACATAGGTTCTCCTAGAACATTACTAAACCAAAACACATTGTTTTCACCATCAAACAACCAAGAACACTAAAAATCCATCAAACACTTTCTTATACACAACTTCACACATATAGCACTACATCACAATATAGTGCATAATTTAAATTGCATGGCACTTAGGCCCTTAAATAACATGGTTCTTAGGCCCTTAAGATGCATAAATCATAAACTCTAAATTTCCACAATATATTTGCCTTTGACCTGCAAATACACTCAACAACACATATGCCTTTTACTAAGCCCTTAAGGTCATTCTTCTAAGTCACTTCCCATTGGCTCCTTAGATCATTTTCATAAGCAATACAAGCTCATTTCTCCTAAGACTTTAAACCACATTAGGTTAGCATATTTACCTCTTTTCCTCACAAACTTCTTTCTTGTTTCCTTGTTTAAAATCGGCAAGGCTTTAGATTGTTTGTCAACTTCTAAACATTATACAAACAGCATAATGAGTATTCAAGCTTTAAGCTTCATCTCATTGTAAACCCTAGATTGTACATTGTTTCAAAAGCATTAAGATAATTGTTTTACCTTAGAACTTGAAGAGAGTTTGAATATATACCAAGAGAGGACTCCTCCTAGTCCATGAAAGGTTGGAATGAAGCTAGAACAAAGCAACATAAGGACTCCATTAAGAGTGATTTTCGGTCAAGATAAAAACATGGAGGAAACATCATTTTTCTTTGAGATTCCTTACCTAGAAGCAAAGGAGATCAATAATATGTAGAAACATAAGCTCAAGCTCCATCAATGGTGGAACTCCATGGCACCGAAATGGTGGTCTTGAAGTTTTGAGAAGATAGAAGTGAAGAGCTTGATGAGAGGAAGAGAATGGTGGTGTTTGTTTTTGATTTGGTTAAATGAGCTAGGAATTACAAGTGGTCAAAGATGGAATTGTGTGTGGTACTATTGCAAACCGTAAATGGAGAATGAAGAAGAGATAGAAGAGAGCTTAGGAGGCGTGTGAAATGAGGAAGAAAATGAGAGAATGAGATAAGTTTGTCTTTTAAGAGATATTAAGTAGTTAAAGTAAATAGTATTCTACTTTACTACTTTAGCTAGTTTTTTTTGTTTAAGTATGGTGAGTCACCACCATAAAAACCAGCCCCCATTAGTAGTCTAGGGGTATTTTAGTCTTTGTTTGTCAATTTAGTTACTTATAATAACATATGTTATAAACTAGCTTATTAAAGTTACTATTCATGAAACAAGGCACACAGAAGTGAAAATTTTGATTTCCCATTGATATAGACTTCCAAATATGATAATATATAGTACACATGTTAATTAAAGAGTAATGATGGACATCTAGCCATTCAAAACTCATTTACAAGACAATTTTTCAAAAATGTGCTTTAAGACTCCTTAAAGCACATTTTATGTTTTAACTTGTTTTCAAGCTTGGTTTTCTTTGGTAATTGGTTTAATATGTGCATTAGTATAAAAATAGGGTCTTGGTAAGTTCATTAGGTCTTAACCAAGCTTATCCCAAGCTTAGAGCACATTTTGGCCTTTATTGACCTTAAAGCACATTTTGTGTTTTCTATTGTTTAAATTGTTTACTAATGTTCCTAAGACTCTTTTTAGTCTTAATATACCCATTTAGGTGTTCAAATAACATACTAAGGTTTGGGGTATTTCAATCTACCCCCCTTAAAAGAACTTTGTCCTCAAAGTTCACACTTCCACATATCCTAAATGTTAGAACACGGGAATACATATAAATAATACTTCCATAATAATATTAACAACACACTTACATAACATTGGACACAAGGTCCATACAACATCATCCACATCATTCAGACACAACGGTCTGTAACATAACAACATAACATAGACGATGTATTTAAATACACGTCGTACACACATAACCGGAAACGGCTCTACCCCCCTTAAAAAGGGGTACGCCCCGTACCCTATACACATAAGCACTAAGAAGTAAACAATGACGGGTACTTCGCCTTCATCTTATCTTCCAGCTCCCAAGTGGCCTCCTCAACGTCCTGGTTAGACCAAAGAACTTTCACCAGTCTCACAGACTATGGCGAGTGTCTCGAGTCTTAGTATCCAGAATCCGTACCGGAGTCTCCACTGATCGCATGGTCAGCTCTAAGGTTAGCCTTTCAGGCTGAAGCACATGAGACGGATGAGACATATATTTCTTCAACTGGGACACATGAAATACATCATGTACCTTGCCCAGCTCGGCGGGTAGATCAAGTCTGTAAGCTACCGGGACGATCCGCTCCGTCACAACATAAGGCCCCACATATTTTGGGCTCAACTTGCCTTTCTGGCCAAAACGAAATACTCCCTTCATGGGGGATGTAGACACCAAAAATTCTCACCCCATAATCTAAACTTCAGAAAATTCAATAAAATGAGAGGGGTCGTCGCTCCTCCGTCTCAAAATCTAAACGTGCTCGCCAAAATGAAACCATCATTTTGCGACAATATTTTAAACCAATTTTCAAGCATTTTAGAAAAATCCAATTTTCCAGAAATTTTTAAACAATAATTTGTTTTAGACTTACCCTTTTAATTATTTATCTATTTGGTTATTTTCATTTTTATTTCCTTAGTCGTGGGCATTTCATTTACTTTATTTTACTTATATTATTTATCTTTTTTATTATTATTTTTATTATTTTTTAATGTTGTTATTTTGTAAGTAAAACATTTTATTTTTATTGACTACCCTTTTAGTCTTACCCTGCATATATGTTTCTGATGATTTTACTCATGTCGAGTTATAACTTTTATTTTCTCTCCCTCAATTTTGTATAAAGTTCTATTGCCTTTTCCTTTCTCATTTCAGTGGACCAAGCTTGGTCTTAGCCCAGTATTCAGTTAAACTCAGCAGCCCAAACCCAAACCCAAACCCATTTTCTTCTTTTTAACCCACATCCAAACTTCAAGGCCCACTCCACACCAATCTCATCCACACCCAAAATAAACCCTAAGCCCACTTCCTCTTCCTAAGAAGAACAACAAATACAAAACCCTGGGTCATGAACAGTAGCCGACCACCCCGCCCTCTTCCTCGGTCGACTCCTCCTCCCTCAATCAAAAAACCTTCACTGGTAAACTAAAAATAGTCGACCTTCTTCTTCCTTCAGTCTCGAAAACAGAAGAAAAAGGAGCCACCAGATTTCACCATCGCTTTCTCCCTCCCTCCTCGGGTGATCGACTTCACAATTTTTTTCATTTTCCATCTTTCGACAGCAATACTTCCCCTTCCCCCGATCATCGGCCGCCTTCACTCTCATCTTTTTCCCACACCATCTACCAGAGCCGATTTTGGATTGTCACTGCTGCTCCATGATTTCCCCCTTTCTCTCTTTCGATTCGAAGCTCATACTCAAGTCTCCCCATCTTCCATTGACATGTCTAATTCGATTCCCCTTGCATCTCCTCCGTTCGCTTTTCGAAGATAGCTCTCCTCTAAATTTCGTTCGACATTTAGCTCCATTTCGGCCTTTGGAGTTAATCGTCATCACCATCGCCTCCCTATCGGAGTACCGGCCTTCTCCGATTCGTGGGATGGGCTTTCTGATTTTGGGTGTTCTTTGCAGAAAATGCTCCTGTCTTCACCCCGGTATTACAATCTTCAACCGAATAGCCTTAGATGTCTTTCAACAAGTGTGTTTATTGGTGTTGCTGGTTCTGTGTGATAATGGCAATTAAGCATGCTTTAGTTCTCTGATTTGAGGGCCGATATATACTATGCGTGAATGCTACCTTTCTGTAGCTCAAGATTTCCTGATGTTGGTTGGCTTATCGGTTGGTCTTATTCGGTGCTCTGACACACATATTGTTAATGTTGTTGATTTATATATGCTAAATGCTTCTCTGCGATGCTCATTTTCTGCGTACGGGTACTGAAAAAAATCCTTCCCGGCCTTTGGATTTTCATTTTTGATGCATGAGCATTTTTTTTTGCCTTGTTCTTCGGTCCTTTGGCACTAGCCAGATTCTTCTGTGTTCGATTTGGCTCTTGTTGTCAATTTGTTGTCGATTGGATTTGGTTCGCACCCCTTTCCATGGCTACTCTTTCCGGGAAGCAAAACCCATATTTATTTTGCTCTTGATGAAGCTCGCATTCGGAAGTCCTCCTTTCTATCAACGAAATTCAGATGCAAAAGCTAGACTTGGTTCGCGTTCATTTTGATCCTTATTTTGTTTGGGTGAAATCTACCTACGGTCTGACTACTTCGCTTGTTCGAGATATCGTTTCGGATGTTTTGTTTTGTGATGAGGAAGAACCCCACTGACTATGCCAAGCTCCACTGGGTTAAAATCGGTTCTGGTCTTAGATTTGGTTTGGTCTTCTCGATTGATCTGCGCGAGAGTATTCGCTCATTTGTGTAGATCTTTATACCTCTATTTAGTGTTTGGGGAAAGCTTGTTCGATCTAGATCATACTGCCAATGACGTGTTTTGAGTTGTTGGATTACCTGGTGGACTATTACAGCTCGTTTGATCGATGCTCATTCGGTGGCAATATTTGACCTTGTGTGGTTATCATTTGTTTAAAATCCCTAAACATAATGACTATCTGATTTATTTCACGTGTGACACATATGTTGGACATTTTGGAATTGGATCGAGATGGATGGTTGATAGTCCGGGTCAAGATTTGTTTGTCTTATGCACTTTATGGGCTTGAGCGTCTTGCTTTCTAGCGCATTGTTCGGCTTTGACGTTTGTTCACTTAATGGGCTCGTTGGCCCATCTCATCTCTTGCAACGTTCACTGGGCTCGTACGCCCCATTCATTGTAACGTTCATAATTATATCATTGGAGATTCAGTTGTGTACATTACATGCTTGATGTGAGATTCTTCTGACATTTGGATCCGTGTCTTGACTGAGGTACACATGGGATCGACTGGACCTACGATCCTGGTCTTACGGCTGGACTTTGGATCATCTGGACTGACTGTACCCATGCGCTTCGGGCTCACCCTCTCTCATGGGTTTGGAAACTAAGTTGTTCAATTCCTTTTTATTACGCCTTAATTATCTTTGATATTAATTGCCCCTTGCGGTTTGATATGGGTTTGGAAATTGATTTGAGACTAGCATATAACTTGCCTCATTGCGCTTAGATAAGAACATAAATCGAGCGATAGTTGCCCGAATGTTATGACTGTTAAAATAAATCACACGTTGGTTGGTTGGTCCTTATTAACTCTTCATCTTAGAGGGAAGTGATATAAACCCATCTAGGTATGATCCCACATGACTCACAACTTCACCCCTTTGATACTACACTTCGGTTTGAGTCATAATCTAAGATGATGAATTAATTTGAGTAGCAACCCCAATGCTTGATTTATCTTACAATCCTTAGCATTTGTTGGCAGTTTGAAACTCTTTTCAATGTTCTCGGTTGGGATGTGGGAGATGATTAGATTGCCCCCTTTTCTCCCATTGAGAGGGGTCGTATGATCCCATTGCACACACCCCAATCCTCTTACATTTCATTACTAACTATTCTCGTGTATCTTTGTCTTTGTTCTATGACATGTACATAATGCTCGAGGAATGGAAACCTGGTTAGCTAAGGAACTGGAGTTTGGCTTGGACTACCGGGGTCTCCACTTCAAACACGTGTAACGGTTGGTGCACTTCTTGCTGATCCTGTCAGCTCAAGTGAGGCGGCGTCGATGCGACCCCCCATAGCAACTCTTTAATTAAGATTGTTATCTATGTTTGTATTAATTTGTAATTTGTTCATTGTTCTTACTTTTGGTTGTCTTTGGATTTATTTATTCTCGTAATTTAATTCATTCTCTGCATGTGAACAATTTTAGCATGTTATCTCTAGCTGGTTTTGTTATGTTATTCTAGTGCTTAGTTTACCTCTTCTACATATGGATTTGAGCTTGGAAATTAATTTGAAATCTTGTAGGATTTTTGCTGATGTTCAAACATCAAACTTTTGTACATAACGTTTACACTTCATTTTGCTTCTTCAATGTTTGTACCCTATGTGAGATATTTACGTTGCTGCTTTGTGATTATGCCCCTTGCTCATTGCTAATTGATGTCTTAAGCCCTAGTTATCATCCTCTAGGACCCTTTAACTAACAGAAAAGTTTTGGATGTATTATTGCTCCACACCTAACGGGTCTCTCATTCGTTTCGTGGGGCAATAATCTCCTATAACTTCAGAAAACACTCAAACCACCTTTATATGTATATAAGAACAAAAACTTCAAAAAACAAGCCCTTAAGGCTATTTTAGGAGGGCTTAGGATGCGAAACCACCCCATGCCTAGCGGATCTCTCATCCGTTTTATGTGGGTGGAATCCTCCTTTGCCTTCGACACACTCATAATCAAGAGTTAATAAACCAATAAATCAATCTCTTTCACTTGTTAATATCTCACAAATCAGCCAAAACCAATAAGGCCCACC
The DNA here is from genome assembly GCA_023374045.1 of Limonium bicolor. NCBI lineage: Eukaryota > Viridiplantae > Streptophyta > Magnoliopsida > Caryophyllales > Plumbaginaceae > Limonium > Limonium bicolor. The sequence continues at coordinate 96,021,163 of CM041777.1, read as the reverse complement.
TTTGGCCCGTTTCTAAAAATCTCATTCAAGCCATTTCAAATCAAAAGACTAAGGCCCAATTAAGCCCAAAAGCCCAACCAAGGCCCAATTAGGCCCAAAAGCCCAACCAAGGCCCAATTAAGCCCAAAAGTCCAACGAAGGCCCATTTCAGCCCAATTTCCAACTAAACCCCACACCGGCCCGATTTGGCCCATGTGCCCAATGCTGACCCGGCGTGACTTTGACTCAAGTCCAAACTTTGACCAATCCAAACCTTGACCAACTTGAACTTTGACCTTGACTCAATTTTGACTCGGTCCAACTTTAAACAACCTGAACTTTGACTCGGTCCAACCTTGATTGACCCTACTTTGACCAACCTGACTTTGACCCGGTCTTACTTTGACCCTGCCCGTTTTCCAACCCCAACCCAAATTCAATTCAAACCCAATTCATTCAGCCCAAATTCAATTCAACTCTAATTCAATTTCACTCCAAATTCCAATTCAAGTCCAATCCAAATTCAATTCATTTTCAATTTCAATAAATCCAATTTCCAAATCCAACTTTAATTCAATTCCAATTCAACTTCAATCAAATTTCAATTCAATCAAACTCCAATTCAATCTCAATTCAATTCAATCCTTAATTCAATTTGGTTTAATCTCAATTTCAATCCAATTCAATTCAAAATTCATTTCATTCCCAAATTCAATTCAAAAATTCATTTCAATCCCAAATAATTCCAAACCTCATAAACTTCAAAGTCTCAAGTACCTCAAACTCCAAATATCTCATGGACTCGAATCATCCCTCAAAATCCAATTACCCCCGCACATTCGAATGTCTCACAGACCCGAGCATCTCACAGACCCGAGCGTCTCACAGATCCGAGCATCTCACAGACTTCGACATCTCAAGGTTTCAAGCGTCTCATAGACCCGAGTGTCTCACAGACTTCGATATCTCACTCTTTTTATCATCTGAATATTCTAAATGTCTCATAGACCCGAGCGTCTCACAGACTAGCATCCCAAACCCGAAACTTCTCAAAACTCCAGACTCCTCTGAATCTCAAACCCCTCAAAACCCTTCAAAACCTCAAACTTCCTAAACCCCAAAACTCTGAACTACGTAAGGTCTGATCTCAACAGGGAGTTGAGTACGTAGGCAACCCACGCAGGGTGCGACCCCACATCAATCAAAATGCCATTTTTCACTCAGCCATTTCACCTCCAAACAACCCCGTGTTGTCTCATAGACCCGAGCGTCTCACAAACTTTGTTATGCCAATTATTCGAATATCTCACAGACCAGAGCATCTCACAGACCCGAGCGTCTCACAGACTTCGACATCTTAAGGTTTCAAACGTCTCATAGACCCGAGCGTCTCACAGACTAAAACATCCCATACTTCAAACATCCCAGGAGGATTCAAGAATCTCTAATAATCATGAACCACGTAAGGTCTGATCTCAACAGGGAGTTGAGTACGTAGGCAGCCCATCTAGGGTGCGACCCCATTCCAATAAAAAAAACCCCTTTCCCAACTCTAAGGTGGTATTCATGTCTGTCAAACATTCAAATCCCCTCTGACTCCCACAAACCCTCGACTTCTTCAACTCTCAAAATCAGACTCCAAATCTTTCATTCTATACCTATTCAAATTCATCAATTCTTCTTCTTGGCGCTAGCTTGGCAGAAAAGCTCGCCTTATCCACGATCTTTCTCTCTTTCCGTCCTAATCCTTTCCTTGCGGCCCTTGAAATGAATCTCTTTAATAAGGTTTTGAAAGAAGGCAATCCTGACAATTGGAGACCGAGGTTCCCTCGGGCACCAAGCCGAAGTCGTGGTCGTTGCCACTTCTAAGGGGTGTAACCCAGTGCGAACCCACACAGAATCTCTAGTATGATCAGATAAGTCCTATCCATAGGCAACAAATCATTAGAGTCAATTAATGGTTCTTAGAACCCTTCTCCTCCCTTCCTAGTTCCTTAGGTCAAACTAGGTGGCGACTCTAGTCAATTTCCGCCTATAGGGCATAAGTCCGCGTGGAGCCCATTGAGAGCGGGTGTAGTGCTCACAAGCATTCCCAATAAGCTCTCTGGGAAAGACGGACGATGTAGTAGGTATTTGAGGGATGCCACGAATAACGGGTTTTCACCCCCCACAGAATGGCATTTTCTAGGATTTAGGCTTCTCAGTCAGATCATATTTATATAGACCCCCCTCATACCGAAAAATCACCCTCCACAGAATGGCGACTCTGCTGGGGAAAACTTGAGTAAGTTTTTCTCAAACTCAAGGAAGACTGAACTCCATTCAAAATTGTCGGGACTTCCCCACTTCTTTCAAAACCTTCAAGAGATTCTTTTCAAAGCCTCTAGGATAATTCTACTCCACACTTCGAGTGTGTATCTGATGAGGACAGATAGGACTTATTAGATCCTCAACAAACATGAAAACAATTGGGTTAATAATTAGCTCACGATTAGAAAGAGACACTTAGGACTGAATGAAGCTAACTTCCCTTTAGGTTAATAAATAACCAATTTGGAATCACTAATCTCAAGATAAAACACTTAGTACATAGGTTGGTACTAACTTCATCTGGTTTATTTACTGCTTTCATATTTTTATTGCGATTGTGGGGTGCATGGGTGGGTGGTAGCTTAGGACATGCATTCCTCTGTGTCACCCGATTTACCCACGATGTCACGGGATCCCCAACCGGTCCACGGTTGATTCCCCATGAGCTAGGGTCACTCTCTTAGTGAACAAACCCACGAGGCGGTACGGTCTCCGACCAACGCTTTGAGCTCATGATCCAAAAATATCCTCCATTATCCGAGTCAAAGCCAGCATATAGTGAACTCTGAGCCTTCAGTGTCCAGCAACCTGGTCCGGTGTCTAAGACGGGTTTTATGGATAGTCACCCCCTTGTATGCCGTCTGTCTGACCACCCTTTGCCTTACCTTGAAGATTGCATGGGCTCAGTTCTCCATGATTCCTCTGCACCACGGGTGTCTTTAAAGCCCAATGTCGCGCTACAAATTCATAGCGGATCCCGTATTTACGGATACCCATACATGACATAGCGTAGTCAGTGAATAATTTGGACTTTAGACACACTTTATCGTGCAGACGAGGGGAGACCCATTCCCATGCAGTACTTCCCCAAGTTTCCCAAAAGTGAGTATGCTGTGATAATCCCCGGCCGTGGCTCGTGTGTCTGTATCACTTCGGGTATCCTGACCTTTCGAACTTAAGCACTCCGGACTTTCTTGATGACATGTCCCACAAGGCATAACAGAGATAAATCCCGAGAGATGAACAGTGAAGGGACGACGGTTCCCCCGGTGGTATGGAAGCATTGATTGACCTGGAAGGTGATTATCCCAATCATTCACACTCAGCTCCACATAAAATCAGCCACGATTTTTACTTTGCACTTACATCTATGTGTGATCACGTTGTAAATTAGCAAAAATCAGAAAATGAATCATGTTGAACACTCTAATGAAATACCTTCAAAGCCGTTTATCTTGAATGATTTCAAAAAATATTGATTTCAAAATTATTATTTCCAAAGCAGTTTTCAAAATCGGTTTCAATCAAAGTCTTCCAGAAAACAAACTTTGTCAAACAGATTTCAATAATCTACTACTTACAAATGATTTTCAATCAATATTTCTCACAGATGTCATTTCAAAAACTATTTTCAAAAACAGATTTCAAAAGTCTACTTGTTACAAATGAATTTCAAACAACATTTTTCACGGATTTTATTTCAAAATAGTTTCGAAAACAGTTTCAAAGTCGGTTTTCTCATATGTATTTCAAACTAAATGATTTAGTCCCCATGTTGTGACCCGCTATTTTTGAAGTTCAACCCACCTTCAAGAGCAGTGGTCATTACCGTGGAACGTACTAGTCATTTCGTGTTTTCACATAAGTGGTGGATTTTCACATAAGATTTTGTGCTCGATCATTCACCTTTCCTTTCTCAAAAATATCCCTCATTCCCCTCGTCGAAGTAAGTGGAGCGCATGAAGATCGACGACGTGGTTCGAGCCATAAATCAGAATTGTACCAATCTGAGTCCCGTGACGTGAAGACTATCAATAGACATTCGCGTTCAAGAATGTTGGAAATCAGAAGAACACAAACCCGTGAAGCAAATCGAAACATATAAAGACCGACCACATCCAAACAAACGTTGAGTCCAAGAATGTAAAGAATCAGAAGAACACCAGCTCGTATTGCTTGATAGCAGTATCACTTCGCTACAACAGCCTAAACACAAGCGAGCAGCCGGTCAAGAGCCCGAAGACGAGCAAGCAGCCGGTTAAGAGCCCGAAGACGAGTGAGCAGCCGGTCAAGAGCCCAAAGACGAGCGAGCAGCCGGTCAAGAGCCTGAACACAAGCGAGCAGCCAACCAGGAGCTTGAGCGTGAGCGTGAGCAGTCAGCTAGAAGCCCGAAGACGGACCGAAAGAGTTCAGAAGAAGTTCAGCTCAAAATTCCCCCTTTTAATGACTTTAAGGATTGATGATGTATAGGTTTTTCCTTATGATTCTTTTCTCGCTTGTCCATTTCTGAATAGATTACATGTAAAGGTTTATACATTCCCTTCGAGTTTATTTTGATCAATGTGTATAGGGCTCCCCACTCCCTACTTTATTTGTGAATGACCGAGCATCAAAATTCCTACTGAGAAAATCCACCACTTCAAAAACACGTGTTTTCAAAACTGTTTTCACGTGTTTTCAAAACTGTTTTTCTAAAAACTTGATTATTTTTTTTAGCACATACGACTTGCTTCTTCCCATTTTCGGTCATTTTACATTCATCAATCATGCATGAATCACACCCATCTCAGAAAAATTGCATAATCACAAGTTGCATTAACACATCACACACAAGCATTCATCCCATTTTTCAAAGCATGCTAACATTCACATTTGTCATATTCTTTTTTCTGTTATAATGATTGTGCTTGCAGGTGATTAACCGCGTTTATCCATGAGTGAAAGCATGACCCTCGAATCGATAGCAAGAAATACCAGAGATTCAAACCTTTTCCCATTCAGCTACCATGTACATAGAGACCAACAACAACAAAAAAGCAAATCCAAAAAAAAAAACCGTACATCCGAAAATCCAAAAAAATTGTACATCCAAAAATCCAAAAAAAATCATACCTTCAAAAATGCAGTCACTGTCATATCGCGGGACCACCATGCGGGAGTGGTCACTCCCTAAAATTCCAAAGCCCCAGGAGCTAATCATCATCCAAATACCATTTTGAAACAGCTTCTCTCACATCGTGCCCAACATTTTGACCATCTTCAGGCCGACATTGACGGGATGAGCTTCATGGATCATCAACTGGAATCGACTCAAGCGAGACTAGGTGTAGTTTTACCGCTCATGCATTGCATAAAAAAACATTCAATCAAAGTTCAAAAGTCAACCGTTCCATCATCATTTTCATAATCTCATGCATCCTATGAGTAGTAATTCCATATTACCACAATATATTGCACTGTAGATAGTTGCATTTGCATACTCCCGTATCGAAACGTCGTCTTTGGCAAAAATCTTGATTGATTGATTGAATAGAGTGCGTGAACCGCTAAACTCTCGACCCGTCAACGAACACAAGGGTCAAATCAAAATCAGCACCACAAACCAAGTGAGTAGTGTGCGAAGAGCAGTATTTTCTCTCGAATTTCAAATGAGGGTATTGGACCATCCACTGAGCGATGAGGGAAGATAGAGCGAGTCCATAGAGGTAAAACAATGAGTGACATGTGCATTCCTTCATCACATGGAGAGACACAATACATAGTGAGATCAATGTCGATATACAGAATACGAACTGTGATTCATGCAAAGATCTGAGAATAGTAAGAAAACATTCATTGACTAATGGAATGACGAGGCACTTAGGAATCAAAATCTCCACAAAACCCAAAAAGCTTTGACTGCCCTGTACATAATCCCTTAGTGAGCCCCGCTGAGCCTTTCATGATAAACCTTTTTCTGTGAACTCCACAACATGCCAACTCACATACACATATTTACTCACCCTTGCAATAGAGGATCTCGAAGGAGCCAGAGCCATGGTCTCTCCCCCACCATCTTCACAAAAACAACAAATAAACTGCTTGAAGAAATCAGTGAGTCAATGCAACTCCAAAGCCAAACACCAAAAAAGAACACCGAAAATGTTCAAGAAGATCGATGAGTCAATGTGACTCCAAAGCTGAAAGCCAAAATACAAAGCAGAGAACGCTTGAGAAAGTTGATGAGCCAAATGCAATTTCAAAAAACAAAATGAGAAGAAAGTTCAAATCGAACACCAGAAGAGGCAAGAAGGAGAAATCCAAATTAGAAAGACCAATGATGTCCCATAGAAACCAATAAAAGGTTATCAAAACCCGTCCAATCATTCCACCCATGGCAAAGGTGAAACACGTCCTCTATTGCACAAAAGCTCCACAATTCCCAAATAAATCCTCCAGTCCCATGTGACATACATCATACCCCTCAGCCCCGTTATAACCCAATAAAAGACCTCTGACTCGTTAGTTGATGAGCGTTAACCGAAAGTATCAGATCTGAAACATGAATCATAAGTTTCGTACTTGTTATCAACATGTCCCGTCATACCAAAGGGACCGTTAGCGAATGAGTGTGGCCTAATCTCACAAGGTCTTTAGAGTGCGAGTGACTCTTCGACTAAACCACCAAATCATAATCGGCCTACCCCATTGCAGGTGAGGAATTTGTGAGGAACGGAAAGTCCATAACCTCGAAAAGGAATTCTAAGGAAAATACCGCTTTGAGCATCAAGAGTGTCATCACGACATTTGCACACACGACCATACTCATGAAAGATTGACCCGTATCCCTCCGTGAGAGGAAAGTGATTCACGCATTCTAGCTCAACAATCACTCAAGATCAAACGGAAGATGTCTTATATTCGTAAACCTCATATTAATAGAGATAGGACCGTACCTTCTTTCCAAAAACTGCATAAGTTTAATACCCTGGATCTAAAAATGGTGATTAAATTACTCTAATAAAATTATTAAGGGCCTAATGGTGCCTAAAGAGTATTGGTAAAAAGAATAAAACCAAAAGAAAAGAGAAAACGCTTGAAAAGCGAAAAACGCTAAATGCGCGTTAAATGAGTATAAGAGATACATGATCTCGAGAGGGTCCGAGATGGATTCCTAAGGCTTAGTTAGGCCTAATAAGTATACGGGAATGATTCCCGAAGAAAACGGATCCAAATAATGGATTAAAACGATAACGGAGTTTCAAAGCACGTTTTTCGAGAAAACCCGAAAACGTGACTTTAAGTGGTCAAATGGACCCGTAAAAATTATAGTTGATTACATAACTATAATTAAGTATTAATGGAAGCTTAATAGCCATTAAAAATGAAGAAACGAGAAAAATCCGAAAAACGGGCCCGGTTAGTGAATAGTGCCAAACCGGGTAAAATAACGAGCGTTTTCTGTAAGAAAACGAAAAACGCTCCAGCTCTCTAATATTGTGGGGGCCGGTTTTATTGGTGAGTCACCACTCACACACACTCTAAGCTAGTAAACAAGTAAGAAAGAAGTAAAGGAGGAGAGAGAAAAGTAAAAGCAAAAAGCATAAAACAATTTCCTCTCTCTCTCTTTCCTCCCATTCTCTTTTCTTCTTTCTCTCTTTCCCCTTCTTCACGATTTCTCCCTCTCCCTCTGTGTGCTGTACGCCATTGGAGCCAAGCAAGCTTCTCCACCTTCTCCTCCATGCCCAAGCTTCATCCTTGCTCCGAATTCAAAAATAAGTACATATTTGCGATCCTCTCATCACCCTCTACCATCCTCTCTTTTCAAAACTCGAAAATGGTGAGTTTCATTTTCGTGGGTGTTGGCCATTTGAGGAGAAAAGCACATAATCTTGAAGCTTGAAGCTTCCCCTTTCTAGCAAGGTAAAGATATCCATGAAAAAGTCTTGTTTTCTTCATCTTGTACCTTGGCCGATTTTGGTCTCTAATGGAGCCTTGTTTATTTTCTCTTATGAGCATTGTTTCAATCCCTAAAAGCTTGGAGGGAGTTACTCTTTGATTCTTGATCAAAACCTCATCCTAGGGTTTCAAGGTAATCACCAATTTTAGAGCTTTAAGCATTTTAGATTAATGAGGTTAGGTGTGTTTACTTAAACTCATTTCTTGCCTTGTGTATTGAATGGGAGATGGGCAATTTCTTGGCCTTTGGCCGATTCTCAAGCAAGAGAAAAGAGAAGAGAAAGAAGAGGAGTGAAAAGAGTAAAGGCTTGTGAAGTTAAGGTAAATAAATTACCTTGGAGCCTAACTTAATGTTTTAGCATTGGGAAGGGAAAATAAATAAAGGAATGAACCCAAACATGTGTGGAAATGTGATTTGTTGAGATGAGGATAATTGTGATGATAATGTGCTTGTATAGAAATAATACAAGTGAGAAAACATTTGTGAAACAAAGTGTTTGTTTATGAGTTATGAACTTTCTGGATTATGCATTGTGATGCATTTGTGGAAGTGATGAATGTTATGAATTGTATGTGTGCTGATAGAACCCTTGTGGTTTGGCTAGTTTTAGGATGAATGATGTGAGGAAATGTGCTTTGGGTAATGTTAAGAGATGTAGCCAAGTTATGGCGAAATTTGTGTAGAAATTTAAGTGGATTGTGTATGGTTGTGAGTAAGTAATGACCTAGAGAAACTAGGTGTGTTGGTGGTTGTTTTGGCTTAGAAAATCACCATGGGAATACTTGTTTAAAGAGAGGAGATTGATGCTAAAATCTGTAGCAAGAACTAGTGTGAATGCCTAAGGAGCTTTAGGAAGAAGGAATGAGAATTTAAGGTTTTTAGAGTGAGTCATGGAACTTGGTATGAGGTGTGCATTATCTTGGAAGTTTTGGAATGGTTAAATGAAGGGAGAACAATAATGTAAGTATCAAGAGAGGTTAGAAAAATGCACAAGTGTGCATTAGTGCAAAAGGAGAATGCAAAATTGTGATTTTGGGCAAGAATTTGAGTAAGGGTTTAACCCATGATTTGAAGGGGTTTAGAGCATGATTAATGGTGATTAAACATGTAGAAATCTTGTGGAAAGATTAGGGAAAGATTGAGTGTGGATTAAGGGTTGAAATGGGGGTGAAAAATAATGTTTGTTTCAGGTTGTAGCAGGGTCCGGGACCTAGTCCATGGACAAGGACCCGGACCACCCCCTGTTTTTATGCCGAGAGCACACCCCTTGCTTTGGTCCGGGACTATACTCCAGGACAAGGTCCCGGACCATGTGTAATTTTCACCCGAGAGCTATGTTTGCAATTGGTCCGGGACTTAGGGTAAGGACCAAGTCCCGGACCACCCCCAGAAACCCAAGAGTGTTTTAAAGGTTTAATGATGGGGGATTGTATGTTAATGATGTTATAAGATGTTAAGGCCTTGTTGGTGAGATGTAAAGGCCCTAGGAAGTGTTAGAAAGTGTTAGAAGTGCTTGAGAAGTGAGAGCTTAAAGTAACAAAAGTGAAACCGAGATAACGGGATAACGGGGTAACGGGAGAACATTTAATTATGTTCCGTATAGCTTAGTATTAATAATAATGTTTGAAACATTATCAGAGGTCGTGCGTGACCCGAGGACGGTGAGATGACACGGTAAAAGTGAAAACCCCGGTGAAAGGTATGATTTTCTCATGCCCCGTATGCTAACCGAGTTACTCTGATTTGTGTGTTTGTGTGCCGGCTTAATCAAGATTAAAGCATGAAAATAATCCCTTGCTTGATTATATGCTTGATGTATGTTGTATGAGCTAACATACTTGTATGCCGGTGTGGTCTAACGTAGTGCATAGACCGACTCTTAGTGAGTATGGATTGACTAGAACCCGTTGAACGGGTAGTCACATAACCAATGGTAATATGCAAACACACACAAGCTACGATTAAAGTATAACGATAACACAAACATATGAACTCCCTAAAATGTGAGGAGAGTACGGGTTGAGTATATACCCGATAACGGTTAGAGAACCTTATTGAAACAATCCACGAAATAAATATGATGGGGAGATGAATGACCTCCATCGAGAGGATTGAAGTTAGTCCAATAATGTAAACTTATAAGAAAGGTAAAAGAGACCTAAGGGACTATGTAACTCCCTTGAGACATGGTCGACCTCCTATATGAGGATTTTACCCGGTATAAGAAAATATCCGAATGTACAAGCACATGATTGTGAGGGTAACACTTAAACCTAAGATTACCCGAATTTAAGTAAGTTCCCAAAGTCAGTAGAAACATCGAGAATGATGCTTCTAGACTAATATACATGATATTATAACTCCGAGAGAGGAGTGTATGGGAACGAGAGTAGTCCGAGAGTAGTCGGACCTAAGTAAAAGAGATAGGAACTAAGAGAGAGTTCCGTGAGCTAGTTGAGTCCATGTGCCCCCACCATGCTAGACCAGAGTAGGGTCGAAACCGGGGAAGTAAGACTATGCTAGAGAGCCATGAGTTTTGGCTTAAGTATGTAAGAGAGTAACAAGCGTGACGTAGGAGACCTGTAGTGTCTCGAGAATCTACAAGAGCTTGAGTATGAATAACCCAAGAGTGTGGGTGAGATAATGAGTATAAATAACCCGAGAGAAAGGGGTGAGTATATGTGTGAGTAACCCGAGAGAATGGGTAAGTATAAGAATGAGTAGCCCAAGAGAATGGGTGTGTATACGAATAAGTAACCCGAGAGAGCGGGTGAGGTATTGAATAGTAAACAAGGCATAGTGAGGAATAACCTCAATGCCTAAGAGTAACCAGTTACCACTAACAACATTGTTATGTTAGTTAGGAATCGTGTTCCGTGATTGGATGTAGATTCCTTGTGTGATATACATATATTGTATTGCCATGATGCATGTTGTTTGATTAAAATGAACTCCATGTATATCCGACCCAAAGTAGTCGGCGTACCGCGGTTAGCACGCGGTATATGCGAATTTCATGCGCAGCGTAAGCTGACCCCCTAGGGGGAACGTTTTTAGTGTGCAGGTACTTGAAGCTGACCACCGTTCGAGAGAGTAGGACGGGGAGGCTGTGAGCATGGGTAGTTAGATTGTAATTACTTATGTTTGAATGAGGTGTAAGTCCGAGTATGTTATCGGCATCCGTATATTGTAGACTCGGTATAGTAGAGATATGAATTGAGTATTGTATTTGTATGAAGTACTCGGTTGTTCCAGTTCATCAGACCGTTACGGTATGTAAGAAAGGCCTGGTTAGCCACATGGGTGGCTAACGGCGTTGTTTCACCCCTCGTTGTAATTAGAGTTCCGCTGCGTGAGTAGGAGTAATTAGTAACAGTTTAAGAGGTAATGACGAGATTAACGGTTGGGGTGTTACAAAAATGGTATCAGAGCGAAGTATCGCTCTGATGACTGGAAATACCGAGCTTAGGAAATACCGAGTTAGGATATAGAGACTTAGGGCTAGGGTTGAGTGGTAGCGTGAGAGATGCGCTAGATAGGAACTTCCAGTATGATCTGGATACCTACAATACCAACCCGCCCTCCACAACCCCCGTATTAAAAGTTCGGGAAAGAACGCCAAGACGGGAAACCCGATCTGGCAGTTACAAACTATTTCAAATGAACCAGAACCTGTCATGCGGTAAGTCCCGAGAACCGGAAAGCCCGGAGACGGATCCGCTGGAATGACAATAACCGCACATAATGGCGAGAGATCGAGAAATCCTAATCCAAGGAGACCGAATTGTGGCAACTTGGGGCGACATGCTTAGCAGTCGCGAGAACCCAGCTGGTCGAGCAGCAGTGAGAAGATGCACCAACCGTGACAAGGCGGACTATGAGAACTACAAAACCGGGACACATGTCTACGGACCGCCATAGTTAACTAATACCATCAATGGTATACATATTGACTAAGAATCTAGTCAAAGGTAGATGCACCCACCCTGCCACACCCAAAGAGGTTGCAATACTTAACTGATATAGCTTAGACAGCTACGAGCATAACTACGGGAAATACCGAATAGGACTACAGAAGTAGTACCTAAATAAGTTAAACCTCGGTAACCACAGTAAAGACGTGGGAACGAGCAACGAGGTAAGCTAGATTAAAGTAATTAAGGGACTCCGAGAGTGGAGGAGCACCTAAATGAATGACAATCATGTCAAGAGGAATGAGAATCAGCTCCAAGGAGCAGTTATCCAACTAGGGGATCAAGGAAAGCCAACAAGGCTACCAAATACAATGTGAACAATACCGTGACCGGTATGAGTTAACCAAAAACGCCTGTACCGCGCACTTGCCACGGCAAGTGCAGTATAACGGACATAAGAAGAGCTTTGACAAGCGACCAGTACTTAGCAAGTACCAAGACGGCAAGAGAAGCCAATATAGCACACAAACCCTAAGGAATTCTGAAATGAAACTTGGAAAGGCCTAACAGCCTGACCACTGTATGAGCATACCGGTCGGCGAGAAGCTAGACCTGGTAAGAAGCAACGCGGCATTGAAATTTATTTCAAACTCAAATTTTTCTTAAAAACGAAAGTTTTCCAAAAAACCCCCAAATTTAAAACCAAACCAGAGAGCCATGGTAAATCATATAGGACATATAAGAGGAGTTGGCAACAGAATACTTCACTTAGGCGTGACCGACACTACAAGTGTACACAAATGAGACATGGAACGACCGCACTCCAAAGGAGCTTGCGGGCCTGACAGACCAATTATGAGTTAGTGGGTAAGTGGTAACGTATCAATAAGATACTCCATGTATGTATACAAGTAGAGTACGGAACACGGGAAGTAGCCCACTCCATACTACGGACGAAAGAGCCAATTCAAACCAAGACAGTTGGACACCTCGAATGATCGAAGAACACAAAGAAGCTTACTAAGCTAAGGAGTAGAATCCAGTAGGTGATGGACCTAAGGATAACGTTAAGAAGTGCGAGAAGCACAGAGTATTAAGCACAGACATTGGATATGTCTCGGAAATACCTAATAACTGGAATATACCAGTGTAAAATAAGATGAATGCCTAATGACTATCAATGTGATAAACGGGATAGAATTCCCACTTATACCTCACTGAAGAGAATAATGACCTAATTAAGTAGGTAAGGAAAGTATAAAGGATCTACCCAATAATGGGAGACATTACAACCCTAAACGGGATAGTCAAGGACATAGCCGCAAGGCGAAGTCACAACTGAACATAACCATGAGTACAAGCCAAATGTAATGGCATTACTCAGTAACACCCAGGAGCAATCCGAGAAGGGTGCCGGAGTCAACAGTAGTTGAACGAAAAATCGTGTTGAGAACACAAGTGTTTAAGCAAACACTCGGGTAGAACCCGAAGGGATCCCACGTACACGGGATACCCTAGATTGCCAGAGGGCATCAACAAATATCAAGTTTTAAAGGGCCTTCCATGTATGGAGAGTGTGTGAGACAACCATAAAACCCAGTAATACCTCCAAACCATTTAATGGTATACAGAGAAGCAAAACCTATATAAACAGCCCGCATGGAGCATGACTCGAGCAAGGTGGCTTGTAAGCGATAAACCACTACAATACGTAGATCCAAACGTTGTAAACATATGCATAAAGGCATAAGAGGAACAGTGGTGAATGAACCACTACCTTAGAGTGGGGATACCACTTGTTATTATGGAGCCTATGGAGCGGCATTTGCGTGAATCCTCCAGAGAAAGGCTACCACCTATGTATGTAATGTGAAACCGCTAGAGCGGTGTAGTAAAACTTGAGCATGTGTATATTGCCAAGGAGTATATGAACTATAGTAGAGTAATCAGTTGAGTAATAAACACTGTATGTGTGCAATATGAACTGCAGAGTAAGCAGCGCGCAAGTGCGCAGAGAGATTTTAAAAAAAAAATAGCGTATTTTATTGAGCCAAGCGAATGGCAAGCCATAGTGTGATGGCGAGAACACCCGGGCGGAAGCTAAAGTAGTAGCGGATGCCATAAAAATGAGAAAGACCAAGGTGCGCAATAAGCGACCATTGTAAAAGTATATTCAGATAGTGATTAGAGTTGATGAAGAAATGTGTTAAAGAAGACATGATCATTCCTATCTCATGAGAGATTTACTGTCAAGGGTTTACGCTTCTGCACTCTGTATGACTGAGTGTTTTGGTATTGCACTTGTGCGGTAATGATCAAGTGGGAGAGCTAGGAATTGAGAAATGTCAACGAAGTTTGTTGAGTGAGAATCTAGAGAGATAACCGTGCGGCCATTGGCCAAGATGCACAAAGAACGTGGGCAGTAACCCACAGGGCCCAGGATCGATATGTGGAAAAACGCAGAGTAGTATGAATGAAGAACTCTGGTACAAAACCAAGAAACAAACGTAATCCATGAGCCACTATTAAACGAGGAAGCACTACATGCTAAGTAGTAGCTTGACCTCAACCGACAATAAGTCGGGAAAAATATGTGAATAATCACAAAGGTATACAGTGTTATACGAAGTAGATTCCCAGAGAACTGGAGAGACAATCTAAAATTCATCGAATTCGCATACGGTAAGAGATACCAAGCGACGATTGAAATACATTGAGAATACCAAAGAGCGAATTAAGCTCTAGTTATCAGGTCACGCAGCAGAAGCTTGTGGACCGTGATTCAGGGTTAAGTATACCTACATCATAAACCCCTTGAAGCCTTAGAGGCTAAAACCGAACCCGGTTATGAGTTAATTAACCGTACTGAAGTTAAAACACTTCATAATACTCGAATTAATGAATCAATGTTCAGTGATAACATATGGTTGGTTACGCGGGCGTAACCCCTTTTAAGGGGGTAGGGCGAGAAACCGCTTAGAGTATGTTTTACGTATTGGTGCGTAAACTACTATGTGCATAGCACAAAAAGAAATTGTTTTGATGATTGGAACTCATGTTACATAAACATGTCTACCCATTCATTGCGTAAGTATGAGTATGGTGCATGAGAGATGCGAGTAATGTGTATGTAATAAATATGAAAAGAGGAGTAGAGAAACTCCTGGGGAATGAGAATCCCTATAGTATATGTCAATGAGATTAGACATGAGATATGATGAGTATGAATCGGCATGAAACCGATGTGTAACCTAAGAGGGAGTGAGTTCCCTAGGTGATTTTATGAGTATGATAGATGGAGTGAGTTCCATCCTTTGGAGTTGTATGTTATGTGTTTTAAATTGAGCAACAATTTGAGTAAATGAAGCCATAAGTATGGAATGCCTAGGCAAGGTAAATAGAGAATAATGGATGACTTAAGTTCCATGATAAAGATAAATTGAAACAGATTTTTTATGAATACGACTAGAAGAGTAAAAGATAGAAACGAAAATGTTTGACTATCTGATTGTTTGAAACTGACGTGGGAGGTGGAACTTGATCTGCTAGCGATCAAGGGAAACCGAACATAAATTGGGGTGGAGGGATAGTTCAACACTGATGCTGATCACATCAGGGTTGAATGATTCTTGAAGCTCCCTATAAGTGGTCACAAGTAATCACGCTAAGAAAAGATACAACTACCATGAACCGGATTTGGAGTTGTGTGATGTTTTAAAAAGAATTTTCAAACAGATTTTGGAAAAAGAATTTCCTTCAAGTATGAAGATGGAAATGAAAATTGGTTTTGAAACCACTATCACCCGCCGATGGCTGTGGCCTTAAGTCTTGATGACCGGTAGAACGGTGGGCGTGTATTAGTTTTGAAACCATTTCACCGTACGTGCGGCGGTCCTAAGTGACCGGTTGGGGCGGTGTCAGTGTGTGATTTTTCCAAAGGCAGCGGGACGGGGAGAGTACCCTGAGATGTTCTTGTGTTGAGTGAGTCAACCAGAGTGCCTGAGGATATGTATATGTGTAATGTTTTGATCAGAACCGAAGGGACCGTGGGCCAGAGAGAGTAAGTGCCCATTTGTCATGAAACGGCCGTGAACCAGAAAGAGTAAGTGTTCAACGTGACCGGTACCTGAGGGATCAGTAGTATATTACTCAATATGGATTCGAGGACTGTAGTGCCTTCTTGTCTTCGGACCGATTCCATGGAGAGAGTAAAAGAGTATTTTTGATTGCTATACATGCTGTGATATGTGTGTGGTATGTGTAGTATGAAATGAGACAGACTTGTGGAGTCTGTAAGGTTATACATGTATTATAACCTTGGCATAGTACGCCATGAGAGTAACCATCTAGATTCACCAACTTTGAGGACAAAGTTCCTAAGGGGGGTAGATTTTAATACCCCGGATCTAAAAATGGTGATTAAATTACTCTAATAAAATTATTAAGGGCCTAATGGTGCCTAAAGAGTATTGGTAAAAGAATAAAACCAAAAGAAAAGAGAAAACGCTTGAAAAGCGAAAAACGCTAAATGCGCGTTAAATGAGTATAAGAGATACATGATCTCGAGAGGGTCCGAGATGGATTCCTAAGGCTTAGTTAGGCCTAATAAGTATACGGGAATGATTCCCGAAGAAAACGGATCCAAATAATGGATTAAAACGATAACGGAGTTTCAAAGCACGTTTTTCGAGAAAACCCGAAAACGTGACTTTAAGTGGTCAAATGGACCCGTAAAAATTATAGTTGATTACATAACTATAATTAAGTATTAATGGAAGCTTAATAGCCATTAAAAATGAAGAAACGAGAAAAATCCGAAAAACGGGCCCGGTTAGTGAATAGTGCCAAACCGGGTAAAATAACGAGCGTTTTCTGTAAGAAAACGAAAAACGCTCCAGCTCTCTAATATTGTGGGGGCCGGTTTTATTGGTGAGTCACCACTCACACACACTCTAAGCTAGTAACAAGTAAGAAAGAAGGTAAAGGAGGAGAGAGAAAAGTAAAAGCAAAAAGCATAAAACAATTTCCTCTCTCTCTCTTTCCTCCCATTCTCTTTTCTTCTTTCTCTCTTTCCCCTTCTTCACGATTTCTCCCTCTCCCTCTGTGTGCTGTACGCCATTGGAGCCAAGCAAGCTTCTCCTTCTCCACCTTCTCCTCCATGCCCAAGCTTCATCCTTGCTCCGAATTCAAAATAAGTACATATTTGCGATCCTCTCATCACCCTCTACCATCCTCTCTTTTCAAAACTCAAAATGGGAGTTTCATTTTCGTGGGTGTTGGCCATTGAGGGAGAAAAGCACATAATCTTGAAGCTTGAAGCTTCCCCTTTCTAGCAAGGTAAAGATATCCATGAAAAAGTCTTGTTTCTTCATCTTGTACCTTGGCCGATTTTGGTCTCAATGGAGCCTTGTTTATTTTCTCTTATGAGCATTGTTTCAATCCCTAAAAGCTTGGAGGGAGTACTCTTGTTCTTGATAAAAACCTCATCCTAGGGTTTCAAGGTAATCACCAATTTTAGAGCTTTAAGCATTTAGATTAATGAGGTTAGGTGTTTTTACTTAAACTCATTTCTTGCCTTGTGGATTGAATGGGAGATGGGCAATTTGTGTGGCCTTTGGCCGATTCTCAAGCAAGAGAAAAGAGAAGAGAAAGAAGAGGAGTGAAAAGAGTAAAGGCTTTGTGAAGTTAAGGTAAATAAATTACCTTGGAGCCTAACTTAATGTTTTTAGCATTGGGAAGGGAAAATAAATAAAGGAATGAACCCAAACATGTGTGGAAATGTGATTTGTTGAGATGAGGATAATTGTGATGATAATGTGCTGTATAGAAATAATACAAGTGAGAAAACATTTGTGAAACAAAGTGTTTGTTTATGATTATGAACTTTCTGGATTATGCATTGTGATGCATTTGTGGAAGTGATGAATGTTATGAATTTATGTGTGCTGATAGAACCCTTGTGGTTTGGCTAGTTTTAGGATGAATGATGTGAGGAAATGTGCTTTGGGTAATGTTAAGAGATGTAGCCAAGTTATGGCGAAATTTGTGTAGAAATTTAAGTGGATTGTGTATGGTTGTGAGTAAGTAATGACCTAGAGAAACTAGGTGTTGTTGGTGGTTGTTTTGGCTTAGAAAATCACCATGGGAATACTTGTTTAAAGAGAGGAGATTGATGCTAAAATCTGTAGCAAGAACTAGTGTGAATGCCTAAGGAGCTTTAGAGAAGAAGGAATGAGAATTTAAGGTTTTTAGAGTGAGTCATGGAACTTGGTATGAGGTGTGCATTATCTTGGAAGTTTTGGAATGGTTAAATGAAGGGAGAACAATAATGTAGTATCAAGAGAGGTTAGAAAAAATGCACAAGGTGCATTAGTGCAAAAGGAGAATGCAAAATTGTGATTTTGGGCAAGAATTTGAGTAAGGGTTTAACCCATGATTTGAAGGGGTTTAGAGCATGATTAATGGTGATTAAACATGTAGAAATCTTGTGGAAAGATTAGGAAAGATTGAGTGTGGATTAAGGGTTGAAATGGGGGTGAAAAATAATGTTTGTTTCAGGTGTGTAGCAAGGTCCGGGACCTAGTCCATGGACAAGGACCCGGACCACCCCCTGTTTTTATGCCGAGAGCACACCCCTTGCTTTGGTCCGGGACTATACTCCAGGACAAGGTCCCGGACCGTGTAATTTTCACCGAGAGCTATGTTTGCAATTGGTCCGGGACTTAGGGTAAGGACCAAGTCCCGGACCACCCCCAGAAACCTACAAAGAGTGTTTAAAGGTTTAAATGATGGGGGATTGTATGTTAATGATGTTATAAGATGTTAAGGCCTTGTTGGTGAGATGTAAAGGCCCTAGGAAGTGTTAGAAAGTGTTAGAAGTGCTTGAGAAGTGAGAGCTTAAAGTAACAAAAGTGAAACCGAGATAACGGGATAACGGGGTAACTACGGGAGTAACATTTAATTATGTTCCGTATAAGCTTAGTATTAATAATAATGTTTGAAACATTATCAGAGAGTCGTGCATGACCCGAGGACGGTGAGATGACACGGTAAAAGTGAAAACCCCGGTGAAAGGTATGATTTTCTCATGCCCCGTATGCTAACCGAGTTACTCTGATTTGTGTGTTTGTGTGCCGGCTTAATCAAGATTAAAGCATGAAAATAATCCCTTGCTTGATTATGTATGCCTTGATGTATGTTGTATGAGCTAACATACTTGTATGCCGGTGTGGTCTAACGTAGTGCATAGACCGACTCTTAGTGAGTATGGATTGACTAGAATCCCGTTGAACGGGTAGTCACATAACCAATGGTAATATGCAAACACACACAAGCTACCGATTAAAGTATAACGATAACACAAACATATGAACTCCCTAAAATGTGAGGAGATATACGGGTTGAGTATATACCCGATAACGGTTAGAGAACCTTATTGAAACAATCCACGAAATAAATATGAGTGGGGAGATGAATGACCTCCATCGAGAGGATTGAAGTTAGTCCAATAATGTAAACTTATAAGAAAGGTAAAAGAGACCTAAGGGACTATGTAACTCCCTTGAGACATGGTCGACCTCCTATATGAGGATTTTACCCGGTATAAGAAAATATCCGAATGTACAAGCAACATGATTGTGAGGGTAACACTTAAACCTAAGATTACCCGAATTTAAGTAAGGTTCCCAAAGTCAGTAGAAACATCGAGAATGATGCTTCTAGACTATATACATGATATTATTATAACTCCGAGAGGAGAGTGTATGGGAACGAGAGTAGTCCGAGAGTAGTCGGACCTAAGTAAAAGAGATAGGAACTAAGAGAGAGTTCCGTGAGCTAGTTGAACCTTCCCACCATGCTAGACCCAGAGTAGGGTCGAAACCGGGGGAGTAAGACTATGCTAGAGAGCCATGTGTTTTGGCTTAAGTATGTAAGAGAGTAACAAGCGTGACGTAGGAGACCTGTAGTGTCTCGAGAATCTACAAAGCTTGAGTATGAATAACCCAAGAGTGTGGGTGAGATAATGAGTATAAATAACCCGAGAGAAAGGGGTGAGTATATGTGTGAGTAACCCGAGAGAATGGGTAAGTATAAGAATGAATAGCCCAAGAAAATGGGTGTGTATACGAATAAGTAACCCGAGAGAGCGGGTGAGGTATTGAATGAGTAAACAGGGCATAGTGAGGAATAAACCTCAATGCCTAAGAGTAACCAGTTACCACTAACAACATTGTTATGTTAGTTAGGAATCGTGTTCCGTGATTGGATGTAGATTCCTTGTGTGATATACATATATATTGTATTGCCATGATGCATGTTGTTTGATTAAATGAACTCCATGTATATCCGACCTAAAGTAGTCGGCGTACCGGGTTAGCACGCGGTATATGCGAATTCATGTGCAGCGTAAGCTGACCCCCTAGGGGGAACGTTTTAGTGTGCAGGTACTTGAAGCTGACCACCGTTCGAGAGAGTAGGACGGGGATGGCTGTGAGCATGGTAGTTAGATTGTAATTACTTATGCGTTTGAATGAGGTGTAAGTCCGTGTATGTTATCGGCATCCGATATTGTAGACTCGGTATAGTAGAGATATGAATTGAGATTGTATTTGTATGAAGTACTCGGTTGTTCCAGTTCATCAGACCGTTACGGTATGTAAGAAAGGCCTGGTTAGCCACATGGGTGGCTAACGGCGTTGTTTCACCCCTCGTTGTAATTAGAGTTCCGCTGCGTGAGTAGGAGAAATTGGTAACAGTTTAAGAGGTAATGACGAGATTAACGGTTGGGGTGTTACAATAAGCATCTTGCATCGTGTCTAGCATTTAATATTTGCATGCACCATAATCATTCATTTTCAACATCCGACTGGTAAGAATTCTACCTAGACTCGCTGACAGTCGACTTCAATTACAGTTGTTGAAGCATAACTTTTGATCAAAAGATGTCAACTAGATCCATCATGGGCCATCATCAAGCTATATCAAACCATCTTGGAGCCATCTTGGGCCATCCTTGAGTTTCATCGATCCATCCTGGAGCCATCCTAGACCATCATCAGACTACATCTAGCCTTTTCGGAGCAATACTGGGCTATCCCCGAGTTACATCGAACCGTTTTGGAGCCATCCAAAGCCATATGAAGACAATCCATGGAGTCATCCAATGTCACACTTGAGTCTCATCGACACCGCTCCCAAAGCCAAACTGGAGCCATATAGGAGCCATCCTCAAATATTGAAACCATCTCTAGAGCTACACGGGAGCCATCCCAATAGTTCGAGAACAATACAGAAGCCACTTCAAATCCCTGTCGGAGCCATTTCGTCACCAAGACCTTGCTCACAGAGTATCGAACTACGTATGGTCTGATCTCAATACGGAATTGAGTACGTAGGCAGCCCGTTCAGGGTGCGACCACATCAAAGGCGAAAACTTCCCTTTTTCCCCTCGGTGTCATTAAAGTGAACCAACCAAAGCATCGTCATGCTCAATCAGCACAAGGTCATCCCGGAGCCATCCAGGGAAATCCTAGAACCATGATGG
Organism: Limonium bicolor; assembly: GCA_023374045.1. NCBI lineage: Eukaryota > Viridiplantae > Streptophyta > Magnoliopsida > Caryophyllales > Plumbaginaceae > Limonium > Limonium bicolor. Next base: position 95,999,697 of record CM041777.1, on the reverse strand, counting down.
GAACTCCCAACAAGTCATGCAACTGTGTTTCGTCGTTCACCCATGAAAAACCATTCACTCACTACAAAGTCCACAACAAATGCCGTCAAACAACAATAAATCCATCATCGGAGCCATCAAATCACCTTGAAAAAAAAATCTCTCTCAAGCAAATCAAAGCCCACAAATTGCCACAAAATCACCAATCATGTCAAACCCACCAACCACCCCGAGACCATTAGTCACACCGGAGCCATCAGTGCATACCGGAGCCATCAGTGCATACCGGAACCATCAACGCATGCTAGAGCCATCTCAGATCTATGAAGCCATGCCGGAGCCACCGGAGCCATCCCGAAGTTTTGATGTAACTCTAGAGCCATCTGCTCACACAAAAACCTACACCCACAAGCAAGGAGTTTAATTCAATTAATACACTGGTTAATCACCTCACATCACATATCATCTGCATATACCCTCAAAATTTGCTCACTATCTAACGCATCTTCACACCTGCTAGACAGCTATTGTGCTACTAGTACGGTCGCCTTTCGTTTTACACCTACTGGATAGCTATTGCGCTACTAGTACGGTCGCCTTTCATTTTACACCCGCTAGACAGCTATTGCGCTACTAGTGCGGTCGAAGTTTTCATTTTACACCTGCTAGACAGCTATTGCGCTACTAGTATGGTCGCCTTTCATTTTACACCTGCTAGACAGCTATTGCGCTACTAGTACGATCGCCTTTCGTTTTACACCTGCTAGACAGCTATTGCGCTACTAGTACGGTCGCCTTTCATTTTACACCCGCTAGACAGCTATTGCGCTACTAGTGCGGTCGAAGTTTTCGTTTTACACCTGCTAGACAGCTATTGCGCTACTAGTACGGTCGCCTTTCATTTTACACCTGCTAGACAGCTATTGCGCTACTAGTACGGTCGCCTTTCATTTTACACCCGCTAGACTGCTATTGCGCTACTAGTGCGGTCGAAGTTTTCGTTTTACACCTGCTAGACAGCTATTGCGCTACTAGTACGGTCGCCTTTCATTTTACACCTGCTAGACAGCTATTGCGCTACTAGTACGGTCGCCTTTCATTTTACACCCGCTAGACAGCTATTGCGCTACTAGTGCGGTCGAAGTTTTCGTTTTACACCTGCTAGACAGCTATTGCGCTACTAGTACGGTCGCCTTTCGTTTTACACCTGCTAGACAGCTATTGCGCTACTAGTACGGTCACCTTTCATTTTACACCCGCTAGACAGCTATTGCGCTACTAGTGCGGTCGAAGTTTTCGTTTTACACCTGCTAGACAACTATTGCGCTACTAGTACGATCGCCTTTCATTTTACACTTGCTAGACAGCTATTGCGCTACTAGTACGATCGCCTTTCGTTTTACACCTGCTAGACCGCTATTGCGCTACTAGTACGGTCGCCTTTCATTTTACACCTGCTAGACAGCTATTGCGCTACTAGTACGGTCGCCTTTCGTTTTCCACCTGCTAGACAGCTATTGCGCTACTAGTACGGTCGCCTTTCATTTTACACCCGCTAGACAGCTATTGCGCTACTAGTGCGGTCAAATTTTTTCGTTTTACACCTGCTAGACAGCTATTGCGCTACTAGTACGGTCGCCTTTCATTTTACACCCGCTAGGCAGCTATTACGCTACTAGTGTGGTCCCACCGTTTTTCCTCCACTAGGCAGCTATTACGCTACTAGTGCGAGATCGCTCATTTCATAACCCGCTAGGCAGCTATTACGCTACTAGTGTGGTCTCGCCGTTTTTCCTCCACTAGGCAGCTATTACGCTACTAGTGTGAGATCGTTCATTCCATAACCCACTAGGCAGCTATTTCGCTACTAGTGTGGTCCCATCGGTTTTTCCTTCACTAGGCAGCTATTACGCTACTAGTGCAAGATCGTTTCACACCCACCTGCTAGGCAGCTATTACGCTACTAGTACTGAAATACCCGAAATCTAATTAATATTATTAAACCATTATTTAATGGAAAATAATCCTATTATAAATCATTTCACGTACGCATGCAAACCCATGCATGAGAACGTTACGTAAAAACAGTCGTTTCTCCATAAACACTAAAACGCCTTAGAAGCATATGGTCAAACATGACCTTGCATGACCCTATAATATTGAAACCAAATGGTCATACAACAGTTATATGAATATATAAATTTATTCCCTATGCTATACTTGATAAGTGTCTAAATGAGCATGTTTTATAGGTGTATTTCATATATAATATTAGCACTTTTCTTGCTCATTTCTCCACTTCGGTTAGTTTTCCTCTAGTTTATGTTTTATTATTATCTCACAAATTTATTGGTTTAACATGAGGAAAACCAAGCTGGAAGTAAAGTAGACAAAGAGACGAACACATAGACGCAAACGGCTCAGAAAACGGAGCCCAAACGAAGAATCTAGAGCCGGTCGAAGTTGGAAGGAATAAGTCACGACAACATTGCAACCGCCTCTGCGACATCGCGATAACACGCGGACATCACACAGGCTACCGCCTGGCGGACGGTGATGGAGGCTACCGCCTGAAACCAAGCGGACAAGGTAGAGGGGGCAGGCGGACAACACAGAGGAGACCGCCCGTTATTAGGCGGACGAGGCAGAGAGGAGACCGCATGTTATCATGCGGACACGTATAATTTAATCAGTCGAACAGTTTTCTTCTTCGCTCGCGCCGTCTCCAACTCGCCTTATCTATCTACTCCCGCCGGCGCCTACCTTATTTCGCTCATGCGTCTCCAGCTCCTGTCCCCTGCAATTAATGAAGCAATCAATGCTCTTCTTCATCTGCAATCAAATTCGTACGGATCCAAACCTCTATATAAACCCACGCCCTGCTCAAATAAAATCGATCCGTTCCTAAAAATCCAAATTAGAATTAGACCACCGTTACAATCGACCACGACCACCACCATTCACCTCTTATCCTCCACTTCTCCATTTTAGTTTTATTCGTCATTCCACCACGAAGCAGAAGCACGATAAGAAGAACAGAAGAAAAGGGAGCTGGAGCAGAAGCGAATCGCAGTCCAGTCTCCGCCGGCAGTCTCCAAATTAATGGCTATCTCTGCTTTCTTTTTATTACTGTTAATGTCTGAGTGATTTTTATTCGTATCCTAGGATGGGGTTTGATCCTAAATAATTCAGACTTATTATTAATACCTTGTTTGCTTATAAATATTTATTTTGTCTCTCTAAATTGCTAAATGTTTAAGAACTGATCATTTTTATGCATTTACGGTTTCTCTTATTTCAATGATTTTGTAAATCTGAGAATAAACCACAAAGAAAGACAAACGTTAGATTTTATCTCCTTGATTAGCAGATAAAATCCATCGCTGTTATTAAAAGAATTCTTGCTTAAAGCTAATTAATGATTTTAGACTTTTTCTGATTGCAAAGAGTCTATTGAATTAATTAAGAGTTGTCCTTATCTATGATTTAGGAAGGCCACAAGATAAATTCTTAAACAGACAAATAAGAGCAAATTAGGATTATAATTATTGTATGTACTTAAATAAATATTTATCACCTGTTTCACTTATTAAACTTGATTTAATTCCTTTCAGCAAATATTGTTAAATGCTTTAGCGTGACAAACTACTGCATTTATTTGGTAACTATCAACATATGATTTTGAGATAGTCAAAGTATCACAAGGGAATTAATCTTGGTATTTACACTCCGGATTGAGCAGGAAAATACTAAGGCTATTAATAGGAGTTCATAACTGACAATTATTAACTCTAATAGACAATAAATATTTGAGACAGGATTATAAAATTGTTTAAGTAATTTAGGAAATTCCCCCGCTATCCTAGGATACCTTTTTCCATCCATTTACTTTATTTTACTGTATTTATTATTTCTGTACTAATCCTAAAAATCAAGCTTGCCTCCGGCTAAACCCTCAATTTACATTTTATGCACTTTTATCTTTTTGTACATTTACTAAACTGGATAATTAATTAGACAGTTGCGAAGTCTCTGTGGATACGACCTTGTTGTACTACAAAGATTGGGTTCACTGCCCATAGTTAGCAAGATAGTTTAACTATTATTTTGCCCAACAAGTTTTTGGCGCCGTTGCCGGGGACTTCGGTCCAACTATCTGGTTTATTATCTGTTTAGTTTTTCTTTTATTTCTGTTATTTGCCTTTTTTGTATAAATTTTTGTTACTTTTTTTTTTAGGTACTTAATTCTGATGGATGGTCACTACGATCAAGCAAGAAGTTGGTATGGTTACCCCTATGGCACAGAGGACTACAATCAATGGAGTTTCTGTCAAAGGTGCGGAGAGTACCATGAAAGCCCCCAATGTTCAGACCCAAATGCTGAATTAAGAGCTCTCTTAGAGGATTACAAGTCATCTCTCAAACCTATCCCCATCTTTGTGTGCCAAGAGTGTGGAGGAGACCATGAAAGTTCCCATTGTCCAATGGTTGCAATAGAAAGAGACAACGCCATTTTGAGGGAAATGATGGCAGAATTTACCTCAAAGTTTGAAAGGATCCAGCAAAGAACGCTAGATCAGATCGAACGCATGGAACAACCGCTTCAACAACTGAATGAAGTGGTTCATGAGGAGGAACAACATGCTAAGGACATAAGCTACTCTCCACCTCCTCCCCTATTCGAATTAGAGAATCCATCACCAAACAACCATCAACTTGATTATGGAGGCAACCCCTCATAAGAGAGTTTCTCCTTGGACTTCATGGAGTTTCCTCCCTCTGAAGTCAACTACTATTTCCCCTCCTTCTCCGTGCTCTACCCAGAAGATGAGGGTGGACACATCCTCAACCTTGAGAAGGAGGAGATACCGCCTCTCTCCGAGCCGTCAGAAGAGAGTGCTATAATCAATTTCAAGGAGCCACTTCCCTCTGACGTTGATTACCATAAGCCTCAACAACAAGAGGAGGATTTTTACATCTTCCAATTTGAGGAAGCAAAGCCAATCACACCTGGTCTCCTGTTAGAACTACGCTACCGGCAGTACCTCCTCAAACACCAGGTTTTGTGGAGTATTCATTTTCCTATTATATTTGCCGAAGTAACGTTTTGTTTTGATCCAGGTGGTTTGTTTTTAATTACTGCCAACCTCGTTTTCCTGGCAGAGCTATTATCTACTTATATTTTTGATCCAGGATAACGAAGCAGGCGTCTAGCCAAAGACGTTAAAGAAGGGCAGCTTTCCGGGAGGCAACCCGGACGAACTTATCTTTTATATGCTTTTATGCTATTTTAATTTTCAGGTTCCCTTTAAATCTTATTTTTGCTAACCTTTTAACCCCGTTTATAGTATGGTTGCTTCTAGTGTCTTATGCAGGTGCAATTTCATGTCTACACCGCAACCAAGCTACGCTACTTGAGGCTGAAGCTCAAGTGTGGGGTAACTTCTTTGCGACCTAGCAAAAATAATATCAGGGGAGTACCAGTTTCTTTACTTATGTTTTTATTTAAATAAAATCTGCAGAGGAGAGTTTATGTGCTTAAATGAATATTCGTGAGCTTCGTGTTCTCTCTATTTTATCTACTTACCGAAAAGGTCTTCTGAAACTTCCCTTGTTTTTCTGGTGAACAATAGGGACATTGTCCAATTTCAGTGTGGGGGAGTGTGCCCTTTTCGGTGGAATTTTGTGCTTAAATGTTTAATCTCTCCTTATCTTGCGTTTGTCCAATTCAATATTGTGAACCCTTTATATGTGGGTTGTTCTCTTTAAGAATAAATATTGTTATGAATTGTGGGATAAATGTACAAATTTTAAAATTTTGATTACTTTTGAGGAGCATTTTATATGCGGTGTGACCAAATAATCTGCAAATGGTTGGATTTTATTGCTCAGGGTTTTTTTTTCTGTCTTCTCTCTTAGGGATTGCTAAGGGGTACTTCTCTGTTAAAAACAAAAAAAGAATACAAAAAATAAGAGACTTGCGAGACACCATTGGTAACCAACAAAAGAGAGTTGAGTGTTCTTAAATACAAAGGCGTGATGCCTATATTTTCTCATCCCTTATGCAAAAGTGAAACAAATGCATCTATCTATTTTTCCTTTTGTTTTTCTCCTCAAATGCCCTTTCTTGAGAGAAGTTGGCCATGGTAAAAGTTCTCAGTCACCTAAAAGAAACATTGAAGTACCCTGGATCATACCCCGAAACTCTATATTTTATTTTTACCCTAAGCACACCTATGCCACCAGCGGTTAATTTTTCACACTCCTCGAAAAGTTTAAAGATCATGTTTATCCTACCCTTCATAACAATATTTGTTAGTATTGAGCATTCCCTGCTTGGGTACGTAGTTTTGCTTGAGGACAAGCAAAAAGATAAGTGTGGGGGTGTGATAAGTGTCTAAATGAGCATGTTTTATAGGTGTATTTCATATATAATATTAGCACTTTTCTTGCTCATTTCTCCACTTCGGTTAGTTTTCCTCTAGTTTATGTTTTATTATTATCTCACAAATTTATTGGTTTAACATGAGGAAAACCAAGCTGGAAGTAAAGTAGACAAAGAGATGAACACATAGACGCAAACGGCTCAGAAAACGGAGCCCAAACGAAGAATCTAGAGCCGGTCGAAGTTGGAAGGAATAAGTCACGACAACATTGCAACCGCCTCTGCGACATCGCGATAACACGCGGACATCACACAGGCTACCGCCTGGCGGACGGTGATGGAGGCTACCGCCTGAAACCAAGCGGACAAGGTAGAGGGGGCAGGCGGACAACACAGAGGAGACCGCCCGTTATTAGGCGGACGAGGCAGAGAGGAGACCGCATGTTATCATGCGGACACGTATAATTTAATCAGTCGAACAGTTTTCTTCTTCGCATCCGCCGTCTCCAACTCGCCTTATCTATCTACTCCCGCCGGCGCCTACCTTATTTCGCTCATGCGTCTCCAGCTCCTGTCCCCTGCAATTAATGAAGCAATCAATGCTCTTCTTCATCTGCAATCAATTCGTAGATCCAAACCTCTATATAAACCCACCACGCCCTGCTCAAATAAAATCGATCCGTTCCTAAAAATCCAATTAGAATTAGACCACGTTACAATCGACCACGACCACCACCATTCACCTCTTATCCTCCACTTCTCCATTTTAGTTTTTATTCGTCATTCCACCACGAAGCAGAAGCACGATAAGAAGAACAGAAGAAAAAGGGAGCTGGAGCAGAAGCGAATCGCAGTCCAGTCTCCGCCGGCAGTCTCCAAATTAATGGCTATCTCTGCTTTCTTTTTATTACTGTTATGTCTGAGTGATTTTTATTCGTATCCTAGGATGGGGTTTGATCCGAAAAATAGTTCAGACTTATTATTAATACCTTGTTTGCTTATAAATATTTATTTTGTCTCTCTAAATTGCTAATGTTTAAGAACTGATCATTTTTATGCATTTACGGTTTCTCTTATTTCAATGATTTGTAAATCTGGAGAATAAACCACAAAGAAAGACAAACGTTGATTTTATCTCCTTGATTAGCAGATAAAAATCATCGCTGTTATTAAAGAATTCTTGCTTAAGCTAATTAATGATTTTAGACTTTTTTCTGATTGCAAAGAGTCTTGATGAATTAAAGTTGTCCTTATCTTGATTAGGAAGCCACAAGATAAATTCTTAAACGACAAATAAGAGCAAATTAGGATTATAATTATTGTATGTCTTAAATAATATTTATCACCTGTTTCACTATTAAAACTTGATTTATTCCTTTCAAGCAAATATTGTTAAATGCTTTAGCGGACAAACTACTGCATTTATTTGGTAACTATCAACATATGATTTTGAGATAGTCAAAGTACCACAAGGAATTAATCTTGTATTTACACTGCATTGAGCAGGAAAATACTAAGGCTATTATGGAGTTCATAACTGACAATTATTAACTCTAAGACAATAAAATTTAGACAGGATTATAAATTGTTTTAAGTAATTTAGGAAATTCCCCCGCTATCCTGGATCCTTTTCCATCCATTTACTATATTTTACTGTATATTATTTCTGTACTAATCCTAAAAAATCAAGCTTGCCTCCGGCTAAACCCTCAATTTACATTTTATGCACTTTTATCTTTTTGTACATTTACTACACTGGATAATTAATTAGACAGTTGCGAAGTCTCTATGGATACGACCTTGTTGTACTACAAAGATTGGGTTCACTGCCCATAGTTAGCAAGATAGTTTAACTATTATTTTGCCCAACAATACTCAGTCAAAAACGCAAAACGCTCGGGAGTGCTCACGCACGCCCCTTAAAGCACAGAAAAGTCCGGAGGAGTGCCGAGTGGCACGAATCTCCTTAAAATTAATCCCTTGAGTTCCTAACATCATTATTAACCATTATAAAGAGAACCCACGAAGTGGTCCCGATGGCCCGTAAATTATGTCACCGGTGGATGTAACCCCATATAACCCAATGTAACATCTTAGTATATGTTTATTTACTATAATAAGTGTTTACAAACACTTGGAACTCATAAAAACAATTGTTTCCCAAAATTTCCTTAGAGCACAAAAACACACCTTCGGGTGTCACGAAAACGCGTTTTACGCAATTACCTTGTAGTTTTTGACATGCCACGAATTGGTAATCTTAAAGGGTTAAAATGACCTTCTAAATCAGTTGGTGTGACTAGTCAACAAGGCTCTCTATAGGGGCCGATTTTGAGAGCAAAAACTAGTATAAAATTGCATTAAAGTTTGTAAAAGGCATAGAACATGGTGACTCACCTTCCCATGTGTTATTACTTAATGCCAAAGTATGTAGGTCTCATTTGACCAGAGAGCTGTCGAAATTAGGTCATGGAACAAGGCCATGTGAGCTAGATACAAAACAAATGCTAAAAGCAAAAAGTAGATTCCTTTTTCTTTTTGCCTTTTGATTTCTTAAGCAAGTAACCTTCCTTGCTTGTTCCTTAGCTCATGAATGCCGATCAATGAGCTCCATTCAGACCCTAAACCGTGCATATACAAGAGAGGAAGAAGACAAGTTATAACATAGAAAAATCAAAAGAAGATACCTTACCTTTTCTTACCTTGTCTTCTAGTTCATTATTTTCTCCACTTGCCTTGTCCTCCATTATGGCCGATTTCATGCTGGAAAAGAGGCATTTATTGAGCCAATAACTCATTGAATAAACTAAGGAAAAGTAAAGTCATTTGACATTAAAAATTGACAAAACAAAATCAAATTCCAATTGCCCTCTTTCATTTACGTGAGCTAGGTCTCATTTCCCTCCTTGCACATTTCCTCCACGGTTTGGTAAGGCTCCTCCTCTCTCTTCTAGCTTCATCTTCTTCCTTTGAAGCTCTTAAGTCCATTAATGGAGTTTTAAACTTCTATCTTCATCTTTAAGGTAATTTCCTAGCATTTCTTGGCAAGTCTTGAAGCAAAACTCTTCCTAGCATAACAAGGTGTTCGGCACAATTAGTTCCAAGGGGTTGTCCAAAAAATTAATCCAAGGAGCATCTCAAGGTTATCTTAAGGTAGTTTTAAAGCTTGAAAATCCTTAAAGCACATTTTTATGTGTAACCAAGTTCTACTTCTTAAAGTCTCTTTTCTTCTTCATTTTGATGAAGGAAAACTTGTTCTTCATCCTACCTTAGGAGTGCCGAATTATAAGGAGAAAAGTCTAAGGTAAAGTCTTGTAAAACTACTTACAAATCTACTTAAGATCTTTATTCAAGATCTAACTCCTAAACACCTTCACCTCTTGCATAAACCGAAGAGGAGCATCAAGTTTACCTAGGAGAAAGCTTGGAGATTCAAGAAGAAGTTCAAGCACTTAACCACCTTTGTTAAGAAGTAAGTTTACTAAGTAAATCTTTATGTTATAAGCTTTGTTAAGCTTCTAAAAATTGTACAAAAATTATGTACATCTCCTAGGTAAATAATACCGAAACTATATGGTTTTATATGCCAAAAATATAATCTATAACTATATAGAAAATATTTACCTTAAGACACATTTTTGTGTCACAAAATTTATTTATGTTACAAAAATTAAGCCGAAATGTCAGGGCAAAAATGTTTTATTTTGAGCTAAGAATCAATAAGACATTACAATAATTTACATGAGTTATATGACTCCTATGAATTTATGTATAATTATTATGACATATAAATCCACTTTTATATACTATATGGTCACTAAATATATGGCCGAATGCTCTAATTGATAAATGGTTTTAATGACCTACTTAGGTATATAAACTTATATATAAAGTTTGGTGAGTTAAAAATATTTATTAGTGCTTAAATGGCTAATTAATTAAGTTATGTGGTTAAATGTAATTTTTACAAAGTTTAGTGGATTATTGTGAAAGCCGAGAGTAAAGGGGTATTTGGTGTAATTATATATAATATAAGGTTAGGAATTAAGTTTAAGAATTTTAGATAATTTAAACAAGCTTAAAATAACTTTTATAAAGTTTTGGGCTATTATGTAATTTATAAAAGTTGTTATGAAAGTTTAGAATTATTAGTGGGCGAATTCATAATTAAGAGATTTATTAGGCTCACTTTCGAAATTTTGAGGAATTAAATATTTAGACTTTAGTTTATAAGTTAAGAAACTATTATAAAGTTTTGGGATGAAAATGTAATTAAGGAAGAATAAATGACAAAGCCGAATTACTTTGGGGTTAGTTTGGTAATTTAAGAATTTATATATATAAATTCGGCATTTATGGAGAATTAAAATTAAAACTATAGTTTATAAGGCATTATGTAAAGTTTATAAGATTTTGTGGTTAAATTGTAATTATAGGAATAAATTATTATGCCGAGAATTTAAGGGGCTAAGTTGTTATTTTTGAAAGTTATACTTAAAAGCTATATACCAAAATATTAGTGTGACTATGTAATTTAGCTAAATAAGAAGTTAAAACTCTATAATATAATGAGATTAGAATTTAAATATAAAGTTTATGAATTAATGTGGTTGTTTTGTAAATAACCGAAATATAAGGGTAAGAATTTAGATTTAAATAAATATAGGTCCTATGGATATTTAGGAATTAGAAGAAAGAATTTTAATTAAAGGAATTATGGAATTAGAACTATGGCTTATATAGTTATAAGGAAGTTAAAAGAAACAATAATATTATTTATGACTAAAAGGAGAATAATGAGATTATAAGAATATTATGTCATTGTAAGACATTTAAATATAGTTAAGAAAATTATAAGTTGTTATGTCACTTAGACAATTAAAATAAACAACAAATATAGTACATGAATATATGAATACATATATGTACATTAAAGGATTTATAAATAAATCAAAAGGAATAACAAATAAGTTATACATTAAATCATGAGGTAATTAAAAGAAATAAACCTCACATGAAATAACAAATAGATTTGTTAAAGATCCAATAGATTATTATAAGGGTAACATAAATTAACCCTCTCAGTTAATCCTATTCTAGGACTTTGTTTGACCAGACGTTGACCGGGAATTAAACAAGTACAGTCTACGGTGAACGGTATGGGATTCTTGCAACCTGTTTTCTACCGGATTACACCGGCTTGTGTGCTATCTGTTGTTTGAAATAACGACCAAGATAATTAATGTAAAATGTTGTTTACTCTTGTGCACTGTTGTATTATTTTATGTGCGTGAATGTTGCTGACTACACGTGTATGTCCCACGCATACAAACACTACTATACCAGTGGATTAAATACCTGCGTTTCAGTATACCGAGGACTTGTACTCAAGTCTCTCACTAACTTCACTTTATAACAAACGTCATTATCCTAAACGTGATAATTGACAATACACATTGTGTTCTTGTTTAACGTCTTTATATGACACTTAACAATTCTATACTTCGAGAACGAGGAGCCCAGTTGGATCTGGCCATGCATGCTACAGGAGTTGTACCTGTCTCAGGTCGTCTCCTACTACGTCGCGACGGAACATTCAGTTGGGAGGAAGACTCTATTCCTCCGGGATTCAATGCCCTTCAGTTTGAGGAAGACTTCATTCCTCTAGTGGGATTCTATTTCTCACGCCTCTCAGTTCAGGGTTTAACTACGTTATCTCCTGGGGTTTTTATACCCAACCTTTCTCTATAACGAGGTCACTATACCTCCACTATGATATATACTTTTATACCAGTCCCAGTGTGGACCGACACTATCAGAATTTCAGTTCAGCTAACTTGACCTTCTGTGTCTTGTTCTATGTGACATTATTGTCCTTGTATGGATACTTGTTATCATCAGATATGCTTGTTTACAGCTTTATAAAAATGAACTGCATGTGTTCGACAAAGTAGTTGGTGTGGCCCGGTAGACGATGGGCTGCACGTTTTCCATACCAGCATTGTTTGCTGAGCCCCTTTGGGGGCACCCCCATTTTTCAGGTACCTGAAGTTGAAGATCCCACCGAGTGTAGGTGGGGTAGATTCAAGCTATGGGAGTCTTCTATTAGTTATTTTTTTACTTAGTATTTTACATTAGTTTGATTCCTAGTATCTCGGGTTGTATTCGTATTCAGACCGTGACTTTGGGATTGTATTTGGACTTAGCCTTGTTGGTCACAAGGGTGGCCAACGGCATTGTAATACCGCCCGGTTGTTGTATTTATTTCCGCTGCAGTTGTATTTTATTTGGGAGTGATCGCCGTTCAGTTTATTGGATTTCGGGTTGGGGTGTTACAAAAAGTGGTATCAGAGCGTAGTTACGCTCTGGATACAAGGATACACCGAGATTAGGATATCTAAGACTTTAGGTTAAGGGTTGAGTGATAGTATTGAAAGGAGTTTAAGTTAGTTTTACTTAGACTACTATCCAAGACCAAGATTTTGACCACAGTGCCTAATATACCTCAACATCCTGCAGATGTCAGGAAGAGGAGGACGACGTGGACAGGCTGATGAGGAGCCAAACATCAGGCTGGCAGACATTGCCCTTAATTGCTCAGGCATTTGCACAGGCGGGGGTTGCACAGCAGCAGCTACCTCCACCACCACCACCCAGGAGAGAGATGGGTGAAGAGTTTGGCTGATCTGAGGCCAACTGCATTCAAGGGGCAGACTGACCCTGCTCACTTAGAGACCTACATCATGGAGATGGAGACAGCGTTCGAGACGCTTGCAGTCCCAGCTAGGGAAAAAGTAAGACTTGCTGCCTTTTATCTGAAGGATGCAGCTAGAGATTGGTGGAACATGGTGAAAGCCGACCACCTGGATGACCCAGCTTTTACTTGGGGACATTACACTGCACTACTTAGGGGCAAATACTACCCGGCCCACACCAGATGGTGAAGACAGGGAGTTTGACGCTCTGGAGCAGACGGGAAAGATGTCAGTGGATGAGTACTATGCGAAGTTCACCTCGCTACTCCGACTATTACCCGGTATAGGATACTCGGACCAGGTGTTGGTCGACCGGTTCTACGGGGACTGAGCCCTCGACTTCAGTTTGGGATGGGACCAATCATCCCCACCAGTTTACAGGTAAAACAGGAAGACAAACAGTTGAAAATTTATTACATAGTATACCCCGTCATGGGAGATTTGGAGATTGATACCTTGAGATTTCAGGAATGCTATCATGCTGCCTCCGTTGTGGAGATCACTGTAAGAGAAGGGATGCTTTGAGCTCCCAAAAGAGGAAGGACGGACCTGGTGGCGAAGATGCCAAGCAGGGGAACTCCAACAAAAGGAACAAACCCTATCAGAAAGGACAGGGGTCCTACCAAGGGAAGGGGAACCAAACTACTGGGAACCCCCAGTCAGGAACCCACGGAGCAAACTTCACAGAAAACCTACCCATCTAAGGGTAGGCACTCTAATCAGACAGTTAGATTTGAAATTTTGTGATTACTTCAGTACCGTTGGAATGTATAATTAACCTTGATTGTATTAGGTTCTGGACATGGCTCAAACACGGGCCAGAAGTATGTCCGCCGTTTCAACTGTAAACAGTGCGGAAAGGATCACCCCGGCGTAGACTGCCAAGGGGAGAAAGTCATGTGCCGCTACTGTCAGATACTCGGGCATCGTGCCTTCGAGTGTATCCGAAACCCGGAGAGCAGGAACTACCGCCCGGGAGCAAAGCCAAACACCGGCCCTAAGAATGGAGCTAGCGATACTCGCCCTCCACCAACAAACCAGGCTCAGGGGTATAAGGGCAAAGGCCCAGCATCGGGACCCGCCCTGCATGTCATGGACCGCTCAGATGAGGCTGGTCCTTCTACCAACCCAGGTATTTCTAAACCATGTGAACCTGTTATTGAGCAATGGATGATGTGAATGAGTGCTTGCATGCCTTGATTGCCTAATTGAGTAGGAAAGAATTAGTAAAACTCACTAGGAAAATTTAAACCACGTAGGAAGCTATAAGATATGCTTTCCTATCCCCTCACCGCCCTCCCTGGAGGAAAACATTATCAAAGTACAAGAACCAGGGAACGAACAATGTAAGGTTATCCAACCAGGTTTAATATTACTTAAAGGATACCTAACATCGGAGACACAAATTGCAATCATCAGAAAATGTCAAGAATTGGGAGCAGGACCAGGAGGGTTCTACACTCCAGAATTTCCAGGAGGATCAAAATGAAGCTGAAAATGATGTGCTTAGGAAAGGATTGGAATCCTTACTCAAAGACCTACCAGATACAAGAAATGGAGATGGAGCACAAGTACCAAAAATCCCAGAAGAATTTTTACCAATTGTGGAACAAGCAGTTAATACAGCTCAACAGCTAGAAGAAGATCCAGTTCCCAATCTAAGGGCTGATCTATGTATCATCAACTTCTATGAAGAAGGAGGCCGTTTAGGTCTACATCAGGACAATGATGAAACAAAAGGGTCCCTTGAACAGGGGATACCAGTTATCTTTGTCAATTGGAGATGACGCAGAGTTCCTTTATGGCGAGCAGAAGCGTGTGGACCTTGCAAAGAAAATCATATTGAGTTCAGGAGATGTTTTAATAATGGGTGGAAAGTCAAGGTGTTATACCATGGAATTAAAAGGATTAAGTTAAACACAGCACCTTCGACAGTGATAAACACCACTCACATGAAACCAGGAAGATTAAGTTTGACTTTTAGAAAGTATTAGTGTTGTAATGTTTGGACACTGAAAGAGATCATTCATCAATGAAGCATTATTGTTATGAAAGTGAACGTCTTTAGACCCCATCATATATCAGAGTACTTACTCAGATTCTGTTATTAGGTTGTGCTAAGGAGACGGAAGGTGCCTTAAGTATACTTACTGAGGAGGAGGCCAGCAAGGCGGCGCGATCCTCACTGGTACCTTTCCGGTTAATGGAGTGGATGCATTAGTACTGTTCGACTCCGGAGCCTCACATACTTTCGGTTCGCCTTCGCTTGCGGGGAAGTTGGGGCTAGACGCTGTAGAGTTACCTGATTTTAAGGTGGCACTCCCGTCTAAGGAGAAGATCAGTTGCACTCGTCTTTATAGAGGAGCCACTATCAGTATTAAGGAGGAGGAATTTCCTATTGACCTTATTGAGTTCAGAGGTCTAGGATTCGATGTTATAGCCGGGATGGACTGGCTGGGGCGGCACAGAGGCCGCATTCTTTGTGCAGAGCGCAGTTGTTACTTAAGAGCCCATCAGGAGTGACAGTATCTTACCGTCAGAGCCCTAGAGCACCGTCTATAAAAGTTATATCTGCTATGTCCATGTACAAGCACGTCAGGAAGCAGAAGGAAGTATACCTATGCTATGTTCAGGATGTAGAGCACGACCCTGATTTTGATCCAGCTATGCCAGTGGTGTCGGAATTTCCAGATATTTTTCCAAAGGAACTTCCAGGCTTACCGCCATCCAGAGAGGTAGAGTTCTCCATCGAATTACTACCAGGTACCGGTCCCATAGCTAAGGCACCGTACCGTATGGCACCAGCAGAGATGGCTGAGCTGAAGCAGCTGAAAGATTTATTGGACAAGGGATACATACGACCTAGCGTATCTCCTTGGGGAGCACCAGTCCTATTTGTGAAGAAGAAGGATGGAAGCCTTCGTTTATGTATTGATTACAGAGAGCTTAATGCAGTTCGGTGAAGAACAAATATCCACTACCACGGATTGACGATTTATTTGATCAGCTGAGAGGAGCAAAAGTGTTTTCGAAGATCGATTTGAGATCAGGCTACCATCAGATACCCATCAGGGAGCAAGACATAGAAAAGACAGCATTCAGAACACGGTATGGCCACTATGAGTTTACAGTTATGCCTTTTGGCTTGTCAAATGCACCTGCAGTCTTCATGGATTTGATGAACAGATTATTCAGAGAGCAGTTGGATAAGACCGTGGTTGTATTCATCGATGACATCTATTATTCAAATCTAAGGAAGAGCATGAGAGTCACCTCCGACATGTACTTGAGATCTTAAGGGAGAACCAGCTTTATGCTAAGTTCTCCAAATGTGAGTTTTGGTTGGACAGAGTTTCCTTTTAGGACATGTTATCTCTGATGCTGGGATCGCAGTGGATCCAGCAAAGATAGAAGCAGTTCGCACTTGGCCTAGGCCAAAGACAGTTACGGACATCAGGAGTTTCCTTGGTTTAGCAGGATACTACAGAAGGTTTGTCAGAGACTTCTCCAAAATAGCCAAACCTATGACCAGCTTAATGAAGAAGGACGCACCTTTCACATGGACTACTGAATGTGAGACCTCATTCGAGCTTTTGAAGAATGCTTTGACATCAGCACCAGTTTTGACTATACCTGAAGGCACAGAGGGTTATGAAGTTTACTGTGATGCATCAGGCAGAGGATTAGGGTGTGTACTCATGCAGAATGGGAAGGTAGTGCCTACGCTTCCCGACAGTTGAAGAAACATGAGGAAAACTATCCCACACATGACTTGGAGCTTGGAGCTATTGTTTTTGCACAAAGATCTGGCGCCACTACCTGTATGGTGTCCAGATGACCGTATATTCGGATCACAAGAGTTTGAAGTATGTATTCACCCAGAAGGAGTTAAACATGAGACAAAGAAGATGGGTTGAATTCCTTAAGGACTATGACATTGATTTGCAGTACAAAGAAGGGAAAGCTAATGTTGTAGCAGACGCACTTAGTCGACGAGCACATTCTCTAAATGCCATTGTGGCTAGCTCGAGTCTTATGGACGACATACAGAGCACAGCAGAGTGATCAGCGAATGATGGAGATCAGTCAGAAGTTGTCTGACGGTACATTTGAGGGTGGAAAATATGAGTTTCAGCTACATGATGATGGACTAATCAGATTGAAGGGAAGATTGTGTATTCCCAGAGACAGCACAGATATAAAGGAGCATATTCTTCGAGAGTCCCACACTTCTTCCACATCTGTCCATCCAGGAGCTTCTAAGATGTACAAAGATCTGAAGAGGTATTTCTGGTGGAGTGGTATGAAGGGCGACGTGACAGAATATGTGATTCGATGTCTCACTTGTCAGAAAGTGAAATTCGAACACAGACGACCAGGAGGTATGGTACAGTCTATGCCAGTTCCAGAGTGGAAGTTTTATGATATCTCCATGGACTTCGTGGTGGGACTACCACCTACGAGAGGAGGCCTTAATATGATTTGGGTTGTTGTTGATCGACTGACTAAGGTTGCTAGGTTTATTCCGATGAAAGACACTTGGAAGTGCCAAAGTTAGCAGAATTATTTGAGCAGGAGATTATCAGGCATCATGGAGTACCTAAGACTATTGTTTCAGATCGAGACACTAGATTTCTCTCACGATACTGGCGAACTACTCGCGAGGCACTTGGCACTGAATTGAAGCTTAGCACGGCATTTCATCCTCAACAGATGGTCAGTCAGAGAGGACTATTCAGACCTTAGAGGACATGCTACGAGCATGTGCCTAGGATTTCCAGGGCAGCTGGATAGATAGATTACATCTCATCGAGTTTGCTTATAATAACAGCTATCACGCCTCTATACAGATGTCACCTTTTCAGGCATTATATGGCAGACCATGCCGCACACCATTGTGCTGGGACGAGTCTAGTGAGACCGTCATCATTGGGCCTGAGAACTTAGAGCAAGTCCAGGCAGAAGTACAACAAATCAGAAGTAACATGAAAGCAGCACAAGACAGGCAGAAATCATATGCTGATGAGAGGCAACGAGACCTTGAGTTCGCAGTTGGCGACCAGGTATTTCTACGAGTATCACCCATGAAGGGTGTATTCAGATTTTGGCAAAAGGGCAAGCTAAGCCCGAAATTTATAGGACCCTACGCTATCATAGAGCGGGTGGGCCTTGTGGCATATCGACTTGATTTGCCAGCTGAGTTGGGCAAAGTACACAATGTTTTTCATGTGTCTCAGCTTAAGAAATACATGCCTCAACCTTCTCATGTTCTACAACCTGAGACACTCTCATTAGAACCAACAATGCGGTTTGTGGAAACACCGCAATGAATCTTAGACAGAAAGACACGAGATACTCGAAACAAATCTGTGAGTCTCGTAAAAGTTCTTTGGTCAAACCACGATGTGGAAGAGGCCACATGGGAACTAGAAGCTGATATGCGAGCGAAGTTTCCCTCATTTTTCACCGACTAGACACTTTAGTCTAGGGTACGGGGGCGACCCCTCTTTTTTTGGGGGGGGGGGGGTAGAGCCTTTTTCATTTGTGAATTTAGTATGCATTTGTTGCACTTTTGTGCATTTCAGTTGTTGCACTTTTGTGCATTTCAGTGACACTTTGTCTTACCTGTGTTCTTGTGTAACACTGTTCAGTATATTTCAGTGACACTTTGTCTTGTATGTGTTCTTGTGTAACACTGTATCTGAATGTACTTTGTACTTCTACTTGATTGTGTGTACTTTATTACACTACAATGGAAAGTTTATGTGCACTACGCTGCACTATTTGACATGAAAAGTGACGGTGTTATTGCATCACACTATATTGTTCCAAAGTATTCCTGTTGTGTTTGATGTACACTGTGAACTTAGAAATATAGAGACTTGGGACTTGATCCCTAAAAACTAGATTGAGTTGTGGATATTTAGTGGAACTTGATTCCCCACAACTTTATAATTTAGATATGAGACTTCGGGGCGAAGTCCTTTTTTAAGGGGGGTTGATTGAAATACCCCTAATCTAATTAATATTATTAAACCATTATTTAATGGAAAATAATCCTATTATAAATCATTTCACGTACGCATGCAAACCCATGCATGAGAACGTTACGTAAAAACAGTCGTTTCTCCATAAACGCTAAAACGCCTTAGAAGCATATGGTCAAACATGACCTTGCATGACCCTATAATATTCAAACCAAATGGTCATACAACAGTTATATGAATATATAAATTTATTCCCTAAGCTATACTCAGTCAAAAACGCAAAACGCTCGGGAGTGCTCACGCACGCCCCTTAAAGCACGAAAAGTCCGGAGGAGTGCCGAGGTGGCACGAACTCCTACAAAATTAATCCCTTGAGTTCCTAACATCATTATTAACCATTATAAAGAGAACCCACGAAGTGGTTTCTCAAAATTCAGCAAAAACAACAGGAGGATTTCTTAGCGCTCCTTTTTGCCCGGGTGTGTCCCGATGGCCCGTAAATTATGTCACGGGTGGATGTAACCCCATAAACCCAATGTAACATCTTAGTATATGTTTATTTACTATAATAAGTGTTTACAAACACTTGGAACTCATAAAAACAAATTGTTTCCCAAAATTTCCTTAGAGCACAAAAACACACCTTCGGGTGTCACGAAAACGCGTTTTACGCAATTACCTTGTAGTTTTGGACATGCCACGAATTGGTAATCTTAAATAGGGTTAAAATGAACTTCTAAATAAGTTGATGTGACTAGTCAACAAGGCTCTCTATAGGGGCCGATTTTGAGAGCAAAAACTAGTATAAAAATTGCATTAAAAGTTTGTAAAAGGCATAGAACATGGTGACTCACCTTCCCATGTGTTATATTACTTAATGCCAAAGTATGTAGGTCTCATTTGACCAGAGAGCTGTCGAAATTAGGTCATGGAACAAGGCCATGTGAGCTAGATACAAAACAAATGCTAAAAGCAAAAAGTAGATTCCTTTTTCTTTTTGCCTTTTGATTTCTTAAGCAAGTAACCTTCCTTGCTTGTTCCTTAGCTCATGAATGCTGATCAAATGAGCTCAATTCAGACCCTAAACCGTGCATATACAAGAGAGGAAGAAGACAAGTTATAACATAGAAAAATCAAAAGAAGATACCTTACCTTTTCTCACCTTGTCTTCTAGTTTGCATTATTTTGCCCCACCTTGCCTTGTCCTCCATTATGGCCGATTTCAATGCTGGAAAAGAGGGCATTTATTGAGCCAATAACTCATTGAATAAACTAAGGAAAAGTAAAGTCATTTGACATTAAAAATTGACAAAACAAAATCAAATTCCAATTGCCCTCTTTCATTTACGTGAGCTAGGTCTCATTTCCATCCTTGCACATTTCCTCCACGGTTTGGTAAGGCTCCCTCCTCTCTCTTCTAGCTTCATCTTCTTCCTTTGAAGCTCTTAAGACCATCAATGGAGTTTTAACTTCTATCTTCATCTTTAAGGTAATTTCCTAGCATTTCTTGGCAAGTCTTGAAGCAAAACTCTTCCTAGCATAACAAGGTGTGTTCGGCACCAATTAGATTTCCAAGGGGGTTGTCCAAAACAACATTAATCCAAGGAGCATCTCAAGGTTATCTTAAGGTAGGTTTTAAAGCTTGAAAATCCTTAAAGCACATTTTTATGTGTAACCAAGTTCTACTTCTTACAAGTCTCTTTTCTTCTTCATTTTGATGAAGGAAAACTTGTTCTTCACCTACCTTAGGAGTGCCGAATTTATAAGGAGAAAAGTCTAAGGTAAAGTCTTGTAAAACTACTTCCAAATCTACTTAAGATCTTTATTCAAGATCTAACTCCTAAACACCTTCACCTCTTGCATAAAACCGAAGAGGAGCATCAAGTTTACCTAGGAGAAAGCTTGGAGATTCAAGAAGAAGTTCAAGCACTTAACCACCTTTGTTAAGAAGTAAGTTTACTAAGTAAATCTTTATGTTATAAGCTTTGTTAAGCTTCTAAAAATTGTACAAAAATTATGTACATCTCCTAGGCTAAATAATACCGAAACTATATGGTTTTATATGCCAAAAATATAATCTATAACTTATATAGAAAATATTTACCTTAAGACACATTTTTGTGTCACAAAATTTATTTATGTTACAAATAAAATAAGGCCGAAATGTCTAGGGCAAAAATGTTTTATTTGAGCTAAGAATCAATAAAAGACCTTACAATAATTTATACATGAGTTATATGACTCCTATGAATTTATGAATAATTATTATGACATATAAATCCACTTTTATGTACTATATGGTCACTAAATATTTATGGCCGAATGCTCTAATTGATAAATGGGTTTTAATGACCTACTTAGGTATATAAACTTATATTATAAAGTTTGGAGAGTTAAAAATATTTTATTAGTGCTTAAATGGCTAATTAATTAAGTTATGTGGTTTAAATGTAATTTTTACAAGTTTAGTGGATTTATTGTGAAAGCCGAGAGTTAAAGTGGTATTTAGTGTAATTACAATATAATATAAGGTTAGGAATTAAGTTTTAGAATTTTAGATAATTTAAACAAGCTTAAAATAACTTTTTATAAAGTTTTGGGCTATTATGTAATTTATAAAAGTTGTTATGAAAGTTTAGAATTTATTAGTGGGCGAATTCATAATTAAAAGATTTATTAAGCTCACTTTCGAAATTTTGAGGAATTAAATATTTAGACTTTAGTTTATAAGTTATTAAGAAACTATTATAAAGTTTTGGGATGAAAGTGTAATTAAGGAAGAATAAATGACAAAGCCGAATTACTTTGGGGTTAGTTTGGTAATTTAAGAATCTATATATATAAATTCGGCATTTATGGGGAATGGAAATTAAAACTATAGTTTATAAGGCATTAAGCAAAGTTTATAAGGTTTTGTGGTTAAATTGTAATTATAGGGAATAAATTATTATTGCCGAGAATTTAAGGGGCTAAGTTGTTATTTTTGAAAGTTATAGTACTTAAAAGCTATATCCCAAAATATTAGTGTGACTATGTAATTTAGCTAAATAAAAAGTTAAAACTCTATAATATAATGAGATTAGAATTTAAATATAAAGTTTATGAATTAATGTGGTTGTTTTGTAAATAACCGAAATATAAGGGTAAGAATTTAGATTTAAATAAATATAAGTCCTATATGGATATTTTGAGGAATTAGAAGAAAGAATTTTAATTAAATGAATTATGGAATTAGAACTATGGCTTATATAGTTATAAGGAAGTTAAAAAGAAACAATAAGTATTATTTATGACTAAAAGGAGAATAATGAGATTATAAGAATATTATGTCATTGTAAGGCATTTAAATATAGTTAAGAAAATTATAAGATGTTATGTCACTTAGACAATTAAAATAAACAACAAATATAGTACATGAATATATGAATACATATATGTACATTAAAGGATTTATAAATAAATCAAAAAGGAATAACAAATAAGTTATATATTAAATCATGAGGTGATTAAAAGAAATAAACCTCACATGAAATAACAAATATGAGATTTGTTAAAAGATCCAATAAGATTATTATATGAGGGTAACATAAATTAACCCTCTCAGTTAATCCTATTCTAGGACTTTGTTTGACCAGACGTTGACCGAGAATTTAAACAAGTACAGTCTACGGTGAACGGTATGGGATTCTTGCAACCTGTTTTCTACCGGATTACACCGGCTTGTGTGCTATCTGTTGTTTGAATTAACGACCAAGATAATTATGTAAAATGTTGTTTACTCTTGTGCGTTGTTGTATTATTTTATGTGCGTGAATGATGCTGACTACTACGTGTATGTCCCACGCATACAAACACTACTATACCAGTGGATTAAATACCTGCGTTTCAGTATACCGAGGACTTGTACTCAAGTCTCTCACTAACTTCACTTTATAACAAACGTCATTATCCTAAACGTGATAATTGACAATACACATTGTGTTCTTGATATCGTCTTTATATGACACTTAACAATTCTATACTTCGAGAACGAGGAGCCCAGTTGGATCTGGCCATGCATGCTACAGGAGTTGTACCTGTCTCAGGTCGTCTCCTACTACGTCGCGACGGAACATTCAGTTGGGAGGAAGACTTTATTCCTCCCGGGATTCAAATGCCCTTCAGTTTGAGGAAGACTTTATCCCTCTAGTGGGATTCTATTTCCCACGCCATTCAGTTCAGGGTTTAACTACGTTATCTCCTGGGGTTTTTATACCCAACCTTTTTCTATAATGAGGTCACTATACCTCCACTATGTTGATATACTTTTATACACCTGTCAGTCCCACTGTGTGGACCCGACAGCTATCAGACATTTCAGTTCAGCTAACTTGACCTTCTGTGTCTTGTTCTATGTGACAGTATTGTCCTTGTATGGATACTTGTTATCATCAGATTATGCTTGTTTACAGCTTTATAAAAATGAACTGCATGTATTCGACAAAGTAGTTGGTGTGGCCCGGTAGACGATGGGCTGCACGTTTTCCATACCAGCATTGTTTGCTGAGCCCCTTTGGGGGCACCCCCATTTTTCAGGTACCTGAAGTTGAGAAGATTACCACACCGAGTGTAGGTGGGGTAGATTCAAGCTATGGGAGTCTTCTTATAGTTACTTGTTTTTACTTAAGTATTTTACATTAGAGTTTGATTCCTAGTATCTCGGATTGTATTCGTATTCAGACCGTGACTTTTGGGGATTGTATTTGGACTTAGCCTTGTTGGTCACAAGGGTGGCCAACGGCATTGTAATACCGCCCGGTTGTTGTATTTATTTCCGCTGCAATTGTATTTTATTTGGGAGTGATCGCCGTTCAAATTATTGGATTTCGGGTTGGGGTGTTACAAGTACGGTACACAATGAAAAGTATTATAGGCTCGTCATAAGTCCTATAGCTAGATGTCAAGAGGTCTAGTTGAGGCTCGTCATAAGTCCTCGTACTTTCAATTGCATTATAGGCTCGTCATAAGTCCTATAGCTAGATGTCAAGAGGTCTAGTTGAGGCTCGTCATAAGTCCTCGTGCACCCCATTCAATCTAATTGTTAGTATCATAGGCTCGTCATAAGTCTTATGACTAGATGTCAAGAGGTCTAGTTGAGACTCGTCATAAGTCCTCGTACTTTCAATTGCATTATAGGCTCGTCATAAGTCCTATAGCTAGATGTCAAGAGGTCTAGTTGAGGCTCGTCATAAGTCCTCATGCACCCTAAATCAATCTAATTGTTAGTATCATAGGCTCGTCATAAGTCCTATGACTAGATATCAGGAGGTCTAGTTGAGGCTCGTCATAAGTCCTCGTACTTTCAATCACATTCATACACTCATGGTCGCATCCCAATGCACCACTAAACCGCAGTGAGAATTTTTGGCGCCCCGTCAACCTTGACCCAATTCTGCAAGCCTTTTATTGCAGAATTGAATCAAGGGGAGCCATCTGTAGACACCAAAAATTCTCACCCCATAATCTAAACTTCAGAAAATTCAATAAAATGAGAGGGGTCGTCGCTCCTCCGTCTCAAAATCTAAACGTGCTCGCCAAAATGAAACCATCGTTTTGTGACAATATTTTAAACCAATTTTCAAGCATTCTAGAAAAATCCAATTTTCCAGAAATTTTTAAAGAATAATTTGTTTTAGACTTACCCTTTTAATTATTTATCTATTTGGTTATTTTCATTTTTATTTCCTTAGTCGTGGGCATTTCATTTACTTTATTTTACTTATATTATTTATCTTTTTTATTATTATTTTTATTATTTTTTAATGTTGTTATTTTGTAAGTAAAACATTTTATTTTTATTGACTACCCTTTTAGTCTTACCCTGCATATATGTTTCTGATGATTTTACTCATGTCGAGTTATAACTTTTATTTTCTCTCCCTCAATTTTGTATAAAGTTCTATTGCCTTTTCCTTTCTCATTTCAGTGGACCAAGCTTGGTCTTAGCCCAGTATTCAGTCAAACTCAGCAGCCCAAACCCAAACCCATTTTCTTCTTTTTAACCCACATCCAAACTTCAAGGCCCACTCCACACCAATCTCATCCACACCCAAAATAAACCCTAAGCCCACTTCCTCTTCCTATTAGAAGAACAACAAATACAAAACCCTGGGTCATGAACAGTAGCCGACCACCCCGCCCTCTTCCTCGGTCGACTCCTCCTCCCTCAATCAAAAAACCTTCACTGGTAAACTAAAAATAGTCGACCTTCTTCTTCCTTCAGTCTCGAAAACAGAAGAAAAAGGAGCCACCAGATTTCACCATCGCTTTCTCCCTCCCTCCTCGGGTGATCGACTTCACAATTCTTTTTCATTTTCCATCTTTCGACAGCAATACTTCCCCTTCCCCCGATCATCGGCCGCCTTCACTCTCATCTTTTTCCCACACCATCTACCAGAGCCGATTTTGGATTGTCACTGCTGCTCCATGATTTCCCCCTTTCTCTCTTTCGATTCGAAGCTCATACTCAAGTCTCCCCATCTTCCATTGACATGTCTAATTCGATTCCCCTTGCATCTCCTCCGTTCGCTTTTCGAAGATAGCTCTCCTCAAAATTTCGTTCGACATTTAGCTCCATTCCGGCCTTTGGAGTTAATCGTCATCACCATCGGCTCCCTATCGGAGTACCGGCCTTCTCCGATTCGTGGGATGGGTTTTCTGATTTTGGGTGTTCTTTGCAGAAAATGCTCCTGTCTTCACCCCGGTATTACAATCTTCAACCGAATAGCCTTAGATGTCTTTCAACAAGTGTGTTTATTGGTGTTGCTGGTTCTGTGTGATAATGGCAATTAAGCATGCTTTAGTTCTCTGATTTGAGGGCCGATATATACTATGCGTGAATGCTACCTTTCTGTAGCTCAAGATTTCCTGATGTTGGCTGGCTTGTCGGTTGGTCTTATTCGGTGCTCTAACACACATATTGTTAATGTTGTTGATTTATATATGCTAAATGCTTCTCTGCGATGCTCATTTTCTTGGTACGGGTACTGAAAAAAATCCTTCCCGGCCTTTGGATTTTCATTTTTGATGCGTGAGCATTTTTTTTTTTGCCTTGTTCTTCGGTCCTTTGGCACTAGCCAGATTCTTCTGTGTTCGATTTGGCTCTTGTTGTCAATTTGTTGTCGATTGGATTTGGTTCGCACCCCTTTCCATGGCTACTCTTTC
Organism: Limonium bicolor; assembly: GCA_023374045.1. Classification (NCBI taxonomy): domain Eukaryota; kingdom Viridiplantae; phylum Streptophyta; class Magnoliopsida; order Caryophyllales; family Plumbaginaceae; genus Limonium; species Limonium bicolor. Next base: position 95,973,388 of record CM041777.1, on the reverse strand, counting down.
AGGGAAGCAAAACCCATATTTATTTTGCTCTTGATGAAGCTCGCATTCGGAAGTCCTCCTTTCTATCAACGAAATTCAGATGCAAAAGCTAGACTTGGTTCGCGTTCATTTTGATCCTTATTTTGTTTGGGTGAAATCTACCTACGGTCTGACTACTTCGCTTGTTCAAGATATCGTTTCGGATGTTTTGTTTTGTGATGAGGAAGAACCCCACTGACTATGCCAAGCTCCACTGGGTTAAAATCGGTTCTGGTCTTAGATTTGGTTTGGTCTTCTCGATTGATCTGCGCGAGAGTATTCACTCATTTGTGTAGATCTTTATACCTCTATTTAGTTGTAACACCCCTACCGCTATTACCGTCATTACTGTACAAATACTTACCTTCGCAGCGGATACTACTTACTCAACGGCGGGTGTACAATGCCGTTAGTCACCCACGTGACTAACAAGGCGAGTTACAATACAATATACTACCGGTCTGATGAATATGAACATACCGAGTACTCTACACAATACAATACTTCCCATTACATACTCATCCATAATCCAATTCAACTCCAATACATTACTATACCGAGTATACTACAATCCTCAAAATTACCGATACAGTCTAAACATCCAAATTCTTACTACGTGAACACATACAATTCCCTTTACTCAACTACCCATGCTTACGTAGCAGTCCCCGTCCTACTCTCTCGAACGGTGAACAGCTTCGGTACCTGCACACTAAAAAAAGGTCCCCCTAGGGGGTCAGCTTACGCTGCATATGAAATCCGCATATACCGCGTGCTAACCGCGGTACGCCGACTACTTTGGGTCGGATATACATGGAGTTCATTTACACGCATACATACATACTCATGCTACAACAATACAACCAACATTACCTACATACACATACAAATTCAATTCTTACTAAGGAAGGCAGTTCGATAGTCAACCATTTGTATTTGTTATTCATTCATTACTCTTCGTACTATATTTGATATCCTCTACTCTACTCATACCTACTCCTTACCCTTACATACTCGACACTCCATGCTCGATACTTTACTCGTACCCGTTCCTTACTCTGTACTCGTTACTGCTTCTGTACACTCATTACTCCCTACTCCTTACTTACTCATACATGTTCAGTACTCAATACTTACTCATACATACTCAATACTCAATACTCACTACATACTCATACTCGCTTCTTACTCAATACTCATTACTTTACTCATACGTACGCAATACTCAATACTCATTACTTTGGCCACCGGGCGGAGTCATACAAAAGACTTGCCACCGGACCTACAATACGAGGGCTGTACGCTTAACTCCTCAAATACTCAATGTCCGTTCTACCGGACTACTCATATTCCCAACACTCTTCTCTCAGAGTATAATACAATCTCACGGATTAGCCTAGAAGTATCTCTCTCGATAGCCTCCACTGGCTTAGGGAATTACTACCGTCTAGTATCCTCAGGTTTAAGGGTTTCCCCAACATCTCGGATACTCTCATGTTCGGGTCATTACTTGCTTCAGTCGGGTCCTCTCATAGTGGGTCGACTAACTACTAAGGGGTTTGGAGATCCCTCGTCATTCTTTACTACTCTTATGGTTCATGTTTGCACCAAGAATAATTCCTTTGATATGGGTTACTTATATACTTCCACTACTTATTGTTTGTGGGTTATTCGTTTCGATTCTCCTACCGTTATCGGGAGGTTGTTACCCCCGTACACTCTCTCACATTCTAGTGAGTTCATTGGGTTGCGTTATCGTTTATCGCTCGATAGCTTAGTGCGTTGCTATTGTTCCATTAATTCACAGCAAGACCCTTACTACGAGTCACTACAAAACAAGACTCATCTATGAGTCGATCTACGCACCAAGTAAAGCCACACAAATCAATTCAAGAAAGGTTAGTTCATGCAACATACAACAAGACATACAATGAAAGGCAGTAAACCGTTTTCATGCTTTAATCTTGATTAGCCGGCATACAGCACACAAATCAACGTAACTCGGTTAGCATACGGGGCATGAGGAAATCATACCTTTCACCGGGGTTAGCTTTACCGTGTGTTCCCTTGTTCCTTGGTTCACACTTGATCCACTGATAATGTTTCCAACATTGTTATTAATACTAGGTTCATACAATACACAAGTAATTACTACTCCCGTACTTACCCCGTTATCCCGGTATACTTAGTTTCGCTCATGTCAAACTATGTCCTTACTTCCCATTCATTTCCTACACTTGTTTACACTTATTAGGACCTTTAAACATCAACAAACAAGGCCTTAACAACTTCTAAAACCATTACCAATCAATCCCCCATGTTTAGTTACCTTAAAAACACTTCCTGCACAATTTTGGGGGTGGTCCGGGACTTGGTCCGGACCCTAAGTCCCGGACCAATGCTTCTGCGTACTTTCGGCTGATTTTTAGACCTGGTCCTGGATTGGTCCGGACTTTGCATCCACTCTCGGGCCTTTTTTTGAAGCGGTCCGGGACTTGGTACATATCCTAAGTCCCGGACCCTGCTAAAAACTGCTATTAAGGTCATTTTTCAACCCCAAATCAACCCTTAATCCACCTCCAATCATTCCATAATCTTTCCACATGTTTTGTACATAATTAAACACACTTAAACACTCACTAAAACTCCTTAAATCCGTGGTCCAATACCTACTCAACTTCTTGTTCAAATTCTACAAATTTCCATTCTCATTTCTAAAACTTGCACACTTGTGCATTTCTACACTTCTCTTTGCATTTTGCATCTTGTCCTAACTTCATTTTACCATTCCAATTCATTTCCAATCGACTACACTACCTATACCCAAGTCAAATCTCCATCTTCAAGGTTACAAGCACTAACTCTTTCTCTTGTTTTTCCATTGCATTTCACATGCTATTTGCTACAGATTTTACACCCATTTATTCTCATCCTACAACTACCATTCCAAGGTTACTAAACATCTCTACTAACTCCAATACACACCTTGGTTCTCCCATTCACCAAGTCATTCTTAATGCACAATTCCTACTAAAATTTTGCCATAGTTCACCTACAATTCTCACTTATCCACACATACCCATCACACCAAAATCATTCCTATTCTAGCCACACCCATACAAGGGTCCTACCAGCAATACAAGCAATCTTAATACATCATTAATTCCTCAAAACACAATATTAATACACATACACAATTCCTTGGCTCTAAGGCCTACAATTCACATACTTGTTCATAAATACCCAAACTTCCACAATTACAATTCTACTACATTATTTTGGTTTCTTTAAATTGGTTTACCCATTCCCATTATCCTAATGCATTAAAATTTTGCATTAAGGAAGAGCTCTTACCTTGAGCTTATTTTTCCCTCATTTCTTTTCCACTTCTTCTCCTTCTCTTTTTCTTGCAAAATCGGCCATGTGGGGGATGGAGTTTCCAAACTCCATCCCAACACCCAAATTACATAAGGATAATATAATTAGACTTCTAATCCCTTAAAAACACCACTAATTCAATGAAGGGTTTAAATCACCATTAGTTAGGGTTTTACCTTGGAGTTTCAAGAGAGGTTTTTAAGCCTTGTGTACAAAGGAGAGTTCCTCCACCATTGGAGAGTTGAACCAAGCTCAAACAAAGAAGAAACAAGGCATTACAAGGAGGGCAACAATCGGCCAAGACATGGAAATGGAGAAAATGAGTTTTTCTCTTGAATCTTTTTACCTTAAGTGGAAGAGGAGACCCCATGCTTCGAAATGGTACCATTTCCTCTTCAAATGGGCAAAACCCATGGGGATGAAGTTGCTCATTTCCGGATTTTGAAAAGATAGAAATGTAGAGCTTGAAGAGGGGAGTTCAAATATGTATTTGTTTTTCATTTGGAGCTCAAGTGAAGCTAGAGCATGAGGTAGAAAATGGAGTTGCCATGGAAGCCATGAGAGGGCTTTCAAAATCGTCCAGCAAGAGAAGAAGAAGAGAGGAGTGTGCTGCAGAGAGGGAGCTTCCATCGTGAGAGGGGAAGGGAATTGGAGAGAGAATAGAAAATTAAGAGAATAAGAGGAGAGAGGGAAGGAGTGTGCTTTTTACTTTTTGCTTTTTAGTTTTTCTTGTCTTCTAGTGTGTGTGAGAGAGAGTAATATTTAATTGAGTGTGAGAGAGGATATTAATACCCTATAAAAACCGGCCCACTTATACTGTTAAGCTGGAGCAGTTTTTCGTCTTTTACAGAAAACGCTCGTTATTGTATCCGGTTTAGGTACTATTCACTAACCGGCCCGTTTTCCGGAATTTTCTCGTTTGATTATTTTTATTGGTTATTAAGCTTCCATAAATGCTTAATAATTTTTATTTAAAGATTTATAATTTTTACGGGTCTGTTTGACCATTTAAAATCACGTTTTCGGGTTTTCTCGAAACACGTGCGCTAAAGCTCTATTAGCGTTTTAATACATTATTTGGATCCGTTTTCTTCGGGAATCATTCCCGTATACTAATTAGGCATGAATAAGCCTTAGGAATCCTTACGATACTATAACCGAGGTCTCGTACCTCCTATGGTTATTTAACGCTCATTTTAGCGTTTTCCGCTTTCTAAGCGTTTTCTCACTTCTTTGGATTTATTTTCTTTACCAAAAATTACTTAGGCACTATTAGGCCCTTAAATACCATATTAAAATATTCTAATCACCATATTTAAGTTCGGGGTATTTCAATCTACCCCCCTTAAAGAACTTTGCCCTCAAAGTTGGTGAATCTAATACTGTTACTTGTACATATACTCTATGCTAAGGTTATGACCTCTACATATAACTTGTCAAACTCCAAGTGTCTGACTTGATGCATACTACGCATCCAAACAGCATGTCACTGCATGCATAGCAATCAAAAATATCCGTTTTACGCCTCTCCAAGGGGGTCCATCCGCAGACAATTAGGTACAATCCTCCCCCAATGGAGAGTGATCCCTCAGGTACCGGTCACATTTGAACACTTACGCTTTCTGGTTCACGGCCGTCATGACTTGAGCACTTACGCTTTCTGGCTCTACGGTCCTTTGGTTCTGATCAAATTCATTTGCACATATAGAGATCCTCAGGCACTTACTCATACTTACTTACTCATACTTTACTCATACTTACTCATACTTACTCGGGACTACGCTGTCCCAGTGCCCTTGGAAAAATACAAAACACACACTGTTACCGTACAACCGGTGTAGTGGTTTCAAAACTAATCAACACTCCCACCGACTCAAAACTAGCTTCTCCTCCTATGGTTTCGACCGGATACCCGTGCCTAGGCATGGAAGATCCACTAGCGCCCGTGGGAGCGGTTTCAAAACCGGTCCTCATTCTTAAGTTTGAAGAAAGCACATTGTACCAAATTAGTTTTGGAAATTCATTTTGAAAACTTGCATACATCTCTCGAATACCATTTATGATGATTATACCTATTACTAGTGTCATTGTTGTGACCACTTAAGGGAGCTTCCAGAGTCCTTCAACCACAATGTGATCAGCATTGGTGTTGAATTATCCTTCCACCCCAATTTGTGTTCGGCTTCCCTTGATCGCTAGCAAATCAAGTTCCACTTCCCACCTCAATACAAACAGACAGATCGTCAAACATTATTTCGTTTTCTATCTTTTTAATCTTGCTACTCATAATCACACACATACATTTTCCAATTTATATGATTCACTTACTTACTTACTAATCATCTCATCAATTACTACTACTTCTTCTCCAACTACTATACCTAAGAAATTCATGGGTATAATATCCCATTAATTTACTATACTCAATTTATACTCATAACATACATCGGTTTCATACCGATTTATACTCATTACGTACATCAGTTCCATACCAATTTATATTCCTCACGTCTCCCATACATACTCATTCCTCATACTATTACCAATCGGGGTACTCATTCCCCTGGAGTTTCTCTACTCCTTTTCCTATACATACTTCCCAACTTACCACAATTATACAATGAGTGAATACAAATGTTTATGTAACATAAGTATCAACCATGATAAGTGTGAAATTTATATAGTTTTATAGGTGCTTGGTCATTATTTTTTGTAACTTTTTACGCACCTTCTCACACTTATCCTATGCTTTTTGTAACTCTTACTTTGGGTAGAAACTAATTCCAATTTATATGATAAAATCAGGAAATGATGACAGAAATGCATAGTTCGCCTCACGAGCTTTCCAACGCAACAAACGGCGGGTCAAACGGACTTATAACGAAGAATCTGGAGCCGATTCAAGATTGGAGTTATATATATATATGTACATCCGCAAAACTGGCGGACAAGAGTGGTACAACCGCCTATAACCAGGCGGTACCACTGGCGGACAAGAGTGGTACAACCGCCCCTTGTTAGGCGGTACATCTAGCGGACAAGAGATAGAAGACCCGAGGCGGACAAGAGCATTTCAGCGCATTTCGACACCGAACAGTTTTCTTCTCCGATGGGCGCCGCATTCGAACTGCTACCTCATTGATTGCAGACGGTCGCCCACCTTAATTTCTGCACGCGTGACGCCGGCTCAATCAATTAAATCTATCCGAAATCGATTGCACTGCCCGATGAAATCTCTGACAGCAATTTTTCCAGATCTGCGTACCAACTTCACCGCCCTTGACTTCTGCACCGTTCACTTCCTTGTCTGCATCACGTTGCACGTATCTATAAATAGAGCTGCAAATCACTCTGCTCAAATGGTCCATTAATCGTCCATCACCCGAACACACTCTCGCCCACCTACACTCACTCACTCACCACTTCATCCATCTCCTCCATAATTCACTCGACACCACCACCATTTTATTTTCTTTCTCCCATAAACATCACCACACGTATTACACTCACACACTCACAAATTCATTCTCCAAATTCACTTACGTACGCATCCATTCACAATTCACAAAATCACTCGACCACCACCACAAAACTCACGCCCCACCATTCTCCGTATATTATCATCTACCTCAAATCTATTCCGGTCTGTCAGATTAACGGAGCAGCTTCGGAGTCAGCGAAACAGATGATTTCTTTTACTCTCATCTCTGCTCATTTATTTAATATGTCCGGCTAGATTAATTATACTCTGGGAGATGGTTATTATTAGTTTGTTTTAATTGTGCACTTTATTTTACCGGTTTAAGTTAATTATAATTTGATACAATTAATGTTATTCTCTCGCATTTTAATAAATTACATGAGTTTATTAAATTGCTTTACGAAATCTATTTTGAACAGATCCGTGATAAATAGATAGGTCATATTAATTGTTATGTCTGTGGAAGAATTTATTCTGATTGAATAAATTTAGTATTTCAGGTGCAAAATTATATTCCTTTTAACTAGCCGTTTACATGTGTTTTGCCTGAGTTTAGATCAAACCTTGCATGTTCTGGTAAACGAGGTCATTAGAATTTAGGATTTAAATCTGAAGACTATAAAAGGAATTTTGCCAAATTATTCTTAATTAAACCGGTAGAATAGCATAATTAATCAAACGAGTAAAACCTGAACCCAGAGTCCGTTCTTCCATATTCACAACCACTTTTAATATTCTGTTATTTTAATTATTAGCTGTTATTTAAATTCTTGTTGTCTTTATTATAATTCACAGTTTAGAACAAAACAAAAATTCCCCCTCAATTTATAACCTTTGCTAAGTCTAGATAATTATCACATAGTCCCACGGTTCGATACCTGGTTCCCATAAACTCTACTACAATAACCAGGATTTTTGCAACCTGACGGTCGTTTAATTTATTATTTTCTGAGATTATTTCTTGGTATTTAATAGGTCAAATTTATCGTTTGCAAACCATCAAAACGAATTCTCTTGCGCTATGCACATTGTAGTTTACGCACCTATCACGTAGAACGTACATTTCGCGGTTTTCGCTCTACCCCCCTTAAAAGGGATTACGCCCACGTAATCTACCATGTGTCAATGTTGAACATTGGTCGAAGGCATTCAGCCGTCATGGAGTGGTTCAGCTTCCATGCGGTCTATTATACAATGTTCCTTGATCAAAGGGTCTTAACCGTGTTACTGGTTAGTCCCTACATCAAGAATTTTCATCGGAGTTTTTATAACTCTTAACCGGGTTCGGTTCTAGCCTAATTGGCTTACAGGCATTGATGATTAACCTTTTATTCACTAGGTGTATTTCACTTAGAATTTTGGGCCCACTAGCTTCTGCTGCGCGACCCTGATAACCTGGGTTATTCACCCTTCTTGTTATCCTTAACGGGTTACCCATCATCTTTTAGTAACCATGTGTGGTGTTCTTTTACCGTGCTCAAACTCAATGAGTTTTAGATTTGTAACCAGCTCTCTGGCAATCTATATACATGTTGTTGTGTTTTATAGTGATCATGCACTTGGTTCCTCCGACTTATTGTCGGTTGAGGTTAAGTCACTACTTAGTTGTAGTGCTTTCTCTACTATTAGTAGTTCCTGAATTATACCAGTTTCTCTGGTTCAGTACAAGTGTTCTTTACTTGTATGACCTTGCATTTTCGATGCGTCGGTCCTTGTGACTTTCTTAAGTCTCCTTTCACCTTTAGTCCAATGGAATTCACATCCCGTGATTGCTGGTGTGTTTCACACTCCTCGTGCTTCTTTAGCCTTAGGCCGCACGGTTTGTATCTAAGCTTTTGCTTGACTGGCTTATGCCATGTTTACTGGTGAAAGGAATAGTTTACCACAATTTACATTTCCTCATATTCCTAGCTATCCCACTCGATCATTATCTACACAAGTGCAATACCAAAACACTCAGTCCTACAGAGTGCAGAGGCGTGAACCCTTGGCAGTAACTCTCTTATGAGATCGCAATAGGACTGATCGTTACTCTTTCAGGTGGTGCTTCATCATTTGGTGTCGACTTCTGGCTGGTTGCCCGATCTGTCTACCCTTTTGTATTAACAACTCCATAGTATTGGGTGATTATTCGCATACGTTGGTCGCCTACAGCGCACCATGTTCTTACCGATTCCATAATATCGGTTTAGATAGCATCCACCGTTGCTGGCTTCAGCTTATGCATTTCCACTATCTATATCGTTGTTTGGTGTTTATACGTCTGAGCTCCTTGAGCGTCATTTACTTATACTTTATGTTCCCACATATCGAGTTCTTATTGAACTGGTTACTCCTTAGTTGTCAACAGCTCCTGTTGAAGCTTATTTTACGTCGCTTGGCAATAATTGTATGTTCAAGCTTAACTACATTAGTAGTTCTGAAAGGGATATATTTCCCGGTAGTTACTGATGGTATCCCCTTCTTGGGATCCAAGTGTTCACCGCTCTCGCGGTCTCACATTTATGAGGGGTATCCTTGCTCGTTGGTCATTAATCTTTTATTGGTGTAGTCCTTGACCGCTTTCCATAGGGTTCACAATGGGTTTTGCAACCATCGAATTGTGTATTGTAACAGTTTCATGGCATACTAGCCATATTGCCTAGAGCTCTGCTCATCATAGGTCGTTCCCAAATGGTTACTTCTCTGTAAGCCATCGCTGGGCTTGGAGGTGATACTGGGCTCCCTAATAAGATCGTCGCATCACGCTTCCGTTCGTTGGAGACCCTTTTGAATCCTGGTATTGATCGATACCATTTATTGATTTGGGGTATCCCCTGTCAAGTGGGATCCCTTCGGTGTTCCAACCGTATGTTCGTTCCAATTGTGGTGTTCTTACCACGATATCCCATTCAACTGTGTTGACTTGATACCCTTTATGGATTGTTCCTGGGTAGTACCGGTTATTTGGTAGCATCTGGCTGACATTTACGAGTATGATCAGTTTGTTATCCCGCTTGCGGTTATGGATTTAAGTCATCCGTTGAGGGTTGTAACGTCTCCCGTTCTTAGGGTAGACCGTTGGTATTTTTCCTTGTGTTATAGTGGATTCGATATCTCTTCGGGTGATGAATGGTATTTCTGGTACCCTATAACATCACCCTGTGTTTGTGGTAGTTGTTCTGGGAATTCCATCCCGTTCATTGAACACTGATGTGTTAGTGTTTGGCATTCGCCTTATTGTGTTTAGACTGGGTATTCTTTCCAGTCATCATGCTTCACTTTAATATATTCAAGACATATCCAATGTCTTTATTCCGTTGTTAGTGCTCCTCGCACTTTTAGCTTTTAATCATCTCCCTGTATTAGGTTCTTGACTCCTTAGCTTGTAAGCTTATCTGAGTTCCCTTTGCTCGTTTGAGGTATCCAACTGTTCTGTTTTGAATTTGCTTATGGTCCGTAGAACAGAGTTGACTACTTCCCGTGTTTCGTACACTACATGTATACATACGTGGGGTACCGTCTTGGCACGTTACCACTTACCTAACTATTTGTCAGGCCCGCAAGCTCCTTCGGAGTGCGGTCGTCCCACATCCCGTATTTGGGTACACTAGTAGTGTTCGTCACACGCCTAGGTGAAGTATTCTATTGTCAACTCTTCTTGTATCATTCTATGATACTCACCGTATTTCTGTTAGTTTTGTGTTAAAAATCCGAGGTTTAAAAGAAGGGTTTGTGGTTTTGAAAGGAAAATTTGGGTTTTGAAATAACAGTTCGGTGTAAAAAGAAATTCTTCATGGCGTTGCCATGATTGAGGTCCTGACCAAGTCCAGCTTCTCGCTGACTGGTATACTCTTAATACAATGGTCGGGCCGTTAGGCCTTTCCGAGGTTCCATTATTTAGATACTGAGGATTGGTGATCCTATCTTTGCTCCATTCGCCATAGCGGTACTTTAGTAAGTATTTGCGGGTTGTCAAACTTCCAACTGTCTTGTAGTTGCTGCACTTGCCCTGGGCAAGTGCGCGGGTAGGTTGTTTTTCGGCTAACGTATACCGGTTACGGTATCATTTCTATCCACAATTGGTGGTCTTATTAGATCTCCCTTTGATCCATTGATCTTGGTGATCGATCTCCTGAGTCGCTTCGCAGTATACTTGACATGATTGTCGTCCATCCGGGTGTCTCACACCTTCAGTGTGGTTAACGAGACTTGACTTATCCTTAGGAACCATGTTGCGGTCCTATAAGTGTCTGTGTTATGATTTCTTTCTTAGTTATCTGAACTATGTTGTTCGGTTATTTCAGCCTCTTGGCATGTAGGTTTGGTGTTAATCCAACCTCGACTAATTCCTTAGTCGGTTTGTATACCGTTGTTGGTGTCATCAAAGATTACAGTCCGTAGACTCTCCTGTCTCGGCTTGTTACTCCATTTTCCTTGCTTCTTTGCACGACTGTGCTTCTCTTCTTACAGGCTACACATGGTTCTCGCGACTGCGAAGCATGTTGCCCCATGGTGCCATAAATTCCATCATCCTAGTGCTTAGGATCTTCATTCCTCCGCCATTAAGTGCGGTCCTTGTCATTCAACGGGAACCGTCATCGGGACTTCCAGTCCTTGGACTCTACCGTACGACAGGTTCTTTTCTAATGAGGTTTGTTCTTGCAACTGCCAGATCGGGTTTTACCCGAGTGTGAGAGGTCTTTCCATCTCTCTGGCGTTATTACTCCCAACTTAATACCGTGGGTTGCGGAGGGCGGGGTATGGTTGTTGTAGGTTTCCGGTTCACGTGGAAGTTCCTAACTAGCGTACCTCTCACTAACACTCAACCCTTAGCCCTAAGTTTCTAATTCCTAACTCGGTATTTCCCTAAACTCGGTATTTCATCCATCAGAGCGATACTTCGCTCTGATACCACTTTTTGTAACACCCCTACCGCTATTACCGTCATTACTGTACAAATACTTACCTTCGCAGCGGATACTACTTACTCAACGGCGGGTGTACAATGCCGTTAGTCACCCACGTGACTAACAAGGCGAGTTACAATAAATACTACCGGTCTGATGAATATGAACATACCGAGTACTCTACACAATACAATACTTCCCATTACATACTCATCCATAATCCAATTCAACTCCAATACATTACTATACCGAGTATACTACAATCCTCAAAATTACCGATACAGTCTAAACATCCAAATTCTTACTACGTGAACACATACAATTCCCTTTACTCAACTACCCATGCTTACGTAGCAGTCCCCGTCCTACTCTCTCGAACGGTGAACAGCTTCGGTACCTGCACACTAAAAAAAGGTCCCCCTAGGGGGTCAGCTTACGCTGCATATGAAATCCGCATATACCGCGTGCTAACCGCGGTACGCCGACTACTTTGGGTCGGATATACATGGAGTTCATTTACACGCATACATACATACTCATGCTACAACAATACAACCAACATTACCTACATACACATACAAATTCAATTCTTACTAAGGAAGGCAGTTCGATAGTCAACCATTTGTATTTGTTATTCATTCATTACTCTTCGTACTATATTTGATATCCTCTACTCTACTCATACCTACTCCTTACCCTTACATACTCGACACTCCATGCTCGATACTTTACTCGTACCCGTTCCTTACTCTGTACTCGTTACTACGCTTCTGTACACTCATTACTCCCTACTCCTTACTTACTCATACATGTTCAGTACTCAATACTTACTCATACATACTCAATACTCAATACTCACTACATACTCATACTCGCTTCTTACTCAATACTCATTACTTTACTCATACGTACGCAATACTCAATACTCATTACTTTGGCCACCGGGCGGAGTCATACAAAAGACTTGCCACCGGACCTACAATACGAGGGCTGTACGCTTAACTCCTCAAATACTCAATGTCCGTTCTACCGGACTACTCATATTCCCAACACTCTTCTCTCAGAGTATAATACAATCTCACGGATTAGCCTAGAAGTATCTCTCTCGATAGCCTCCACTGGCTTAGGGAATTACTACCGTCTAGTATCCTCAGGTTTAAGGGTTTCCCCAACATCTCGGATACTCTCATGTTCGGGTCATTACTTGCTTCAGTCGGGTCCTCTCATAGTGGGTCGACTAACTACTAAGGGGTTTGGAGATCCCTCGTCATTCTTTACTACTCTTATGGTTCATGTTTGCACCAAGAATAATTCCTTTGATATGGGTTACTTATATACTTCCACTACTTATTGTTTGTGGGTTATTCGTTTCGATTCTCCTACCGTTATCGGGAGGTTGTTACCCCCGTACACTCTCTCACATTCTAGTGAGTTCATTGGGTTGCGTTATCGTTTATCGCTCGATAGCTTAGTGCGTTGCTATTGTTCCATTAATTCACAGCAAGACCCTTACTACGAGTCACTACAAAACAAGACTCATCTATGAGTCGATCTACGCACCAAGTAAAGCCACACAAATCAATTCAAGAAAGGTTAGTTCATGCAACATACAACAAGACATACAATGAAAGGCAGTAAACCGTTTTCATGCTTTAATCTTGATTAGCCGGCATACAGCACACAAATCAACGTAACTCGGTTAGCATACGGGGCATGAGGAAATCATACCTTTCACCGGGGTTAGCTTTACCGTGTGTTCCCTTGTTCCTTGGTTCACACTTGATCCACTGATAATGTTTCCAACATTGTTATTAATACTAGGTTCATACAATACACAAGTAATTACTACTCCCGTACTTACCCCGTTATCCCGGTATACTTAGTTTCGCTCATGTCAAACTATGTCCTTACTTCCCATTCATTTCCTACACTTGTTTACACTTATTAGGACCTTTAAACATCAACAAACAAGGCCTTAACAACTTCTAAAACCATTACCAATCAATCCCCCATGTTTAGTTACCTTAAAAACACTTCCTGCACAATTTTGGGGGTGGTCCGGGACTTGGTCCGGACCCTAAGTCCCGGACCAATGCTTCTGCGTACTTTCGGCTGATTTTTAGACCTGGTCCTGGACTTGGTCCTGGACTTCCTGCAATCCACTCTCGGCCTTTTTTTGAAGCGGTCCGGGACTTGGTACATATCCTAAGTCCCGGACCCTGCTAAAAACTGCTATTAAGGTCATTTTTCAACCCCAAATCAACCCTTAATCCACCTCCAATCATTCCATAATCTTTCCACATGTTTTGTACATAATTAAACACACTTAAACACTCACTAAAACTCCTTAAATCCGTGGTCCAATACCTACTCAACTTCTTGTTCAAATTCTACAAATTTCCATTCTCATTTCTAAAACTTGCACACTTGTGCATTTCTACACTTCTCTTTGCATTTTGCATCTTGTCCTAACTTCATTTTACCATTCCAATTCATTTCCAATCGACTACACTACCTATACCCAAGTCAAATCTCCATCTTCAAGGTTACAAGCACTAACTCTTTCTCTTGTTTTTCCATTGCATTTCACATGCTATTTGCTACAGATTTTACACCCATTTATTCTCATCCTACAACTACCATTCCAAGGTTACTAAACATCTCTACTAACTCCAATACACACCTTGGTTCTCCCATTCACCAAGTCATTCTTAATGCACAATTCCTACTAAAATTTTGCCATAGTTCACCTACAATTCTCACTTATCCACACATACCCATCATCACCAAAATCATTCCTATTCTAGCCACACCCATACAAGGGTCCTACCAGCAATACAAGCAATCTTAATAATCATTAATTCCTCAAAACACAATATTAATACACATACACAATTCCTTGGCTCTAAGGCCTACAATTCACATACTTGTTCATAAATACCCAAACTTCCACAATTACAATTCTACTACATTATTTTGGTTTCTTTAAATTGGTTTACCCATTCCCATTATCCTAATGCATTAAAATTTTGCATTAAGGAAGAGCTCTTACCTTGAGCTTATTTTTCCCTCATTTCTTTTCCACTTCTTCTCCTTCTCTTTTCTTGCAAAATCGGCCATGTGGGGGATGGAGTTTCCAAACTCCATCCCAACACCCAAATTACATAAGGAGAATATAATTAGACTTCTAATCCCTTAAAAACACCACTAATTCAATGAAGGGTTTAAATCACCATTAGTTAGGGTTTTACCTTGGAGTTTCAAGAGAGGTTTTTAAGCCTTGTGTACAAAGGAGAGTTCCTCCACCATTGGAGAGTTGAACCAAGCTCAAACAAAGAAGAAACAAGGCATTACAAGGAGGGCAACAATCGGCCAAGACATGGAAATGGAGAAAATGAGTTTTTCTCTTGAATCTTTTTACCTTAAGTGGAAGAGGAGACCCCATGCTTCGAAATGGTACCATTTCCTCTTCAAATGGGCAAAACCCATGGGGATGAAGTTGCTCATTTTCGGATTTTGAAAAGATAGAAATGTAGAGCTTGAAGAGGGAGTTCAAATATGTATTTTGTTTTTCATTTGGAGCTCAAGTGAAGCTAGAGCATGAGGTAGAAAATGGAGTTGCCATGGAAGCCATGAGAGGGCTTTCAAAATCGTCCAGCAAGAGAAGAAGAAGAGAGGAGTGTGCTGCAGAGAGGGAGCTTCCATCGTGAGAGGGGAAGGGAATTGGAGAGAGAATAGAAAATTAAGAGAATAAGAGGAGAGAGGGAAGGAGTGTGCTTTTTACTTTTTGCTTTTTAGTTTTTCTTGTCTTCTAGTGTGTGTGAGAGAGAGTAATATTTAATTGAGTGTGAGAGAGGATATTAATACCCTATAAAAACCGGCCCACTTATACTGTTAAGCTGGAGCAGTTTTTCGTCTTTTACAGAAAACGCTCGTTATTGTACCCGGTTTAGGTACTATTCACTAACCGGCCCGTTTTCCGGAATTTTCTCGTTTGATTATTTTTATTGGTTATTAAGCTTCCATAAATGCTTAATAATTTTTATTTAAAGATTTATAATTTTTACGGGTCTGTTTGACCATTTAAAATCACGTTTTCGGGTTTTCTCGAAACACGTGCGCTAAAGCTCTATTAGCGTTTTAATACATTATTTGGATCCGTTTTCTTCGGGAATCATTCCCGTATACTAATTAGGCATGAATAAGCCTTAGGAATCCTTACGATACTATAACCGAGGTCTCGTACCTCCTATGGTTATTTAACGCTCATTTTAGCGTTTTCCGCTTTCTAAGCGTTTTCTCACTTCTTTGGATTTATTTTCTTTACCAAAAATTACTTAGGCACTATTAGGCCCTTAAATACCATATTAAAATATTCTAATCACCATATTTAAGTTCGGGGTATTTCATTAGTGTTTGGGGAAAGCTTGTTCGATCTAGATCATACTGCCAATGACGTGTTTTGAGTTGTTGGATTATCTGGTGGACTATTACAGCTCGTTTGATCGATGCTCATTCGGTGGCAATATTTGACCTTGTGTGGTTATCATTTGTTTAAAATCCCTAAACATAATGACTATCTGATTTATTTCACGTGTGACACATATGTTGGACATTTTGGAATTGGATCGAGATGGATGGTTAATAGTCCGGGTCAAGATTTGTTTGTCTTATGCACTTTATGGGCTTGAGCGTCTTGCTTTCTAGCGCATTGTTCGGCTTTGACGTTTGTTCACCTAATGGGCTCGTTGGCCCATCTCATCTCTTGCAACGTTCACTGGGCTCGTACGCCCCATTCATTGTAACGTTCATATTTATTATATCATTGGAGATTCAGTTGTGTACATTACATGCTTGATGTGAGATTCTTCTGACATTTGGATCCATGTCTTGACTGAGGTACACATGGGATCGACTGGACCTACGATCCTGGTCTTACGGCTGGACTTTGGATCATCTGGACTGACTGTACCCATGCGCTTCGGGCTCACCCTCTCTCATGGGTTTGGAAACTAAGTTGTTCAATTCCTTTTTATTACGCCTTAATTATCTTTGATATTAATTGCCCCTTGCGGTTTGATATGGGTTTGGAAATTGATTTGAGACTAGCATATAACTTGCCTCATTGCGCTTAGATAAGAACATAAATCGAGCGATAGTTGCCCGAATGTTATGACTGTTAAAATAGATCACACGTTGGTTGGTTGGTCCTTATTAACTCTTCATCTTATAGGGAAGTGATATAAACCCATCTAGGTATGATCCCACATGACTCACAACTTCACCCCTTTGATACTACACTTCGGTTTGAGTCATAATCTAAGATGATGAATTAATTTGAGTAGCAACCCCAATGCTTGATTTATCTTACAATCCTTAGCATTTGTTGGCAGTTTGAAACTCTTTTCAATGTTCTCGGTTGGGATGTGGGAGATGATTAGATTGCCCCCTTTTCTCCCATTGAGAGGGGCCGTATGATCCCATTGCACACACCCCAATCCTCTTACATTTCATTACTAACTATTCTCGTGTATCTTTGTCTTTGTTCTATGACATGTACATAATGCTCGAGGAATGGAAACCTGGTTAGCTAAGGAACTGGAGTTTGGCTTGGACTACCGGGGTCTCCACTTCAAACACGTGTAACGGTTGGTGCACTTCTTGCTGATCCTGTCAGCTCAAGTGAGGCGGCGTCGATGCGACCCCCCATAGCAATTCTTTAATTAAGATTGTTATCTATGTTTGTATTAATTTGTAATTTGTTCATTGTTCTTACTTTTGGTTGTCTTTGGATTTATTTATTCTCGTAATTTAATTCATTCTCTGCATGTGAACAATTTTAGCATGTTATCTCTAGCTGGTTTGTTATGTTATTCTAGTGCTTAGTTTACCTCTTCTACATATGGATTTGAGCTTGGAAATTAATTTGAAATCTTGTAGGATTTTTGCTGATGTTCAAACATCAAACTTTTGTACATAACGTTTACACTTCATTTTGCTTCTTCAATGTTTGTACCCTATGTGAGATATTTACGTTGCTGCTTTGTGATTATGCCCCTTGCTCATTGCTAATTGATGTCTTAAGCCCTAGTTATCATCCTCTATGACCCTTTAACTAACAGAAAAGTTTTGGATGTATTATTACTCCACACCTAACGGGTCTCTCATTCGTTTCGTGGGGCAATAATCTCCTATAACTTCAGAAAACACTCAAACCACCTTTATATGTATATAAGAACAAAAACTTCAAAAAACAAGCCCTTAAGGCTATTTTAGGAGGGCTTATGATGCGAAATCACCCCATGCCTAGCGGATCTCTCATCCGTTTTATGTGGGTGGAATCCTCCTTTGCCTTCGACACACTCATAATCAAGAGTTAATAAACCAATAAATCAATCTCTTTCACTTGTTAATATCTCACAAATCAGCCAAAACCAATAAGGCCCACCTTTGGCCCGTTTCTAAAAATCTCATTCAAGCCATTTCAAATCAAAAGACTAAGGCCCAATTAAGCCCAACCAAGGCCCAATTAGGCCCAAAAGCCCAACCAAGGCCCAATTAAGCCCAAAAGTCCAACGAAGGCCCATTTCAGCCCAATTTCCAACTAAACCCCACACCGGCCCGATTTGGCCCATGTGCCCAATGCTGACCCGGCGTGACTTTGACTCAAGTCCAAACTTTGACCAATCCAAACCTTGACCAACTTGAACTTTGACCTTGACTCAATTTTGACTCGGTCCAACTTTAAACAACCTGAACTTTGACTCGGTCCAACCTTGATTGACCCTACTTTGACCAACCTGACTTTGACCCGGTCTTACTTTGACCCTGCCCGTTTTCCAACCCCAACCCAAATTCAATTCAAACCCAATTCATTCAGCCCAAATTCAATTCAAATCTAATTCAATTTCACTCCAAATTCCAATTCAAGTCCAATCCAAATTCAATTCATTTTCAATTTCAATAAATCCAATTTCCAAATCCAACTTTAATTCAATTCCAATTCAACTTCAATCAAACTCCAATTCAATCAAACTCCAATTCAATCTCAATTCAATTCAATCCTTAATTCAATTTGGTTTAATCTCAATTTCAATCCAATTCAATTCAAAATTCATTTCATTCCCAAATTCAATTCAAAAATTCATTTCAATCCCAAATAATTCCAAACCTCATAAACTTCAAAGTCTCAAGTACCTCAAACTCCAAATATCTCATGGACTCGAATCATCCCTCAAAATCCAATTACCCCCGCACATTCGAATGTCTCACAGACCCGAGCGTCTCACAGACTTTGTTATCCCAATGATTCGAATGTCTCACAGACCCGAGCATCTCACAGACCCGAGCGTCTCACAGATCCGAGCATCTCACAGACTTCGACATCTCAAGGTTTCAAGCGTCTCATAGACCCGAGTGTCTCACAGACTTCGATATCTCACTCTTTTATCATCTGAATATTCTAAATGTCTCATAGACCCGAGCGTCTCACAGACTAGCATCCCAAACCCTAAACTTCTCAAAACTCCAGACTCCTCTGAATCTCAAACCCCTCAAAACCCTTTAAAACCTCAAACTTCCTAAACCCCAAAACTCTGAACTACGTAAGGTCTGATCTCAACAGGGAGTTGAGTACGTAGGCAACCCACGCAGGGTGCGACCCCACATCAATCAAAATGCCATTTTTCACTCAGCCATTTCACCTCCAAACAACCCCGTGTTGTCTCATAGACCCGAGCGTCTCACAAACTTTGTTATGCCAATTATTCGAATATCTCACAGACCAGAGCATCTCACAGACCCGAGCGTCTCACAGACTTCGACATCTTAAGGTTTCAAACGTCTCATAGACCCGAGCGTCTCACAGACTAAAACATCCCATACTTCAAACATCCCAGGAGGATTCAAGCATCTCCTAATAATCATGAACCACGTAAGGTCTGATCTCAACAGGGAGTTGAGTACGTAGGCAGCCCATCTAGGGTGCGACCCCATTCCAATAAAAAAAACCCCTTTCCCAACTCTAAGGTGGTATTCATGTCTGTCAAACATTCAAATCCCCTCTGACTCCCACAAACCCTCGACTTCTTCAACTCTCAAAATCAGACTCCAAATCTTTCATTCTATACCTATTCGAATTCATCAATTCTTCTTCTTGGCGCTAGCTTGGCAGAAAAGCTCGCCTTATCCACGATCTTTCTCTCTTTCCGTCCTAATCCTTTCCTTGCGGCCCTTTGAAATGAATCTCTTTAATAAGGTTTTGAAAGAAGGCAATCCTGACAATTGGAGACCGAGGTTCCCTCGGGCACCAAGCCGAAGTCGTGGTCGTTGCCACTTCTAAGGGTGTAACCCAGTGCGAACCCACACAGAATCTCTAGTATGATCAGATAAGTCCTATCCATAGGCAACAAATCATCAGAGTCAATTAATGGTTCTTAGAACCCTTCTCCTCCCTTCCTAGTTCCTTAGGTCAAACTAGGTGGCGACTCTAGTCAATTTCCGCCTATAGGGCATAAGTCCGCGTGGAGCCCATTGAGAGCGGGTGTAGTGCTCACAAGCATTCCCAATAAGCTCTCTGGGAAAGACGGACGATGTAGTAGGTATTTGAGGGATGCCACGAATAACGGGTTTTCACCCCCCACAGAATGGCATTTTCTAGGATTTAGGCTTCTCAGTCAGATCATATTTATATAGACCCCCCTCATACCGAAAAATCACCCTCCACAGGGGATACCCTGAGAAATACCTGATCGCCCACGGCGAACTCCAGGTCACGTCTGCGTACATCTGCGTACGACTTTTGTCTATCCTGAGCTGCTTTCGTGTTAGCCCGGATCTGGCGAACTTCTGCCTGAACTTGTTCAAGATACTCTGGTCCTATAATGACCGTCTCACTCGACTCATCCCAGCATAACGGCGTGCGGCATGGTCTACCGTACATAGCCTGGAAGGGAGACATCTTGATCGAAGCATGGTAACTGTTGTTGTAACTAAACTCGATCAGATGTAACTTATCAATCCAGCTGGTCTGAAAGTCAAGTGCATATACACGTAACATATCCTCAAGTGTCTGGATGGTGCGCTCACTCTGGCCATCTGTCTGTGGGTGAAACGCTGTACTCAATTTCAGTTCGGTACCCAGTGCTTGTCGCGTAGACTTCCAATACCTTGATAAAAACCTGGTATCTCTCTCAGATACAATCGTTTTTGGTACCCCATGATGTCTTACAATCTCTCTGTCGAAGAACTCTGCCAGTTTTGCCACTTTCCAGGTGTCCTTCATCGGTATGAATCGAGCCACCTTGGTCAGTCGGTCAACAACAACCCAAATCATATTCAGACCTCCCCTTGTAGCGGAAGCCCTACTACGAAGTCCATAGAAATATCATGGAACTTCCACTCAGGCACTGGCATTGGCTGTACCATACCACCAGGCCGTCGGTGCTCGAACTTGACCTTCTGGCAAGTGAGACACCTCAATACATAATCACTTACATCTTTTTTCATTCCAGTCCACCAAAAATATCTTTTCATACCCTTATACATCTTTGAAGCTCCGGGGTGAATCGAAGTAGTAGAACAATGGGATTCACTCAATATGCGCTCCTTCAACTCAGCGCTACTCCTCGGTATACACAATCGGCCATTAAGCCTAATCAGGTCATCATCGTGGAGTCTGAAGTCATACTTCTGACCCTCGAATGTGCCATCAATAAGCTTCTGTCTAATCTCCATCATATACTGATCCGTCATCTGAGCACTCCGCACCTCTTCAACCAAGCCAGTATGAGAGACTAGCGAATGGAGAGAGTGTGCTCGGCGACTCAATGCGTCAGCTACCACATTTGCCTTACCCTCTTTGTATTGTAGATTAATGTCGTAGTCGTTTAGAAACTCAACCCACCTTCTCTGCCTCATGTTCAACTCCTTCTGAGTGAACAAGTACTTTAAACTTTTGTGGTCCGAATAAATCGTCACACTTACCCCATACAAATAATGTCGCCATATCTTCAATGCGAAGACAATGGCACCCAGTTCTAGACTGTGGGTAGGGTAGTTCTCCTCATGCTTTTTCAGCTGTCGGGAGGCGTAAGCTACGACCTTCCCGTGTTGCATCAACACACAACCCATACCTCTGCCTGATGCGTCGCAATAGACCTCAAAACCATCTGGACCGTCTGGTATAGTCAGGACTGGTACAGATGTCAGAGCATCCTTGAGACTCTGGAAAGAACTCTCACAGTCGACTGTCCACTCGAATGGTGCATCCTTTTTCATCAAGGAAGTCATCGGCTTCGAGACACTGGAGAAGTCCTTTACAAACCTCCTATAATAACCTGCCAGACCGAGGAAGCTCCTGATATCGGTAACTGTCTTCGGCCTAGGCCAGGTGCGCACTGCATCAATCTTTGTCGGATCAACAGTGATCCCGGCCTCAGAAATCACATGACCAAGAAAGGATACTTGGTTCAACCCAAACTCACATTTCGAAAATTTAGCATACAACTGATTCTTCCTCAATGTTTGTAACACATTTCTCAGGTGGCTTTCGTGCTCACCTCTCGACTTTGAGTACACAAGAATATCGTCGATGAAGACTACCACTGACTTGTCCAACTGATCTTGGAACAAGCGGTTCATTAAGTCCATGAACTTAGCCGGTGCATTGGATAACCCAAATGGCATAACCGTAAACTCATAATGTCCATACCTTGTTCTGAATGCTGTCTTCTCAATATCACTGTCACGGATAGCAATCTGATGGTATCCAGATCGTAGATCTATCTTTGAGAATACTGATGCTCCCCTCAACTGATCAAATAAATCGTCGATGCGTGGTAAAGGGTAACGGTTCTTCACCGTAACTGCATTCAGTTCTCGATAGTCAATACACAGGCGGAGACTACCGTCCTTCTTCTTCACGAAGAGGACCGGCGCTCCCCATGGTGAAACGCTAGGGCGAATAAATCCCTTGTCGAGTAGGTCTCTAAGCTGCTCCTTGAGCTCTGTCATTTCTGCTGGAGCCATACGATAGGGCGCCTTCACAATTTGTCCGGTACCCGGAACCAAATCAATTTCAAACTCTACTTCCCGTGCTGGCGGCATGCCCGGCAGTTCCTTAGGAAATACATCAGGAAACTCCGACACTACCGGCACATCAGAACTAAACTTTGGGTCTCTCTCTATGTCCTGGACATAGCAGAGGTACACATCACTCCCTCGTCGTAGTTCACGACACATAGCCATGGCGGTGATGATCTGAGTCGTAGGCTCCCTGGGCCTTTGGCGGTAAGATATGGTAACCCCAGATGGACTCCAAAGAAGCAGTCGATGCTCGGCACATAGGATTATACCCTTGTACCGCTCCAACCAGTTCATCCCGACAATCACATCAAAACCGAGTCCGTCGAACTCTATCTAGTCGATCGGAAACTCTTCACCTCTGATTCGTACAACATCTCGGTGGTAGCGGGTACACCTGATCCGCTCTTTCGACGGGAGAGTGACTAGGAAGTCTGGCACCTCATCACCGTCTAACCCCAGCCTCTTCGCAAAGGATAGCGAAATAAAGGTATGTGAGGCTCCGGAGTCGAACAAGATCGAAGCGTCCACGCCATTGACTGGAAAGGTACCGGTGAGGATTGTGCCGCTCTTGCCGGCTTCTGCCTCATTGCAGACACTCAGTATACCTTCCGTTCCGAGAGCACATCCTAATTCATTGGCAAACTAATAAGTATTGGGTAACAACACGGTTGATATACTTCAACAACTCCACTTTATTCATTATCACACTCTTCTTACATCATACATTGGCTTACACTGTTAACATAACTTAACACATATATAATATCCTTAACATACACTGGCTTAACACATTACATAATTATACAAAGCTTAAAACTGTCTAAAGGTCAAATTCAAACGTCCGGGTTTCATGTGTGTGGCATTGATCACTGCCAACGGTGTGGTATTCAGTTTGATCTTTCTGATGCCATGATATAGCATCCTTGACTGCCCACCCATGATTAACACATCTCCTGACTTTAGTACTAACTTCTTTGCGAGATCAGCACGCTTCTGCTCGCCATATATAAATACTGCGGTATCACCAATGGACCAAGACACCACGGGTACTCCCTTACTTAGAGACTCGGGTGACTCGTCCTTATCTTGGTGTAAACCTAATCGTCCACCTTTCTGGTAGAAGTTCACAATACACAAATCTGCTTTAACACTTGGAATTGAATCCGTTTCAACTTGCAGAGCAGTTCCCACGGCGTGGTTAACGACCGCAAGGAACTCCTCAGGTATCATCGGTACGTTTGCTCCGTCTTCAACTTCATTCTTGATCCGCTCGGGTATTCAGGTGTGTAGAAACCTCCAGGTGTTGCTCCAAGTTCATTGCATCGTCTGATGATATGGACTTGTGCTTCCGGTGTCAGTATCCATTTAAGAGTATCATACCTGGCTGGATGACCTGACATTGCTCCATTGGAAAGTCAGTGATGTTGATGGTGGTTTCTTCAGGGTTTGGTGTGGGTGGGATTGGATAACATATATTGAAGGTTCCTTTAAGTTTAGAGTTACCATATTAGGTGATTTTCACACTATACTTTAACTCTTCACTCACATGATAATACACTTGACTCACTAATACACACATGCATGAAATGCGGTATGCAATCACTTATTTGATTTAACAGTTTAGGCGGTACCTGGTCTAGAAGAGGGCCCTAGCCCTCAGACCGGTCCACCACATTCAGGGCGGCCTTGCCGGACCCCGACCCTTTCCCCTTCTGGGAATCAGTGTGCCTCTGATCTGTGGGTGGCTGGTTAGCCGTCTTCGGGCCATCAATAGTCGCTGTGGCCTTACCCTTCCACTGCCCCATGGGCTTGTTGACTCTGCTGTTGGGGTTCCGGTAACACTCGTAGTCACGGTGACCCCACTTCTTGCAGTAACGACACTGTACATCGTTTCCCTTGCAGTCCTTGCCGGGGTGGTCTCCGTTACACCACTTACAGTAGTAGTGGCGCTCCGGTCCAGAACCCGTGCTAGCTGCTATCACAATACACAATCAATACTTATTTCACAACTTAACAACACACACTTCAACTTGTCACACATGATTAAATAATTACCCTTAGGTGGGTAAGAGCGTAGGGGTTTCGCCGCATAAGCATATGTGAGCTTCAGTGGCTCCTCAGCTGTGGTGGTTTGGGCTTGGCCCTTGTCACCCTGGTGCTGACTCTTCTGGGGCTGGGAATAAGGCTTTTTCTTCTTCTTTCCTCCCTCGTACCCCTGCGGACTCTGGCCCTCGCTCGTGGCCTTGCGCTTGTGCGCATTCTCCTCGTCCCTCAGACGGACGGTAATCTCGACCTTAGCAGCGGCATGATAGCACTCCTGAATTTAGGACGTCAGTCATGCTCCGCAATACATACTCACAAACTCACATTAATACTCACTCATTGATTACACTTATTCACATCATACTTCATTCAAATTACCTGCAAGGTTGTATACTCAGCTGGCCCCATCCCATAGCGAAGACGGTGGCTGAGACCGTTGTAGAAACGGTTTACTAGCACCCGGTTCGAGTATCCCAGGTCAGGTAACAGGTGGATAAGGCCGGTGAATGCAGTGTAGTACTCATCAACCGACACCTTGTCCCCCTGCCTCAGACTATCCAGCTCCAGGCGCTTGGCCTCTTGAACATGCACAGGGTAGTATTTGGCTCGCAGTAGAGCCGTGTACTCCCTCCATCCAAACTGAGGATCCGCCATCCGGTCCTCTCTCATAAGTTTCCACCAACTCTGTGCCGAACCCTTCAGGTAGTAAGCGGCAAGACGGACCCTGGCCCCAACAGGCACATCCAAGGTCTCGTAGGCGGTCTCCAACTCAGAGATGTACGCCTCCAGCTTACGTGGGTCGGTCTCCCCATGAAATGACGGGGTCTCAAGTCTGCCAATGCCTTGACCCAGTTGGTCCCTCGTGGCGGTGGCGGTGGTGGTTGAACTTCGGGCTGTTGCCCCTGCTGAATTGCAGCTACAAGTTGTGGAACCATTTGGGCTACGGCGGCCGCTACAGCTTCGGCCATGACTTGAGCCGTAGTATTTTCGCCCTGGTCATCCGTATCTCCAGTACCGCTTCCGCGGCCTCTACCTCTCGGTCTAACCTGCATCTGAATTACACTAACATCATTAGCATTATGCTTACACACTTATCGGTTCCAACGGTTGAAACGTTTTCCCGACAACAAGGTATCTTTACACTTGGTTAGTGGTTAACCTTTCCATAACTGCTCACTTAGGTAACTGTAGTTAGGTTTCCTAACTCGGTATATTCCTAAGCTCGGTATTCTAGTCATCAGAGCGATACTTCTCGCTCTCTGATACCACTTTTTGTAACACCCCTACAACGGACTTCACAACTTATTGAAATCGCAGCGGAAGTAAACAACTAAACATTAACTAAACGCTTCGGTGCTACAACGCCGTCAACCACCCACGTGGTTAACAAGGCAGAATAAATACAAATGTACCGGTCTGATGATCAGACTCCCGAGCATAGAACTAAACCATAATTACATCATATACAATACCGAGTATTTAATACATTCCTTCACTGTAAACTGTCAATATACCGCCATAGTAGTTTCAACGGGATCAAAATATAATGCCACGGGAGCACAGGCGCATCCCGGGCTCAACATCCAAAATAAACCAAAGTACAACTGCAGCCTAGATCCTACAGCCACTCTGCTTCCTCGATCCTCATCCTGCAGTAAAAATATAGAGCCCCCGAGGGGGTCAGCAACCCTTGGCTGGTATGGTTAACGCGCAGCCCATCGGCTACCGGGATACGCGCAACTAATTGTCATGATAACATGGCATTCATTTTAAACATAACATAACATAACATAATATGTGGCATAACATCAATAGTGCATAGCACAACATTACATACACAGTGGATACTATTTCCACAGTAACAAACCAAGAAGGTTAAACAACATAAGAGCCTAGAGAATGGTTCACCCTCATGTTAAGCTCGTTACACACACTCATAACCGTTCTTTTATTCGAACGAGTAACTTAAGTCACAGATGGTTCGGCTATAGTGACCCGAACACACCACACAAACACATGTTCCCACTAAACTGATCATAAGTCAGAATAGGTAAGCTTTGGAGGAAGCTAGCGGGAGATCGAACGCCAAATTAAGGAGAACAATTCTTAACAACATAAGAGTCGAATCTGATTCAGATATCTACTCTTAACTTACATGCATGACCGGACAACCGGATTCCTCACTTCCGAGTTAGCACTTGTTAGAAGTTCATGGTGGAACTTAACAAACAATTCACAACAAGTGGTAAGTCAAGCTAGACACACACAAGGAAAATGAGTCACATCATAACATCACAATAATATGAACAACGGTAAACTCATTACATGATTAAGCCTTATAACGTCATAAACACACAGAAAAACAAACAACACACAAGCCGGTGTAAACCGGTAGGCAACAGACTGCAAGAAAACCATACCTTGGTCCTTGCTTCGATTTGTTTCCACCGTAGGTCACTCCTATACATGATTAATAACGTCGGTTAATTAATTTATTTAACCTCAAATTTACTAAATGTTTAACATAATTATATGACATGTTTTAATGTCTTAACTTATACTTGATTACCTACATTTACCCTAGGGGGTTAACTACATTTGCCACATTCTTTACTGTTTTTTTTTATAAATTTTGGTCTGTCCGACCCACCGTCCGACCCACAACTGGGTCGGACCCTTCCAGTGATTTTCGGGTTTGGAAAACTTAAATTGTCCGACCCATTGCCGACCCAACCATCTGGGTCGGACCATTCCAGAGATTTCATCGCCCTTTGAACATACACGTCCGACCCACGTCCGACTCACTCGACTGGGTCGGACCATTACAGAACTTTTACCGCCTTACCAAACAACCATGTCCGACCCATGTCCGACTCACTCGACTGGGTCGGACCATTCCAGAACATGTACCGTCCACCAAAACATGACCGTCCGACCCATGTCTGACCCAAGTCCTCTGGGTCGGACCGTTCCAGAACCATTTACTGACGTCTAACAGAGGCTGTCCGACCCAAACTTGGGTCGGACCCCTGGGTCGGACGCCATCAGAACTTGCCCAAACTTGTCAAATCTTCACCAAACCTCTCCTAAAGCCTCTTAATGATTCCTAACATCATTTGGTACCCTCAAACCCTCATAAAACATCCATAAAATTCATTATCTATCTCCTTAACACTTACTCATTCCATACCGAAATTCTTAACACTTATGTTATTTTCTCCTAGGTCTCTAAGTGGTGTTTCATACCTAAGATAACCACCATGTCAATAATGTTTCCTCACTACTACTACATCATCTCCCAAACATCTTTTCTTCCTAAACAATTTCTTAAACATCTTTACAAGTTTATAGCTTCTCAAGTAACCAATCCACCTCATCCTTTTTCACCAACAATACACAAGTCCTAAATACAACCTCATCAAGAATCATGGAATGTCCCAAAGCATTCTTTTGCATTCTAAATCCTCTAGAACATTACCTAAGCCCTTTTTACATCATTAAACACCTTAATGCATGTTTCTTTCACAAGGAAAGCACTTAACCATTCTAAACATTTCTTAACTTATCAAACTCATTTTAAACCCGTAGAACTCCTTGTTTGTTACCTAAATTTTGACATAGGTTCTCCTAGAACATTACTAAACCAAAACACATTGTTTTCACCATCAAACAACCAAGAACACTAAAAATCCATCAAACACTTTCTTATACACAACTTCACACATATAGCACTACATCACAATATAGTGCATAATTTAAATTGCATGGCACTTAGGCCCTTAAATAACATGGCTCTTAGGCCCTTAAGATGCATAAATCATAAACACTGAATTTCCACAATATATTTGCCTTTGACCTGCAAATACACTCAACAACACATATGCCTTTTACTAAGCCCTTAAGGTCATTCTTCTAAGTCACTTCCCATCGGCTCCTTAGATCATTTTCATAAGCAATACAAGCTCATTTCTCCTAAGACTTTAAACCACATTAGGTTAGCATATTTACCTCTTTTCCTCACAAACTTCTTTCTTGTTTCCTTGTTTAAAATCGGCAAGGCTTTAGATTGTTTGTCAACTTCTAAACATTATACAAACAACATAATGAGTATTCAAGCTTTAAGCTTCATCTCATTGTAAACCCTAGATTGTACATTGTTTCAAAAGCATTAAGATAATTGTTTTACCTTAGAACTTGAAGAGAGTTTGAATATATACCAAGAAGGACTCCTCCTAGTCCATGAAAGGTTGGAATGAAGCTAGAACAAAGCAACATAAGGACTCCATTAAGAGTGATTTTCGGTCTAGATAAAAACATGGAGGAAACATCATTTTTCTTTGAGATTCCTTACCTAGAAGCAAAGGAGATCAATAATATGTAGAAACATAAGCTCAAGCTCCATCAATGGTGGAACTCCATGGCACCGAAATGGTGGTCTTGAAGTTTTGAGAAGATAGAAGTGAAGCTTGATGAGAGGAAGAGAATGGTGGTGTTTGTTTTTGATTTGGTTAAATGAGCTAGGAATTACAAGTGGTCAAAGATGGAATTGTGTGTGGTACTATTGCAAACCGTAAATGGAGAATGAAGAAGAGATAGAAGAGAGCTTATGAGGCGTGTTAAATGAGGAAGAAAATGAGAGAATGAGATAAGTTTGTCTTTTAAGAGATATTAAGTAGTTAAAGTAAATAGTATTCTACTTTACTACTTTAGCTAGTTTTTTTTTGTTTAAGTATGGTGAGTCACCACCATAAAATCCGGCCCCCATTAGTAGTCTAGGGGTATTTTAGCCTTTGTTTGTCAATTTAGTTACTTATAATACATATGTTATAAACTAGCTTATTAAAGTTACTATTCATGAAACAAGGCACATAGAAGTGAAATTTTTGATTTCCCATTGATATAGACTTCCAAATGTGATACTATATAGTACACATGTTAATTAAAGAGTAATGATGGACATCTAGCCATTCAAAACTCATTTACAAGACAATTTTTCAAAAATGTGCTTTAAGACTCCTTAAAGCACATTTTGTGTTTTAACTTGTTTTCAAGCTTGGTTTCTTTGGTAATTGGTTTAATATGTTCATTAGTATAAAAATAGGGTCTTCGTAAGTTCATTAGGTCTTAACCAAGCTTATCCCAAGCTTAGAGCACATTTTGGCCTTTATTGACCTTAAAGCACATTTTGTGTTTTCTATTGTTTAAATTGTTTACTAATGTTCCTAAGACTCTTTTTAGTCTTAATATACCACATTTAGGTGTTCAAATAACATACTAAGGTTTGGGGTATTTCATGATTTATATGAGTTTATTCACTCATAATCTTCAGATTTACATGTTAATTCAGTTGGTAAACCATTTGAAGCAAGGGTGGCCAAAAATCAAAGGAAATATCATTCTTTAAGGCATTTTGCCAAGGTAAAACCTATTACCATAGCAGCTTGTTGTTGTCTAGCTATTTCCTATGCTTATATGGTGAATTTAACACCATGTGGTGTGTTTAATTCAGGCCAAAACCCTTTGGAAACTTCCTTGCATTTTTAAGGTGATTTTTGCCTTAAATCTTACATTTAATTGTTCTTTATGGTTAGCTCATATTTGGAGTATAACCATATCTTATTTTGGTGTATTAAACATGTGTGAGTGCTGTGGTGATTTTTCCTCCAAGCTGCCGAAGGGGTATAAGGGCTTTAAGTACATAAATCAAGGTATAAACACCTTAAACTTATGTTATTATGATTTCTTAGCATATATATTATATGTGCCGAGAGTGGAGTTAATTATATGGGTGATTTTAACCTAAGTATGGAAAAAAATTACTAAGATAAATTAAGCTAGTCATTTAACTGATTTAATTAACATAATGGTCAAATTATGACATTATGTGGAAAAATAAATAAGCTATAGTAAGGCCAAGAGTTTATGTTATATTTTGAGCTATTTATGTGTAATTTTATGTTATAAAGCAAAGTTGTAATAAGGCCATGTCATTAGGCCATTTTATTTAAGTTTAAAAGCTTAATTAATTTATTTTATGCACTTACTAGTAAGTAAGGGGTCAAAGCCGTAAATAAATAAACATTAGAGGGTTATAGGTAAATATAGCCGAAAATTGGGATTTAAAATATATTTAAATAAAAATGATAAGATTTTATAAAGTTTTTGGGTGAAATTGTAAATATTGGAAAGTTAGGGGTAATCTATGTAATTACTGAGAAAGTGGGGTCAAAATGATGTTTGGAAGTCAAACATTGACCAAGCAAAAGACTTTGACCAGATTTGATGATTTATTAATTTAATTATCAAATGATACTAAGTTATGTATTAAAATGTAGAAAATTACATAACATATGGGTATATTGGTGATTACCGTAAGTTTTTGGGTATAAAATGGTATTTTATACACCTATGGGTTATTTGGAATTTTTAGGAATTTATTTGGTTAAATTTGGAGTTAATATGGATTATATAAGTATAATACATGATATTTTATATCATTGTTACATATAGGTAACATATATGGTGGAAACCGTAAATATTGAAAGTATAAAGTTAGGAATGATATTTATAACCTTTTGGTATAGTTTGCTAATGTTTGGAGTTATATATAAGGTTTTAAAAGATATATGTATAATATGGTTTTAATGACATAAGGAAACTATATATTATAAATTGGGGAGATTTGGTAATTATACAAAGTTAGGTGGAAGGAATTTAATTAAAACAGACCCAAGGGTCTGTTCATGTAACACCCTGGATTTTACCTCAAAAGATAGCTAATGAAATACAAATCTAACGGCGCAAACGGCATTAAAAACGGACCTCAAACGAGTCCTAGAAGGGCAAAACAAGTTGGTCCGAGCTTGTGTCCGGACATGGGAAGTTCGGACACAAGTCGAGAGTTAGAAGTCTAAAATCAAAGGCGTCCGAACTTGTGTCCGGACTTTGAAGTTCGGACACAAGTCGAGTTTCAAATCCGAAAATCCTTACGCGTGTGTCCGAACATTGGTCCGAGCTTACAAGTTCGGACCTAAGTCGAGACTTGTAAGTCGACCTCGTCCTCGCATGCTGTCCGAACATTGAATGTTCGGACAAACAAAAAGAGAAAACCTCTTAAACTCTCGGGGCCTGTCCGAACATGGATGTCCGGACGGACGTTCGGACAGGTCCCTGTATGCGTTTAAAACAGTAAAACAGAGACCAAAAAGCAAACCAAAATTCATACCAATCCTTAATAAGATCAACTCAAGAAAAACGTGCTTTAAGCAACACTTATACCATAGAAATCAGCGGAAGTCTTTCTTGTAATCCAAGGTGCTACCGCCACATCCAAACCCTTGGATGCTCAGGCTATTAAACCACAAAACATTCCAAAACATCAACTTAACATTGTGAAACCAAATATGCGGAAGCTTAATCTGAATTTAACAACAAAACATTATTAAGGAACTTAGAACGTTGAGCTCCAGAAACTCATAAAACAACTAAAGTCTTAAAAGCAGTCTCAATTCTCCTAACACTAAGTCGTAGCGCATTCCCCATTTCCCCAAGTCAGCAATTGTACCTGCGATCAGAAAACAACAATAAAAGCACGAAGGGATCGCAAATCAGTGAAACTGAGTAAATTCCATCTCATCACGTAAAATACATTTTAGAAATCCCTTTGAATTTAGATAAACGAAACACTCGAGTTTGCAATCCAGTAAACCATTTCCACACTTCAATGTTCATCAATCAGTAAAACCATTCGGGGAGCCTTCAACTGGAGTATCCACAAAACAACCAAGCAGTCACAACGGACCGAAATATCAAATACCCTCACCCTAAGTCCTTAAGTGTGCACACCCCCTATGAATCATCAGTCCATAGAGTAGATCATAGAGCTTAACTGCAGTCATTGTATGCAGCGCAAATATATATATAATTCAGTGTAACCAATTCATGCTCACGGTGCAGAGAACCAACATGGTGAGTCAGGGAGCACCACGAACCCCAAAATAAACAGAAACCAGTGAAGAACTCCCAAATCAAAACCATTAACAATTTCCAGAACACCAACCAATTGCACCACGTAAAGAAAGCACAACCTCCAACAAGGTTTTCCAAAATACAGTTTGGTGACAGAAAACAATCCACACCGAAATCCAATAATGAGCACAGAATTTACCTGATCGTTCTCTTGACTCAGGAAGACACCCAACAGATTCACCAATGACGTTCGTCGTCGACACCAACGTCTAGGTTAGAACAGTTCACAATCAGAAAAACGAACACAATCGAACAAACTAACACACTAACTATGCTACTACTTTACCCGTTATACTCTAGTTGGCACCAGGGAAGAATTCTGATCAAAACACCAGCAGGACGTGAATTGAGAGTTGGGAAGAAGAAGTAGTGGGGCGTGAAGAAGATGAAGAACGATCAATAAGATCGTGGTTTAAATAAGTAAATCAGAGAATTAGGGATTATTAATATAGATTAAATGAATTACGTTTTGTAAAGAAGTAGAGAAATTAATTAAGTAATGTAAACAACTTAAAAAGAGAATTCAATAATTAATATAGTAACTACTTTATAAATATATTGACGTTGAGAAATATCGGGAGAAGAAAACAAATCAACCCATTAGGAAATAAAGATATAATCTTTTAATTTGAAATAGAATGAAAAGAGATTTATTTGACTGTTGTAGAAGATAAGGATGAGGAGTAAAATATCTTAGAAGTTACTCAGTAACATTTACTAGCAAGGAAGTAAACCAAAATAAATCAATAACAGTAAATAGTTTAAGGACTCAACGGGAGAAAAACAATTACGTTTAAAAGATGAATCACAAGCTAATAATATAATTACTGGGAGAAGAATAAGGAGAGTCAATAAACAATATATATTAAATAGCCAATTTGAAATCAGACTCTAGATACTTAAAATTAATAAGCTGGAAGGAAGATTCCAGATTGATATTTTGGGATTTAAATTACCTAACGAATTTAGAAAGAAATTTAGGAATATGGCTAAAGTTAACCAAAGCAAAACGTTACGAATAAATTGTAAACTTTTTAAGGAGAAGGTAGATTTAGAAATAAACATCGTTAAATTCCCTGGGCCACCTTAATACTAGTCTCGGACCTATCATTCATATTATAACTATGTTTTCTTAACTTGGAAATTCCCGGGTATTTCATCTCATCCCCCTTAGAAGAAAGCTTCGCCCTCGAAGCTAAAACTCACCCCTATGGCGAAAACAACAGAACTAGGTACTGACTTGAGTGGTTACCTGATCGAAAAGCTGTGGGTACTTTTTCCTCATCTCCTCTTCTACTTCCCACGTAGCCTCCTCAGTTCCATGATTGGACCATAGAACCTTGACCATGCGGGTCGACTTCGATCGGGTCTCCCTGGTCTTGGTGTCCATTACTCTAATGGGGTACTCCTCGTAAGATAGATTCTGCTCTAGTTCCAGAACCTCCGGCTGCAGCACATGCGAAGGGTCGGGAATGTACCTCTTCAATTGGGACACGTGGAACACGTTGTGAACTTTCTCCAGTTCACAAGGAAGTGCCAAGCGATAGGCGACCTCCCCAATCCTCTCCAAAATCTCATAGGGTCCCACGTACTTGGGACTAAGCTTCCCTTTCTTCCCGAATCTGGTTACCCCGCGTACAGGAGATACCTTCAGAAAAACTCTGTCTCCCACCTCGAACTCAATCGGTCTACGCTTGAGATCAGCATAGGACTTTGCCTGTCCTGAGCTGCCTTCATCCGACTCTGAATCACCCGGACCTGCTCCATAGTTTCCTCTATCAGCTGTGGCCCGCACCACTGTCTCGCTGATGTCACTCCAACATAGTGGGGTCCTGCACTTCCTCCCATATAGGGCCTCGTAAGGAGCCATCTTGATACTGGCGTGATAGCTGTTGTTGTATGAGAACTCCACCAAATGCAACATATCAGCCCATGAACTCTGAAAATCCATCACACATGCTCGAAGCATGTCCTCTAAGGTCTGAATGGTCCTCTCAGTCTGACCATCAGTAGCAGGGTGAAAAGCGGTACTCAAATTCAGCTTAGTGCCCATCGCCTTCTGAAATTGCTGCCAAAAGTGAGCTAGAAATCTCGAGTCTCGGTCTGAAATGATAGTCTCAGGCACCCCATGATATCTCACTACATTCTTGATGTAGGCGTCCACTAGTTGACTCATAGACCACGTCTTCTTCATGGGTATGAACCGTGCAGACTTAGTAAGTCGGTCCACAATTACCCAGATCTGATCAACTCCTCCTCTCGCCGGTGGTAAGCCCATCACAAAGTCCATGGAAATGGAGTCCCACTTCCACTTCGGAACATCCAGCGGCTGAAGCAAACCTCCCATCCTCTTGTGTTCGAATTTGACCTTCTGACAGGTAAGGCACCTCGATACAAACTCTGCCACCTCCCGCTTCATCTTAGGCCACCAGAACATCTTCTTCAAATCCTTATACAATTTGTCACCACCAGGATGAACCGAATAGGGAGTATTATGGGCTTCCCTCATCAGTCTCTCCTTTACTGGCACACCCTTGAGGCACACACCACCGGCCTCTGAATCTCATACTGCCGTCACTGTGGATCTCGAACCCCTCAGCTTTCCCTTCCTTCATCTTCTCCTTGATACGCTCCAGCTTCACGTCCCCATGCTGTCCTTTGAGGATCTCCCCATAGATGTCGGAAGAGACACTCATGTGGTACAGCTTCACTTCATGCTCCACCTCCAGATTCCATCACCTCCAGATTCAACCTCTGAAACTCACGGGCTAACTCATCAGGAAGAACCCACATTGCATTCACTGAGTGGCTCCTCTTTCTGCTCAGGGCATCTGCTACTAGATTGGACTTCCCCTCGTGGTACAGAATTTCTAGGTCATAGTCTTTGATCAATTCTAACCACCTCCTCTGCCTCATATTGAGCTCCTTCTGCGTGAAGATGTACTTGAGGCTTTTGTGGTCGGTGTAGATCTTGCAGGAAACACCGTACAGGTAGTGTCTCCAAATCTTAAGGGCGAACACCACTGCTGCCAGCTCCAGATCGTGCGTCGGGTATCGGGTCTCGTACTCCTTCAGCTGCCTCGATGCATACGCAATCACCTTTCCTTTCTGCATCAGCACACACCCCAGGCCATACTTGGAGGCGTCACTGAACACCTCGAAGCCCTCAGTCCCTGAAGGCAGGGTTAACACTGGGGCCGTGGTTAACCTTCCCTTCAGTTCCTGAAATGCTGCTTCACATTCGTCACTCCACTGAAACTTGACCACCTTGTTCATCAGGTTGGTGAGTGGTCTGGCAATCTTCGAGAAGTCTTTCACGAATCTTCTGTAGTATCCTGCCAAACCCAGGAAACTACGCACCTCAGTCAGGTTGCTCGGTCTCGGCCACTCCTTCACCGCTTGTATCTTGGCTGGGTCCACTGCTATCCCCTCCTTTGTACAATGTGGCCCAAGAACGCCACTCGATCCAGCCAAAAGTCACACTTGGACAATTTGGCATACAACTGTTGTTCCCTCAGAATCTGCAGAACCAATCTCAAGTGCTCCTCATGCTCTTCCTCATCCTTGGAGTAGATGAGGATATCGTCTATGAATACCACCACAAACCGGTCTAGATAGGGATTGAAGATCCGGTTCATGAGGTCCATGAAAACGGCTGGTGCGTTCGTCAATCCAAAGGGCATCACCAGGAACTCGAAGTGCCCATATCTGGTCCTGAAAGCAGTCTTCGGGATGTCTCTCTCTGCGACGCGTAGCTGGTGGTATCCCGATCTCAAATCTATTTTGGAGAAAACTCCTGCACCCTGCAGTTGGTCGAAGAGGTCATCAATTCGGGGTAATGGGTACCGGTTCTTCACTGTAATCTGGTTCAACTCCCGGTAATCTATGCACAGCCTCATACTCCCGTCCTTCTTCTTCACAAACAAGACAGGAGCTCCCCACGGCGACACACTCGGCCGGATATACCCCTTCTCCAAGAGGTCCTCTAACTGAACCTTCAATTCTTTCAGCTCTGACGGCGCCATACGGTATGGAGCTTTGGAGATAGGCGCTGCTCCTGGCACTAGATCGACGCTGAACTCTACCTCCCTGTCTGGCGGCATGCCTGGGATCTCCTCAGGGAAAACGTCTGGAAAATCATTCACCACCCGGATCTCTTCTAATTTGCTTGGCTTCCGGCTCAGGTCCTGGACATGGCAAAGGTACGCCTGCTGTCCCTTCCTCACCTGGGAGGATCGACATAGCTGAGACGATCTTCACCCCGGGCTTCTTCTCTTCGTTTCGGTAGGACACCCTCTGCCCTGACGGTCCCCTTAGGACAATCTTCTGCTCTCCACAATCAATTTTCCCCTTATATTTACTCAGCCAGTCCATCCCCAAGATGACGTCGAAGTCGGGGAGGGTAAATTGGATAAGGTCAATTACAAAGGTTTCCCCTCTTATGTCTACCCCCACATTTTTCAGTACATTATTACAAGAGATAATCCCCTGAGGGTATGGATACTGCTATAGTAGAAGTTTTACTAGCCACTAGCCCCAATTTCTTAACAAAGTTCTCAGCAACAAAGGAATATGATGCTCCAGTGTCAAACAAAATACGAGCAGGGGTACCACAAACAGAAAAGGTACCTGTCAGTACGTCAGCTTCAGCCTCGGCCTCAGCTCGGCTCATGACATTAATCTTTCCAGGGGTCCTGTGGTTGTCTCGATTCTCTCCATTTCCACCTCCGCCATTACCACGCTGGGGAGCGTCTCTGTGCTGGTTCTGACCCTGGTACTGCTCTCTGCCTCTGGGCTGGGAATCTGTCTGTCTGTAGGTCCGGTCACTGCCGCCTCCTCTCTCTGATTATCCCCTGGAGGGTTCTTGAAGCACTCAAACACCCTGTGGCCCTTCTTGCCACACCGGAAGCATGTGACCAAATTCCCTTCACAATCATTTCCTGGATGGTCCTGACGGCACCTGTTACAACGGAAGTGCCTCTCTGGCCCCTGTTCCGTCCTCTGGGCCTGGTTCTGGTGTCGGTCGCCCCACCTCTGGGTCTGTCTCTGGTTTCCCTCAAACCTTCGCCTCTCATCAGAATGGGCCTCCATCTCCTCTCCTGGTTCGGTCCTGGGGTCTATCATCACGTCCCCGAGAGTCCTCCCCATCATCTGCCTTCCTCTTCTGGCCCGCTTGGACCTCCCTTCTCTTCTGCTGCACTCTGTAAAGGTTGGTAGCCTTACCATACACGTCCTGGAGAGTCGGGATGGTCAAGACACTCAGGGCCTCCTGAAGACTCCAGTTGAGCCCCCCCGCAAACCGCTGCACCTTCGAGGCTTCATCAGGGACCATGGTGGGTGCGAATCTTGCTAACTCCAGAAATTTCGAGTGATAGTCTTTCACACTCTTGGACAGCTGCTTCAATTCAGAAAACTTCAGATACTTCTGCATGCGCACATGCTCGGGGTAGAAGTGTCTCCTCATAGCTTGCTTCAGCGCCTCCCATCCGAAATTATGCTCGGCTCGTAGCATATCTCGGTTGGCCATCCACCAGATATCGGCCTCCCCCTTGAAGTAGTACACTGCCCCATTGACCTTCCTGTCCTCTGGGCAGTTGACCGCATCAAAATCTTGTCAAACTCCCGGATCCAGTCTTCAAGTAGGACCGGGTCCTCTTCTCCAGCAAAAGCGGTTGGCTTCAGGTGTGCTATCCTCTTAGTATAATCTTCAGGCGCGTTGTCTCGCTGTGCTTGTCGCTGCACAATCTGCCCCATGTTTAAGGCAAGCTCTTGGAGTTGTCTCATTGGGTCGTTGGCGACCATTGTAGTCCTTCGGCTTCGGCTTCTGGTATTATAGGAGAAATTAAGTTGGTCTGCCAGTCCTACAAGCTTGAGCTCAGGCGATCTCCTGATTATGACGTAGAGGAATAAAAATCTCTATTTCTATAACCTCTTTCAATCTCATACCACAAGTTTTACCAATCTATACCATATACTCTACCTAGTATACAGTTCAGCTATCATGTATATATATATATATGTAGTAACAACCAAGTAAACAATTCGTGTACACAGTGTACACAGATAGATAAGATTAACAAGGGATTCCATTGGTTAGTATAACCTTCCAAACATCACACCGATCAGCCAAAATAGCTTCACAATCTCACACAAATACAATATTATAGATTCCCCAATCGGCTTATCCCCATATTTTAATCCAATTTAAATCACATTTGATCTTATTTCCA
Source organism: Limonium bicolor (assembly GCA_023374045.1). Lineage (NCBI taxonomy): Eukaryota > Viridiplantae > Streptophyta > Magnoliopsida > Caryophyllales > Plumbaginaceae > Limonium > Limonium bicolor. Next base: position 95,934,236 of record CM041777.1, on the reverse strand, counting down.
AAAAAAAAGCTCTTATACCACCTTGTAACACCCTGGATTTTACCTCAAAAGATATCTAATGAAAATACCAATCTAACGGCGCAAACGGCATTAAAAACGGACCTCAAACGAGTCCTAGAAGGGCAAAACAAAGTTGGTCCGAGCTTGTGTCCGGACATGGGAAGTTCGGACACAAGTCGAGAGTTGAGAAGTCTAAAATCAAAGGCGTCCGAACTTGTGTTCGGACTTTGAAGTTCGGACACAAGTCGAGTTTCAAAATCCGAAAATCCTTACGCGGTGTGTCCGAACATTGGTCCGAGCTTACAAGTTCGGACCTAAGTCGAGACTTGTAATTCGACCTCGTCCTCGCATGCTGTCCGAACTTGAATGTTCGGATAGAAGTTCGGACACGACAAAACAGAGAAAACCTCTTAAACTCTCGGGGCCTGTCCGAACATGGATGTCCGGACGGACGTTCGGACAGGTCCCTGTATGCGTTTAAAAATAGTAAAACAGAGACCAAAAAGCAAACCAAAATTCATACCAATCCTTAATAAGATCAACTAAGAAAAACGTGCTTTAAGCAACACTTATACCATAGAAATCAGCGGAAGTCTTTCTTGTAATCCAAGGTGCTACCGCCACATCCAAACCCTTGGATGCTCAGGCTATTAAACCACAAAACATTCCAAAACATCAACTTAACATTGTGAAACCAAATATGCGGAAGCTTAATCTGAATTTAACAACAAAACATTATTAAGGAACTTAAAACGTTGAGCTCCAGAAACTCATAAAACAACTAAAGTCTTAAAAGCAGTCTCAATTCTCCTAACACTAAGTCGTAGCGCATTCCCCATTTCCCCAAGTCAGCAATTGTACCTGCGATCAGAAAACAACAATAAAAGCACGAAGGGATCGCAAATCAGTGAAACTGAGTAAATTCCATCTCATCACGTAAAATACATTTTAGAAATCCCTTTGAATTTAGATAAACGAAACACTCGAGTTGCAATCCAGTAAACCATTTCCACTTCAATGTTCATCAATCAGTAAAACCATTCGGGGAGCCTTCAACTGGAGTATCCACAAAACAACCAAGCAGTCACAACGGACTGAAATATCAAATACCCTCACCCTAAGTCCTTAAGTGTGCACACCCCCTATGAATCATCAGTCCATAGAGTAGATCATAGAGCTTAACTGCAGTCATTGTATGCAGCGCAATATATATATAATTCAGTGTAACCAATTCATGCTCACGGTGCAGAGAACCAACATGGTGAGTCAGGGAGCACCACGAACCCCAAAATAAACAGAAACCAGTGAAGAACTCCCAAATCAAAACCATTAACAATTTCCAGAACACCAACCAATTGCACCACGTAAAGAAAGCAACCTCCAACAAGGTTTTCCAAAATACAGTTTGGTGACAAAAACAATCCACATCAAATCCAATAATGAGCACAGAATTTACCTGATCGTTCTCTACTCAGGAAGACACCCAACAGATTCACCAATGACGTTCGTCGTCGACACCAACGTCTAGGTTAGAACATTCACAATCAGAAAAAACGAACACAATCGAACAAACTAACACACTAACTATGCTACTACTTTACCCGTTATACTCTAGTTGGCACCAGGGAAGAATTCTGATCAAAACACCAGCAGGACGAATTGAGAGTTGGGAAGAAGAAGTAGTGGCGGCGTGAAGAAGATGAAGAACGATCAATAAGATCGTTTTTAAATAAGTAAATCAGAATTAGGGATTATTAATATAGATTAAATGAATTAGTTTTGTAAAGAAGTAGAGAAATTAATTAAGTAATGTAAACAACTTAAAAAGAGAATTCAATAATTAATATAGTAACTACTTTATAATATATTGACGTTGAGAAATATCGGGAGAAGAAAACAAATCAACCCATTAGGAAATAAAGATATAATCTTTTAATTTGGAATAGAATGAAAAGAGATTTATTTGACTGTTGTAGAAGATAAGGATGAGGAGTAAAATATCTTAGAACTTACTCAGTAACATTTACTAGCAAGGAAGTAAACCAGAAATAAATCAATAACAGTAGTTTAAGGACTCAACGGGAGAAAAACAATTACGTTTAAAAGATGAATCACAAGCTAATAATATAATTACTGGGAGAAGAATAAGGAGAGTCAATAAACAATATATATTAAATAGCCAATTTGAAATCAGACTCTAGATACTTAAAATTAATAAGCTGGAAGGAAGATTCCAGATTGATATTTTGGGACTTAAATTACCTAACGAATTTAAGAAAGAAATTTAGGAATATGGCTAAAGTTAACCAAAGCAAAACGTTACGAATAAATTGAAAACTTTTTAAGGAGAAGGTAGATTTAGAAATAAACATCGTTAAATTCCCTGGGCCACCCTAATACTAGTCTCGGACCTATCATTCATATTATACACTGTGTCTGTGTTATTCTTAACTTGGAAATTCCCGGGTATTTCAGTTCGGTAATTGTGAACCTTTAAAAAAATAGGTTATAATTATATTAAGGTTTAAGGATTATAACATAAGGTATATATTAGAAGTGTGCCAAAGGAATATAATTTGGGGTTGATTTGTAAAATCTGAAAGTATGGAATTAAATAAAACCGAGAATACTATGGTACATTGGGTATTTTATAACAACTTATAACTATAGGTTATAATTGTTTTAATGACATAAATGTCATAAAATATGTTATAAACTATAATATATAACATTATATAAATTATGTGGTGGATTTGGTAAATAATAGAGAACATGGGTGCTGTTCGGAAATAATGATATTTTAGAACAAAAATTTATAATATGGTTTTCAGTGTTATAAAGGTTATAACATTTATAATATAAGAAATATTCATTAAAAGAGAATGAATGTATTATAAAGACTTACCATATAATAAATAGCCCCATAATACATGTATATAAATAAATATATGTTATGGTGTGGAAAAATATAATATGGTTCAATAACCATATATCATAATTAAAATGGTATAAGATAAAGAGAAAAGAATTACAAACATTAGATATGGAAATTCTAATGTTAGGAGTATACATGGAATAATAAGGATGTATATATTCAAAGTATTTTTACAGATGAATTATACTACATTAAACTTGGAAAAACTAACCTTAGGAAAATAAATACTAAGGTAAAATGTATAATATATGATTAAGGGTTATACATGCGAATATAGAAACAAACTATATAATATACAAGGGTATATTGAATTACATGCGATAACCAAGTTCAAACTTTAAGTATATTAAATATACAAGATGCAACTACGCATGTAATATGACATTTTTCCAAATCTCGAGTTAAACCGAAAACCTGACAAACGTTATCAGTTAGCAACGGGAATAAACCGGGATGGATTAGTAACGGTACGAGGTACCGTAGTGTATTGTTAATATGAGATGCTGATGCATAGTGTGATTCATATTAATAGATTATTAGAGGCGTCTCGAGGATCACCAGAGAATTTAGCAGATTCGTACTCCACGGTCTTATAATCCCGGTGCACGGTATGTTATTTATATGGCTTGATTGTCTCTGAGGATTTCCTCAGTTCAGACATTGTGTGAAAATCTGTGTTAAGATTGAATGTCTGCTTGGATGAATTAATATGCTTGAGTTGTGTATTAATGCTGCTTTATTATTATTACTGTTGTACGATAACGTACCGTTCGTATATGAACATATTATAAAACGAACTAGCGGCAATGATGCTATCTTATATGTGTAAAATAAGGAACGTAAATAAAACGTTGTAGCATTAGGATAATAAGATATATATATGTTATCTGAGACTTATATACGGAGCATTGGCCTCTTTAACGCCGCTCTCGTATCTAACACTAGATCCCGAGTCGACATACTCAGGATTGGACTAATGACTTAGTCTGCTGTGTTAGGAAAAATAGTAAAACGATGCGATGGAATAGATAAGTTTATCAAGAGGATGTGGCTCTTGCTGTGAACTGTGATCCATTAACGATACTAGGATACTGTGTGGTAACCGTAAGTATCTGGATAAATTTCCAACGGACTACAGATGGTTCGTCGGTCGGAGACTCTACCGCTGGAGTGGCTACTGCCGTGGGTGACCCGCCATAGGAGATGGGTAACCTAGAGACACGTCGTTCTAACGAGACGTTGTCATTAGGCATGACTGAACAATTACGAATGCCTATATTAGCTCGTACATTAGGCGAACATTATTTGAGCTTGTATGCCAAAGACGGGAAATTATACTTGTTTATAGTTCTCGTTGTTCCGCCTTGTTGCTCAGTGGTTATGCTTTGTGGTTATGTGTGGTATGTTGGTGGTTTTGTTGAAATGATTTGTTGTACTCATATGTGTGTTGTGAATTGGTTTAATTGAGTCGTTGTACTTATATCTATGTCGTGAACTGGATGAGTCGGGTCGCTGTACTCATGTGTGTATTATGGTGGATTGTTTGGTCGAGTGGGTCGCCGTACTCAATTATGAACTATCAAGTGTTTGTTGGAATGGAGTCTTTGTACTCATATAAGCGTTGTAACGCTTTCAGTGGTATATTACGATGCGAAGTGTGAAGTCGGAGGCTTGTTTGCTAATTGAGTTTACTGCAATATATATATTGTTGCTTTACAGCTTTATTATTAACTACTTGCATGAAAATGATTTCCATGCTCTCGACCAATTAACTGAGGGTCCGAGGAGGCATGACAGTCATGTAGTAACATACTCAGCAGGGGCTGATTCCATACCACAAACAAACATTTTTGCAGGTATGCAGCTTCCGGTGCCGACAAAGAGCGGGACGCGCTGGGTAGTTTAGTTACAGTTGTTTAAATATGCACTGTTACATTGTGATACGAACTTAGAAACGTGTATAGGATTGGGATACTAGAATGCTCACTGTGAATGTATTTTATATATTGGTTTGGGAAGGTTAGATCTATCTCTTGTTGCCACTGTGGGAAATTGATTCTATTTATATATATATCAGTAAGCACGTTATTACTCGTATGGGAGAGTGAGAACGGTGACACCAGTAGTTCAATTGTTTAGATTACCGCTGCGATTACAATGTTAAGTAAGATGATTATGAGCCAATTAGAGTAGGGGTGTTACAGTATTAGAGCGAAGTATCGCTCTGATGACTGGAAATACCGAGCATAGGAAAATACCAAGTTAGGAATTAGAAGCTTAGGGTTAATGGTTGAGTGATAGCGTGATAGATACGCTAGTTAGAAACTCCCGGTGTGTACCGGCTACCTACAATATCAAACCCGCCCTTCACATCCCCATGTTATAACTCGGGAAAGAACGCCAGACATACGGAAAGTCCGCTCTTACTCAGGAAAGGCCGACCTGGCAGTTATAAGATATTTCTTTAAGAACATCGAACCTGTCATACAGTAGATTCCAAGAACCGGAATCCCGGAGATGGTCCCATTTGGAACAATAATACCCGCACTTAATGGCGGATGATCGAGAAATCCTATCTAAGGGAGACCAAAATTAGCAGCAGCATGAGGCGACATGCTTAGCAGTTGCAAGAACCTAGCTGGCCAAACAGCAACACGAATGAGAGCACTGATTGTCCAACGAAGCGGAAAGGAGCAAAAACAAACCCGAGACACAGGTCTACGGGACTGTAATAGTTAAATAATACCACAACGGTACATTAACCGACTAAGGATATAGTCGGAAGTGGTTAACTTCAAAACTACAATGCCAGGGAAGTTCCTATACCTTGCCGACATATATCAGACAACCATGAGAACACGTATGAAATATACTTTAATAGGACTACATAAGTAGTGCCTAAACAAGTTAAGTCTCGGTAACCACGGTAAATGTGTGGAACCGAGCAACAAGGAATGACTCAAAACTAAGTAAATAGGGGTCTTCAAGAAGGGAAAAGCCCCCTGATCAATGGCAACCATGTCAAGAGCACTGAGAATGAAATACCCCGTAATTAAAAATAGTGATTAATTAGGCTAATAAGTAATTTAGAAGCTTAATTAAGTCTAAATAACCATGAGGGTACAAATCCCGAAGAAAACGGATCCTTAAAATGGATTAAAAACACTAACGAACATTAAAGCACGTTTCTCGAGGAAAACGTGTCTTTAAGCGGGTCAAATAGACTCGTAACAATTTTGGTCAACTAAATAATCATTAATAAATATTAGTGAAGCTTTAGAACCAATAAAATCAATAAAACGAGAAATTAGTAAAAACTGTCAAAAACGGGAAGTTGTGGGGTAAAAACATAAATAACCAAAACTTATGTGTCCAATATTGTAAATAAAAATCTTATAAACCCATATGGGCTGTGTGTGTCCGATTTTTATCCCCCCCACACACACACTCTTAACTTCCTTTTTATTTACAAAAGACAAGGAAATTAAAAAGTAAAAAAGCAAACCTACCTTATTACCTCACATTCTCTCTCTCCTATCCCCTACATTCTCTTCATTCTCGTACAACACTCCTCCTCCCTTCTCTGATTTCTTCTCCTTGTTCCTGGCGACAGCAATGGAGGAATGAACAAACCCACACAAAACACTACTTCTCTCCTCTTGTTACCCTCTTTAATCTTCCCTAAAAATTGTAAAAATTACACCATTGTCTTCCTCTCATCAAGGGGAACACTTCTATCTTTTCAAAATCTGAAAAGGACAACTTTCATCTCCATGGGTATGGAGCATTTGGAGCTTCAAGACTACCACTAGAACCACCTCCTTCTCCTTGTCATCTTGAGGTAAAAATATTCTCGAAACCTCATTGTTTTTCTAGCCTTATGGGAAAAACGAAAATCTAGCTAAAACTTTGTTGGCTTCTTGTATTCTAGCAGATTTTGGCATTGTTGGAGAGTGAGAAATCTTACTCTTGAGCTGTTCCAAGCGGTACATATACCCTTGGAAGGTAACATGTCTCTAAACCCTAAAACTTACATTAAAGCTTGAAGAATGGTTAGTGTTAGTTTAGTGTATTGAAATATGTATGTCATGGGTTGTAGTGTTAGATAATTGAAATTACAAAACCGGTGAGAAGAGGAGGAAAGAGAGAAGGAATAAGCAAGAAGAAGAAAAGAAACTAGAAGAAGAAACAAGGTAGGAATACTCACTTGTGTAGTCTGTATGTAATTATGTAACAGATTTTAAAAGAGTAAAATTTGCATTGTAAAATGGTAATGAACAATAATGTAACGTGGAAGAAGAATTGGATTGTATTGAAGCTTTGAAAACAATTAAAAACTGTCACAACAAGATTGGATTTGGGATGTTGAGTGCAGGAAATCAATGTGTTGAATGGATAGTATTTGTGTGGAAGAATTTGGTATATTGTTGTTGTGTATAAACAGGTGAATTGGGTAACAAAGAGTGAATAAATGATGTGGTGAGAATGTAATATTTTAGGGGAGGTTATGTCAAAATTTACCTAGAACTAGAACACTTAAGAGGTTAGAACTAGGTAAAAATATACCTTTGTAACAGATTTTAATTAGAGCGTTTAGTTGGTAGGTTTGGAGAGATAACTAGGGTATTGTAAGCTTTAGAGATGACATTATAAGAGGGAGCTAAAGATGAAGAAAGTGAGAGTTAAAATCTGTAGCAAAATGCAATTTAGAAAACAGTGTATGTGCTGAAATGAGAACTTAAGGAAATAGGTGAGTAAATTAGTATAAAGGGTGTAATAGATTAGCAAAGGATTTAAACATGTTTAGGTGACTAATTAGGTGTTAAAATTTATGGGATTAAGGGTAGGAACAATGGGGGATTAATTTGACAAAGTTGGGAATGTAACAGATTTTGAAAATGCAAAACCTGCTGAATTTGTAGCAGGGTCCGGGACTTAAGTCTTGGATTAAGTCCCGGACCGGTAGGATAAAAATGGCCGAGAGTTGCAGGAAGGTGGTGGTCTGGGACTCAAGTCCCATACAAGGACCCGGACCACCCCTGTAAAATGCCCCGAGAGTTTTGCAATGTTAAGGTCCGGGACTTACCTCTTGTAAGAGGACCCGGACCAGGGTGTGAATTCAGGTCGAGAGTTTCTAACCACTTGGGTCCGGGACTTGACCCTTGTACAAGGTTCCGGACCATACCATTAAAGTAGCCGAGAGTTGGACCATGAGTTGGTCCGGGACTTAAGACCTGGATAAGGTCCCGGACCAACCAAAACTTGTAAAATAAGTGCACTAAATGGGTTTAAGGTAAGGAAGTGAATGGTAATGATAGTATAAGATATTAGGATTAATTAAGGATGTTTAAAGGTCATTAAGAGTATAAACAAGTTTTAAAACTAAGGAAGAATAAGTAAACCATATGTAAGTAAAGAATGTAAAGATGTAGTAAGTAAGAGTTAGGAAATGAAGAGTAGTCGAGTGAAGTTAATGATAGTTAGATTAATCATCGATTGTATGTATATCATAGGATTTGATTTGTGAGCACACGGAGGAAAGTCGGATACAAGTACAACGGTGAACGGTATGAATTCCTCATGCCCCGTATGCTATCTTGGTTACTCTGATTTGTGTGTTGGTGCTAATTGATCACCAACTAAGATAAATGCACGAATCGAGTTATTATGCTTACTTGTGAATATGTAGTGTTGTATGTTGTGAATATTTTCCTTAAATCTTAGTTTGTATAATTCATGAAATGTATGGAATAATGAATGTGTGTATGTATGATATATTGTATTGTGACCGAATGTGTTTGAGATTGGACTTCTAACTGATTCCTAACAAGTAACCAATCTAACTTAAATTGGTAATTAAATTGGAATGAGTAGAAGTCCGATATAGTTTCGGCCATGCGTGAGGATGCGGAGACACAAGAGGTTGGATCCAAGTCCTGACTCTTAAACTGGTCCGCGGCCCAAATCCCTTAAGTGGGTAGCATCCCGGATTGGTGAGTCAAGTAAATCCGGTGGTGGGACGGTGTAGTCCCCGGGCCGGAGGTCATACCGACTTAACTTGAGTATGAGTAAGTAAATAAGAATGAGTAAGTAAGTAAATGAAAGTAAGTAAGTAAAGAGAGTAAGTAAGATGTAATGAGTAAAAGAGTAATAAGCATACCGATTAACCCGGATGCGTAATTTGGCTAACACCGTGAAGGTAAGTGAAGGGTATGTTATTGTAATGTTGCCTTGATCTGTGTAATGTATTGTATATGCATGTATGTTGTATGCAAAGCATGTATGTATGTTAAAAATGAACCGCATGCCTATTTGACCTTAATTAGTCGGCGTGCCCTAGCTAGCACGCGGTATATGCGGAGTTCATGCGCAACTTTTGCTGAGCCCCTTGGGGTGATGTTTTACTACACGCAGGTACAAGAGAAGGATGAAGACTGTGAAGAGATGTAGCTTTGTTTCTTTTTGTCTGTAAACAATGAATTATGAATGGTGTACTAAGTAGTACACGGCTGTAGATTTTTGTTAGCCGGTGTACCATGGGGTACACCCTTTTGATGTGAAAGTATTGGAATTGGGTATAGATGAGTAGCTAGTATAAACTCATTAATTTTTGGTAAACTTGGAATGATGTAATTGAATATACTTTGGCACTCGGTAATCCATTAATGTAAGTATTCGGTATTTGGTATTCGGTAGAAATGTAGTAGCTCGGTATACTGTGATCATCAGACCGTGACTGTAAGTAAGGTAAGCCTAGCTAGCCGTATGGGCGGTTAGCGGCGTTGTACCACCCCCGTAGTAAGTAGTAGTCTTCCGCTGCGAACTGATAGAACTAAGGGATGATTTGGATGGTAAGCATAGAATTAACGGTAGGGGTGTTACAAAAAGTGGTATCAGAGCGTAGTTACGCTCTGATGTCCTTAGTTACCGACATAGGGATTACCGAGTTAGGATTTCAACCGTCTTAAGACGGATACTTAGAAACCTAACTAGGAACTACCGTTGTTAACAACGGATACCCTTGACGTTCTTAGGAACGATACTTTGCTTAAATTTCAAGACCCATAGGTCACATGTTATGAAGTCTAATGTAAATGCTAAATGTTCAGATGTCAGGACGAGGTCGAGGCCGACCTAGGGGAGACATCTGATGGACCTGGCGCGCAGACGATACAGAGATCGTCGCCGCCACGGTAGCACAAATGCTACCACAAGTAATTACCGCAATGCAACAAACTCAACAAAATCAGCAAACACAAGCGGGGCCAATCCCTCCCCTCCACCTAGAGAAGCGAACTGGGTAAAAGCTGTAGCGGAACTCCCCTCCTTGCTTTAGGGGCGAGAGTGATCCGGCTAAGCTAGAAGCCTATATCTCCGAGATGGAGACGGCGTTTGAAACCCTCGAAGCTCCTGCTAGTTCGAGTTAGAGTTGCAGCCTACTATCTGAAAGATGCAGCCATGGATTGGTGGAAGCTAGTCAAGCATGAGCATGTCAACGACCCCACCTTTGATTGGGAGTCCTTTGCCTCTCTCCTCCGTTCCAAATACTACCCGGAGCATGTGAAAACCAAGAAAAGGCTAGAGCTGGATGCCTTGAAAATGACAGAGAAGATGTCTGTCGACGAGTATTACAGAACCTTCACTTCTATCCTCCGTCTTCTACCCACCTAGGGTACACCGGCCAGGTGTTGGTCGATCGCTTCTATGGCGGTCTGAGCCATCGCCTTCGGTACGGTATGGGATACCAGGTTTACCTCCCTTCAGGTAAATATCGGTTTAACCCTAGTACCATTGTAATTCCATAATTCCTTAAATTCCTTGAATTCCTTAAATACTTTATCCTCCTCTATCTCTTAAATAAGAATCCCGGCTAATACCTGAAACTTCAGGAGTGTTATCACGCGGCCTCTCGCATTGAGATCACTGCCAACTTCGGGATGAAGAAACTTTTAATACCCCGGATCTAAAAATGGCGATTAAATTACTCTAATATGATTATAAAAGGCCTAATGGTGCCTAAAGAGTATTGGTAAAGAAAATAAAACCAAAAGAAAAGAGAAAACGCTTGAAAAGCGAAAAACGCTAAAATGCGCGTTAAATGAGTATAAGAGATACATGATCTCGAGAGGGTCCGAGATGGATTCCTAAGGCTTAGTTAGGCCTAATTAGTATACGGGAATGATTCCCGAAGAAAACGGATCCAAATAATGGATTAAAACGCTAACGGAGTTTTAAAGCACGTTTTTTCGAGAAAATCCGAAAACGTGACTTTAAGTGGTCAAATGGACCCGTAAAAATTATAGTTGATTAAATAACTATAGATGAGTATTAATGGAAGCTTAATAGCCATTAAAAATAAAGAAACAAGAAAAATCTGAAAAACGGGCCCGGCTAGTGAATAGTGCCAAACCAGGTAAAATAACGAGCGTTTTCTGTCAGAAACCGAAAAACGTTCCAGACTAATAAAGTAATGGGGGCCGGTTTTTATAAGTCCCTCACACACAAATAAAGAAAGAAAGAAAAAGGAAAGAGAAACAATAGTAAAAAGTGTAAAGTAATAAGTTATTTCCTCTCTCTCCCTTCTCATTTTCTTTCTACTCATTTGACTTCCTCACCTCTCTCATCCGTAGCTCCCCTCCTCCTTCCTCCTTGAGCGATTTTGAGCTGCAACAACAACAACAATGGAGGTCCCTCTTTCTCTTGATGCTAAAGCTTTGTTTAAGCTCCAAACTCAAAAATAACCACATATTTGTGATCCTCTCATCACCCTCTATCATCCTCTCTTTTCAAAACTCGAAAATGGTGAGTTTCATTTTCATGGGTGTTGCCCATTTGAGGATAAAAGCACATAATCTTGAAGCTTGAAGCTTCCTCTTTCACCCAAGGTAAAAATATCCAAAGAAAATGCATCTTTTATTCACCCTCTTGTGTTGGCCGATTTTGGCAAGTTGTAATGCCTTGGTTTTTTCCTTGTTTGAGCTATTCTCCAAGTCTTCAATGGTGGTTGGGAGTTTCCCCTTTGATTTTTGATCAAAACCTCATCCTAGGGTTTCAAGGTAATCACCCATTTCAGAGCTTTAAGCATTTTAAATTAATGAGGTTAAGTGTTTTTACTTAAACTCATTTCTTGCTTTGAACATTGACATGGAGATGGGGAATTCCATGGTCTTTGACCGGTTTTAGAAGGAAGAGAAGAGGAGAAGAGTAATTTAAGGAAACTTAAGAGAATTCAAGGTAAGAAACCAACCCTAATGTATATTCTATATGTATTAGAATTTGGGTTGGGTTAATAAATGTATGAACCCCACTTGGGTGTTGTAGGAATGAGCTTGTATAGTAATAATACAAGAGAGAAAACATTTGTGAAATAAGTGTTGTTATGTGTTATGAATTTTATGAATTAAGCATTGTGTTGTATTTGTAGAATTGATGAGTATTGGTGAACATGTATGTGCTGGTAGAACCCATGATGGGTTTGGTTGGTTTTAGGTTGAATAATGTGATGAGAAGAGTTTTGGACAATGCTAGAGAAGTAGCCAAGTTATGGCAAAATTTGTGTAGAAATCTAAGTGGATTAAGTGTTGGTTTGGGTGGTGAATAGCCTAGGAGTGGCTAGGTATGTATGAAGATTGATTGGAAGTTAGTAAACCACTTTGGGGATTCTTGTGATAAGATAGAAGATTGGTGCAAAATCTGTAGCAAAGAGATTGTTTAAATGCTTGAGGAGTTTCTAGAAAACAAAGAAGATTTAAGGTTTTAAGAGAGAGATATGAACCTTGGTATGAGTTGTGCATTATCCTGGAAGATGTGGAATGGTCAAAATGAAAGAGAGCATAATGCAAAGGGTTGAGGAGAAGTTAGAAATGCACAAGTGTGCGTTAGTGTAAAATGAGAATGAAAAATGTGTGAATTTGAGCAAGAGTTTGAGTAAGGTTTGAGCCTATGATTTGAATAGTTTTAGAGCATGTTTTAAGGTGATTAAACATGTGGAAAACTTGTGGAAAGTTTATGGAAAGATTAAGGGTGGTTTAAGGATTGATTTGGAGTGGAAAAATCAAGTTTGGAGCAGGTTTTAGCAGGGTCCGGGACTTGGTCCTTGGACAAAGTCCCGGACCACACCTAAATTAAGGCCGAGAGTGCAAGTGCTGCTTTGGTCCGGGACTATACTCCAGGACAAGGTCCCGGACCATGTGTAATTTTCACCCGAGTTGAGTTCGCAATTGTCCGGGACTTAGGTTAAGGACCAAGTCCCGAACCACCCCAGAAACCTACAGAGAGTGTTTTAAAGGGTTTAAATGATGGGGGTTTGAAGGTTAATGATGTTATAAGATGTTAAGGCCTTGTTTGGTGACATGTTAAGGCCCTAAGAAGTGTAAGAAAGTGTTAGAAGTGATTGAGAAGTGAGAACTCAAATTGACAAGAGTAAAACCGAGTTAACGGGATAACGGGGTAAATACGGGAATAGCATTTTATCATATACCGTATGAGTTTAGTATTAACAATAATGTTTGAAACATTATCAGAGAATCGTGCGTAACCCAAGCATGGTGAGATGACACGGTAAAAGTAAAAACCCCGGTGAAAGGTATGATTTTCTCATACTCCGCGTGCTAACCGAGTTACGTTGATTTGTGTGTTTGTGTGCCGGCTTAATCAAGATTAAAGCATGAAAATAATCCCTTGTTTGATTATGTATGCCTTGTTGTAAGTTGAATGAGCTAACATACTTGTATGCCGGTGTGGTCTAACATAGTGAATGGACCGACTCGTAGTGAGTAACGTTTGGCTAGAGACCCATAGATCGGGTCGACGCTTATGATAACAAAAACGTGCAAACACACAAACTATCCGTTAAAGTATAATGATAACGCAAACATATGAACTCCCTAGAATGTGAGGAGAATTACGGGTTGAGTAAATACCCGATAATGGTTAGAAAACCACATTGAAACAATCCACAAAACAATTGAGAGTGGAAAGATAAGTGAACCTCCTTCAAGAGGATTTAAGATAGTTCAAAGATGTGAACCAGTGAAGAAGGTAAAAGAGACCTGAGGGATTAGTAGCTCCCTTGAGACATGGTCGACCTCCTATATGAGGATTTTACCTGATATATGCAATTAACCGAATGTATGAGTAAAGTAAATGTATGGGCAACTCTTAAAACCTAAGATTAACCAAACTTAAGTAATGTTCCCAAAGTCATTAGAAACATCAAGAGTGATGCTTCTAGACTAATATACATAACATTACTATATCTCCGAGAGAGGAGTGTATGGTAATGTGAGTAGTCCAAGAGTAGTCGGACCTAAGTAAAAGAGATAGGAACTAAGAGAGAGTTCCGTGAGCTAGTTGAACCTTCCCACTATGCTAGACCCAGAGTAGGGTCGAAACCGGGGAAGTAAGACTATGCTAGAGAGCCATGAGTTTTGGCCTAAGTATGTATTAAGAGTAACAAGCGTGACGTAGGAGACCTGTAGCGTCTCGAGAATCTACAAGAGCTTGAGTAAATAACCCAAGAGTATGGGTGAGATAATGAGTATAAATAACCCAAGAGTATGGGTGAGATAATGAGAATAAGTAACCCGAGAGTGTGGTGAGTATAGTACGAGTAGCCCAAGAGAATGGGTGTGTATTGAATAAGTAACAAGGCATAGAGAGGTATAACCCTCGAGGCCTAAGAGTAATCAGATACAACTACAACCTTGTTATGTTAGTTAGGAATTGTGTTCCATGATTGGATGTAGATTCCTTGAGCATTACATGTACTTATTGTATTGCTATGAAGCATGTTGTTTGTCTAAAATGAACTCCATGTATATCGACTAAGTGGTCGACGTACCCCGGTTAGCGCTCGGGGTATGCGAATTTCATATGCAGCGTTAAGCTGAGCCCCTAGGGGCGATGTTTTTATTTTACAGGTACACCGAAGATGTTACCGTTCGAGAGTCGAGAGTAGGACGGGGTCGGTGGGTTACTTGGGTAGTAGTTTTAATTACTTATGTATTGAAGGAGGTGTAAGACCGAATTGTTGTCGGCATCCATTTATTGTAGACTCGGTATAGCAAAGAAATGATTTGAGTATTGTATTTGTGTTGTGTACTCGGTTGTTCCAGTTCATCAGACCGTTACGGAATGTAAGGAAGGCCTGGTTAGCCGTATGGGTGGCTATTGGCGTTGTTTCACCCCCCGTTGTAATTAGAGTTCCGCTGCGTGAGTAAAAGTAATTGGTGACAACTTATGAGGTAATGACGAGCTTAACGGTTGGGGTGTTACAAAACTGCACTGAAGCGCAAGGCTAATAGTAAGAACACCAGTGCTGAGGAGCAGAACCAGGGTAAAAGCTGGAAAAAGAAGAAAGGGAAATTCTTTCATCAAACTCAGAAGAACTTCCCAAGTGAGAGCAGTGCCCATGCTGAGTAGGGCAAAACAGTTGAGCTTCTTCAGCTTGGTTCATCTGCACCGGTGGCTGCGAAGCCACTGAGATCACACCCACCTAAGGGTAAACTTCTATTCTTAAATTGTATTTGTACAAGTATCATATCTAGTATATCCACGCACACATGTGCTAACCCTCTAAACCTCAGGTTCTGGCTCCGGTTTCACGAAAACCTTCTCCGACGGCCGCACCTATGTGTGCAGGAAGTGCAACCAAGACCATCCCGGCAAGGACTGCTATGGGAGAGAAATCAAGTGCTACAATTGCCAGAAACCGGGACATACAGCTAATAAATGCCCAGAGAATGCCAAGCCAAAAGGGAACTTCCAAAACTACAAGCAGAGGGAAGGCAAGGAGGTTGCATCTGGCAATGCACCGACCTAGCAGGCACCACAGGGACAGGGATCCCCGGGACCTCAGAGGGGTGCACCTCAGAGGCAGCCTGTCCTGCATGTTATTGACCGTGACGGGTCCGGTTCTAAGTCCGGCCCAGGTAATTATCCTAACCTTTAATCCTTGAAGAAGCATGACTAAGTAGTAGAGTAACTGTTTGAATGAATGCATGACTGAATGAATTGGGATATGTAATGAGCATGAAATGAAGTAGTTGAAACTAGTACTCACCGTAGATGAAATTTATTTCCCTAGGAAGCTTTAGTATCTGATATCCGATACCGGTAAACCTGAATCAAGAAGAGACCGACATCACCAATCACTACTACACAGTGAACAGTGTCAATCATCGTCCCCGGCATGATTTATTAAGGGGATACCTGACACCCGAAGCACAATCTCAATCATCGTCGATGCAACGAACTAGGAACGGGTCTAGTGGATTTTATACACCCGAATTCCTAGGTGGAGCGATGATGAAGCTAAAATGATGTGCTTGGGAAAGGACTGGAATCCTTACACCAAGGCATACCAAGAGACATGAACACAAGACGGAGCAACGCCACTGACAATACCTCTCGAGTTTCAGACACTTGTCACACAAGCAGTAGAACTTGCACAACAATGTGAACATGATCCGATCCCCGCACTTGAAGTGGACCTCTGTATCGTCAACTTCTATGAGAAAGAAGGACGACTTGGTTACACCAATACAAGGACAGACAGCGGAATCTCTTGAACAAGTGCCCCGTAGTGTCTTGGTCCATTGGTGATGACGCCGTATTTATGTATAGCGAGCAGAAGCGTGTGGGCCTCGCAGAGAAATTGGTGTTGATATCAGGAGATGTCCTAATCATGGGTGGAAACTCTAGGATGCTGTGTCACGGGATCAACAAGATCAAGTTGAATACGACAGCACCGGCAATAATCAATGCCACACACATGAAACTAGGATGCCTGAACCTTACCTTTAGGAAGTATTAAATTCATTGTATTATGTAATGTATTAGTCGTGTTTAGAGACACGGTATTATGATGGTTGTTTATCAATAAAGAGTAGTGTTGATTTAAATTCCACTTGTGTCCACCATCATTACTTAACCTCTTGTGAATTCAATAGGTTGTGGACTCGGTACCGAAGGTATCCTGAGTATCCTCACCGAAGCACAAGCTGGCAAGAGCGGCACCATTCTAACGGGAACCTTCCCAGTGAACGGCATTGATGCCAATGTGTTATTCGACTCTGGCGGCCCTCGCACTTTCGTATCACCATCTTTTGTGAAGAGGTTGAAGCTAGATGCGGATGAGCTACCGAACTTCTTGGTTACTCTCCCATCGAAGGAGCGGTTAAAGTGCACCAAATACTACAAAGCAGCCACCATCGAGATCAAAGGCGAATCGTTTCCCATCTCCTTCATCAAGTTTAATGGGTTGGGATTCGATGTAATAGTCGGAATGAATTGGTTGGAGCGGCACAAGGGTAGAATCCTTTGCGCCGAGCACCGATTGTTGCTCAAGAGTCCTTCTGGGGTTACTGTATCTTACCGCCAGAGACCGAGAGAGCCTTCGACCACAGTCATTTTCGCTATGGCTATGTACCGGGAGCTCAGAAAGGGCCATGAAGTATATTTGTGTTATGTACAAGACCTGGAGCGAGATCCAGAGTTCAGTGACGATGTACCAATAGTATCTGAATTCCCTGATGTATTCCCTAAGGAGCTACCCGACATGCCACCTCAGAGAGCGGTAGCGTTTGAGATTGACCTCTTGCCAGGTACCGGTCCCATTGCTAGGGCACCGTACCGCATGGCACGTGCTGAAATGACAGAACTGGAAGAGCAGTTACGAGACCTACTTGATAAAGGGTTTATACGCCCGAGCATATCACCCTAGGGAGCACCGGTCCTCTTTGTGAAGAAGAAGGACGGTAGCCTCCGACTCTGTATTGACTACTGCGAGCTGAATGCGGTTACAGTAAAAAATAAATACCCATTGCCACACATCGACGACCTATTCGACCAGCTGAAAGGAGCCTCAGTCTTCTCCAAGATCGACCTCCGTTCTGGGTATCATCAGATTGCTATCAAGAGCAAGATATTGAGAAAACGGCATTCCGTACCAGATATGGCCACTACGAATTCACGTCATGCCATTCGGTTTGTCAAATGCACCAGCAAAATCATGGATCTCATGAATCGACTTTTCAGTGAGCAGTTAGACACTTCAGTTGTTGTCTTCATCGACGACATCCTTGTATACTCAAAATCAGCAGAGGAGCATGAAATTCATTTGAGGAAAGTACTTGAGACACTACGCGAGAACCAGCTTTATGCGAAGTTCTCTAAGTGCGAGTTCTAGCTAGATCAAGTATCATTCCTTGGTCACGTCATCTCGAGCACGGGTATCTCAGTTGACCCTTCAAAGATAAAAGCCGTACGATCATGGCCTAGACCTAAGACTGTTACCGACATTCAGAGGTTTCTTGGTCTAGCCGGTTACTACCGGAGATTTGTAAAGGAATTCTCGAAAGTCGCTAAGCCCATGACGACACTGATGAAGAAAGATGCACCGTTTGTATGGACAGACGAGTGCGAGTTATCATTTCAGAGCCTTAAGGACTCATTGACCTCAGCGCCCATCCTTACTCTTCCAGAGGGCACAGAATGATTTGAGGTATATTGTGATGCATCAGGCAAAGGAATGGGATGCGTACTCATGCAGCATGGCAAGGTTGTAGCTTATGCCCCCGCCAGCTGAAAAAGCATGAGGAGAATTACCTGACACACGATTTAGAGTTAGGAGCCATTGTCTTCGCCTTGAAGATATGGCGACACTATCTCTATGGGGTAAGCATCACCATCTACTCCGACCATAAGAGCTTGCAGTATGTATTCACGCAGAAAGAATTGAACTTGAGATAGAGAAGGTGGATGGAGTTTCTCTCAGACTACGACATCGACCTACAGTATAAGGAAGGGAAGGCAAACATTGTAGTCGATGTCCTGAGCCGTCGAGCACACTCGCTCCATTCGCTACTCGCTTCTTCTAGCTTGGTTGATGAGGTGCGAGACGCTCAGTTGAGCGACCCTTACCTAACCGAAATCAGACAAAAGATCGAAAATGGTACATTTGAGAAGAAGAAGTACGACTTCAAGCTACACGAAGATGGTTTGATTCGGTTGAATGGCAGGCTATGCTTCCCCCGAAGCAATGCTGAGCTAAGGGATCGCATGCTGCGAGAGTCACACAAGTCCACATTGTCAGTCCATCCGGAGCCTCCAAGATGTACAAAGACATGAAGAGGTACTTCTAGTGGTCTGGAATGAAGTCAGATGTGACAGAGTTTGTATTGAGATGCTTAACATGCCAAAAAGTGAAATTTGAACATCGTAGACCGGGCAGAATGGTACAATCAATGCCAGTTCCGGAGTGGAAATTTCATGATATCTCCATGGATTTTGTTGTAGGACTCCCACCTGCTAGGGAAGGACTCAACATGATCTAGGTCGTAGTCGATCGCCTTACCAAGGTTGCCAGATTCATACCGATGAAGGACACCTAGTAGGTAGTGAAGCTAGCTGAGCTATTCGACAAGGAGATTATCAGACATCACGGAGTCCCAAAAACCATAGTATCTGACCGCGACACCAGATTTCTTCCGAGATACTGGAGAGCTACACGGGAAGCGTTGGGTACAGAATTGAAGCTGAGTTCCGCCTTCCATCCTCAGACCGACGGTTAGACAGAAAGTACCATCCAGACACTGGAGGACATGCTTAGGGCATGTGCCTTAGACTTTCAGGGGAGTTGGTTAGACAAGCTTCATCTTATCGAATTTTCATACAATAATAGCTACCATGCCTCGATTAAGATGTCGCCATTCCAAGATCTATACGGTAGACCTTGCCGTACACCCTTGTGTTGGGATGAGTCAAGTGAAGCGGTCATTATAGGACCGGAGTACCTTGAGCAAGTGCAAGCTGAAGTTCAACAAATTCGAGCCAATGTGAAGGCAGCCCAAGATAGACAAAAATCCTATGCGGATGTGCGACGACGCGACCTTGAGTTCGCCGTGGGCGACCAAGTGTTCTTGCACGATTCACCTATGAAGGGTGTCTTCCGATTTGGCCAGAAGGGCAAGCTGAGCCCAAAGTTTGTAGGGCCGTACGCTATCACCAAAAGAGTTGGAGCTGTAGCCTACAGGTTAGCATTACCTGAGGACTTGGGACGTGTCCATGATGTCTTTCATGTGTCACAACTCAAGAAGTATATTGCTGATCCTTCTCATGTGCTAGAGCCCGAAAGACTTTCCATTAAGCCGACAATGAGATATGTTGAAACACCGATAAGAATCCTTGATAGGAAGACCAGAGACACTCGCCACAAGTCTATACGAATGGTGAAGGTCCTATGGTCAAACCATGATGTCGAAGAAGCGACATGGGAGTTGGAAGATGCCATGAAGGCAAAGTACCCACAGTTGTTCATAGACTAGAGAGTCTAGTATTTAGTAATACGGGTACGGGGCGTACCCCTTTTAAGGGGGGCAGAGCCTTTTTGCTTTTGCATTGCTTCGGGGTGAGCATTGCATAGTGTGTAGGTATTGTAATAGGTTTTGTATGGCACATGTAGTGCAAGTGAATTTGGTATGTGAATGTATGTATGTGTAATGTGTGGTGTATGGACGTGTATGTACGATGTGTGATGTTTGTGTAATGTGTATTGTGAATTGCAATGTTGTAATGTGGAACGGAATGAATTGAAAATGATGGATTGTGTATGTGAAGTGTGCATGATGCTTGAAGAGTGTATGCTTGAAATGTGGAATGAAGTAAACACCTCATAGGTGGTAGTAAGATGCATGATGGCAATTGGTTTGCCTAATGAGTAGAATTACTTTAACTATTAACCTTGAGCAACTTTGAGGGCAAAGTTCCTTAAGGGGGTAGATTGAAATACCACGTAATTAAAAATAGTGATTAATTAGGCTAATAAGTAATTTAGAAGCTTAATTAAGTCTTAATAATCATAAGGGAACAAATCCCGAAGAAAACGGATCCTTAAAATGGATTAAAAACACTAACGAACATTAAAGCACGTTTCTCGAGGAAACCGGGAAAACGTGTCTTTAAGCGGGTCAAATAGACTCGTAACAATTTTGGTCAACTAAACAATCATTAATAAATATTAGTGAAGCTTTAGAACCAATAAAATCAATAAAACGAGAAATTAGTAAAAACTGTCAAAAACGGGAAGTTGTGGGGTAAAAACATAAATAACCAAAACTTATGTGTTCAATATTGTAAATAAAAATCTTATAAACCCATATGGGCTGTGTGTGTCCGATTTCAATCCCCCCCCCCCCCCACACACACACACTCTTAACTTCCTTTTTATTTACAAAAGGCAAGGAAATTAAAAAGTAAAAAGCAAACCTACCTTATTACCTCACATTCTCTCTCTCCTATCCCCCACATTCTCTTCATTCTCATACAGCACTCCTCCTCCCTTCTCTGATTTCTTCTCCTTGTTCCTGGCGTCAGCAATGGAGGAATGAACAAACCCGCATAAAACACTACTTCTCTCCTCTTGTTACCCTCTTTAATCTTCCCCAAAAATTGTAAAAATTACACCATTGTCTTCCTCTCATCAAGGGGAACACTTCTTTCTTTTCAAAATCCGAAAAGGACAACTTTCATCTCCATGGGTATGGAGCATTTGGAGCTTCAAGACTACCACTAGAACCACCTCCTTCTCCTTGTCATCTTGAGGTAAAAATATTCTCGAAACCTCATTGTTTTTCTAGCCTTATGGGCAAAACGAAAATCTAGCTTAAACTTTGTTTGGCTTCTTTGTATTCTAGCCGATTTTGGCATTGTTGGAGAGTGGTAAATCATACTCTTGAGCTGTTCCAAGCAGTACATATACCCTTGGAAGGTAACATATCTCTAAACCCTAAAACTTACATTAAAGCTTGAAGAATGGCTAGGGTTCGTTTGGTGTATTGAAATATGTATGTCAATGGGTTGTAGTGTTAGAGAATTGAAATTACAAAACCGGTGAGAAGAGGAAGGAAAGAGAGAAGGAAGAAGCAAGAAGAAGAAAAGAAACTAGAAGAAGAAACAAGGTAGGAATACTCACTTGTGTAGTCTTGTATGTAATTATGTAACAGATTTTAAAAGAGTAAAATCTGCATTGTAAAATGGTAATGAACAATAATGTAATGTGGAAGAAGAATTGGATTGTATTGAAGCTTTGAAAACAATTAAAAACTGTCACAAACCAGATTGGGTTTGGGATGTTGAGTGCAGGAAATCAATGTGTTGAATGGATAGTATTTGTGTGGAAGAATTTGGTATATTGTTGTTGTGTATAAACAGGTGAATTGGGTAACAAAGAGTGAATAAATGATGTGGTGAGAATGTAATATTTTAGGGGAGGTTATGTCAAAATTTACCTTGAACTAGAACACTTAAGAGGTTAGGAACTAGGTAAAAATATACCTTTGTAACAGATTTTAATTAGAGCTGTTTAGTTGGTAGGTTTGGAGAGATAACTAGGGTATTGTAAGCTTTAGAGATGACATTATAAGAGGGAGCTAAAGATGAAGAAGGTGAGAGTTAAAATCTGTAGCAAAATGCAATTTATTAAGCAGTGTAAGTGCTGAAATGAGAACTTAAGGAAATAGGTGAGTAAATTAGTATAAAAGGGTGTAATAGATTAGCAAAGGATTTAACATGTTTAGGTGACTGATTAGGTGTTAAAATGTATGGGATTAAATGTAGGAACAATGGGGGATTAATTTGACAAAGTTGGGAATGTAACAGATTTTGAAAATGCAAAAACCTGCTGCATTTGTAGCAGGGTCCGGGACTTAAGTCTTGGATTAAGTCCCAGACCGGTAGGATAAAAATGGCCGAGAGTTGAAGGAAGGTGGTGGTCCGGGACTCAAGTCCCATACAAGGACCCGGACCACCCCTGTAAAACACCCCGAGAGTTTTGCAATGTTAAGGTCCGGGACTTACCTCTTGTAAGAGGACCCGGACCAGGGTGTGAATTCAGGTCGAGAGTTTCCAACCACTTGGGTCCGGGACTTGACCCTTGTACAAGGTCCCAGACCATACCATTAAATGTAGCCGAGAGTTGGACCATGAGTTGGTTCGAGACTTAAGACCTGGACAAGGTCCCGGACCAACCAAAACTTGTAAAAATAAGTGCACTAAATGGGTATTAAGGTAAGGAAGTGAATGGTAATGATAGTATAAGATGATTAGGACTTAATTAAGGATGTTTAAAGGTCATTAAGAGTATAAACAAGTTTTAAAACTAAGGAAGAATAAGTAAACCATATGTAAATATAAGAATTGTAAAGATGTAGTAAGTATGAGTTAGGAAATGTAAGAGTAGTCGAGTTAAGTTAATGATAGTTAGATTAATCATTCGATTGTATGTATATCATAGGATTTGATTTGTGAGCACCGGAGGAAAGTTGGAATACAAGTACAACGGTGAACGGTATGAATTCCTCATGCCCCGTATGCTATCTTGGTTACTCTGATTTGTGTGTTGTGTGCTAATTGATCACCAACTAAGATAAATGCACGAATCGGAGTTATTATGATTACTTGTGAATATGTAGTGTTGTATGTTGTGAATATTTTCCTTAAATCTTAGTTTGTATAATTCACGAAATGTATGGATGACAATGAATGTGTGTATGTATGATATATTGTATTGTGACCGAATGTGTTTGACATTGGACTTCTAACTGATTCCTAACAAGCTAACCAATCTAACTTAAATTGGTAATTAAATTGGAATGAGTAGAAGTCCGATATAGTTTCGGCCACGCATGAGGATGCGGAGACACAAGAGGTAGGATCCAAGTCCTGAGTCTTAAACTGGTCCGCGGCCTAAATCCCTTAAGTGGGTAGCATCCCGGATTGGTGAGTCAAGTAAATCCCGGTGGTGGGACGGTGTAGTCCCCAGGCCGAAGGTCATACCGACTTAACTTGAGTATGAGTAAGTAAATAAGAATGAGTAAGTAAGTAAATGAAAGTAAGTAAGTAAGTAAAGTAAGAGTAAGTAAGATGTAATGAGTAAAAGAGTAATAAGCATACCGATTAACCCGGATGCGTAATTTGGCTAACACGGTGAAGGTAAGTGAAGGGTATGTTATTGTAATGTTGCCTTGATCTGTGTAATGTATTGTATATGCATGTATGTTGTATGCAAAGCATGTATGTATGTTAAAAATGAACCGCATGCCTATTTGACCTTAATTAGTCGGCGTGCCCTAGCTAGCACGCGGCATATGCGGAGTTCGTGCGCAGCTTTTGCTGAGCCCCTTGGGGCGATGTTTTTACTACACGCAGGTACAAGAGAAGGATGAAGACTGTGAAGAGATGTAGCTTTATTTCTTTCTGTCTGTAAACAATGAATTGTGAATGGTGTACTAAGTAGTACACGGCTGTAGATTTTTGTTAGCCTGTGTACCATGGGGTACACCCTTTTGATGGTGAAAGTATTGGAATTGGGTATAGATGAGTAGCTAGTAGAAACTCATTAATTTTTTGTAAACTTGGGAATGATGTAATTGAATATACTTTGGCACTCGGTAATCCATTAATGTAAGTATTCGGTATTTGGTATTCGGTAAGAAATGTAGTAGCTCGGTATACTGTGATCTTCAGACCGTGACTGTAAGTAAGGTAAGCCTAGCTAGCCGTATCGGCGGTTAGCGGCGTTGTACCACCCGCCGTAGTAAGTAGTAGTCTTCCCCTGCGAACTGATAGAACTAAGGGATGATTTGGACGGTAAGCATAGAATTAACGGTAGGGGTGTTACAGAGAAGTTACTCAGAAGATTGAACATTCCAAGCAAAAGACCAGAGGAATAAGGGAAGAGTCGACAAGACTGTCGAATACGAGTGAAAACCATACCTTAACCAGTATAGGTTAACCCAAAAACCACCGGTACCGCACAATTGCCACGACAAGTGCAGTAATAATAGGACTATTCAGAAAGACTTTAACAAACCACAAGTACTTAGTAAAGTACCGTGATCGCAATGAAACAACTACAGGATCACAAATCCTAAGGACTTGAAGAATGAAACCTTGGAAGGGCCTAACGGTCCAAATATTGTAGAGGGAATATATCAGCCAGCGAGGAGCTAGACTTGGTCAGAATCAACCGGCATTGAAATGCCATGAAAATTTTTCTTTCAAACCTAAATTTTTCTTTTGAAACTCAAATATTTCTTTTAAACCCCCAGATTTTAAAACCAGACCAGCAGATTCACAATAAGATATCATAGGATGATATAAGGGGAGTTGACAACAGAATACTTCACCAAGGCATGTGACGAACATGAGTGTACAAAAACGAGATGTGGGACGACTGCACTCCGATAGGAGCTTACGGGCCTGACAGACCTACTTATATGTTGGTCGGGTAAGTAGTAATGTATCAGTATGGTACCCCACATATGTATACAAGTGGTGTACAGAACACGAGAAGAAGTTGACTCCGTTCTACGGACAACAAGTAAATTCAAACTAGAACAGATGGACACATCAGACGATTGAAGAGAAGGAACTTAGTTAAGCTAACGAGTATCAAGGAACTTAGAGAATTCATCTAAGGATCACGAACAAGAATTAGAAGGTGCAAGGAGCACAGATTACTAAGTATAGACATTGGACATGTCTCAAGAATTTCGGAACAAATGTGTGAAAGGTGGAATGAATACCCAGCCTAAGTACCGTAGGGCTAGTGCCTAGTATGGACACGTTAACGTCCAATGAATGGGATAGAATTCCCAGAACAATCACCACGGCTACCGGGAATGTTATTCTTCACTAACGAGGATTTTAAACCTGGTCAAGGACGCTGAGGAGAAAGTTTCAATGGTCTACCCAAGAACGGGAGACACTATAACTCTAAATGGGATAGTTCAAATACGATACCGCAAGGAAGGATAGTTAACACAACATGTCATAAACATTAGTAGACGTAATGGCATAACCTAACCACACCCAGGAGTAATCCTTGAAGGGTGTTGTAACACCCCTACCGCTAATACCATCATTACTGTACAATTACTTACCTTCGCAGCGGATACTCCTTACACAACGGCGGGTGTACAATGCCGTTAGTCACCCACGTGACTAACAAGGCGAGTTACAATACTACATACTATCGGTCTGATGAACATGAACATACCGAGTACTCTAAAATACAATACTTCCCATTGCATACTCATCCACGATCCAATTACAACTCCAATACTTTACTATACCGAGTATACTACAATCCTCAAAATTACAGATACAGTCTAAACATCCAAATTCTTACTACGTTAACACATACAATTCCCTTTACTCAACTACCCATGCTTATGTAGCAGTCCCCGTCCTACTCTCTCGAACGGTGAACAGCTTCGGTACCTGCACACTAAAAAAAGTCCCCCGAGGGGGTCAGCTTACGCTGCATATGAAATCCGCATATACCGCGTGCTAACCGCGGTACGCCGACTACTTTGGGTCGGATATACATGGAGTTCATTTTACATGCATACATACATACTCATACTACAACAATACAATCAAGGATACCTACATAAATGTACAAGTTCAATACTTACTAAGGAAGACAATTCAATAGTCAACCATTCGTCTTTATTATACATTCGTTACTCTACGTACTGTGTTCGATATTCGTTACTCTACTCATACTCGCTCCTTACTCTTGCATACTCATCGCTCCATGTTCAATACCTTACTCGTACACGATCCTTACTCTGTACTCGTTACTACACTGGTGCATACTCACCACTCAATTCTCTACACTTACTCTTACATACTCGATACTCCATACTTACTCATACATACTCAATACTCAATACCTGCTCATACATACTCAATACTCGGTACTCCTTACATACTCATACTTGCTTCTTACTCGATACTCATTACCTTACTCATACATACGCAATACTCATTACTTGGGCCTCTGGGCGGAGTCATACTCAAGACTCGCCACCGGACCTACAATACGAGGGCTATACGCTTAGCTCCTCAAATACTCAAATGTCGTTCTACCGGACTACACGAATTCCCAACACTCTTCTCTCAGAGCACAATACAACCTCATGGGTTAGCCTAGAAGTATCTCTCTCGATAACCTCTGTTAGCTTAGGGAATTACCACCGTCTAGTATCCTCAGATTTAAGGGTTTCCCCAACATATCGAATACTCTCTCGTTCGGGGCATACTTACATCAGTCGGGTCCTCTCATAATGGGTCGACTAATTACTAAGGGGTTTGGAGATCCCTCATCATTCTTACTACTCTCATGGTTCGTGTTTTGCACCAAGATTAGTTCCTCTAATAGAGGTTACTTATATACTTCCACTACTGTCGTTTGTGGATTACTCATTTCATTTCTCCTACCGTTATCGGGAGGTTATTACTCCCGTACACTCTCTCACATTCTGGTGAGTTCATTGATTTACGTTATCGTTTATTGTTTCGTTGGTTTAGTGCGTTGCTACGGTTCCATTGGTTCACACATGACTCTTACCACGAGTCTATACACAATAAGACTCATCTATGAGTCGGTCTACGCACTAAGTGAGGCCACTCAATCAATCACGAAAGGTTAGCTCAATCAACATACAACAAGACATGCAACGAAAGACAATAAACCGTTTTCATGCTTTAGTCTTGATTAGCCGGCATACAGCACACAAATCAACGTAACTCGGTTAGCATACGGGGCATGAGGAAATCATACCTTTCACCGGAGTTAGCTCTCGTGGTTCCCTCGTTCCTTGGTTCACACTTGTCCCACTGATAATGTTTCAACATTATTATTAATATTATACTCTTACGATACACAAATAACTACTACTCCCGTACTTACCCCGTTATCCCGGTGTACTCAATGTTCTCATACTCTCAACTTACTTGGTTACTTTTTACATTTGTTTTCCTACTCATATATACTTTCTTACCTTCACTATCATTTACAGTGTACTACTACATATATTGCATATATGTGTATGGGCATATATATATATATATACATATGATGTTATAATCATATAATAATTTTTTTTTTTGACTCGACCGGACTTGCGACCGACCTTGCAAGTCCGGTCCATTCCAGTAGCTACCAGTACGGGAAATTTTCTGGCTCGACCGAACTTGCAAGTCCGGTCGCAAGTTCGGTCCATTCCAGTAGCTCACATTACGGGAATTTTCTGGCCGACCGAACTTGCAAGTCCGGTCGCAAGTTCGGTCCATTCCAGTAGGTTTCTGACGGGAGAATTTTTCCGGTCCGACCGAACTTGCATGTCCGGTCGCAAGTCCGGTCGATTCCAGAAGGTTTCCCGTCTTGTAAATCTGGGCTCGACCGAACTTGCAAGTCCGGTCGCAAGTCCGGTCCGGCCCAGTACTTCAGTTTTAAATTCTGTTTTCAGCTCTATACTTTGCCCATTGTTTCCCCAATTCCTACATGTAATCGCACATGTTTTAACACTACTTAGGCCCTCCAAATTGCCTTGATTCATCCACCAAATCCCTCACTAAATCCATCAAATAACTTACACAGTTCCCTCACTTCTTTTCCAATACTTGTAATAGTTTTTGTTACTCTTATGCTACAGATTTTACAATTCAACTCTCCCATCCAATACTTTCTCAACCAATGCCATTCCTAGCATTCTAAATACCTCTCCTTACCATACCAATTCATTTCCAAGCCATTGCACTACCTATACCCAAGTTCCAACACTCATCTTACCAAGATCCTGCACATTAAATTCTCCTAGCTTCTCCAATGTGTTCTTATACACTTTGCTGCAGATTTTACACTTCCTATTCCTCATACTACAATTACCATTCCCTAGCCACTAAACATCTCTACTACTCCCAATACATACCTTGGTTCTCCCACTCACCAAGTCATTCCTTAATGCACAATTCCTACCAAAATTTTGCCATAACTCATCTACTTTCCTTACTTATCCACACACATCCTTTCTCATCAAGTTCATCCCTATTCTAGCCAAACCACAAGGGTTCTACCAGCACACATACAAAATCCCAATACACCAATATTTCCTCATCACAATACAATACTCATACACAATTATTTGGCTCTAAGGCCTACAATCCACATACTTGCTCTTAAATATTCAAACTTCACAATTCTCACTACTAGTACAAGGTTTTGGGTTCTTTAAATATTTTACCCATTCCCATTACTCTAATGCAATAAAGTTTAACATTAGGAAGGAGCTCTTACCTTGAGCTTTTGATTCCTTCATTTCTTTTCCATTTCTCCTCTTTCCTCTCTTTCTTGTTCAAATCGATTTTGTGGGGGATGGAGTTACCAAACTCCATCCCAACACCCAAATTACACAAAGAGAACATAATTAATCTACTAACCCTCATATTAACACTAATTCATGGAAGTGTTTAAAAATACAATTTCTAGGGTTTAACTTTGGAGTGCTTTAAGAGGGGTTTGAGCCCTTGGTTCAAGAAGGTGTTCTCACCACCATTGGAGGGTTGAGGCAAAGCTCCAAAACAACAGGAAAACAAGGCATTACAAGAAGGGCAAAAATCGGTTACACAAAGAGGTGGAGAAAACTTGGGTCTTTCATGAAGATTTTTACCTTGTTGGAAAGAGGAGACTCCAAGCTTCACAATGGTGTGCTTTTCTCTTCAAATGGGGAAAACCCATGGAGATGAAACTCATCCTCTTCGAATTTTGAAAAGATAGGAATGTAGAGGAGGATGAGGGGAGTTCAAATATGTGTTTTATTTTTCATTTGGAGCTCACATGGAGGTAGAGCAAGAGGATGAAGAGGGGCTGCCATGGGAGCTGTTTGGAGAGCTCCAAAAATCGCCCAACATTCAGAGAAGGGAGGAGGGAGACGGGAGAGTAGGAGAGAGAAGAGGGGGAATGAGAGGTGAGAGAGGGTATTTACTTTATGTACTTTGTTTGCTTTTTGCTTTTTGATTTACTTATTTGTTACTTGTGTGTGTGTGTGTGTGAGAGGGTTGTTTACCCAGTAAAAACCGGCCCCCACTATACTGTTAAGCTGGAGCAGTTTCTCGTCTTTTACAGAAGACGCTCGTTATTTACCCCCGGTTTTAGTACTATTCATTAACCGGGCCCGTTTTCCTTTTTCGTTTAATTATTTTTATTAGTTATTAAGCTTCCATAAATGCTTAATAATTATTATTTATGTTTATAATTTTTACGGGTCTGTTTGACCACTTAGAATCACGTTTTCGGGTTTCCTCGAAAACGTGCGCTAAAGCTCTTTTAGCGTTTTAATACATTTTTGGATCCGTTTTCTTCGGGAATCATTCCCGTATACTAATTAGGCATGAATAAGCCTTAGGAATCCTTACGATACTATAACCGAGGTCTCGTACCTCCTATGGTTATTTAACGCTCATTTTAGCGTTTTCCGCTTTTAAGCGTTTTTCTCATTCTTTGGATTTATTTTCTTTACCAAAAATTACTTAGGCACTATTAGGCCCTTAAATACCATATTAGAATAATATAATCACCATATTTAAGTTCGGGGTATTTCAATCTACCCCCCTTAAAGAACTTTGCCCTCAAAGTTGGTGAATCTAATACTGTTACTCGTACCAATACTCTATGCTAAGGTTATGACCTCTACATATACTTGTCAAACTCCAAATGTCTGACATGATGCATACTACGCATCCAAACAGCATGTCACTGCATGCATAGCAATCAAAAATATCCGTTTTACTCCTCTCCAAGGGGGTGCATCCAAAACAATTAGGTACAATCCTCCCCCAATGGGGAGTGATCCCTCAGGTACCGGTCACGTTTGAACACTTACGCTTTCTGGTTCACGGCCGTCATGACTTGAGCACTTACGCTTTCTGGCTCTACGGTCCTTTGGTTCTGATCAAATTCATTTGCACATATAGAGATCCTCAGGCACTTACTCATACTTACTTACTCATACTTTACTCATACTTACTCATACTTACTCGGGACTACACTGCCCCAGTGCCCTTGGAAAAATACAAAACACACACTGTTACCGTACACCCGGTGTAGTGGTTTCAAACTACTCTACACTTCCACAGACTCAAAACTAGCTTCACCTCCTATGGTTTCGACGACCGGATACCCGTGCCTAGGCATGGAAGATCCACTAGCGTCCGTGGGAGCGGTTTTAAAACCGATCCTCATTCTCAAGTTTGAAGAAAACTTGTACCAAATTAGTTTTGGAAATTCATTTTGAAAACTTTGCATACACTCCCAATTCAATTTATGATGATTATTCCTATACTAGTGTTATTATTGTGACCACTTAGGGAGCTTCCAGAGTCCTTCAACCAATGTGATCAGCATTGGTGTTGAATTATCCTTCCACCCCAATTTGTGTTCGGCTTCCCTTGATCGCTAGCAAATCAAGTTCCACTTCCCACCTCAATACAAACAGACAGATTGTCAAACATTATTTCGTTTTCTATCTTTTTAATCTTGCTACTCATAATCATACACATACATTTTCCAATTTATATGATTCACTTACTTGCTTACTACTCATTTCATCAATTATTGCTACATCTTCTCCAACTGCTATACTTTAAGAATTCAAGGGTATAATATCCCATTAATTTGCTATACTCCAATTATACTCATAAAATACATCGGTTGTACACCGATTCATACTCATTACATACGTCGGTTGTATACCGATTTATACTCATTACATACATCGGTTCCGTACCGATTTATACTCCTCAAGTCTCCCATACATACTCATTCTTCATACTATTACCAATCGGGTTTCTCATTACCCTGGAGTTTCTCTACTCCTTTTCCTACTTGCTTCTCAAATACCATAATTACACGATGAGTGAATACAAATGTTTATGTAACATAAGTATCAACCATCAAAAATAAATACTTGTGCGCTATGCGCATTGTAGTTTACGCACCTCTCACGTAAAACATACATTTCGCGGTTTTCGCTCTACCCCCCTTAAAAGGGATTACGCCCACGTAATCTACCATGTGTCAACATTGGACATTGGTCGAAGGCATTCAGCCGTCATGGAGTGGTTCAGTTTCCATGCGGTCTATTATACAATGTTCCTTGATCAACGGGTCTTAACCGTACTATCGGTTAGTCCCTGCATCAAGAATTTCCATCGGAGTTATTCAACTCTTAACCGGATTCGGTTCTAGCCTAAATGGCTTTGAGGCATTGGTGATTAGCCTTTTATTCACTAGGTGTATTTCGCTTAGAATTCTGGGTCCACTAGCTTCTGCTGCTGCGCCCGATAACTTGGGTTATTCGCCCTTCTTGTTATCTTGAACGTGTTACACATCACCTTTTTATCCCTCTTGTTGTGGGAACAAGGTTATTAGCCAAGTGTGGTATTCTCTTACCGTGCTCGAACTCGATGAGTTTTAGATTCATAACCAGCT
The DNA here is from genome assembly GCA_023374045.1 of Limonium bicolor. Classification (NCBI taxonomy): domain Eukaryota; kingdom Viridiplantae; phylum Streptophyta; class Magnoliopsida; order Caryophyllales; family Plumbaginaceae; genus Limonium; species Limonium bicolor. The sequence continues at coordinate 95,901,963 of CM041777.1, read as the reverse complement.
CTCTGGCAATCTGTATACATACTGTTGTGTTTGTAGTGATCATTCACTTGGTTTCTCCGACTTATTGTCGGTTGAGGTTAAGTCACTACTTAGTTGTAGTGCTTCCTCTGTCGTTAGTAGCTTCTGAGCTACACCAGTTTCTCTGGTTCATTACAAGTGTTCTTTACTTGTATGACCTTGTATTTTCCATGCGTCGGTCCTTGTGACTTCCTTAAGTCTCCTTTCGCTTTTATTCCAATGGAATTCACATCTTGTGATTGTTGGTGTGTTTCACACTCTTCGTGCTTCTTTGGCCTTAGGCCGCACGGTTTGTTTCCAAGCTTTTGCTCAACTGGCTTACGCCGTGTTTACTGGTGAAAGGAAGAATTTACCACTACTTACGTTCTCCATATCCTTAGCTATCCCACTAGATCATTGACTACACAAGTGCAATACCAAAACACTCAGTCCTACAGAGTGCAGAGGCGTAAACGCTTGTCAGTAACTCTCTTACGAGATCGCAACAGGAATTATTGTTACTCCTTCAGGTGGTGTTTCATCATTTCGTGCGGACTCCTGGCTTGTTGCCCGGTCTGTCCACTATCTCGACTTAACAATTTCCATAGCATTAGTGATTACTCATATACATTGGTCGCCTGTTGTGCACCATGTTCTTACAGATTCCATAGTATTGGTTTACATGGCATCCACTGTTTCTAGCTTCAGCTCATGCATTTATACAATGGTTTCCCATGTATTTGGCAATACCGAATATGGTATTCCTTTATTTTTCTGAGCTCCCTGAGCATCATTGGTTTTATAACTGGTTATTCCTTGGTTGTCGACAGTTGCTGTTGAAGCTTATTTCACATTGCTTGGCAATAATTTGTAAGCTCAAGCTTGACTACATTAGTAGTTCTGAAAGGGATATATTTCCCGACAGTTATTGATGGTATCCCCTTCTTGGGATCCATGTGTTCTCCACTCTTGTGGTCTCACATTATGAGGGGCATCCTCAATTATTGGTTGTTACTCTTTTATCGGTGTCATCCTTGACCACTTTCCATATAGTTCACATTGGTTTTGCAACCGTTGGTTTGTGTGTGGTAATAGTTTCATGGCCTACTAGCCATATTGCCTAGAGCTCTGCTCATCATAGGTTGTTTCCGAGTGATTATTTCTCCATAAGCTATTGCTGCGTTGGAGGTGATACTGGGCTCCATGATAAGATCGTCGCATCACGCTTCCGTATGTTGGAGACCCTTTTTGTATCTCGGTATTGATCGATACCATTTATTGATTTGGGGTATCCCCTGTCAAGTGGGATCCCTTCGGTGTTCTAACCGGTTGCTCATTCCGATTGTGGTGTTTTTACCACGACATCTCGTTCAACTGTGTTGACTTGCTACCCTTTATGGATTGCTCCTGGGTGGTGCCGATTATACGGTAGCATCTGCCATGTATGAGTATTTTCAGTTTGTTGTCCTACCTTGCGGTTCTGGATTTGAGTTATCCCGTTAGGGGTTGTAACGTCTCCCGTTCTTAGGGTAGACCATTGGTGTTTTCCCTTATGTTATAACGGATTTGATATCCCTTCCGGTGATGAATGGTATTTCTGGTACCTTATAATCTCACCCTGTGTGTTTGTGGTAGTTGTTCTGGGAGTTCTATCCCGTTCATTGAACACTGATGTGTTAATGTTAGGTATTTGCCTTACTTAGATATCTTCGTGACATATCCAATGTCTTATCCCGTTGTTAGTGCTTCTTGCACTTTCAACTCTTACTCATCCTCCTGTAGTAGGTTCTTGACTCCTTAGCTCGTAGCTTATCTGAGTTTCCCTTGTTCGGTTGAGGTAACCAGTTGTTCTGTTTTAAATTTACTTATGGTCCGTAGAACAGAGTTGACTACTTCCCGTGTTTCGTACACTACATGTATACATACGTGGGGTACCGTCTTGGCACGTTACCACTTACCTAACTATCTGTCAGGCCCGTAGGCTCCTTCGGAGTGCGGTCGTCCCACATCCCGTATTTTGGTACACGTAGTGTTCGTCACACGCCTAGGGGAAGTATTCTATTGTCAATCCTCTTGTATCATTCTATGATACTCACCGAGATTCCGTCTGTTTGGTTTTAAAAATCCAAGGTTTAAAAGAAGAGTTTGTGATTTTGAAGGAAAATTTGGGTTTTGAAATAACAGTTCGGTGTTAAAAGGAATTCTTCATGGCGTTGCCATGATTGAGGTCTTGACCAAGTCCAGCTTCTCGCTGCCTGGTACACTCTTAATACAATGGTCGGTCCGTTAGGCCTTTCCAAGGTTTCGTTATTTAAATACTTAGGATTGGTGATCCTATCTTTGATCCATTCGTCGTAGCGGTACTTTGACAAGTAATTGCGGGTTATTAAAAGTATTCCAACCGTCCTGTAGTTGCTGCACTTGCCCTAGGCAAGTCGCGGGTAGGTTGTTTTTCGGTCAACGCATACCGGTGGCGGTATCGTCTCCATCCATAATTGGTGGTTTTATTAGGTCTTCATTTGATCCTTTGATCTTGGTGATCGACCTCCTGAGTCGCTTCTCAGTGTACTTGACGTGGTTGTCGTCCATCCGGGTGTCTCACACCTTCAGTGTGGTTAACAAGACCTGTCTTATCCTTAGGAACCAGGTTGTGGTCCTATCGGTGTATGTGTTACGATTTCTTTCATAGTTATCTGAACTATGTTGTTCGGTTATTACAGCCTCTTGGCATGTACGTTTGGTGCTAATCCAACCTCGACTAACTCCTTAGTCGGTTTGTATACCATTGTTGGTATCATCAAGATTACGGTCCGTAGACTCTCTTGTCTCGGCTTGTTACTCCATTTTCCTTGCTTCATTGCACGACTGTGCTTCTCTTCTTGCTGGCTACACATGGTTCTCGCGACTGCGAAGCATGTCGCCCCATGGTGCCATAAATTCCATTATCCTTTTGCTTAGGATCTTCATTCCTCCGCCATTAAGTGCGGTCCTTGTCATTCAACGGGAACCGTCTTCGGGACTTCCAGTTCTTGGACTCTACCGTATGACAGGTTCCTTTCTAATAAAGTTTACTTGCAACTGCCAGATCGGGTGTTACCCGAGTGTGAGAGGTCTTTCCATCTCTCTGGCGTTATTTCCATCTTAATACTGTGGGTTGCGGAGGGCGGGGTATGGTTGTTGTAGGTTTCCGGTTCACGCGGAAGTTCCCATCTAGCGTACCTCTCACGCTAACACTCAACCCTTAGGCCTAAGACTCCAATTCCTAATTCGGTATTTTCCTAACTCGGTAATTCATCCATCAGAGCGATACTTCGCTCTGATACCACTTTTTGTAACACCCCTACCGCTAATACCATCATTACTGTACAATTACTTACCTTCGCAGCGGATACTCCTTACACAACGGCGGGTGTACAATGCCGTTAGTCACCCACATGACTAACAAGGCGAGTTACAACACTACATACTATCGGTCTGATGAACATGAACATACCGAGTACTCTACACAATACAATACTTCCCATTGCATACTCATCCACGATCCAATTACAACTCCAATACTTTACTATACCGAGTATACTACAATCCTCAAAATTACCGATATAGTCTAACATCCAAATTCTTACTACGTTAACACATACAATTCCCTTTACTCAACAACCCATGCTTATGTAGCAGTCCCCGTCCTACTCTCTCGAACGGTGAACAGCTTCGGTACCTGCACACTAAAAAAAAGTCCCCCGAGGGGGTCAGCTTACGCTGCATATGAAATCCGCATATACCGCGTGCTAACCGCGGTACGCCGACTACTTTGGGTCGGATATACATGGAGTTCATTTTACATGCATACATACATACTCATACTACAACAATACAATCAAATACCTACATAAATGTACAAGTTCAATACTTACTAAGGAAGACATTCAATAGTCAACCATTCGTCTTTATTATACATTCGTTACTCTACGTACTGTGTTCGATATTTTTACTCTACTCATACTCGCTCCTTACTCTTGCATACTCATCGCTCCATGTTCAATACCTTACTCGTACACGATCCTTACTCTGTACTCGATACTACACTGGTGCATACTCACCACTCAATTCTCTACACTTACTCTTACATACTCGATACTCCATACTTACTCCTACATACTCAATACTCAATACCTGCTCATACATACTCAATACTCGGTACTCCTCACATACTCATACTTGCTTCTTACTCGATACTCATTACCTTACTCATACATACGCAATACTCATTACTTGGGCCTCTGGGCGGAGTCATACTCAAGCCACCGGACCTACAATACGAGGGCTATACGCTTAGCTCCTCAAATACTCAAATGTCCGTTCTACCGGACTACACGAATTCCCAACACTCTTCTCTCAGAGCACAATACAACCTCATGGGTTAGCATAGAAGTATCTCTCTCGATAACCTCTGTTAGCTTAGGGAATTACCACCGTCTAGTATCCTCAGATTTAAGGGTTTCCCCAACATATCGAATACTCTCTCTCGTTCGGGGCATACTTACATCAGTCGGGTCCTCTCATAATGGGTCGACTAATTACTAAGGGGTTTGGAGATCCCTCATCATTCTTTACTACTCTCATGGTTCGTGTTTTGCACCAAGATTAGTTCCTCTAATAGAGGTTACTTATATACTTCCACTACTGTCCGTTTGTGGATTACTCATTTCGTTTCTCCTACTGTTATCGGGAGGTTATTACTCCCGTACACTCTCTCACATTCTGGTGACTTCATTGATTTACGTTATCGTTTATTGTTTCGTTGGTTTAGTGCGTTGCTACAGTTCCATTGGTTCACACATGACTCTTACCACGAGTCTATACACAATAAGACTCATCTATGAGTCGGTCTACGCACTAAGTGAGGCCACTCAATCAATCACGAAAGGTTAGCTCAATCAACATACAACAAGACAAGCAACGAAAGACAATAAACCGTTTTCATGCTTTAGTCTTGATTAGCCGGCATACAGCACACAAATCAACGTAACTCGGTTAGCATACGGGGCATGAGGAAATCATACCTTTCACCGGAGTTAGCTCTACCGTGTGTTCCCTCGTTCCTTGGTTCACACTTGTCCCACTGATAATGTTTCAACATTATTATTAATATTATACTCTTACGATACACAAATAACTACTACTCCCGTACTTACCCCGTTATCCCGGTGTACTCAATGTTCTCATACTCTCAACTTACTTGGTTACTTTTTACATTTGTTTTCCTACTCATATACTACTTTCTCTTACCTTCACTACTTCATTTACAGTGTACTACTACATATAATGCATATATGTGTGGCATATATATATATCATATGATTGTTATAATCATATAATAAAAATATTTTTTTTTTTGACTCGACCGGACTTGCGACCGACCTTGCAAGTCCGGTCCATTCCAGTAGCTACCAGTACGGGAAATTTTCTGGCTCGACCGAACTTGCAAGTCCGGTCGCAAGTTCGGTCCATTCCAGTAGCTCACATTACGGGAATTTTCTGGCCGACCGAACTTGCAAGTCCGGTCGCAAGTTCGGTCCATTCCAGTAGGTTTCTGACGGGAGAATTTTTCTGGTCCGACCGAACTTGCATGTCCGGTCGCAAGTCCGGTCGATTCCAGAAGGTTTCCCGTCCTTGTAAATCTGGGCTCGACCGAACTTGCAAGTCTGGTCGCAAGTCCGGTCCGGTCCAGTACTTCAGTTTTAAATTCTGTTTTCAGCTCTATACTTTGCCCATTGTTTCCCCAATCTTCCTACATGTAATCCCACATGTTTTAACACTACTTAGGCCCTCCAAATTGCCTTGATTCATCCACCAAATCCCTCACTAAATCCATCAATTAACTTACACAATTCCCTCACTTCTTTTCCAATACTTGTAATAGTTTTTGTTACTCTTATGCTACAGATTTTACAATTCAACTCTCCCATCCAATACTTTCTCAACCAATGCCATTCCTAGCATTCTAAATACCTCTCCTTACCATACCAATTCATTTCCAAGCCATTGCACTACCTATACCCAAGTTCCAACACTCATCTTACCAAGATCCTGCACATTAAATTCTCCTAGCTTCTCCAATGTGTTCTTATACACTTTGCTGCAGATTTTACACTTCCTATTTCTCTTACTACAATTACCATTCCCTAGCCACTAAACATCTCTACTACTCCCAATACATACCTTGGTTCTCCCACTCACCAAGTCATTCCTTAATGCACAATTCCTACCAAAATTTTGCCATAACTCATCTACTTTCCTTACTTATCCACACACATCCTTTCTCATCAAGTTCATCCCTATTCTAGCCAAACCACAAGGGTTCTACCAGCACACATAAAAAATCCCAATACACCAATATTTCCTCAATTCACAATACCAATACTCATACACAATTATTTGGCTCTAAGGCCTACAATCCACATACTTGCTCTTAAATATTCAAACTTCACAATTCTCACTACTAGTACAAGGTTTTGGGTTCTTTAAATATTTTACCCATTCCCATTACTCTAATGCAATAAAGTTTAACATTAGGAAGGAGCTCTTACCTTGAGCTTTTGATTCCTTCATTTCTTTTCCATTTCTCCTTTTTCCTCTCTTTCTTGTTCAAATCGATTTTGTGGGGGATGGAGTTACCAAACTCCATCCCAACACCCAAATTACACAAAGAGAACATAATTAATCTACTAACCCTCATATTAACACTAATTCATGGAAGTGTTTAAAAATACAATTTCTAGGGTTTACCTTTGGAGTGCTTTAAGAGGGGTTTGAGCCCTTGGTTCAAGAAGGTGTTCTCACCACCATTGGAGGGTTGAGGCAAAGATCCAAAACAAGAGGAAAACAAGGCATTACAAGGGCAAAAATCGGTTACACAAAGAGGTGGAGAAAACTTGGGTCTTTCATGAAGATTTTTACCTTGTTGGAAAGAGGAGACTCCAAGCTTCACAATGGTGTGCTTTTCTCTTCAAATGGGGAAAACCAATGGAGATGAAACTCATCCTTTTCGAATTTTGAAAAGATAGGAATGTAGAGGAGGATGAGGGGAGTTCAAATATGTGTTTTATTTTTCATTTGGAGCTCACATGGAGGTAGAGCAAGAGGATGAAGAGGGGCTGCCATGGGAGCTGTTTGGAGAGCTCCAAAAATCGCCCAACATTCAGAGAGGAGAGGGAGAGGGAGACGTGAGAGGGGGAAATAGGAGAGAAGTGAGAATGAGAGGTGAGAGAGGGGTATTTACTTTATGTACTTTGTTTGCTTTTTGCTTTTTGATTTACTTATTTGTTACTTGTGTGTGTGTGTGTGTGAGAGGGTTGTTTACCCAGTAAAAACCGGCCCCCACTATACTGTTAAGCTGGAGCAGTTTCTCGTCTTTTACAGAAGACGCCCGTTATTTACCCGGTTTTAGTACTATTCATTAACCGGGCCCGTTTTCCGGAATTTTCTCGTTTAATTATTTTTATTAGTTATTAAGCTTCCTTAAATGCTTAATAATTATTATTTATGGTTTATGAATTTTCTTGTTTAATTATTTTTATTAGTTATTAAGCTTCCTTAAATGCTTAATAATTATTATTTATGGTTTATAATTTTTACGGGTCTGTTTGACTACTTAGAATCACGTTTTCGGGTTTCCTCGAAAACCGTGCGCTAAAGCTCTATTAGCGTTTTAATACATTATTCGGATCCGTTTTCTTCGGGAATCATTCCCGTATACTAATTAGGCATGAATAAGCCTTAGGAATCCTTATGATACTATAACCGAGGTCTCGTACCTCCTATGGTTATTTAACGCTCATTTTAGCGTTTTCCGCTTTCCAAGCGTTTTTCTCATTTCTTTGGATTTATTTTCTTTACCAAAAATTACTTAGGCACTATTAGGCCCTTAAATACCATATTAGAATAATATAATCACCATATTTAAGTTCGGGGTATTTCAGGTGTCTGACTCAACAACAGCTGAACAAAGTATCGAGATAAGAACACGGGAGCTAGAACGAACACTCGGTTAGGACACAAAGGGATTTCACCTAACAGAAAATACCCTAAATCATTAAGAGGCACTGAGTAACACCAGATTGCCTAAAGGGCCTCCCATGAACGGAAGCGTGATGCAACGACCTCGCCTTGGATCCCTGCAATACCTTCAACCATGTGATGGTGTACGGAGAAGTAGAAATATGTATTAACAGCCTGCAAGGAGCATAGCTCGAAGCGACGCGGCTTAAAAGCCATGAACCTAGCATGTTATGTGGATTTAAACGGTTGCGAAACCCACGTTAAATAATAAGAAGAACTATCGAGAATGGCAAGTGGTAAGGGAATAAATGTTATTTCCTACAATGAACGGAGCGACAATCGAATCGCTCAATTTAAATTCAATGTAATGAGTAGCTTGGAGTAATGACTACCTCATCAGTGTCACTGTCACTAGAGCATTGTCCTAGTATACAGTTGACAAGGCTCTTAGATGCCCTTCATGCTCCCTGTAGTAATAGTAGCACAGCGGCATAAGAATCTAGATGATGACCACACTGATCTAGCCACACCTGGGCACTATGAGAAGTCAGAGGGGTGAAGGTACCTCTCGTTATCAAAAGACTGAAATACCCCAAACCTTGATATGTGGTTTAAATATTAAACTATGGTACGTAAAGGCTAAAAAGTGACTTAGAGACATCAGTGAACAATTTAAACCATAGTAAAATGCAATAAAGCACTAAGATACAGTTTGAGCAAAAATATGCTCTAAGCTAGGAGTGAACTTGGTTAGGACCCAAAGAGCCTACCAAGACTTAATAATATTCAATTATGATTTAATAAGGCTAATTAAGCCCTTAGGAAACTTTGGTAAACAGTTAAACCAAACAAAACACAAGAATATACCTTAAAGTCAATAAGAGCAAAAATGTGCTCTAAGCTTGGGATAAATTTGTATAAGACCTAATGGTCATACCTATACCTTATAAATATGTTAATGAACATATTAAATCAATTACCAAAGAAAACCAAGCTCGAAAACAAGTTAAAACACAAAAAGTGCTTTAAGGAGTCTTAAAGCACGTTTTTGAAAAATTGTCTTGTAAATGAGTTTTGAATGGCTAAATGTCCATCATTACTCTTTAATTAACATGAGTACTATATAGTATCACATTTGGAAGTCTATATCAATGGGAAATCAAAAATTTCACATCTATGTGCCTTGTTTTAGTGAATAGTAACTAAAATAAGCTAGTTTGTAACATATGTTATTATAAGTAATTAAATTGGCAAATAAAGACTAAAATACCCCTTACATAATAAAGGGGGCCGGTTTTCTTATATGGGATGACTCATTCCCTTGTTAATTGTTAAGATAGAAAAAAATAGCAAAAGTAAATAGTTACTTAAATATCTAAACAACTTACCTTTTCCTTCATTCTCTCATTTCCCTTCATTTCACACGTCTTCTTCCTCCCTTCTTGCTCTCTTCTACGGTTTGCTACAGCACCACCATCAACCTCCATCTTCCATTGTCAATATTTTCTAGCTCACTTAACCAAATCAAAAACAAACACCACCATTCTCTTTGTCTCATCAAGCTCTTCATTCCTATCCTTTCAAAATCCCAAGAGCTCCATTCCGGTGCCAAGAGGAATCACCATGGGAGGAGCTTGAGCTCACCTTTTCACATATTATTGTTCTCCTTTGCTTCAGGGTAAGGAAACTCAAAGAAAAATGATGTTTCCTTCATGTTTTGTGTTGTCCGAAAATTCACCTCACAATGGTGTCTTTACCTTGCTTGTTTTAGCTTCATTTGAATCTTCCAAGGGCTAGGAGGAGTCCTCTCTTGATACTTATTCAAGCTCTCTTCCAATTCCAAAGGTAAAACAATTACCTTAATGTGTTAAGATAATATATGTAACTAGGGTTTACAATGAGATGAAGCTTAAAGCTTGTATACTCATTATATTATTTGTATAATGTTTAGAAGTTGACAAGCAACTAAAAGCCTTGCCAATTTAGTCAAGGAAACAAGAAAGAAGTTTGTGAGGAAAAGAGGTAAATGTGCTATCTCAATGTAGTTTAAATGCCTTAGGAAAAATGAGCTTGATTTGCTTAATAAAATACCTAAGGAGCCAATGGTGAATGACCTAGTAAAATGCTCTCAAGGAAACTATTAAGGGGCATATGTGATGTTGAGTGTATTTGCAGGTTAAAGGCAATATATTATGTGGAAATTCAGTGTTTAAGGTTTATGCAATTTAAGGGCCTAAGAGCCATGTTATTTAAGGGCCTAAGTGCCAAGCAATTTAAGTTTATGCACTATATTGTGATGTAGTGTAAAATTTGGTGTATGTTGTGTGTGAGAATACTCTTGATGGATTTTAGATGTTCTTGAAAGAAATAAGGTAAAAACCTAAATGTTTGGATGTGAGAATATACAAGAGAAGCTATGGCAAAATTTGGAAAATGTATAAGAAGTTCTAAGTGTTTTAAATAAGGTTTGGTGAACTAGGAAGTGTTAAAGGTGAACAAGTGTTTTACTAGGGAAGAAAGCACGTATTAAGGTGATTTAGAGTATTACAAGGATTTAGGTATTATCTTGGAAGTTCTAGGAATTCAATGAGTGTTTTTGAGAATGTATTAAAGTCTTGGAGAAGTTTGTTTAAGGTTTAGGAATGTTGGTGTACAAGGAAGAAATGATGTTTAGGTAAGATGTGAAAAAGGAGATTTAGTTAGTAAGAAAAGAAGTTTGAGAGATGATGTTAAGGTGTAGAAGAAACACCTTGGTATAGTGGTCATTATAGGTGAAATACCACTTAGAAATCTTAAGGAGAAAACATTCCAAGTGCTAGGAATTTTGTAAGAAATTTGTGAATGATAAGATGGTTTTGGTAAGTTATTTAAAGAGTTTAGCACATGGCTAAAGGTGTGTTTGATGTGCAAATATGGTTAGAACACATTAGGAGGCTTAAGAGAAGTTTGGAGAAAGTTTGGACAACTTCTGATGTTGTCCGACCCAGTGGTCCGACCCAGGTTGTCGGACAGCCCTGCTAATTCAATCGTTGGAAGTTTTCTGGAATGGTCCGACCCAGAGGTCTTGGGTCGGACATGGGTCGGACAGGTGTACTTAAAAGACGGAAGAAGTCTCTAGAACGGTCCGACCCAGTTGTGGGTCGGACGGTGGGTCGGACGGCCAAAGTATGTAAAAAAAAAACATTGTTTAAGGTTTAGGATGATGGGGATTATTAAGTAATGATGTTATAAGATTGTTAAGGACATGTTAAGTGAGTTATAATGACAATTTAGTAGGGAAAAGTTGTATTAAAATGTAAAAGTAAAAAAGTTAAAATGTGAAGTTATAACTAAATAAAGGGATAAGTTTATAAGCATTAGACTTTAAACAATCATGTTACCCCGATGTTAATAAAGTACATTAATGTTATCAGTTGTTCGAGAATTGCTCGAGGAACATAAGTGGACATGATAAAGTGGACTCCGTGACAGGTATGGTTTTCTTGCAACTTGTGTCCTACCGGATTACCCAGCTTGTATGCCAATGTGTTTTTTCTGTATGTTTGCCACGTTGATAAAACATGTAATGAGTTTACAGTAATTAATTTATGTGGCGTGTTCAACTCCGATACCAATTAACCTCGGAAGTGTTAAACCTTAGCTAACTGAGTCTAGGATCACATGAGAGTTTGGTATTCGGATTAAACGACTCGAACCATGGGACGTTCTAACAACGGCTATGCGTGTGTTAATTGTGTGATATGTGTGTGTGAATGTAGGGACCTCCCTTGTATGTTTAAGCCAGTTGTAATACTGTATGGTGTGTAGATGTGATAGACTCCATAGTGGGGTTCTAACTAATATCTAAAAGTAAGTACTACTAACTGGTGAGGATCCGGTTAGGCCGGTCGCGCGTTGTTTGGGAGTGGGTATCCTTTTTAGCCTTACCCTTCTCTCTGTTATGGTTCTTTCCCTCACGGGTTATGATCTCCCATTAGCTTACTCCAAAGCTTAACTATTCTGACTTATGATCGGTTTAGGGGGAACATGTGTTTGTGTGGTGTGTTCGGGTCACTAAACCCGAACCATCTTAACTTAAGTTACTCGTCCGACTTTTAGGACGGTAATGAGTGTTGTATAACGAGTTTATCATGAGGGTGACATCATTCTCTAGGCTCACCAGAGAATTAACAATGTTTAGGTCGGTTCCTAAGAGAACCGCTCCCGTTAGGTTATGTGTTGTTGATGTAATGCAATTTCTATTGCGATGTTATTATGTGCACATTGAAACGTGAAAAGTGTTGTTATGTGATGTATGTTATATGTTGTAAAATATGGAGTATGTGGATCATGGATATGAATCCCAGTTTGTGATAAGAGGCGTTTAAGGATAACCCGATTAATGGGTAGTTGTCGTCTATTAAGGAAGTAGCTCTATTAGAGGAGAAACACTCTAGGGGAAATGAATACCATGAGTGACTTATCAAGTAAGGGTGTGTTATCTGTTTGTTGAGCCCATTGAGGCGGAATGTTATGTGTTGTGTGTTTATAGTTGCATGCATGATTTAAATATAATCAACCGCATGCTAAGACGACAATTACTTGTGTGTGGCCCGGTAGCATGCGGGCTGCGGGATTACCATACCAGCAAAGGTGCTGAGCCCCTTGGGGGCCACCCTTTCTCTTCTTTTCCTATTTCAGGTACAAAGAGCTGGAAGTCGTTCGGAGTAGGACGGGGTAGTCGTTGTACATGGGTAATCATTTAAATTGTATATATACAGTAGGTGTGGTAAGACCGAAATTGTTATCGGCATTAGTTTGTGAATACTCGGTACAGTTGGAAGGTGTATGTTGTTTCTATTGTTAATGGACGGTCAGTAATGTGTAGTCGCTCGGAAATCTAGTCCATCAGACCGATACATTGTATATGTAATAGCCTTGTTAGCCACGTGGGTGGTTAACGGCGTGTAACACCAACGAGTTAAGTAATGTGATGAAGTTTGTTTTTCCGCTGCAGTTTATTGTAAGTGTGTTAATGTTAGACGGGGTGTTACAAAAGTGGTATCAGAGCGAAGTATCGCTCTGATGACTGAATTACCGAGCTTAGGAAGTACCGAGTTATGATTTTAGTACTTTGGGTTAAGGGTTGAGTGATAGCGTGAGAGATACGCTAGTTAGGAGTAACCAGTGTGTACTGGAAACCTACTATATCCTTCCCGCCCTCCACAATCCATGTTTTATAACTTGGGAAGGAACGCTAGAGAGATGGAAGTCCTCTCTTACTCGGGAATACCCGATCTGACTGTTATCAAACACCTTTAAAGGTACGGAGAACCTGTCATACGGTAGATCCCGAAAACTGGGAATCCGGGAGACGGTTCCCATCTAAACAATGTTAACCGCATTTCATAGCGAAGAGTGAAGAATCAGTGTATAGAAGAATAGAATTTCCGGCAACCTGGGTCGACATGCCGAGCAGTCGAGAATAACCAGCTTGCAACGCATCGACCGTGCAACAGGCAAGAAGTGGATTAATGAAACCCGAGACGAGTGTCTACGGGACCACAGTTGTTAAATGATACACCAACGATATACCAACCGACAAAGGAACTACAACGTAGTGCCCAAACAAGAGACAAGTCTCAGTAACCACGACAAATGCGTGGAACGGGCTACGAAGAGGAAACGATACTAAGTAAAAAGGGGGACTCCAAGAATGGGAGATACCCCAGTTAATAATTATCATGTGAATACAGTGAGAAGTCGCCCAGAGGGTTAATTGTCAAGAATGTAGGATCAAGTGAGGGCCAACAAGGCCACTGATGACAGCATGGGTAAAAACAATACCACAACCGGTATGTGTTGAACCGATAGCCAGTTAGCATGGCACACTTGCCATGGCAAGTGCTGCTATACCAGGGCTGTTCGGGAAATTTATAACAACTACAAAGTACTTGGTAAAGTACCATGAAGTTAAGTGTGATCATTACAACTGTGGAAGGGCTTAACAGCCTAACCTTTGTAATTGTAAGTACACCAGTCAGCAAGAGGTTAGACTTGGTTAAGGCAAGAAGACGTTATGAAACCATGAAAAAAAATTTCTTTCAAACCTAGATTTATTCAAACTCTTTTCCTTTCAAAACCAAATTTTCTTTCAAACCTATACTCATTTTCTACCTTCTTTTAAAAACCAAACCAGAGGACCTACACCGGCCTCAGTGCCACACAGTAGGTAAGTTATACCCAGTTTACTTTTGAATAACCGGAAAGGAAACGGTAAACCAAGGGTAACAACCCGAGGGAGTGGATTGAGTTCATGGTAATACAACAGTGGAGAGACCTTCCCTTGATTAAGTTTGGGAAGCACGGAATGAATATTGTCACATGACAATATAAGGGAGTTGACAACAGAATACTTCACCTAGGCGTGTGACGGACACTACGAGTGTACCAACTGAAATGTGGGACGACCGCACTCCGATAGGAGCTTGTGGGCCTGACAGACTACTTAAGGGTTAGTTGGGTAAGTAGTAATGTATCAGTAGGGTACCCCACATATGTATACGAGTAGAGTGCGAAACACGGGAAGTAGTCGACTCCGTACTACGGTCAGCAATAAGTCAAACAAGAGCTAAGGATTACAAGGAATGGTTGCAGTTAAGGAACTCAGTTAAGTTAACGAGACTAAAGGAATTAGTGAATTCCTTTCAACGAAATGTTTAAGAGTCAGAAGGTGCGAAGTGCACTAACTGTAATGTAAAGACATCATATACGTCTTAAGGAACCTCAGGGATAAACATGATAGCTGGAATGGTGACCCAGCCTGTGCATGGCAAGCAGATGCCTAATGTGGACACATTAATGTGCAATGAACGGGATGAAACTCCCAAATGAGTACCTACACTACCAGGAAATGTTGATCTTCACAGAAGAAGATAATAAGCCAGTTAAGAACGCGAACGGCGTGGCTAACAGAATATACCAATAAGTGTGAACCAGATGTAAAGGCATAACTTAGTAACACCCAGGAGCAATCCTTAAAGGGTGTTCGCATCAACAATTGTTGCACGAAATGGCATGACAGAAGCACAAGGTTGAAACTAACACCCAGTTTAGACATAAGTTGTCAGGAGACAGAATGACAAACCTAAGGGGCATCCCATGAAAGGAAACGGAATGCAACGACTTGTCATGGAGCTCAATATAATAATAATATCCAAATCATGTAAGTTAGTGTTATACAATAAGCATGGTGCGCAGTAAGCGACCGTTGTGTAAGTGTTGTTGAATAATAATGTGGCAGATAAGACCAGTTATGAGTTAAATTAGTGATGATGCAAGGTAAGTGATGATAAACAAACTAGGCAGTAAGCAAGTAGCCAGTATTACGAGATCAGAATCTCAATGAAACACAGTGTGGATTCCGTTGCGAATCGCATAAGAGATTTACTGTCAAGAGTTTACGCCTCTGCACTCTGTATGACTGAGTGTTTTGGTATTGCATTTGAACAGTAATGATCGAGTGCGATGGAAAGGGTTTTGGAAATGTTAATTGTGGTGGAAACAGAAAATGGCTTATAACGCCATAGTGATTGATGCATAGGAAATGCAAAGACATACCATGAAAGAGTACTTGTACAGAACCAAATGTGGAGGCATGATAACAACAAGTGACTGCAGTAACACGGAATACTAGATATCGGTATGGAATATACCTCAAGTGTGGGAAATAGCTGAGAGAGCACTACACACTAGGTAGTAGCTCAACCTCAACTGACAGTAAGTCGGAAGGAAACAAGTCAATCATTGTGAAATACATAGTTGTATACACAGTAAGTTATTAGAGAAGTGGATGGAAAGTCTTGAAACTCACTGAATTCGCTCACGGTAAGAGATACCACGCATCGGTTGAGAAACCGTTATTACCAAGATAAAGGTGATAATAGGAGAAGTATAATACAGTAAGAATAACGAATGGGGCAAACTAAGCCCTACAGTTATTAGAGTTTCGCAGCAGAAACTAGTGAGCCAGTAATTCAAGTGTTGAATGTGCATGGTGAACATGAGTGAACGGCTAATTATTTAAGCCTAGAAGCCTCACAGGCCAGAACCAAAACCAGTTAAGAGTTAAAGCAAACTCCAATGAGAATTTGTGGTTTAGTGGACTAAACCGCTAATATGGTTAAGATCCTCTAATCAGAATCCATTGTATAATAGACCGCTGGAAGTTAAAACACTTCACGACGGCAGAACATTTTAAGCAAATGTTTAGTGATTGATTACGTGGGCGTAATCCCTTTTAAGGGGGGTAGAGCGCAAAACCACTTAGTGTGTATTACCGTACAAGTGTACGTGACTTATGTTGTGCATAGCACAAATAATTTGTTTTGATGACTAGTGCGTGTGTTACGTAAACATACGCATTCATTCATGGTTTAATTGTGGTAATTGCGCACAGAAGATACGAATACCATTGTGATAAGTGTGTTTATTTGTTAAACAGTTGTGTGTGATAGTACAAGTGTGGGGAGTAGAGAAACTCCGGGGAACAAAACCCCGACAGTGTATAAATGTGAAATGGGTGTGTATTTTGATAAAATATATGTGATATATACTATAGTAGTGTCATGAAAGGGTATGAAACCGACATAGAAACTAGCGAGAATAAGATTCCCTAGGTAACAGGATTAAGGTGAATGGAGGTAACTGATAGACGGAGTCTATCCCTTGGAGATGTTATGATCATGATTAGAGTGATTAAAAAGATAGAAAATTGGAAATGGATGATTTATTTGATGCTTGAAAATGAAGTGGGAGGTAGAACTTGATTTGCATGCTATCGAGGGAAGCCGAACACAAATTGGGGTGGAAGGATAGTTCAACACTGATGCTGATCACATCAGGGTTGGATGACTCTTGAAGCTCCCTATAAGTGGTCACAACTAACCACGCTAACAAAGAAGAAGGAGCATAAGTTGGACTTGGAGTTGTATGTGTTTTCAAAAGGATTTTGAATTGGTATTTATAAAACGTCGATAGATGCTTTACATAATTAAAGTTCTCTTACTTAACCTCACAAGAAAAAAAATTTAATTTAAGTGATTGTTTTGATCTCTCAAAGGAACGGGGACGGAAGGTGTCCATCGCGACCGGGTTCTGCGGGATCACAGTGTTGTATATAAATGATATTTTTCGATGTTATACATGCTTGACATGTTGGTGTGGAATGTTGTGTAATAAATATTATTTTGACCTTGAGTTCCAAAACTGTATGTTATCAAGACCTGTGAGTCTAAATGTTGTTGTGTTACATGGACCTATGTGTCTAAAGGCTTTTATGTTATCAAGACCTATGTGTCTAAATGTTGTTATGTTACCCAAGACCAGAGAGTCCAAGGGTTGTTATATATGTACAAATGTTGTTAAGATACCCGGACCATTGAGTCAGAGGTTATCATGTAAGTATGTTATGTAATGTTATGTTATGTTATGTATGGATGTGTATATGTACCCGGACCGTTAAGTCCGAGGGTGTGATGTAAAGTATGTTTGATTATGGAGGTTTATTTCCAAGTGATTCCTGCGTTCTAATCTAAATGATGTGTGGGAAGTGTGAACTTCGAGGACGAAGTTCTTTTAAGGGGGGTAGATTGAAATACCCCAAACCTTGATATGTGGTTTAAATATTAAACTATGGTACATAAAGGCTAAAAAGTGCCTTAGAGACATCAGTGAACAATTTAAACCATAGTAAAATGCAATAAAGCACTAAGATACAGTTTGAGCAAAAATATGCTCTAAGCTAGGAGTGAACTTGGTTAGGACCCAAAGAGCCTACCAAGACTTTAATAATATTCAATTATGATTTAATAAGGCTAATTAAGCCCTTAGGAAACTTTGGTAAACAGTTAAACCAAACAAAACACAAGAATATACCTTAAAGTCAATAAGAGCAAAAATGTGCTCTAAGCTTGGGATAAATTTGTATAAGACCTAATGGTCATACCTATACCTTATAAATATGTTAATGAACATATTAAATCAATTACCAAAGAAAAACCAACCTCGAAAACAAGTTAAAACACAAAAAGTGCTTTAAGGAGTCTTAAAGCACGTTTTTGAAAAATTGTCTTGTAAATGAGTTTTGAATGGCTAAATGTCCATCATTACTCTTTAATTAACATGAGTACTATATAGTATCACATTTGGAAGTCTATATCAATGGGAAATCAAAAATTTCACATCTATGTGCCTTGTTTTAGTGAATAGTAACTAAAATAAGCTAGTTTGTAACATATATTATTATAAGTAATTAAATTGGCAAATAAAGACTAAAATACCCCTTACATAATAAAGGGGCCGGTTTTCTTATATGGGATGACTCATTCCCTTGTTAATTGATAAGATAGAAAAAAATAGCAAAAGTAAATAGTTACTTTACTTAAATATCTAAACAACTTACCTTTCCTTCATTCTCTCATTTCCCTTCATTTCACACGTCTTCTTCCTCCCTTCTTGCTCTCTTCTACGGTTTGCTACAGCACCACCATCAACCTCCATCTTCCATTGTCAATATTTCCTAGCTCACTTAACCAATCAAAAACAAACACCACCATTCTCTTTGTCTCATCAAGCTCTTCATTCCTATCCATTCAAAATCCCAAGAGCTCCATTTCGGTGCCAAGAGGAATCACCATGGGAGGAGCTTGAGCTCACCTTTTCACATATTATTGTTCCCCTTTGCTTCAGGGTAAGGAAACTCAAAGAAAAATGATGTTTCCTTCATGTTTTGTGTTGTCCGAAAATTCACCTCACAATGGTGTCTTTACCTTGCTTGTTTTAGCTTCATTTGAATCTTCCAAGGGCTAGGAGGAGTCCTCTCTTGATAATTATTCAAGCTCTCTTCCAATTCCAAAGGTAAAACAATTACCTTAATGTGTTAAGATAATATATGTAACTAGGGTTTACAATGAGATGAAGCTTAAAGCTTGTATACTCATTATATTATTTGTATAATGTTTAGAAGTTGACAAGCAACTAAAAGCCTTGCCAATTTAGTCAAGGAAACAAGAAAGAAGTTTGTGAGGAAAAGAGGTAAATGTGCTATCTCAATGTAGTTTAAATGCCTTAGGAAAATTGAGCTTGATTTGCTTAATAAAATACCTAAGGAGCCAATGGTGAATGACCTAGTAAAATGCTCTCAAGGAAACTATTAAGGGGCATATGTGATGTTGAGTGTATTTGCAGGTTAAAGGCAATATATTATGTGGAAATTCAGTGTATAAGGTTTATGCAATTTAAGGGCCTAAGAGCCATATTATTTAAGGGCCTAAGTGCCAAGCAATTTAAGTTTATGCACTATATTGTGATGTAGTGCAAAATTTGGTGTATGTTGTGTGTGAGAATACTCTTGATGGATTTTAGATGTTCTTGAAAGAAATAAGGTAAAAACCTAAGTGTTTGGATGTGAGAATATACAAGAGAAGCTATGGCAAAATTTGGAAAATGTATAAGAAGTTCTAAGTGTTTTAAATAAGTTTTGGTGAACTAGGAAGTGTTAAAGGTGAACAAGTGTTTTACTAGGGAAAGAAAGCATGTATTAAGGTGATTTAGAGTATTACAAGGATTTAGGTATTATCTTGGAAGTTCTAGGAATTCAATGAGTGTTTTTGAGAATGTATTAAAGTCTTGGAGAAGTTTGTTTAAGGTTTAGGAATGTTGGTGTACAAGGAAGAAATGACGTTTAGGTAAGATGTGAAAAAGGAGATTTAGTTAGTAAGAAAAGTAGTTTGAGAGATGATGTTAAGGTGTAGAAGAAACACCTTGGTATAGTGGTCATTATAGGTGAAATACCACTTAGAAATCTTAAGGAGAAAACATTCCAAGTGCTAGGAATTTTGTAAGAAATTTGTGAATGATAAGATGGTTTTGGTAAGTGATTTAAAGAGTTTGGCACATGGCTAAAGGTGTGTTTGATGTGCCAAATGATGTTAGAACACATTACGAGGCTTAAGGAGAAGTTTGGAAAAAGTTTGACAAAGTTTGGACAACTTCTGATGTTGTCCGACCTAGTGGTCCGACCCAGGGTGGGTCGGACAGCCCTGCTAATTCAATCGTTGGAGTTTCTGGAATGGTCCGACCCAGAGGTCTTGGGTCGGACATGGGTCGGACAGGTGTACTTAAAAGACGGAAGAAGTCTCTAGAACGGTCCGACCCAGTTGTGGGTCGGACGGTGGGTCGGACGGCCCAAAGTATGTAAAAAAAAACATTGTTTAAGGTTATAGGATGATGGGGATTATTAAGTAATGATGTTATAAGATTGTTAAGGACATGTAAGTGAGTTATAATGACAATTTAGTGGGGGAAAAGTTGTATTAAAATGTAAAAGTAAAACAAGTTAAAATGTGAAGTTATATAACTAAATTAACGGGGATAAGTTATAAGCATTAGACTTTAAACAATCATGTTACCCCGATGTTAATAAATGTACATGTAATGTTATCAGTTGTTCGAGAATTGCTCGAGGAACATAAGTGGACATGATAAAGTGGACTCCGGTGACAGGTATGGTTTTCTTGCAACCTGTGTCCTACCGGATTACACCGCTTGTATGCCAATGTGTTTTTCTGTATGTTTGCCACGTTGTAAGATAAAACATGTAATGAGTTTACAGTAATAATTTATGTGGCGTGTTCAACTCCGATACCAATTAACCTCGGAAGTGTTAAACCTTAGCTAACTGAGTCTAGGATCAAATGAGAGTTCGGTATTCGGATTAACGACCCGAACCATGGGACGTTCTAACCACGGCTATGCGTGTGTTAATTGTGTGATATGTGTGTGTGAATGTAGGGACCTCCCTTGTATGTTTAACCCAGTTGTAATACTGTATGGTGTGTAGATGTGATAGACTCCATAGTGGGGTTCTAACTAATATCTAAAAGTAAGTACGTACTAACAGTGGTGAGGAATCCGGTTAGGCCGGTCGCGCGTTGTTTGGGAGTGGGTATCCTTTTTAGCCTTACCCTTCTCTCTGTTATGGTTGTTTCCCTCACGGGTTATGATCTCCCATTAGCTTACTCCAAAGCTTAACTATTCTGACTTATGATCGGTTTAGGGGGAACATGTGTTTGTGTGGTGTGTTCGGGTCACTAAACCCGAACCATCTTAACTTAAGTTACTCGTCCGACTTTTAGGATGGTAATGAGTGTTGTATAACGAGTTTATCATGAGGGTGACATCATTCTCTAGGCTCACCAGTGAATTAACAATGTTTGGGTCGGTTCTAAGAGAACCGCTCCCGTTAGGTTATGTGTTGTTGATGTAATGCAATTTCTATTGCGATGTTATTATGTGCACATTGAAACGTGAAAAGTGTTGTTATGTGATGTATGTTATATGTTGTAAAATATGGAGTATGTGGATCATGGATATGAATCCCAGTTTGTGATAAGAGGCGTTTAAGGATAACCCGATTAATGGGTAGTTGTCGTCTATTAAGGAAGTAGCTCTATTAGTGGAGAAACACTCTAGGGGAAATGAATACCATGAGTGACTTATCAAGTAAGGATGTGTTATCTGTTTGTTGAGCCCATTGAGGCGGAATGTTATGTGTTGTGTGTTTATAGTTGCATCCATGATTTAAATATAATCAACCGCATGCTAAGACGACAATTAGTTGTGCGTGGCCCGGTAGCATGCGGGCTGCGGGATTACCATACCAGCAAAGGTGCTGAGCCCCTTGGGGGCCACCCTTTCTCTTCTTTTCCTATTTCAGGTACAAAGAGCTAGAAGCCGTTCGAGAGTAGGACGGGGTAGTCGTTGTACATGGGTAATCATTTAAATTGTATATATACAGTAGGTGTGGTAAGACCGAAATCGTTATCGGCATTAGTTTATGAATACTCGGTACAGTTGGAAGGTGTATGTTGTTTCTATTGTTAATGGACGGTCAGTAATGTGTAGTCGCTCGGAAATCTAGTCCATCAGACCGATACATTGTATATGTAATAGCCTTGTTAGCCACGTGGGTGGTTAACGGCGTGTAACACCAACGAGTTAAGTAATGTGATGAAGTTTGTTTTTCCGCTGCAGTTTATTGTAAGTGTGTTAATGTTAGATGGGGTGTTACAAAGACCGCCGATGCGGTGATTATGTGAACTCATAGAAAAGGTTTTCAACTACTACAACATCAAAACTTCCGCAGGTAATTATTGCTAAGAGACAATTTGAGTAGGGAAGCAAAATTCCCTTTACTGGTATGACTAGAACGAAGCTTTGGTAGCAACTGTGAAAACCGAAAGAGTAGTCGGTCCGAAAGCAAACACGGTATGTGTAATGCAAACTGGGAAGGACAACGATGGCGGAACGTAAAGGCTCAAAGAATAAGGGTACTCTATAGTTAGCCAAATAGTTGGCAGGCTATAGTAGAATGGCGGAAATACACGAGTGGAAGCTAACAGGGTCAACCCTAGTGAGGCTTGTGAGTGGAAATAAATCCCTCAATAAGAATTTTCACTTATTAGTGATGGTATACTCTCCTATTAGAGAACAGGACCCGTACACCTTTGGAGTTTCCTTGGGATGTCCCAATGAAGTGCATAGAAAAGTAAGACTGCATAGCCGGATCCTATGTCCAAGGCCCAAGATTGACAGGGCAGTAACTGCCAAACAAGCAATGCGGGTGCGTAATATGACATACCAAATGACCAACGCTCAATAGAGCTTTTGATGCAATGGATCACTCCCTCTTTGGTCAACCAAGATACTTGATGAACGATATCATAAATGATGAAAGAATGTGTGGTTGATTAGCCTACGCATGAAACCTAAATTGAGGTAAAATATCTTTACAATGGAAAGATAATGACATTGGGGCATGCTACGACGACCGCCATACACACAAACCCAGAAAACTCCGGTGTGCTCACACCACGAAGGGATTACAAATAAGGCAAGATGTTTTAGTGAACAGTTGAGTAGTTGTGCCAACGGTATGAAAAGTATAAAGCAAGCTACCACAGTGGCAGAGGCTGGGAAAACAATGTTTGTGTAATGAATAAGAATATGGTACGCAACAAGCGACCACTATGAGAATGCAGTTAGATAATAATTTGGGAAACAAAGCCATTAGTTGGACTCAGCGGAGTCGAGAAGCAGGAATTGGTAGACAGACTAGGCATTAAGCCTATAGTCTGAACCACATAACAAGGATCACACAAGGAACGCATTGTTCATTCCTAATGCAACTTCATAAGGAACTGAAAGCGTATACCTAGTGGATCAACTCGATAAGAGGAGTAATAACTTGGGGCAAGAGTACCCGATTGCTGAACAACTGACCGTACTAAATATGGAGGATTTGTAAACATAACAGTGAACATGGCGCAAGCCAGTGTAAGCATATACCTAGTAACAAACCGTGTGGCCTTCGCCCAAGATGCACGAAGAACATTGGACATGCCAACAATCACAGCCAGTGAATTCCGTCGGAATAAAAGCAGAAACAAAATCACGAACGTTATAAGGATCGATGCATACGAAATGCACGATCATGCAATGAAAAGAATATTACTGGTATAGCACTACATGGTGAATGACTAGGAATCAATGACCAGAGAAAGCACTACACAGAAGGTAGTAGCTCAACCTCAACCGACAACAAGTCGGAAGAACTAAAAGAGTAGTCACAAAGGTATACAGTAGTATACAAAATGGGTTCCAAAAAACTGGATATAAAATCTATAACACAATGAGTTCACGCACGGTAAGAGATACACGCGCCGATTGAGAAACCATATATTTCAAGATAAAAGAGATAAGAAGTAGATGTGTAACACATTTAGAATAACTAAAAGGGCGAATTAAGCTCTATAGTTATCAGGATCGTGCAGCAGAAGCTAGCGAGCCCTAGCTCAGAAATTTAATATACCCAGTAAGTATGAGAGAATGGCTAATTAACATGCCTTGAAGCCGGATTGGCTAGTACCGAACCGGTTATGAGTAAAATAAACTCCAATGAGAACTATTGGTCTATAATACATGGTATAATAAACCGTATGGAAGCTAGAACGCTTCAGGATGCCTGAGTTGAGTGAACCAATGTCAATGATAACATATGGTAGATTACATGGGTGTAATCCCTTTTAAGGGGGGTAGAGCGAAAACCGCTTAGTGTATGTTTCACGTATTAAATACGTAAACTACAGTGTGCATAGCACAAATGAGAATTGTTTGATGATTGGTACTTATGTTACTTAAACATAGGTATCCATTTATAGCATAATTATGGTAATTGCGCATAAGAGATGTGAATACCATGGATAGAAATACACCTATCTTGTAACTCCGGTGTGAGAGTATTAGTAAAAAGGAGTAGAGGAACTCCTGGGGGAATGAGAATCTCTATAGTATATGTCTAATTGATGATAGACATGGCATTGTGATGCATGAGTGGGTATGAAACCGATGTAGAACCTAGAGGGAATTGAGTTCCCTAGGTGATTGTTTGAGACAAATTGAGAATGGTTGGTGGACTGAACTCCACAAGTATTGTATTCTTTAGATAGATTATTTGAGATGATTGAGAATAATGGATGAAAGGAGTAATAGTTGATGAAATGAGTTCCATAGGTAGTGAATCCCCAAGTAAATTAATTGGAAGTAAATTGAGGATGATTGATGGACGGAGTTCCATCGTTTGGAGATGTATGAATTTGTGATTATAACTAGGAAGAGTAAAAAGATAGAAAATGGAAATAATTGAATTATTTGAATGTTTGAATTTGATGTGGGAAGTCGAACTTGATCCTGATCAGATCAAGGGAAACTTAACACAAATTGGGGTGGAAAGATAATTCAACATTGATGCTGATCACATCAGGGTGGAATGATTCTTGAAGCTCCCTTCAAGTGGTCATAAGTAAACACGCATAGAATAGATGTAACGGGTATAAATTGAATTTGGAGCTGATTGTGTTTCAAAAAAAAAGATTCCTAACTATAATTTGCAAAAAGGATTTTCCTTCAACTTGTGAATGAGGACAAGTTTTAAAACCACTGCACTCGATGAGCAATGGTCCTAAGTTGACCGGTAGGACGGTGGCAGTGTGGGTTGTGTATTTTTCTAAAGAACAGCGGGATTATACGAAAGAGTATTTTTGCATTGCTCTGGGATGGCATTGCATTGTATGTATGCATACATGTTGTATTGAAAAGCCAGATAGGTGGTAGTAATGCGGATTGTAGTGAGTGCAAGGCTTGCATTGTATTGCTTGCAATTGTATTATGGAGTGCTTGCACGGAGTGTAGTGTACTTGTGATGTATTGTATGTAAATACCTTGGGTAACGGATCTGAGGATCTATAAGGATGCATGAATGTATGATTTTGACAATTGAGATGTCAAAGGAGTAAAGATAGCAATTCACCAACTTTGACCAACTTTGAGGGTAAAGTTCCTTAAGGGGGGTAGATTGAAATACCCTGAACTTAACTATGGTGATAATTCATTCTAATATGGTAATTAAGGCCTAATAGTGCCTAAAGAATATTGGTGAAGAAAATAAAACCAAAAGAAAAAAGGAAACGCTTGAAAAGCGTAAAATGTAAAAATGAGTGTTACATAACCATAGGAGGTATGTGACCTTGACTAGGATCCTAGATGGATTCCTAAGGCTTAATTATGCCTAAATAAATATGCGGGAATGATTCCCGAAGAAAACGGATCCACAAAACGCATTGAAAACACAAACGAACCTTAAAGCGCGTTTTTCGAGGAAACCGGGAAAACGTGACTTTAAGTGGGTTAAATAGACCCGTAATAATTAGAGTCAATTAAATATCTATAATAAAACATTAGTAAAGGTCTAGAGCCATTAAAAATTAAACGAGAAAATTCCAGAAAACGGGCTCCGGTTAGTGAATGGTGCAAAAATGGGAACTTGTGGGGTGTTAGTTGTAATAAGAGAAAAATAACTTCTCCCATTTGTAAATAAAAATCAGAAAACTATGTGGGTGTGTGAGTGGGGACGATTTCCTGCCCCTTCTCCCTCTCTTCCGTATTTGTTTTATGCACAAAAGGATAAACTCATAAAGTAAAAAGCAAAATTTTAGTCTCTCTCTCTCCTACACTCTCATTCCCTCACGGTTTTATCCCCTCATTCAGACTTCTTCTTCCTCTATTCTCTCTAATGGCGATTGGAGAAGCTCAAACAGCAGCCCCCTTGTTCCTCATTTTGAAAGCCAAAATCAACTCCAAAGGCTACAAAAATTACACCATTGAACTCCTCTCTCCTAGGGCAACACTTCCATCTTCTCAAAATCTGAAAAGCTTCATTTTCATCTCCATGGCTAAAGCTCATTTAAAGGTTTGAGACCACCATTTGGAGCTCCTTCATCTTCTTGTTACTCTAAGGTAAAAAGAAACTCAAAAATCTCCCTTTCTAGCTCTCCCTTTCAATTTAGAAATTTCCCTATTGTTGAGCCTTTTGCTCTTCCCATTCCAGCCAGTTTTCTTCATTCTTGGAGCTGGAATATGCCCTTGTTTCTGTCCAATGCTCCATCTAGACATTGCCAAGGTAATGCCTCTTTCAAGCTTTAAACATGTGTTAAACCCTAGGCTAAAGAAAGGCTAGTTCTAAGTTGGACTTGTTGTTCATTAGTGAGATGTAGCATTGCCGATTTCTTGAGGCTAGAACAAGAAGAAAGAAAAGGAGAAGAAGAAGGGAGAAAGGAAGAAAAGAAAAGAAATCTAGAAATCCAAGGTAAATGCACTTACCTTGAGTTGGTTTTGTGTGACTTTTGAAACATATTTTAAATGCTTCAATATGAGGAATTTATGTTGTTTTGAGTATGGGTTATTTTGTGGCATAATTAGGAATAGGTTTGACTTGTTTTAGTGTTGATTAAATGATGGCTAAAGGCTTGGAAGCCAATGGAAGTAGATTATGTATATGCAGGAAATTAATGTGTTGTTAGTGCTTAAATTGATGTGGGTATTGGAATGGTGTTGATGAGCTGAGTAAACAATGTGGGCAATGTTAAAATTGTGGGGAACCTCTGTCAAAATTGTTCTAGAAATTGGATGAATTAAGTGCTTTAGTTGAGGAGAGAAGAACCTAGGATTAACTAGGTGTTTGTAGAGATAAACATGAGTAGCTAATCACCTTGGAGACTAGATGTGAGTGGTTGTGTATTTGGGTTAGACTTGGGATGAAAATAATGCAAGAATACTAGCAATGCCTTAGTGGAAGAACCATTGAGATAGAGATGAGAAGAGAAACAAAAAACTACACTTAAGAGTTTAAGGAAAAACAAGAGTGGGAAAGTTGTGTAAGGTAACCAAGAGAATGAGTAATGAGGTTAGTGAAGGAGTTTGGGAGGTTTGGAGTGCCAACTTAGTGCTAAAACATGTTAGAATATATGTGTGAAGATTGAAGGAGAACTAGGTAGAAGAATGAAGTTGAAACAAAGTCGAAATGAGTTTTTGACTTCGACCCACCCAGGGAGTTGGGTCAGTCATGGGTCGGTCGGACTGAAATTTTCAAACCCGAGTTATTTCTGACTTCGACCTACCTAGGGGTTTGGGACAGTCGTGGGTCGGTCGGGTCAATAAAAAATATGGGGCTTAAGTAGTAAACCATTGGGAGAATAAGATGGTGAGTAGAAAATAATACGCACTTAAGAACCTAAGAAAACAAGCTTGAGAAGTAATGAGAAGTAAGTGACTTATATGAATGAATTTGAATTATTAGGAAATAGTAGTTGTAAATCGGGGAACACTAAAGAAGAAAATTGTTAGGTTAATTATAGATAATTGACCGCCCGATTCTATGTATGTTATAGGATTTGAATGATGGGACTCCAGAGGAGAGTTGGTGTGCGAACAACTACGGTGAACGGTATGATTTTCTCATGCCCGTATGCTACCGTGGTTACCCTGATTTGTGTGTTGTGTGTTATGTGTTATCACCTAAACACGATAAAATGCACGAATCGGGATTATTGCACTTTCTTGTTCTTGTAATGTAGTGTTCCTTGCTGGATTGTATTTGAACTTGTAGTTTGTATAATTCATGAAATGTATGATTGATGATGAAGTGTTTGATTGTGGTTGGGCAAATGTGCTAACCTTGACTTTGTGGTTGTGGAATGTACCTTACTAACTCACTAACTATGTAACCCTTCTAACTTTGAGTAAGTTGGTAAATTAGAGTATGTGAGAAGTCCGATATAGTTTCGGCCACACGTGAGGATGAGGAGACACAAGAGGTTGGATCCGATTCCTGGCCTAATCTTTCTCATGGTCCAAACCCCTTAAACGGGTTGCAACATGGGAAGGCAAGCCAACCTAAAGCCCGGTGGTGAGACGGTGTAGTCTCTGCCCGGAGGTCATACCCACTTGACTTGAGTATTATTGTAAAGAGAAGTATTTGGTATTGTAAAGATCATGGCTAGTGTAAGTCATTGATAAAGAGTAAAAGAGTAAGAACATCCGATTAACCCGGATGATTAAGTAACTAACAAAGTATTGTGTATGAACTTGAGAAGTGTATCTCAGTGCCTCGGTATGTATGATTGGTTGATTTGTGATGGAATTCCGTTGTATGTATTGGAATGTATGTATGTATGCACTAAGGTGTAAATGTACTATTGTTCATTATAGCATGTATGCATATATAAAATAAATGAACTCCATGTATGCGACGGAATAGTCAGCGTACCCCGTTAGCAGGCAGGGTATGCGAATTTCATACCAGCTATTTGCTGAGCCCTTGGGGCACTGTTTTTAAATTTTAGGTACCCGACAAGCTAAATGGTCGAGAGTGAGACCAGGTTGTTATGCTATAATTAGCTAGGGATTATTTGAGTGACATATTGAATTGTATGCTGTAACACCCCTCTCCATAAACACGTAATAATCCCTCACGTAGCAATAAATAAAACGTCTTACAGCGGAAGATAAATAACAACAATAATACTCACTCGGGTGTCACCTGCCATTACTCGCCCATGCGAGTAACGAAGCATAACTATATCCAACAACCAAAATAAATAACACTACTAACCGCTGTGATAACGAGATAACTCCTATACATTATACTAAGTCCATAAACCACAAACGTCGACAAGTGAACGTCTACCCAATCCCGAATATATATACAACCGTACCATAATACAAACCACACTCTAACATTGTTATACAAATAAACTCCATGTGCGGTAATTAAAGTAAACCCTAACTACCCTGATCTCGCACTTCGGCTTCGACAATGATCAACAATTTGCACAATGAGTGTAGTCTCAGCGATAAACGCTGAGTATGCCGGGCCTGGACCACATATTGGCACTAGAGATTTGTACTCTATTGACATTGGATTCATAATTACCATTTATAGTAATATAATATAATATAGTATATAAATATAAAAATAACATAAAATGAAATAAAACATAATCATAATCAACAACATTCATTAAAATCACAAACATCAGTTGTACAATCGAACATAACGAATAATAGTACTGTATAAACGTCGTAGCAAACATCATCCTTAGTTAATTTTAATTTGGCCTTAAGGCCCATCCATCCAAACCATTTTTAATTAATTACCAGTTGGGCGTCATGTTGGGACAACCCGATAACCTCACCAATGGACAGTAGTCCTCCCGTACACACAAAGGTGCTCATTTCGTTAGAGGTCTGGAGGCCCCTGACTATTCACTTTGCCTCGTAAGGCGTCCATATAAAGGCCGTAGCCACCTGACCCACGATCCAAATAGGGCTCGTTGGGTAAATACCTAGAGCGGAACCCGATCGGGTACCCCTCAGTAATCAAAAATGCGCAACCAAGTAGTTCGTAAACTACCGGGATTCCTCACCTCAACTCACACCAACTCTCTCATAATGTTTAAGATAAACTCTTAGTTTTATGGGGAATACAATTTATTAATTAGCTGCCCAATGGGTCTCACGCATACATAGAAGTAATCTAGGTTATATTCATGTTTGAGATCCATGCTCTAGAGACCGACAATGTCGTGACTCGTACCTAAGTGCTTTACTTAGGTTACCATATACTTCATATTAATACTAGGGGTATTATATTAAGTAACCGTCATGTCATCACATTAAACGCATATGTATGTTTATATTAGAGATCTATAGTCGATGTAGTGTTAGTCCCGTAGGACGCTCGTGCATAAATAATTAATCCAGTAACACATAATCACATACACGTATCACACACATAACACACAAGTTATATCAACCAAATCTGTGCCCAAGGAATTCCTCAGGGACAACCCGGATCAAAACCTTTACATACCGTACACCTTAGACCAAGGATGCGCAGTGTAGACCACTAAGCTTCTCGAGCGCGCACGTCTGAAAGGCAATCTAAACGATAATAAAACTATAAGTCAGTCTCCATGACTAACTAAACCCGGTATTTCCGAATAACAAGTAACCCCGACAGTTCATCCCCGGATTTCTACAGTTAATTGTTACGGGTTCCTCTAAACTAGTCGGCTTTGTTACTAAAACTCGTAGGTCGAAATGTTTTGACTGTTAAGTTTAATCCATTAAATTTTTAATCTTATCCATCATTGAATTTAGGTATATAACCTATAGTTGCATGTATGCATGCATTATTTATTATATTGTATTATTTTCCCACCATCCTTTATAATACTTGTATTATATAATCGATTAATCTTGTAATAACTATATTTGAATTCGAAAACTTATAACATATAGTTTATAAACTATTTCATGTAATAACCTCCACAATTATATTATCTGGTTTCCTACCATAATATATATCCATCCTTATATACATTATTCTCGCATATGTATATATTTACCAATATAGGTAAGTTCCATGAGTTGTAAAACTCTATATTATATGTTACATTTTATCATCTTATACGAGATGATCATTCCATTAATTGTATTATATTATACAATTTGTATTAAGATTATTATCCTAATATCATGTAACATCCTTATGTTGTATAATTACAACTCCTAAGGTTTATCCAACATATACCTTAGTTAATAAATCTTATTTATTTATAGTTTATCACATTATTTAATGTGAATATCATTACTTATATTAATTCCTTCTAAATCCCTTTAACACCATATCATTGTTATAACATTTATAACATTGTAGACCATAGTCTAAAATTCAATTTCCAACTCTTAATAATTCGGTACAGCCCTATACTCCATTTAAATTCCATTTTGACCACATAACATTATGTAATGTTATACCATATACTAATATCATATAATATCATATTTTATTTCCTTAACTTATAACCTATAGTTTTTATACAAAACTATTTATATTGCCGCATGGGCACCATATCAAAACCTTATTTCTTTCCATAACCATAGTTTTCTTTATGAAATACCCCAACCTAAGTATTCTAAGTAAACATAAATTTATGATGTAGAAAGGCTAAAGTATGCCTTACAAAGATTGGTAGACAATTTAAACCAAGGAAAACACAAGAAAATGCCTTAAAGGCAATTAGGGCAAAAATGTGCTCTAAGCTTGGAGAGAATTGGGTGAGTACCCAAATATCATGCTAAGACCTTAGTAATATCCTAATGGTCATTTTAAACCAATTACCAAAGAAAACTAGGCTTAAAAACAAGTTAAAACACAAAATGTGCTTTAAGAAGTCTTAAAGCACATTTTTGAAAAATTGTCTTGTAAATGGGTTTTGAGTGGCTAAATGTCCATCATTACCTTTATTTAACATGTGTACTACTTAGTATCACATTAGGAAGTCTAAATCAATGGGAAATAAAAAATTTCACAATTATGTACACTAGTTTGTGAATAGTAATCAAATAGTGCCTAGTTTAGTCTTTAATCAACTAAGTCTAATTAGTTGATCAAACAAGACCATGACCAGCCTAAATCAATGAGGGGGCTGTTTTATAAGAAGATGAGTCACCATAGACTTCATCAAATAAGAAAATAAGAAGAGATAAAGTAAAGAAAGTTACCATTTGCTTTATAAAGCAAAATATCTATACTAGCCTACCTTCTCTCCTCTCTTCTTCATTTCCCACCTTCACCCACGGTTTCTTCTTCTCCTCTCCTGCTCCAAAACTGAGAGGGCTGCCTCCATGGGTGCTCCATCTTCAAATGCTCACCAAACCTTCATTTTAGCTCCAAATCCAAAAATAAGCATAGATTTTTCTTAGTTAAGTCAAGGCCTTCCTTTCTATCTTTTCAAATCCTTCAAAGCTCCATTTCGGTGCCAAGGGAAAACTCCATTGATGGAGGAAGATCAAGTTTGAAGAGCCCATTTGGTTCTCCATTCTCTTAAGGTAAAGAATGTGTAAGAAAAACCATCTTTCCATCACTTCTTCACATGTCCGAAAATTACACTCATGGGACTTCATTTGTATGCCTTGTTCTAGCTTTTCTATTCTCCAAGGGCTAGAGGAGGTCCTTCTTGATTCATATCCAAGCTTGTTTTGAGAATCCAAGGTAAAGTATTCAATTTAATACCTTAAAACACATTTTTAACCTAGGAATAATTCCTTAAGGTTAGTGCATTATCTAGCACTCATGAGAGTCATTGTATATTGATTAGAACATTGGTAAAGGAAATTAGAATGGTGGCCGAGATTCCCAAGGGAAGAAGCCTAAGGAGAAACTTGAGAAAAACAAGGTAAATTGCTTACCAAATGGTGGTTTAAGTTTTAAGGGATGAGTTTTAGGTGAGTACTAATGTAGCTTAAGCTTACATTATATAATGGGTTATATAACCTAAGAAAAAGAACTTAAACAAGCTTATGAACTTGTGACTAAGGAGCCAAAGGGAATGGGTTAGTAATATAGGATTAAGATGGGTTTTAAGAGCATTATAACTACTATGAGATCGATGGGTGTATTTGCAGGTTGAAAGCTTTTATATGTGGGAAATTCAGTGTTTAAGTTTAAGTTATTTAAGGGCCTAAGAGCCATGTCATTTAAGAGCCTTAGTGCTATGCAATTTAAGATTATAGCACTATATTGAGTTGATTTGGGTGAGAAAACAAGATGAGAAAGGACTTGATGAGTGTGAGTTGGTTGAAAGAGGAAAACAATGCATTCGGGCATGATAAATACTAGGGAAGCTATGGCGAAGTTTGAGTAGAAAACAAAGGGTTTAAATGATGGTTATGATTTAATATGACCTAGGGTTTACTTGGGATCAGTAAAAGAAATTTGAGAGAAAATGAGTTAACTAAGGAGTTCTTGAGGTTTAGAATGACCTAGAATTGTCTATGAGGGAATTAGAGTTTAAATGGGTGTATTGAACACACCAAAGTCATGGTAAGAGGAATGGTGAGACTTGTGCATAAATTTGAAGGAGGAGGTGTATAATGCTTAAGATGATTTAGGTATGAACTAGGGAATATAACAATAAGAATTTTGGGAAGCTTGTGTAAGTGAAGAGGATACTAGTGGTGGAACAATAAGGTTTTAGTTTAGATGGTAATGAGTGGACTTAGGTGATGGGAGTGAAGATTGAAGGAGAATGTTGTCGATTGTCAAGGAAATTGACTAGGAATGTATAAGAGTGTAAGATCATGAGAATGGTGGGTAAGTTGAGTAAAAGAGATGTAGATGTCTAAGAGGGGCTAGGGGATCCAATGATTAATTTAAGAACCAACACCATAGTGAAGGGAGCTAGGAAATTTGTACAAAGTTTGAAGGAAAAATAAGGTATAATGACTTGTAAGGAAGTAAGCATGTGCTGGATTAAATATAGCTATGGGAAGTGTGAATAAAGCAAATGGGTTGTGCATGATGATGCTTGAGGAGTAGTTATATTGGTGGAAAGAAAACACTTTGGTTAGTTGAAGTTTTAGACAAAGTTTACATGTTGGAAGTGTAAGGAAAATATTACAAGTGTTAAGAGATTATGTGAGAAATTGGTTATAAGGTTAGAGAAGGAATTGGACAAGTTTAAGAGGTTATTTTGGTATTAGAACATGCCTAAGATCATGTATAAAGTTTGGGTGATTTATGGATGAAGAGAGCAAGTGCAAATGCACTTAGGAAAATAAAAAGGGTAAAAATCTGTAGCTGGTCCGGGACTTAAGTCCAGGGTAAAGTCCCGGACCAACCTAAAATTCATGCCGAGAGTTGCTTCAACCATAGGGTCGGGACTTAAGTTTTGTAAGAAGTTCCGGACCACCCCCTGAATTACCCCCGAGGATTTTAGCTTGCATTGGTCCGGGACTTAAGTCCCATACAAAGTCCCGGACCACCTGTAACACCCCATCCAAAGCCAATCGTGGTTATCGCAAAACTGAACACTTAATCGAATTCGTCGCAGCGGAAATAACAAAGACCTGGACCTTGCCACGGTCTGATCGTTAGAATATACCGGCCTTATCAATTACAACACTTATCCAAAATAAACAACCGACCCAAACATCACCATCTAAAACACCAACAACCAACCGAGTACAAGTATCTAAGTCATAATCACAACCTTACATCAGTTTAAATATAAACAGACGGGTGCACAAGCGCAACCCGTACTCAAAATAAACATCCCCTCCTTAGTCTAACCGCTCCTACTCTCGTGGTGCGTCCTCATGGGCCTCTTACCTGCAAGTGTAAAAACAGCCCCCAAAGGGGGTCAGCACGAATGCTGGTACTCCGTCTCATGGCCCCCAAGCTAACGGGCTACGACGACTAATTGTCGATAGCATGGAAATTGTTTACATACACAAGCATGATATGAAGTGCAAT
Organism: Limonium bicolor; assembly: GCA_023374045.1. Classification (NCBI taxonomy): domain Eukaryota; kingdom Viridiplantae; phylum Streptophyta; class Magnoliopsida; order Caryophyllales; family Plumbaginaceae; genus Limonium; species Limonium bicolor. Next base: position 95,867,150 of record CM041777.1, on the reverse strand, counting down.
AACAACAATCCACAAATGAACATACTTAGTTCACAAACAATGAACGGCACAAGCGTTCCCTTATCAAGTGGGTTAGTAACCCCCTCCTTAGTCGTGAATTCCTTAACCTCAGTTTCTTATCTTACCTTAATCTTAACCTCAACTTATTCTCAGTATACAAACCATTCCTGGAAGGGAATGGTTGTAGCTTAATTTCAAACCTGGGATTTAGGTGATCCCACCGCACCATCTTAATTCCACCTACCCTGGACGGGAGTCCAGCGTAGCTGAGCCGGCAATCGGCCCTAGGCTACAAGTCCGAAGACAAGTCCTTAAGCGAATGGCGGATCTGATTCAGATACCGTCCCCTTTCGTTAGCATGCATGACCGGAGTCAGTCCCGGGTTTCCTCACTCAAGTTCCAGTTAGAAGCAATCTTAAACACCATGTGCTAGCTAAGCCTTAACGGGCATTAACCAACAACCACCAAACTTAACTCTTATTCTTAACTCAGTAAGTACTAACTTGGTTAGTAACAACTCAAGTCTCGTGGGTTAGTGCTAAGAAAACACATACACAACGAGAACAAATATAACCGGTTGCATGCTTTATCTGTCTTATTCATAGCAATTAAACAGATAGCACACAAGCCAAGGGACACCTCGTTAGCAAACAGGTCACAAGAAAGATTGTACCGTTCACCGACGACGATCGTTTGGTTTATCTCCTTCCAAGTCCTAATTCACCAATCCTAAAACATTCATTCATTTTTGATATATTCAATTCAACTCAATACAATTACTTAGCCTCCCTAGACATCAACTTTTACTCATTGTTTTCACTAAGCCTTAAGGTTTTTAACTTAACTCCTATGTGTATCATTTCCTCATTATCTATTACACTTACTCTCCCACTTAATGACCATTACACCCACCAAACATGTCCTTAATAACCTTATAACATCAATACCTAATTATCCACACCTTTCCTAACCTTAAACAAAGTATTTGGCTAAAACAGTGGCATGTCCGAACTGTGTCCGGACTTCGGAAGTTCGGACATGGGTGAGGAAAATCAAAGCAAAATCTCATGTGTCCGAACCTGTGTCCGGACTTCCGAAGTTCGGACACAGTTCAAGACTTTGAGAATTTTTACGCAACAGGGCCTGTCCGAACGTCCATGTCCAAAGGATGTTCGGACAAGCCAAAACACTCATTTTCTAAGCCTTAAACACTTAACCAATTTTCACCAAACTTCTCCTAAAGCCTCATAATGTCTTCTAACATCATTTGGTACACTTACACCCTCATACAACATCCATAAACTCATTTTCTATCTCCTTAAACACTTACTCACTTCATACCAAAATTCCTACACTTATGATACTTTCTCCTACGTTTTCTAAGTGGTGTTTCATATCTATGATAACCACTATGCCAATAAGTGTTCCTCACCACTAAACATCATCTCCAAAGCATATTTTCTTACACTTTGCAAGGTTTTCCTTAAATTCTAAACTCTAGTTTCTACCTAAACCACCTAAAAGTTTTATGCTCTTTTACATCAAATTACTAAAGTTTCCTAGCTTCTTTATCAACATTTACCTAAGTCCTAAATACCCAAGTACATACTTTTGATTCCTAAATCCTTCATGGTGATACCTAAGTCATTATAAGTCATTAAAACACCTTAATCTCACCCTTTTTCATCAAGACAACCTCTAGAACTTCCTAGTACTTCCCTAGTTTAAATCCCTTAGAACATCTTAAACACTTAAGTTCTCCTTTAAATTTTGCCATGGGTTCTCTAGTATATAGTACATCCTAACACTTGGTTTTTTCCATCAACCAACCAATATCACTCAAATTCTCATCACAACACCTTAACGCACAATTTACACCAACACTACACCACATCATCATATAGTGTATAAACTTAAATGCTTGGCACTTAGGCCCTTAAATGAAAATAATCTTAACCACTGAATTTCCACATATATTTGCCTTTAACCTGCGAATACACACAACAAGGCTCCCATTGAAATAAAATGCTTCTTGTAATTCACCTACCTGATATTCTTAAACTATCTCTTTTTCTCATTTGCTCCTTAGTCACAAGTTCACAATCATGATCATTGTTTCTCCTAGGTCATATATAGTCTTTTCTAATGTAAACTCTACACTAAACTCATCACATATCTAAATCCCATTCCCTTAAACAATAAAACACCTTAAGGTAAGTAATTTACTTGTTCTTTTACAAGCTTTAAAAGCTTTCTTCCTTAGGTTTTTCTTGCTCAATCTCGGTCACCAATATATATCCCCTTGCCAATGTTCTAACCAATATCCAATGACTCCAATGAGTACTAGAATACATTAACCCTAAGGAACAAACCCTAGGTTAAAAATGTGCTTTAGGTATTAAGGTGATTGTTTTACCTTGGTTTCTCAAGACAAGCTTGGATATGAAGCAAGAAGGACCTCCTTTATCCTTTGAGAGTAGAAAACAAGCTAGAACAAGGCATTAAAATGAAGCCTCATGAGCATGCATTTCGGTCAAGAAGAAAAGTGATGGAAACCTAGATTTCTTAAACTTTCTTTACCTTAAGAGAATGGAGAAGCCAATGGAGTCTCCAAACTTGAATTTCCTCCTCTAATGGTGGTTTGGCTTGGCACCAAATCAAAGCTCTTGAAGTTTTGAAAAGATAGAAAGAGAGAGCTTGAGCTAACTAAAGGAATATGTAATTTATTTTGGTTTTGGAGCTAAAATGAGTAAGTAGTGTACAAAGGAAGGTGGAGCTAGCATGGGGTTGTTCTTCACGTTAATGGAGAAGGGAGAGAGCTTGAGAAACGTGGGAACAAGAGAATGAAGAGGTGAGTAAAAATGAGATATTTATGTATAAGTAAATAGTAGTTTCTACTTTATCCTATAATTCCTTTCTTATTTGCTTCATGGGGAATCATCACCTTAAAAACCGGCCACCCCTTTTAATTAGGTTAGTCATGGTCTTGTTTGACCAACTAAATAAACTAAATTGACTTACTTGACTAATGTCTAAACTAGCACTATTTAGTTACTATTCACTAAACAAGGCACATTGTTGTGAAAATTTTGATTTCCCATTGATTTAGACCTCCTAATGTGATACTAATTAGTACAAATGTTAATTAAAGAGTAATGATGGACATTTAGCCACTCAAAACCCATTTACAAGACAATTTTTCAAAAATGTGCTTTAAGAGTCCTTAAAGCACATTTTGTGTTTTAACTTGTTTTCAAGCTTGGTTTTCTTTGGTAATTGATTTAAAATGATTAGGATATTAATAAGGTCTTATTACAATATTTGGGTACTCACCCAAGTCTCTCCAAGCTTAGAGCACGTTTTTGCTTAAACTGCTCTTTTGGTGTTTCTTATATTTTCTTTGATTAGAAATGTTTCTTAATGTTTCTAAGGCATTATTTAGCCTCCTTATAACTTAGTTTATCTTTAAACACCATATCTAAGTTTGGGGTATTTCAATCTACCCCCCTTAAAAGAACTTTGTCCCCAAAGTTCACATATGTGCTTAACCATTCACGGTACTCAATTCCCTAATCTTAACACCACATCTTATATTCACATTCACACACTCAAGACTCAAAGGTCAATCTCAAATACAATACATAAGTATTATACATAACTCAAACTTAACACCAAAGTGTAGCAACTACACACACATTCACATCTTAGACAACCAAACAAATGACAACAAGTTTGTTTCTTAACTCAAAAGCGAGGAAGATCTACCCCCCTTAAAAGGGGTACGCCCCGTACCCTATACAGACGATCTAGTCAGTAACAAAGAAGGGTACTTCGCCCTCATCTTATCCTCTAATTCCCACGTGGCCTCTTCGACATCCTGGTTAGACCAGAGAACCTTCACCAGTCGCACTGACTTGTGGCGAGTGTCCCTAGTCTTACTGTCCAAGATTCTCTGAGGAGTCTCCACGGATCTCATATTGGTTCTAAAGTCAACCTCTCGGTTCTAACACATGGGAGGGGTGGTGCATGTATTTCTTTAGCTGTGAAACATGAAAAACATCATGCACTTTACCCAGTTCAGTAGGTAGATTGAACCTGTAAGCAACCGGGCCCACCCGCTCCGTAATCTCATAAGGACCAACAAACTTCGGGCTTAATTTGCCCTTCTGCCCAAACCTGAATACACCCTTCATCGGTGAAACTCGCAGAAATACCTGGTCGCCCACTGCGAACTCCAGGTCTCTCGTCGAACATCAGCATACGACTTCTGCCTATCTTGAGCAGCTTTCATTTTCTCTCTGATTTGCTGAACTTCAGCTTAACTTGCTCTAAGTACTCTGGTCCTATAATGACCGTCTCACTCGACTCATCCCAGCAGAGCGGTGTACGACATGGTCTACCGTACAACGCTTGAAAAGGTGCCATCTTGATCGAAGCGTGATAGCTGTTGTTGTATGAAAACTCGATCAGATGCAATTGTCAATCCAACTGCCCTGGAAGTCTAAGGCACATGCCCTCAGCATGTCCTCGAGTGTCTGAATAGTACGCTCAGTCTGACCATCTGTCTGAGGATGGAATGCGGTACTCAGCTTGAGTTCTGTACCCAACGCTTCTCTAGTAGCTCTCCAGTACCTCGAAAGGAATCTGGTATCTCTATCTGACACTATGGTCTTTGGTATCCCGTGATGTCTCATGATTTCTTTCTCAAACAACTCAGCTAATTTGGTCACCTTCAAGTATCCTTCATCGGTATGAATCGGGCTACTTGGTAAGGCGATCCACCACCACCCAAATCATGTTGAGACCTCCCCTAGCAGGTGGAAGTCCACTACAAAGTCCATGGAGATATCATGGAACTTCCATTCGGAACTGGCATCGACTGTATCATTCCGCCCGGTCGTCGGTGCTCGAATTTCACTTTCTGGCATGTGAGACACCTCAAGACGAACTCGGTAACATCTGTCTTCATCCCGACCACCAGAAGTATCTCTTCATGTCTTATACATTTTAGAGGCTCCCGGATGGATGGAAACTGAAGAACAGTGTGATTCTCTAAGTATACGGTCTTTCAGATCCGTGTTGCCCCGTGGTATGCATAACCGGCCCTTAAGTCTGATCAGATCATCATCATGAAGTCTGAAGTCGTATTTCTGACTCTCAAAGGTACCATCTGTCAGCTTCTGTCTGACCTCTCTCATGTACTCATCTGTTCTCTGAGCCTCTCGCACCTCATCAACCAAGCTGGAGAAAGAAACTAGCGAATGGAGTGAGTGTGCTCGACGGCTCAGGGCGTCTGCTACAAATTGGCCTTCCCCTCTTTGTATTGGAGGTCAATGTCATAGTCTTTCAGAAACTCTAACCATCTCCTCTCTCTCGAAGATTCAACTCCTTCTGAGTGAATATGTATCTCAAACTCTTATGATCGGTGTAGATCACACACTAACCCGTATAAGTAGTGGCGCCATATCTTCAAAGCGAAGACTACAGCTCCCAGCTCTAAATCATGTGTGGGGTAGTTCTCCTCATGTTTCTTCAACTGGCGTGAGGCATATGCCACCACCTTGCCATGTTGCATGAGCACGCAACCCAGCCCTCTACCGGATGCATCACAATAAACCTCAAAGCCCTCTGTACCGTCTGGAATGGTCAGAACCGGTGCAGTGGTCAGTGAGTCCTTCAAGCTCTGAAATGATTTCTCACAGTCAGCCGTCCACAAGAACGGTGCATCTTTCTTCATCAGACTGGTCATCGGTTTCGCGACCTGCTGAAATCCCTAACAAACCTCTGTAGTAACCTGCCAGACCGAGAAAGCTCCGGATGTCGGTAACAGTCTTCGGTCTTGGCCAAGTACGTACGGCATCAATCTTTGCTGGATCCACTGAGATCCCAGCATCTGAGATGACATGACCCAGGAAAGAGACCTGGTCAAGCCAAACTCACATTTGAGAACTTAGCATATAGCTGGTTCTCCCTCAATATTTCCAATACTCTCCTCAGATGTTCCTCATGTTCAACCTTAGATTTTGAATATATCAAAATGTCATCAATAAACACCACAACCGACTTGTCCAGCTGCTCCGGAACAAGTGTTCATCAGATCCATAAACTTCGCGGTGCGTTCGACAAACCGAACGGCATCACTGTAAACTCATAGTGGCCGTATCGTGTCCAGAATGCCGTCTTCTCAATGTCTCCCTCCTTAATGGCTATCTGATGATACCCCGATCTGAGATCAATTGGAGAACACAGATGCTCCTTCAACTGATCGAACAGATCGTCAATGCGGGGTAGTGGGTACTTATTCTTCACTGTCACTGCATTCAGCTCTCTGTAGTCGATGCAGAGGCGGAGACTACCATCCTTCTTCTTCACGAAGAGGACTGGCGCTCCCATGGTGACACACTTGTCTTATAAATCCCTTATCTACAAATCTTTCATTGTTCCTTTAACTCAGTCATTTCTGCCGGAGCCATACGGTATGGTGCCTTGGCTATCGGTCCGGTACCAGGTAGCAGCTCAATGGTGAACTCTACCTCCCGAGTGGGTGGCATGCCGGGCAGTTCCCGTGGAAACAAGTCGGGGAACTCCGACACTACCGGTAAGTCGGGGTCGAACTTAGGGTCTCTCTCTATGTCCTGTACATAGCAGAGGTACACTTCTTCTTTTCTCCTCAATCCTTATACATTGCCATGGCGGTGATGATCTTAGTCGAAGGCTCTCTGGGCCTCTGGCGGTATGATATTGTTACCCAGACGGACTCCTGAGCAGCAATCTATGCTCGGCGTAGAGGATACGACCCTTGTGCCGCTCCAACCAGTTCATCCGAAGATAACATCAAATCCTAGCTCACTGAACTCAATAAAACTGACTGGAATGTCTTCTCCCTTAATTCTGACATGGCTCCTCGGTAGTAACGAGTGCAACGAACCTTCTCCTTAGACGGGAGCGTAACCGTGAAGTCGGGTAGCTCATCAGCGTCTAGCCCCAACCTGCTCGCGAAAGATGCCGAATAAAGGTATGCGAGGCCCCTAAGTCGAAGAGAACTGATGCCTCAATCCCATTAATCGGAAAGGTGCCGGTGAGGATAGTACCGCTGCGTCGGCCTGTGCCTCTGTAAGTATGCTTAGTGCACCTTCCGTACCGAGTCCATAACCTAATTGTGTTCATAAGCTTCATGAGTATTGATGGTATAACAAGAGTCGAAACAATTTATATGAACAACACTGTTATTTTATTCATAACCTCCTGTTTACAACATGTGCTTTAATCTTACATCTCATTCCTCATCTCATTCTAACATTACATGGCTAATATTGTCTAAAGGTTAGGTTTAATCTTCCTGGTCTCATGTGTGTCGCATTGATTACTGCTGACGGTGTTGTATTCAGCTTGATTCTCTTAATCCCATGGTATAACATCCTTGATTCTCCTCCCATAATTAATACATCTCCTGACTTAAGTACCAACTTATTCGCACGGTCCGCACGCTTCTGCTCGCCGTATAAAATCTCTGCATCATCCCCAATGGACCAAGACACTACGGTATCCCTCTTCGAGAGACTCCATTGTCTCGTCCTTATCCTGGTGTAGTCCAGTCGCCCATCCTTCTCGTAGAAGTTCCAATGCAAATGTCTGCTGGAATGTCTGGAATCGGTTCAGCTTCCAACTGCTGAGCGATTTCCACGACTTGTGTAATAATGGATGGAACTCTTCCGGTATTCCCGGTGGTGAGACTCCATCTTGCATCCCTGGTTTGGTAGTTCTTGGCATACGGATTCCAATCCTTGATTCCAATCCTTGCCTAAGCTCATCATTTTTAATTTCATCCTTGCTCCCCCTGGGTACTCCGTGTGTAAAACCTCCCGGTCCCATTCCTAGTTGATGGCATCTTCTGATGATGGCTATTTGTGCTTAGGTGTCAGGTATCCCCTTAATAAAATCATACCTGGCGGATAACCTAACATTGTTCGGTTGGAAAAGTCTATGGTTCGGGTCAGTGCACTCCGGTTAGGTGTAGATGGTATTGGGTAGCAGATGTTGAAGCTTCCTAAAGTGGTAGTAGGTTATATTTACTTAAGTTCTAATCTCATCTTCATTCTTACTTACTCAATTATTCACCCAAACATGCTGATAATGCGGTAAGAGGACCAATTTTATTACTAAGTGGCTAAGCGGTACCTAGCCTCGATGAGGGTTCAGGCTCATCGTCCCGGTCCACCAAGTGTAGTGTGGTCCCGACTTCGGGTCACCGTGGGTTCTTGTCTGAGCTTGCTGCACCTTTCTTCTGACCGTCGATCCAGCTCCCTGACGGTCTTGCCCTGCCCCTGGTATCGGGCCTATAGGCTCTGCTAGCAGGGTTCCGGTAGCACTCATATGCTCGGTGTCCGTATACCCCACAAAAGTTGCACTCCACCTTATTCCTCTTACAATCGAGCCGGGGTGGTCCTGTGACACCACCTACAGATGTAGCGTCGCTGGTAGCCACCACCGGCTCCCTTCTCAGTCTCAGATCCTGATCATTCACACTATCAAGACTAATATCTCAAACGGTTACTAATTGTTTCTTAACTCATTCAATACCAATCCCTTACCCTTTGGCGCCCTAGAGCGCAGGGGTGTAGCTGCGTAAGCATACGTCAACTTTAATGGCTCTTCTGGAGCCTTCTCCTTTTCCTCCTTCCCTTTTGGGTTCTGATTTTTCTGGGCCTGAGGCTGGTACTTCTGTTTCTTGTACCCCCTTGCCCTTGACTCTCCGAGCTCTTACCAGCATTCTTCCTCTTAACATTCTCCTCGTCCCTCAGCTGGACGGTTATCTCAACCTTAGCAGCGGCATGATAGCACTCCTGCTTTCCACAGTATTAGTCATTCTTATTTCTCATGATCTAAATTACTCATTTACTTACTCAATCTCAATCATTCTTATTACCTGCAAGGTAGTGTAACTCGTCGGCCCCATGCGTAGCGGAGTCGATGGCTAAGCCCGCCATAGAAGGGGTCCACCAGGATCTGGTATGAATATCCAAGTCCTGGCAGAAGACGGAGCAAGGCGGTGAACTCTGAGTAATACTCGTCCACCGTCATCTTGTCGGTCTGCTTAAGCGCATCCAACTGCAAGCGCTTCTTCGTCTGGACATGGGCGGGGTAGTACTTTCGCTCGTAGCAAGGCGGTGTACTGCTCCCAGCCGAACTCTGGATTGGCCACATGCTCGCCCTCACCAGCTTCCACCAATCGCCTGCCGCCCCCTTCAGATAGAAAGCAGCCAGACGCACCTTGATCCCAGCAGGGACATCAAGGGTCTCAAAGGCGGTCTCCAACTCGGAGATTTACGCCTCAAGCTTGGCGGGATCGGTCTCCCCCTTAAAGTGTGCGGGTGGAAGGTCTGCAAGACTCTTCACCCAATTTGGTTCCCTGGGTTGTGGCGGTGGAGGTGGTGCAGCCACACCAGGCTGATAGCCCATGTGCCCTAGTGCGGCAGCCACGATCTCGGCGATCGTCTGCCCACCCGGTATCCCTGAAGCATCGTCGCCCTGGCCACGACCTCGGCCTCCTCTAGGACGTCCTGCCATCTGAACAAGCATAACTTACATTAGATTCGCATCCACCACTGTTTTGGTTAACAAATTTATAACGTCCGTAGACGGCAAAGACGATCCACACTTATTAGTGGTCATCTGACTCTACTCACACTAACTTCTCACACCCTTAACCCATCACTTATTCCTTAACTTATATCCTAACTCGGTGGTTACTCATGTCCGGTATTTCTTGATCAGAGCATAACTACGCTCTGATACCACTTTTTGTAACACCCCATCCAAAGCCAATCGTGGTTATCGCAAAACTGAACACTTAATCGAATTCGTCGCAGCGGAAATAACAAACACCTGGACCTTGCCACGGTCTGATCGATAGAATATACCGGTCTTATCAATTACAACACTTATCCAAAATAAACAACCGACCCAAACATCACCATCTAAAACACCAACAACCAACCGAGTACAAGTATCTAAGTCATAATCACAACCTTACATCAGTTTAAATATAAACAGACGGGTGCACAAGCGCAACCCGTACTCAAAATACATCCCATCCTAAGTCTAACCGCTCCTACTCTCGTGGTGCGTCCTCATGGGCCTCTTACCTGCAAGTGTAAAAACAGCCCCCAAAGGGGGTCAGCACGAATGCTGGTACTCCCTCTCATGGCCCCCAAGCTAACGGGGCTACGACGACTAATTGTCGATAGCATGGAAATTGATTACATACACAAGCATGATATGAAGTGCAATAACAACAATCCACAAATGAACATACTTAGTTCACAAACAATGAACGGCACAAGCGTTCCCTTATCAAGTGGGTTAGTAACCCCCTCCTTAGTCCTGATTCCTTAACCTCAGTTCTTATCTTACCTTAATCTTAACCTCAACTTATTCTCAGTATACAAACCGTTCCTGGAAGGGAATGGTTGTAGCTTAATTCAAACCTGGGATTTAGGTGATCCCACCGCACCATCTTAATGCCACCTACCCTGGACGGGAGTCCAGCGTAGCTGAGCCGGCAACCGGCCCTAGGCTACAAGTCCGAAGACAAGTCCTTAAGCGGAGGGCGGATCTGATTCAGATACCGTCCCCCTTTCCTTAGCATGCATGACCGGAGTCAGTCCCGGGTTTCCTCACTCAAGTTCCAGTTAGAAGAAGTCTTAACACCATGTGCTAGCTAAGCCTTAACGGGCATTAACCAACAACCACCAAAACTTAACTCTTATTCTTAACTCAGTAAGTACTAACTTGGTTAGTAACAGTCTCAAGTCTCGTGGGTTAGTGCAAGAAAACACATACACAACGAGAACAAATATAACCGGTTGCATGCTTTATCTTGTCTTAGTCATAGCAATTAAACAGATAGCACACAAGCCGAGGGACACCTCGTTAGCAAGCAGGTCACAAGAAAGATTGTACCGTTCACCGTCGACGATCGTTTGGTTTATCTCCTTCCAATTCCCAATTCACCAATCCTAAAACATTCATTCAGTTTTAGGTTATTATTCAATTCAACTCAATACAATTACTTAGCCTCACTAGACATCAACTTTTACTCATTGTTTTTCACTAAGCCTTAAGGTTTTTAACTTAACTCCTATGTGTATCATTTCCTCATTATCTATTACACTTACTCTCCCACTTAATGACCATTACACCCACAAAACATGTCCTTAATAACCTTATAACATCAATACCTAATTATCCACATTCTTTCCTAACCTTAAACAAAGTTTTTGGTTAAAACAGTGGCATGTCCGAACTTGTGTCCGGACTTCCCAAGTTCGGATGCAAGCCGTGACTTAAAACTGAAAACAGACGCATGTCCGAACATGTGTCCGGACTTCGGAAGTTCGGACATGGGTCGAGGAAAATTCAAAGCAAAATCTCATGTGTCCGAACCTGTGTCCGGACTTCCGAAGTTCGGACACAGTTCGAGACTCTGAGAATTTTTACGCAACAGGGCCTGTCCGAACGTCCATGTCCGGACGGATGTTCGGACAAGCCAAAACACTCATTTTCTAAGCCTTTAAACACTTAACCAATTTTCACCAAACTTCTCCTAAAGCCTCATAATGTCTTCTAACATCATTTGGTACACTTACACCCTCATACAACATCCATAAAACTCATTTCTATCTCCTTAAACACTTACTCACTTCATACCAAATTCCTACACTTATGATACTTTCTCCTTGGTTTTCTAAGTGGTGTTTCATACCTATGATAACCACTATGCCAATAATGTTTCCTCACCACTACAACATCATCTCCAAAGCATCTTTTCTTACACTTTGCAAGGTTTTCCTTAAATTCTAAACTCTAGTTTCTACCTAAACCACCTAAAAGTTTTATGCCCTTTTACATCAAACTTACTAAAGTTTCCTAGCTTCTTTTATCAACATTTACCTAAGTCCTAAATACCCAAGTACATACTTTTGATTCCTAAATCCTTCATGGTGATACCTAAGTCATTATAAGTCATTAAACACCTTAATCTCACCCTTTTTCATCAAGACAACCTCTAGAACTGCCTAGTACTTCCCTAGTCATTAAATCCCCTTAGAACATCTTAAACACTTAAGTTCTCCTTTAAATTTTGCCATGGGTTCTCTAGTATATAGTACATCCTAACACTTGGTTTTTTTCCATCAACCAACCAATATCACTCAAATTCTCATCACAACACCTTAACGCACAATTTACACCAACACTACACCACATCATCATATAGTGTATAAACTTAAATGCTAGGCACTTAGGCCCTTAAATGACAATAATCTTAACCACTGAATTTCCACATATATTTGCCTTTAACCTGCGAATACACACAACAAGGCTCCCATTGAAATAAAATGCTTCTTGTAATTCACCTTGATATTCTTAAACTATCTCTTTTTCCTCATTTGCTCCTTAGTCACAAGTTCACAATCATGATCATTGTTTCTCCTAGGTCATATATAGCCTTTTTCTAATGTAAACTCTACACTAAACTCATCACATATCTAAATCCCATTCCCTTAAACAATAAAACACCTTAAGGTAAGTAATTTACCTTGTTCTTTACAAGCTTTAAAAGCTTTCTTCCTTAGGTTTTTCCTTGCTCAATCTCGGTCACCAATATATATACCCTTGCCAATGTTCTAACCAATATCCAATGACTCCAATCAGTACTAGATAATACATTAACCCTAAGGAACAAACCCTAGGTTAAAAATGTGCTTTAAGGTATTAAGGTGATTGTTTTACCTTGGTTTCTCAAGACAAGCTTGGATATGAACAAAAGGACTCCTCTTCCTTTGAAGAGTAGAAAACAGAGCTAGAACAAGGATTAAAATGAAGCCTCATGAGCATGCATTTTCGGTCAAGAAGAAAAGTGATGGAAACCTAGATTTTCTTACACTTTCTTTACCTTAAGAGAATGGAGAAGCCAATGGAGTCTCCAAACTTGAATTTCCTCCTCTAATGGTGGTTTGGCTTGGCACCAAAACAAAGCTCTTGAAGTTTTGAAAAGATAGAAAGAGAGAGCTTGAGCTAACTAAGAGGAATATGTAATTTGTTTTGGTTTTGGAGCTAAAATGAGTAAGTAGTGTACAAGGAAGGTGGAGCTAGCATGGGGTTGTTTCACGTTAATGGAGAAGGGAGAGAGCTTGAGAAATCGTGGGAACAAGAGAGAATGAAGAGGTGAGGAGAGAGGTGAGTAAAATGAGATATTTATGTATAAAGTAAATAGTAGTTTCTACTTTATCCTATAATTTCCTTTCTTATTTGCTCATGTGGTGAATCATCACCTTAAAAACTGGCCACCCCGTTTAATTAGGTTAGTCATGGTCTTGTTTGACCAACTAAATAAACTAAAACTTACTTTGACTAATGTCTTAAACTAGCACTATTTAGTTACTATTCACTAAACAAGGCACATTGTTGTGAAATTTTTTGATTTCCCATTAATTTAGACCTCCTAATGTGATACTAATTAGTACACATGTTAATTAAAGAGTAATGATGGACATTTAGCCACTCAAAACCCATTTACAAGACAATTTTTCAAAAATGTGCTTTAAGAGTCCTTAAAGCACATTTTGTGTTTTAACTTGTTTTCACGCTTGGTTTTCTTTGGTAATTGATTTAAAATTACCATTAGGATATTACTAAGGTCTTATTACAATATTTGGGTACTCACCCAAGTCTCTCCAAGCTTAGAGCACGTTTTTGCTTAAACTGCTCTTTTGGTGTTTCCTTATATTTTCTTTGATTAGAAATGTTTCTTAATGTTTCCAAGGCATTATTTAGCCTCCTTATAACTTAGTTTATCATTTAAACACCATATCTAAATTTGGGGTATTTCAATCTACCCCCCTTAAAAGAACTTTGTCCCCAAAGCCAGTCTTAACCCACTTGTGAGATATTGTCCGCTTTGGGCCACAGCCCGTACGGATTTGTTTCTGAGGGTGATGTACTCACACCACTCAAAACGCGTCTCACAAGGGGATAGTATCCCCACACCTATATGGCGTGTTCGTGCTCTCTCCCGATCGATGTGGGAGGTGACCCTTATACTGGGTATCACACTCTACCCCCCTTGGGAGCCCAGCGTCCCCGCTGGCACACCGACCTGGGCCTGACTCTGATACCAATTGTAAAGCCCAGTCTTAACCCACATGTGAGATATTGTCCGCTTTGGGCCACAGCCCGCACGGATTTGTTTCTGAGGGTGATGTACTCACACCACTCAAAACGCGTCTCACAAGGGGAGAGTATCCCCACACCTATAAGGTGTGGTTTGTGCTCTCTCCCGATCGATGTGGGAGGTGACCCCTATACTGGGTATCACACCACCACATTAAAACAGCCGAGAGTTTGAACCAGGTATAGGTCCAGGACTTAGGTTGAGGACAAGGTCCCGGACCACCCTAAAAATGGTGTATAAGCTTGGAAAATGTTAGGTAATGATGGCGATTGATAAGTATTGATATTATAAAGTTATTAAGGGCATTTTTGGTGGGAATTAATGACAATTAAGTGGGTGAATAAGTATAAGAGACAATGAGAAATGATGCACTTAAAAGTCTAAGTTAAAACTGTAAGGACTTAGTGAGTATTAAATGGTGAACAATGGTGGATAAGTAGGTTAAGTAAGTTGGGGAGTTAAGTAACTAATAACCTAAAACTGAATGAATGTTTTAGGACTTGTGAATTGGGACCCGGAAGGAGATTAAACAAGCAACCACCGACGGTGAACGGTACAGTTCTTCTTGTGACTGCTTGCTAACGAGGTGTCCCTCGGCTTGTGTGCTATTTGTTCTTGTGTGCTCACTAAACAAGATAAAGCATGCAACCGGAACATTATGTTTATTGTATTGTTGTGTGATGTTAGAAAACTAACACAACTTACCGTGAGAACCTACTAACCAACGTTTAGTAAGAAATTGTGTAAGGCTAAAGAACACTCCCTAATATTAGTTTGTTAAAAACCGAAAGAGGTTTAACCAACAAACATTGTCTTAAGACTTCTACTAACTGGTACTTGGGGGGAGTGAGGAACCCGGGACTGACTCCGGTCATGCATGCTAAGGAAAGGGGGTCGGTATCTAAAGCAGATCCGACTTCCGCTTAAGGACTTGTCTTTGGACTTGTTGCCTAGGGTCGGTTGCCAGCTCAGCTATATTGGACATCCAGTCCAAGTTAGGTGGCATTAAGATGGTGTGGGGGGATCTAGCCTACATCCCCGACAATTTAAGAATGTTGTTTATTGCCGGTAAGTGACCTGCTGCTGGCTAGGGTTAACCAAGCCCTACGAAAATAAACAATGAACTAAGGGCTAACCAGTTTTATTGAGAGAACGGTTGGCATATATAAGATAAGTATGAGATAAGTTGCAACCATTCCTATTTAAAGGATGGTTTGTATTATAAGACTGAGATAAGCTACATCCGTTCCTGTTTAAAGGATGGTTGTTTTCTAAGACTAAGTTAAGGACTAAGATTGAGGTAAGATAAGATTGGATGAGAATAAGAGGGAACATAACTTAAGGAGTGAAATAATTGATTCACTAATTAAGGGAACGCATAGTCGTTCATTGTGTTTGAACTTTGATTGTTCATAATTGGTTTGTTGTTTATTGCACCTTCTATTATGTTGTGCATCTAATCAACCTCCATGCTATCGACAATTAGTCGTTGTAGCCACGTTAGCTTGGGGGCCATGAGAGGATCGTACCAGCATTCGTGCTGACCCCCTTTGGGGGCTGTTTTTACTACACAGGTGTACGACAGGAGGCGGCCGTCACGAGAGTAAGATGGGTACAAGCGTTACGGGTTAAGTGTGGCCTACGAGTTGTGCATGTACACTCGTATGGCATTTTGAGTTAGTAAGATGTATAGGATGTGAGGGGACTGTAAGAAGGTTATGTATTTGGTTAAGACTTGTAAGTACTAATGTTCGGTATATTCTGTCAATCAGACCGTGGCAAGGTCCTGGAGTGTATTGAATTCCGCTGTGACGTTTATATATATGTTGTTAAGTTGCGAAACCACATTTGGATTGAGATGGGGTGTTACACTTTATTTACAAATCACCCCATAATTTATACCATGTTATATACCATATAATATAACATTTTTAACTTATAAAATGGTACAACCTATGGTTATTTTTATTTAAATACCGAACAGACCTATATTCTATTCTAAATTATTTTCCAGCCCCTTTAACTTTCCAAATTTATAATTTAGCCACATATATAATGTTATGTCATATATATCATATATTATAACATTTTAAACCTTAATATAAATAAACCTATGGTTATATAATATTTTAAATTTGCGAACAGACCCAAAACTGTTCCAAAATATTTTTCAACCCACCAACTTTCTATAATTACCATATGACCCACTTTATAACATATAGTTTTATAATATCATTAAAACTATATATTATACACATATATTATTAAATACTCTTATATTATTCCAAAAATCACCAAATTTTACCCAAGGGTTATAATTACCATTACTAACCCATATACTTTCGGTATTTGCATTTACTTATCCAAAGTGTCACAATGACATAATAACTATATATTATACATATATAGTTTATTTTAATTCCAAAATCAACCCAATAAATTACTAAAAATCCCTAATAGCCCATGGGTGTTTATAATACCATTTTACACCCTTAACTTTCGGTAATAACATATATACCACATATGTTATAAAAATGATACAATTAAATACTTATCTAATTATAACCTTAAATAAGTTATTTAACTTATCTAATTTGGTCAAAGCCTACCATATGTCAAGGTTGACCTCCTTAATTTGCCTTGACCATTAATTCCCATATATTACGGTTTGTACCCATATTTCCTAGAAATTACCATTTAACCCCAAAACTTTATAAAATCTTATAATTTAGATTTTAAATCCTTTTAACCTCTAATGTTCAGCTTTATTAATATATGGCCCCCAAATTTAATTTAATTATGGCTTAACCCCTTATATTATGCGGTAATATATATATATATATAACCTAAACTTAATTAAAACCTTAAAAGTACACAAATAAAATGGCCTAAAGTACATGGCCTTATTTCAAAAATTAGCTTATAAAATAAATTACACATAAATGCCCAAAAATGCATTAAACTCTCGGCCTCACCATATAGTTTTCCATATTTACCAATTTTCCACATAATGTCTTAAATTTGACAATTATGTAAATTAATTACTTTTATAAATTTACTAACCCATTCCTTAATCCCCTAAGGTCAAAATATGACCTTTTATATCTTGTTCACTCACTGCAATCATATATATATATATGTATGTATAAACGCATATTAATATACCAAGTGAAGGTTTAAGTGATTTATACCTTATTTTTGCCAAGATTGGGCCTTGTTTGGCCACGGCTGCTTAGGGATAATTTTTCCACAGCTTAATTTACATGTTTTCAAACAGCAATTAAGGCATGATTAGTCTCCAAACAAGAGCTAACCATTAGAAGTGTTTAATGTATATTTTCAAGGTAAAATTTACCTTAGAATACCAAGGCAAGCAAAGATGATCTTCAGCCTAAATTTACAGAAGATAAAGAGCATCAAAAGAGCTACTAAAACCAGGTTTAAAACCGGTACAACTCAGATTAGAAGATGGCTAATTTTCACCTTGATTAAGATGCCAAAAATGGTGTTTTTGGCATGGATTTGGCTATTCCTTGAAGCTCGTGATATACCAACTGAATAAGCATGTTAAGAAGAAGATTATTAGCCTAAGAAATCAGGTTTTTCAACCGGAAATGAAAGAGATGAAGAGATAAGTGCTTAAAGCACATTTTTACCTTAAAAGATCAAGATTAGAACTTCCCTCCTTCTTCCCTTGTTACAGCCTAGAATCACTCTTATTTTAACCTCCAAAACAACCTAGAACCATGGATGGAAATGGTTGATGTTTAGCTCCATGGAAAGAGGAAAGAAAAGTGAAGAGAATGAACATAAAATGGCTTAATAAGCTTACCTAGATCAATTTGTGTTCTTCTCTGAAATTGGACAGCAGCAGGCGTCAATGGAGGAAGAAAAGAGAGAATGAAGCTTGTTGGAGTTGGCTTGGAAAGAAGGTAATGAGAAAAGAAAACTAGTTTTGCTTTTTATGTCATTTAATGCTACTTTAGTGCATAGTACTTGGTGACTCATTAGGAGATATTTGTGTTGGCTAAATGGATGAATATGACAGTATAGGTGGGCGGCAATGGGTGGTCAAGTCAATGGATGACATTTGACCATGGTTAAGTTAAGTAATTAAATGTTATTTTTGGGTACTATTCACCTAAAATCACCCATTTTGATTTTATTATTAAACTTTGATTTAGACTTTATAATATAGTCTATCATGTCACATTAATGATATAAAGAATGTAATCTAGTCTTTAAAGTGACAAAAAGTCAATATCTTAGAGCTCATACACAAAAACGTGTTTTAAGGTGTTTTAGTGCACATTTTGTGTCACAAGGTGTTTCTGAGCTTTGTTTTCTTTGAGAACGGTTTCATTGTGTTCCTTACATGATAATTGATCTTAGGAATCCAATTTTATATCAAATAGAGGTCATAAGACCTTTAAGGTTTCTTAGAGCACATTTTTGCCCTCATTTACTTTTAAGCATGTAAATGCTTGTTCTTTGTCTTGGAGTGTTGTCCAACAATATTAGTACGTTCATTTATGTGTTATAATGCTTAGGACAAAATTTTAGGTCCTAAGGAGTTCATTTAGGTATGTATTTACCCTAAACAGTCAAAGGGTGCAATATCTTGCTTTGTGTTGACCATTGATGTTCTTAATTGACTTTTAAGGCATGTTTAGGCCTTAATTAGTTTGATTAGATGTTTAATCCATGTTTTATTAGTTTGGGGTATTTCATATGCGGGCTTGTAGCCCTCTGAATGATCGGTGTGCCGTATTGTATATGTAGTGGTATTTGAGGTTAAGTAGACCTTGATGGTTACTATGTAGACTTGTGAGGATTGATTGTATTTTGGTTTCTACATTAGTAGACTTGGTATATTGTATGGTAAGTATTGAGCAATGTAGTGAATGGAGAATTGTATGGACTCGTTTAGAAATTGAAGTGTGAATTGTATTGTTTGTACTCGGGTATTCCAGTCCATCAAACCGATGCTGTAATGGAAGTAGGCCTTGTTAGTCACATGGGTGGCTAACGGCATTGTATCACCCGCCGTTGTGTAAGGAATTAACCGCTGCGTATGTATGGAGGTACGAGATGATTAGACGGTAATGACGAGATTAGCGGTAGGGGTGTTACATGCAACTTACGAGTTGCTCTTTCTGGTGTGGAGTGGGTTTTTTGTGGAGCTTCCTTTTGGATTGTGGCACGTTTGGAGGCACGAGTTGCACGAGTTATGCAACTCGTTGTGGCAGTACAAGGATTTTGGTTTTTTGGATCTTTAGCTTTGGAGTGTTTGGTGGCAATTTTCGGAGAAGGATTTTGAGAGGACATTGTTGGTTTTTCTGTGGTGGTAGGAGTTAGAAGTAATTTGGGTTTGAGAATTTTTGTTTTTAGTTAGGTGGTGAAGTTTAGGGAAGTAGAGGCTTATATAGTTTACCTCTTCATGTTGCAACTCCCCTTCATATGTTACCCTGCGCACAAGTTGATCTTCTAATTCTTTGGAAAGGCAAGGGGGCGGTGATTCTCTGTGTGGTTCTGTCAGCCGCATGTCGGCCACTTACACTGACAAAGCTTCCTTGAGGACAGCCTTCTTCTTTGAGCGGAGAGTGGATTTGGGTGCCATGTTTGATCGAAGGATTTTCTAGAATTTACGAACTTTTTGCTAGAGACTTCTTAGAGTGGTTGTGAGGCAAGGAATTTTTCGCACAAGAGCTCTCTAGAGTGTTTGTAAGGAAGGAGAGAATTTGCTTGAATGCTTAGAGAGTTTAGAGAGTAAGGGCAGATAACGTGATGAGAGCAGGACTCCCATCGCCCTTTTATAATTATCGAGTAACGGTCGGCGACCGCTCCTCGTCCTCTCGCTGACATATCCCAACGGTACTATTCATAACGGGTAGCGGTCGCGACGGTTGTCTTCGACCCGTTACATTTTTCCCTTTTATATCTGTTGCACTGTCTCTAATCTATCCTTTTGTTGAAATGCCGACATATATGTTTCAAGTAGTCGTTTGATATGTTTTCCATGCATTTAGTTGTTCGTTGACTGCTGAACGACTAGTTTAAAGGTGTTTCCCACGTGTCGGTAACCGATCGTGGGAATTAAAAGACAGCCTAATCATGTTTAATGAATATCATTCCCAGATTATGAACAATCTTGTTGAATCTTTCTCCACTTAATGGCTTAGTAAAAATGTCAACAAGTTGGTCTTCAATAGAAATGTACTTTAAACCAACTAATTTCTTTTCACAACAATCTCAAAGAAAATGATGTCTAATGTCAATATGCTTGGTATGAGAATGATGTACATGATTTTTGGAAATAGAGATGGCACTTGTATTATCACACATAATTGGCAACGTACCTGTCTTGACTCCATAATTATCACTTTGTTGTTTGAGCCATAAGAGTTGAGCACAACAGCTTGTCGCGGCTATGTATTCAGATTCAGCAGTTGAGATTGCTACACTTTGTTGTTTCTTTGATCCCCATGCGATCAAATATGATCCAACAAAGAATGCTGTCCCTGACGTGCTTTTTCTATAAGTGATAGATCCTCCATAATCTGCATCTGAAAAACCTATAATATTACAATTGGTAAGTTTTGGATAAAAGAGACCAAGGTTCATGGTCCCTTTGAGGTAACGTAGAATTCTTTTTACGATTGTGAGGTGACTTTCTCTTGGATTTGCTTGAAACCTGGCACATAAGCAAACACTATATATAATGTCAGGTCTACTAGCAGTTAAATAGAGTAGAGAACCAATCATCTCCCTGTATGATCGCTGGTCGACCGGTCGGTCACCAGTCGTGATGCCCATTTTTGTGCCAACTGTCATAGGTGTGTCAAATGGTTTGCATGCCTCCATTCCAAATATCTTTAGCAAATCCTTGACATACTTTTGCTCGGATAAGATTGTCCCTTCGTCATCTTGCTTGACTTGAAGTACTAAGAAGAACTTTAATTCTCCTAAATCACTCATCTCAAATTCCTTTTCATCAAGGCTTTAAACTTCTTGCAATATTTCTCACCAGAGGCTCCAAAGATTATATCATCAACATATACTTGCACAATTAAGAAGTCCCTTTTGTTGTTGTAAACAAACAAGGTTTTATCCACCTTTCCTCTCTTGAATTGGTTTTCTAAAAGATAGGAGGATAGATGGTCGTACCATGATCTTGGAGCTTGTTTTAGCTCGTAAAGAGCTTTGTCAAGCTTGAGTACCATCTCTTTTCCTTCTTGAGTCTCAAAACCTAGAGGTTGTTCAACATACACTTCTTCCTTGACATACCCATTGAGAAAGGCACTTTTGATGTCAAGTGGAAGAGTTCGATTCCTTTATGTGTAGCAAATGCAATTAGTAATCTGATGGACTCCATCTTTGCTACTGGAGCAAAGGTCTCTTGGAAGTTTATCCCTTCTTGTTGATGATATCATTGAGCTACCAGACGTGCTTTGTTCCTAACAACTTCTCCCATCTCATTTAGCTTGTTTCTAAAGACCCATTTTGTGTCAAGTATTCCTTGATGTGAAGGACGAGGCACAAGATGCCAGATTCAATTTCTTGCATTGCTTTAATCCAGTCTAAGTCTTGAAGAGCTTCTTTTATATTTTTAGGATCAATGGGTGAGACTGTCGTTGAGAACTAGAAGATCTTGAGCTTATGCTTTGTTTGAATTCCTTTAGAGATATCTGATATGATGTTCTCCAGTGGATGATTTTTGTATAGAGTTTGAGATTGATGAATGGTTGATGGTGATAGAGGATCTTCAACATCATTGATCTCTTCATTGACCTGTTGTTGACCAATCGTTGACCTGTCGCGCAGGTTTTCCTTAGTTGGTGATTCATCTTTGGGATTATCTGTGTGATCTTGATCAGCTAGATTAAATCCAAGTTCTTCATCTTCTTAAGATTCCTTGACCTTGTGAACTTCAGCCTCATCAAAAACCACATGTACACTTTCTTCCACCTTCAATGTCCTTTTGTTGTAGACTTTGTATGTCTGGCTCCTTTCAGAGTACCCAAGGAAGATGGCCACATCACTTCTGGCATCAAATTTTCCTAAGGGATTCTTTTCATTGTTGTGACATAACATTTACAACCAAGATCCTGAAGTGACTTATGTTTGGTTTTCTTCCCTTGATTAGCTCATAGGGTTTTTTTGAGGATAGGCCATATGAGCATTCTATTTGTGATGTAGCATGCAGTCGCCATAGCTCTCATAGGTCCACATAAGTCCATGTGAAGTAATTCAAGTGGCTTAGATGTACTTACTAAGTTCTTTGATTTGAAAGAAGTCTTAGTTTGCTTGCTTCTAACACATGTATCACAAAGATTGGTCTCAGATTCTTTAATCTCAAGGAGACCTCTTACCAACCGTTTCTTGACAAGCTTTCTTAACAAGAAAATGCTAACATGCCCTAGTCTCTTGTGCCATAGTGTGGAGTCATCTATTGAAGCAGTTTAGCATGGAAGGTTTGGACTGTCAATATCCTCCAAACTTGTTACATAAACATTTTTCCACCTTTTCCCTTTAACAACTCTTTGCCATTGTCCTGACTTACTATGATACAATGTGTAGAATAGAAGTGAACTGAATTGCCTTTGTCACATATTTGAGATACGCTGAGCAAATTGAATTTTAAACCATTAACTAAATTGACATTATCTATGACATAGTCTGAGGTAAAACCAACCTTACCTTCACCGATGATTTTTCCTTTCTTGTTATCGCCAAAGGAAACGGTCCCTTGGCTTCTTGTTTGAGTGAGAAGAACTTCATCTTGTCTCCTGTCATGTGTTTAGAGCACCCACTGTCGATGTACCAGCAGGGGTCCATTCCCACTCGATTCTGCACTTAACAAGTTAGCGTTGTGGGGTTAGGGTCCATAGAAAGGTTGAACCCATTTCCACCATCAATCATTGTTCAAAAATCATTTTTGACTACCCATTTTAGTCCCATTTTCTGGAGTTGCCAATGCCTCATCAATCACGTTCTATAGAATTTGGCTACATAATGACCAGGTTGTCTGCACAGATGGCAGACACCTCTACGACTGGTCCCTGACTGATACCCGACCTTTCGTTTGTTTCTCCATATGGGTGTCCTAGATACAACTTCTAGCTTCGCATGTTTTTCATTGACAATGGTAGTTATTTTTCTTTTGAGCTAAGTGCAGCAATCAGTTCATCTATTTCAGGTTGTTTTCCTAATTTCATCTTTTCATGAGCATAAACTCACTATAATCGATTTGCAATTTCACGAGTGCCTTCTTCAGATTTTCTACCTTATCCTTATCGGAGTTTTTCTCCAATTTCTCATTTTCTTCTAAAAGTTCCTTGTTTTCATTTTCCAATGCCCCTTGTTGATCAACTAGTATAAGAGAAAACTTTAAGTCCAGGAAGTTCAGCCTTTAGAATTTTCTTTCTAAGTTTAGAGTAGTTTACCTTGTTTTGATCTTCTTCTTCTTATTCTGACGTGTCTTTATCTTGCGCCATCAAGCAAACTTCCTCAAGGCATAGGTGAGCCTTCCCACCCTCCGAGGGATCACTATCTGAGGTTTTATCGTTGTCGCTTAGCTCTAGGTCTCCCCATGCAGCAACAAATGCTTCTTTCCTTGGTCCTTTGTTGAACGACCTTCGGACAGGTTTCCTGACCTTGTCGTTGTCCTCTCGGGATTGTTAAGGACATTCTTTGATGTGATTCCCTCGCTTTGAGCACCCAAAACACCTGTCATTGTTCTTTTTGCGATGATCATCGGTCTCCTTGGGCTCTCTTCATTTCCTCATATTGTTTGTATGAACTTTCGAAAGTACCTCCTAGCATAGAGGACCATCTCGTCGTTGTCTTATCCTGTCTCGGAGTTTTCAGCTACTTGAAGGGCTATGCCTTTTCCCTTTTCTTTTTTTGAGTTTTCTAAGTTTTGTTGATGTACTTTTAACTCAAACGCCATTAGGGAACCTAACATGTCTGCCAAAGACATCTTAGATAGATCGTGGACTTCTTACATGACATTGACCTTGCTGCCGAAGGAGGTAGGAAGAGATCTAAGGAACTTCCGAATTTGATCCTCGTTCGAGATAGTTCTTCCAAGCACCAACATTTCATTGATCAGCTTGGTGAACCTTGTATGCATTTCAAAAATGCTCTCCTTTTCTTCCTTCTTGAATAGCTCCCAATGAGTGAGCAACAACTCAATGCGAGTCTTTTTGATCTCATCTTTCCCTTCATACGTGAATTCAAGAGTTTTCCAAATCTCTTGAGCTGTTTTAGCTGAGGCTATTTTGGAATATTGCTCAGGTAATATTACACAGTGTAGAATCCTTACGACTCGAGCATTGAATACCAACTTCTTGATTTGATCATCCGTCATGCTATCAACAGATATGTCTTGTCCTTGAGCATTTTGGAAGGTATATTCACCTTGTGATATAACCCTCCACATCCTTGGATCATCAGACTTGATGTGAAACTCCATTCTATTCTTCTAGTTAGTGTAGTTATCTTCATTGAAAAGTGGTGATCGGTTTGGTGCAGAACCTTCTTCTGATTCTAGTAGGCTCGCGTGAGACATTTTGATTTTCTTCCAAAGCAGTTAGCTTTCTAGAAGAGACCTGCTATGATACCAATTGAAACTAGCTAGCGCTCCTGATGCGTCCCCGATCGGTCGTGGACGTATCGTGGACTCAAATAAACTTAGTTGGTAAAGGAAAGACACATAATAAACATAAACTGGAAACTCCATTTCGATTGAGAATTTACACAGAAATTCACTTAATCTCCCCTGCCCTGACACATGGACTCCGGAACAGTTTAGGACTTTATCCCAAAGTCCTCTACCCTCTCCTGACAGCCGGCCTACGGTTCCCCAACCACTCCCTGACTGATCAGTCAACCAGTTTACAAAGTGTTGTCACACAACTCCAATCCTAACCAGCTTACCAACTCTCTAGCCTTTACACACACTTAAGTCTGACTCACACTTGTCATGATTATCTCTATCTTCTTCTCTCTTGTACAAGCTTACATTCATACGAAATAAATGCAAGTATATATACGGTTTAGTTAAGATGTAACTACCGTCCTATAAGCTTGTAAAGTTAAGGAGTCTATTCCACTTTCGACCTATCACATAACAACCACACTAGTATTGTAGAGAGGCTTCAACTTGATCTAGAGTTGTCGGAACACGTGTCACCTTGCTACTGGACACGTTGGCGGCAGCTTTCTCGATTGGTCAAGCACCACTTGTGTGCCCCACTTGTCTAGTCTATTCTGGCTCATTAATGCTCATAAATGCTCCTTTGGACTTCATTATGGCTATGTAATCGTTCGGATAAGTATACCTTTACTTATCTTGTCCATTTGCACATTAATGAGTTATATTATTGTCGTGTGCTAGTTGATAGTGTGAATATGTGAGCCTGCATAGATATGTTGATCTTCTTGTAGTCTTTGCCTTTGATTTACACCTGAAGCATAAGAGATATCTTCGTGTGGTGCCTGACTTCTTGTGTGTGCTAGAAGTTCTAGCGTGAGCTCTCCTAGACAGGTGCCCGACTGGTTTGGCACATGTCGTGAAATGAGTGCGCTTGCAACCTTGCATGCTAAGCCACTCTTTTGCATGTCTATCTGAATCATAAAGCTTGACAAACATGTTAAATACACAACACAAGGTTCGCTATCATCAAAAATAAAGGATCTTCACTTAACACTAACAGTCTCTTAATACCGTCTAATCGTCGTACTTAACTAATCCAATCACAGCGGAAATAAAGGGTATCACATACTAATGATGTTACCGCTCTCACTAGTCCATACGAGTGATAAAGCGTCAAACTTTAAATACCAAATATAATTACGAAACATTACCACAGTGATCACAAGAGATAGATAGTAGCTTACAGTTCTTAATACAATCCGTAATACAACCATACTCATGAGCAATCTAGTGAATATAATACAACCTCGGTATAACAGAATCTGAGTCCAAAACCATACAACGTATATAAATCCTAAAAAGTATACCGCTAATCCTCTGCATTGGTAATCAGCTACAACCCTGCATAATTGTTTTGTATTGTATGGAATCTGCCCCGGCTGAGTATGTTACTATGTAACTGTCATGGCCCCTCAGTTAATTGGTCGAGAGCATGTTGTTCATTTTACATGCAATACCGTTTACTTAATAAAAACTGTAAAGTAAATCATAGTGCAACCAACCATACAATAAATACACATAACACATGCTTTTCACATAACATATCACAATTCAAATAATCACACTAAACATCGAGGCGAATAATACGATAGTTATGAATATAAAATTTATCTCGTTTCTTGATCTTTAAGATACACAATTCTGTTCACCAATTATACGAGCTCATTAACTTTTCATTTTAATGTCTAGTTGAGAAACATCTCATGCCTAATGACAATGTCTCGTTAAATAAAGACGTGTCTCTATACTATACCCCTATATTCAGCGGGTCACCAACGGCAGTAGCCACCTCCAAGAGCGGAGTATCTAACCAAAAAACATCTGGGATCGTGGGAATTTATATTGAAAGAGTAGGACCCGTATGCGGACATCCTCTCAATAGGTTGTGATCACAGCGCGCACCAAGAGCCAAATCCCCTTTGATTTCTCCATACACTTCCTTCATATACAAGTCATTAATCATTATGTTCTCTTAATCTATACCCTAAGTCTCAACTTAGGTCTCAGTGTATAACATTCCGAATGTGTGCCATCAAGGACTAATACCTAGTATCCCTAGGTGATTCATACCATTCGAATGTGAATATAATAAGAGCGGTTTTTTATCGAACTGATGCTCTACATCTAAGTATGTACTTAGAAGTCTTGGATAATATAACTCATTATTATCTTATTAGACTACGTTTAATACTACGTCTCTTATCTTAATATATAAGATAGCATTGCTGAGCCTTAGTTCGGTTTATAAATACGAACAATTAATATTGCATAACATAGCAAAAATTCGGCAACAATATAATATACCACCATGCATATTATTTCACATAATCAAGCAATTAATCTTGTCACAGATTCACACAAATTCGAATTGAGGAAACCCTCAGAGACAATCGGATCACATAACAACATACCGTTCACCGACGGAGTATGTGAGGAAGTCCCATCTTGGGTCCACACTCTATCGAAGATCTAGAATACGCATAACACTATGTATTAATATCCTATGATCTTAACTATATCCGGTATTTCGGAATAAACGCTAACCACCCCCCGTAATTACCCCGTGATTAACTAATCATAATTACTCGGTTTTCGAATGAGGTCTGGATTAGTTAAGTCGATACTTTAATCCACATATTAATATTATTGTTGTATCACTTACAACATAGGATTAAATCCTTATAACTTATCTCATTTAATCATAGGTTATATATATATATATATATATGAATATTGATATGTATGAACATATAGTTTTGTCACTATATGTTAGTGGTACATTTGACCTTATAATGTTTATTCCTTTTATAAGTCTCTTCTTACTTATGAGTTTGTCAAGCTTGAGCATCCTTGGTCAATGGAGTTCACTAGGTCAATGTAGTTGACTTGACTAAGGTATTCAAGTCAATATTTCTATATAATTCATAATTTAATTCCTTTGAATTATATATAATTATTTTAATGTCCAACTTTCCATATCTTTAACTGTAGACCTTTATGTCTAATGTTTTATAATATGATTTTAACATATATTAAGCTCCTCTCTTAATATTTTAATCATATCTATATTACATAATTATAATATACCATACACCCTCATTATTTCATGTGAACTTCTTCCTTAAACTTGTACTAACTCCACTTAGCTAGTATTTAACCTTATATTTGATGTCACATCATGACATTCCCAATCATATAATAAAATTCATTTCTAAGCTATATATATTCTCGCATTTGACCCTAATCTTCCATAAATTACATTCTTGTCACAATTTCCTTTATGACATTACAACCTTACTCTAAACACCTTATATTATAACATTTACTCTCTTATTTAATTATAACCTAAAGTTTCCACTATGGTTTTTTAATTTCCGAACAGACCTCTATGTTTTCCATATTCCTTTCACTCACCACAATCTTTTGTATGTTTAAAATTTGACCACACTTATGATTATAATCTTAAAATTACATCCTTAAACTTTATATTATACAATACTTATTATTCTAACTCCAAAAATCAACCCAATTTCTTCCAAAATATCATACCAGACCCTTGCTCTGTTTATATCCGCATTATAGCCCATATATTTTCATATTTTACAATCTAACCCCATAAGTTTTACAAAACCTACATTTAACTTCTAAACTTCATTTAATTGCTATTTTGGTTATTTCTTCACCTAACTTGGTCAACACTCTTTCATTATCAAAGGTTGACCACTAAGGTACATCCTTGACCATAACTTTCTCATAATTATGGTTTTACCCTATATTTTTCCTAACGTTTTCATTTAAGTCCTTAACTTTACTGAAACTTATACTTTACATCTAAAATTAATTTAAATCATAAAGTTTGGCTATTATACAATTTACACTCCAAATAATATTTATTTACACTAATACACTCAGATAGCACTCATTTGTTCACTAGAACATTCCTTAAGTTATTAAACACTTTAAATCATTTTTGACATTAATCTCCAATTAATATTACCTAACCCTTAGGTATTTGCATCCAAAATCTCATAGGTGTTTTAACACTCTTAATAACCTCTTAACAGCAGGTTTTCGCACCAAATCATAAACTAACCAAATGCTTAAATCATAAAGCATTAAAAGTACTTAAACATTTAAAAACTTGGCCTAATCATATGGCCTTATTTAAAACCTCAACATAACTTGAAATTACACATAAATTATCTTAACCACACAATCTCTCACAGATTTTTACCATCTTTACCCAGAATTTTATGGTAATTACAAAAATCACCCCACAATCTTTTAAACTTAACAAGTAAGTCATTAATTCACTTAAGTGATTATCCAAGGTTGACCATATGATTCCCTAGCCATTTTCAGGTCAATATTGACCATTTCTCCCACCTAACTCTCGGTCAAATTTGGCTAAACACAATAAATTACCTTAAAGCATAGAATGGTGTTTGAAGAGTTTACCTTCAAATTTGAAGCTCAAAATCATATTTCCTTTACGCCACTTTCGGCTCTACATATCAATATAGTGATAGATTATATTTTTACACAAATCTAAAGCTTAAGTGGTGATTAACAAAGTCTAGGGTTTAGATTTTCTCTTACCCTTCAAAATGTGACTTTTTGAACTTGTTTTCCTTCCCTTTGCTCTCGGCTATTTGAAAGAGTTTCACTCAACTTTGAGCCATGGATTTGACAAATATAATAAGGCATAATTATGTCTAGGAATAGACTAAACATAAGGAAGAATCATAAGTCATGAAAATGAACTTTAGGAGATGATTTTTACCTTTGATTTTCAAGGATATCTACTAGCTTATTTTCGTCCTATTTTTGAACAATATGAAGAGATTTAATTCTCTCATAAAGCCCTACATAAGGAGTTGATTAAGGTACACAAACCTCAAATTTGACTCACCTTTGACGTCTCCTTTGTAAGGTGTTTCCTTTATGATTTCATCCAATTCAAAGAGAGTTAAGAAGAGCTAAAGCTCTAGCATGAAAAGGGAAGAAAAATTAGTATAATCTTCATGATTTTTGGCCATACAATGAATCGTAGGAATGGTGGAAGTTTATAGCACATTTTTACCTTTATAATAGCTTAGTTCCTCTCTTGCTTCCAACTTAATAATTGCCAAATTTTTGGCCTCTAAACAGCGAGTTTTCAGCCTTATTTAAGAATAGAAAAGAGTTGGTGAAGTGATCTTTGTTTGAGTAACGAAAAGGATAAGAAGAATCAAGGTAGAAGAAGTTAGGGATTACCTTGTGTTCTTATAGTTCTTAGAGTTCTTCCTTGCTCAAGAACAAAGGAAAGATGAAGATGAAGGGTGGAGAGAAGAGTGGTCTCGGCTGGAATGGTAAGGAATGAGATAGAGTTTACTTCTTGTCTTTTTATGTATTAATGACTAAAGCATGGGTTATGACTAGTACATGGATGAGTAGGCTAGTTAAGGAGATATTTTGTATTAAACTTGCAAGGTGGCATGGGGAAGGCATGAGTTTGTCAGCCACATTTTGCTTCCAAGGGTAAAATGGTCTTTTTACTTCATTTGTAACATTATGACTTATATGTTGTACACTTGGACTTGTATCATGTGTTAGTTTGTGACCCACATGATTTCTTTGTCCTAAAGTATGTTAGTTTGTGTTTTTGAGTGATTGGTATACTTTAATATTCATTATGACTAGTAAAAATGCATTCTTTTATTCACTCTTGATATTGGTGTTCTTTTTTGAACATGTTGTACATTTTGGACTTGTTGATATGTTATATGTGTAACACAAGTATCTAGCTGTCCTAAGGTATATAAACTTGAAACACAATTGTGTTTCAAGTGATTATTTCACCTACAAGTCATTAAGACTTCTTAAGGTATATTTTACCTTAGATGTTTGTTCTTTGTTCATGTAATAATGTATAACATGATAAATCAACTTGTAAGTTTATTTCATCCTTTATAATGCTCCACCTATGTCCATGTGTTTATATAATGTTTAATAACCTTCATAGATTATGTATATTTATTTATACAAGTGTGCTAGGGTTTTCATGGCTATTAATTCCTTAAGGCTCATTAGCCTTCTTAATACCATGATTTGTCTTTTAATTAGGTTTATAAACCTTAGGGGTATTTCAGCTGCAATCTCTCATCAAAACCTATCCTCATCCCCTATCATAGATCTGCACCACAAGAGCAGTCGCATGCCGAACTGAATCCAATTGCCCCCATGTCAATGGAAATGTGAAGCTGGAGGAAGAGAGCCGCAAACCCAAGACCATAACACTAAAGGCGAAGAAATTTATGGTGAAAGTGATTATCATGTGCGACATACTACAAACCAAGGGAAGTCGGTTATGGAGGATAGATTTGGAACGTATAGCATCACTAACCTCTACCCGATCCGAATTCATACCCTGTTATTTCGAACAAGCTTGGCTTGTTGAACTTTCAAAAGCCAAACCTTTGTCGAAGAAGGAAGGAGGAGCCTACCGAGCTTAGCTGATTGAACATGAAAAAGTGAAACCTCCGCCGAAGAAAGAAAAAGAGCACAAAGGCAGTGATTTAGGGTTAAGAAAGAAAGGGCTAAAAGCTTATGGCAAGGGCAAGACATTAACATGGAGGAACATTAGCAAAGTATATGAATATGAGAAAGGGAAAAGGGAGAAAGGAGGGGAGAGGAGAAAGCACTCCCCTCTCCCTACCGACCTCGTACACCTACTTATTCATGAGGTTGGCCATAATTGTTGGTGGTGGAATCTACACAAAATTGTTGAAAAATGTATTATTGCTTAATTTGAATTAGAATTGGGTGCGCTTGTTGGTCGTCTCCCCAACTACATTTGTAGTTGTGTTTGGACCCGCCCCACCTTTTTCTCCCCTTCTTCATTTTGGCAGATAGTCCAATAGTCTAACAGATGACATCATGTAACACCCCAACCGCTAATCCTTCCATTATCCTCTAGCCAATCCCATACTTACCCTTCTCGCAGCGGAATACTTACTTACTCCCGGCGGGTGATACAACGCCGTTAACCCTCCAAGGTTAACAAGGCTACTACTACTTACCGTTTCGGTCTGATGATTAGAATGAAACGCATACATACTACTTACTTTACAATACCAAATACTTACTTACATTTGATTACCGAGTATACCGAATATATTAATTACATTCCAAGACTACATCCCAAAAATGGAGGGTTTCTACGTCCTCTCCTTTCTATCCAATTAAGAATTCATTATCCAAAAAGGTGTACCACATGGTACATCGGCTACTCAAAATGGCCTTAGCCGTGTACAACTCGGTACACCATCACAATCTACTAACTATACCAAAAAGAGTTGCATCCCGTCCTTACTCTACCTTCATGCCTCGCGTGTACCTGTGGAGTAAAAACATTCCCCCTAGGGGGTCAACTTACGCTGCATATGATAACCGCATACCCTGCGTGCTAGCGAGGGTACGCCAACTAATTGGTCGAGTACATGCGGTTCGTTTCATTCATACATACATACATGCTTTATACCATACAATACAATACACTCCATACACAAGGCATACATACATACAATACATACAAGGAAGACAATTCAAGTCAACCATTCATACTTACCGAATACTCACCGCATTACGGAGATACAATTCTCCAATACATACAAGGTCTGGTTAGCCTCATTACACACCCGGGTTAATCGGGTGTTCAGTACTCTTTTACTCCGGGTCAATGACTTACAATAGCCAAGACCATTACAATACAATACTTACTTCTTACATACTTTACTTCCAATTAAGTCGGTATGACCTCCGGGCAAGGATTACTACATCCCACCACCGGGCTTTAAGGTGGCCCACTAATCCAGGATGCTACCCATTCAAGGGATTGGTCCATGGAAAAGATTATAGCCAGGATTCGGATCCAACCTCTTGTGTTTCCTTATCCTCACGCGTGGCCGAAACTATATCGGGCTTCTACTCATTCCATTTTACTCATTACTCATGTTAGGAGTTAGATGGTTAGGAATTAGTAGAAGTCCATACTTACTTCCCATACATACATACAATACACAAGTACTCATACTTACACATACACTTCATTTCCATTCATACTTTTCATGAATTATACAAACTAAATGTTCAAGAAGATTCAACAAGAATGAAATAGTTCAAACACAGTTAAATGCAATATAAGTCCGATTCGTGCATTTATCTTATTGGTGATCACATAGGCACACAAATCGGGGTAACCAAGTTAGGATACAGGGCATGAAGAAATCATACCGTTCACCGTCGTAAGGTACTACCGGTTCCTTTGGAGCTCAACTACAGGATTCCTATACATACATGAAGTAGTATGATCAATGATCTATTATCGATCTAACTTACTCCTCCATTGATATTCTCAATGTCTACTTACTGCTCATTTACATTCATACTTGGTTATAAAACCATTCTTTTCCTTATTACTTCTTACACTTGTTTCCTTACTCATTCACTTACTTTCTTACCATTATTACCTCATTCATGGTGTACTACTACATATATATGCATATATGTATGTAGGCATATATATATGTATATATGATTACTATAATCATATAATTAAAACATTTTTTTTTACTCGACCAGACTTGCGACCGACCTTGCAAGTCCGGTCCACTCCAGTAGCTATCAGTACGGGAAATTTCTGGCTCGACCGAACTTGCAAGTCCGGTCGCAAGTTCGGTCCATTCCAGTAGCTTGTGTTACGGAAATTTTTCTGGCCGACCGAACTTGCAAGTCCGGTCGCAAGTTCGGTCTATCCCAGAAGCTCTCATCTGCGGAATTTTTCTGGCCGACCGAACTTGCAAGTCCGGTCGCAAGTTCGGTCCATTCTAGAAGGTTTCAGACGGGAGAATTTTCTGGTCCGACCGAACTTGCATGTCCGGTCGCAAGTCCGGTCGTTTCCAGAAGGTTTCCCTCATCTTTGTAAATCTGGGCTCGACCGAACTTGCAAGTCCGGTCGCAAGTCCGGTCCGGCCCAGTACTTCAGTTTTAAAATCTGTTTTTGGGTGTTTTCTTTACCCATTGTTTCCCCAATCTTTACCAATACTTCCCTACATGTTTACCACTCATTTAGATGCTCTAACTCACCTTAATTCATTCTCCAACTTACTACTCAATTCCTGCACAACTTACACAAATTTTCATCTTCTCCTTTCAACACTTGCACTATTTTTCTCCACACTAATGTTACAGATTTTGGTTTTACTTCTTATGCTACAGATTTTCACTCCAACTTCTAACCTCCATTACTTCTTCAACTAATGCCATTCCTAGCATCCAAAATGCATTACCTTACACTCTAGTTTCATCCCATTTACAAACTCATTCCAAAATCTGTTTCAAGACCCTAAACTCCCACTACTCTTCTCCCAATACACCTAGTTATTACCTAGGTTACCTCCTCTTCTTAAACACTTAAGTCCTCTCATTTCCTACACAAAATTTGACATAGTCTCCCCTATATTTTTAACATTCTCCACACATTATTTCAGCTCACATTTTCTCATTCTCATAACCTGTTTATGCAATACATTATACTCACAATTCAACAACTACTACAACAACATAAAATTCCTGCACATACTCAATCAATACCCAATGTTTTCCCAAGCTTTTAAACTTCATTTAAAAACTTCAAAACTGTTACATTCTCTTCTCCAATACACTACTACATTACCACTACTCATTACTCAAATACATTACTCATTTTACTACTTAAAATCTGTTACACTACTACATACAAAACTAGTTCAAGGTAGGAGCAATTACCTTGTCTTGCTAGTTTTTCTTTCTTTCCTTTCCTTCTCTTCTTCCTTCTTTCTTGTTCTCGGTTTTGAATGGGGTTCTCACCCAAGTTCTACAACCCATACCAATACACAACACCATTTAACATTCATGTTTGCACTAACCCTAGAATTTAATGTTTTAGGGTTTAGACAAGAGTATTACCTTTCAATGGGTGAATGAAGTTCTTGACTAGCAAGAGAACAATATTCCTAGCCCAACAAAAGAGCCAAAATCGGCTGGAACAAAGAGGAGCAAGACATTCAAAATCTGAAATTTCTTATAATGCATACAAGGGCTAGAAATGATGGATTTTCGAACTTCTTTTTACCTCAAGATGATAAGGAGGTGAAGGTGCTTCTAATGGTGGACTTGAATCTTCAAATGGAGAATACCCACCGAAATGAAAGTGGTTGTTTTCGATTTTTGAAAGGAGGAATGTGTTCTCCTTTGCAAGGGGACTCCAATGGTACTAATTTTGTAATTTTTGGAGCAAGATTAATGGGTTAACAAGAGGAGAGAAGGAGGGAGTTGTGTGAGTTCTTCTAATTCTCCATGGCTGTCGCAAGGTAGAAGAAGAAGGGAGAAAAGAGAGAATAGAGAGGGGTGTGTACGTGAGGGAGGATAAGAGAGTAGGAGAGAGAGTCTTCTTTTTCTTTCTTTATTTCCTTTGTCTTCTTGTGAGTTATAAAATAATAAAGGGAGTGAGTGAGAGGGAAGCTGGTCGGCCCCCATATGCACACACACACATTTTTACTTTTTTATTTACAAAGTGGACACACTAACTTTGTTTATTTGCATTCTTACCCACGACTTCCCGGTTGTTACAGTTTTTACTAACCGGTACCCGTTTTCCGGAATTTTCTCGTTTAATTAATTTTATTAGTTCTAAAGCTTCACTAATATTTATTAGTGACTATTTAGTTGACCAAAATTGTTACGAGCCTGTTTGACCCGCTTAAAGTCATGTTTTCCCGGTTTCCTCGAAAACACGCTTTAAGGTTCGTTTATGCTTTTAACCCATTTTAAAGGTCCGTTTTCTTCGGGATTTGTTCCCTCGTATTTATTTTAGTGTAATTAAGCTTTTAAAATAATTAGCCTAATTAATCACCGTTTTTAATTACGGGGTATTTCAATCTACCCCCCTTAAGAAACTTTGCCCTCAAAGTTGCTCAAGGTTACGGTTTACCATTTCTACTTATTCGGCAAGCCAATTGCCACAATACATTCTACTACCAGCATACACAATTCAGATACCATACATCATACTCAGTTCAATTTCCATACACAGTACTCAATTCATACGCAATACTCCATTCGAATACCATACACAATACACCATTCAATTCGCACATTCCACAATACATTCGCAATACACTTCACAATGTCATTCGTGTCATATACCGTACAACACAAATGTATTACTCATTACATACATACCATACACATACCATACTCATCGTACTACATACCGAATACTACTAGCACTACTTTGTGCCAATACAATACAATTAGCACTACATGTGCCAACCAAAATACAATTACAATACATACATACTACGCAATGCTTACCCGAAGCAATGCAAAGGCGAAAGGCTCTACCCCCCTTAAAAAGGGGTACGCCCCGTACCCTCCGTGCTATACGGATACTAGACATCTAGTCTACAATAGATTCGGGTACTTCGCCTTCATGGCGTCCTCTAATTCCCAAGTCGCTTCCTCGACATCGTGGTTAGACCACAAGACCTTCACCATTCGTACAGATTTATGGCGAGTGTCTCTTGTCTTCGTATCAAGGATTCGCAGTGGAGTCTTGACATATCTCATCGTCGGCGCTAGGGATAGATGTTCGGGTTCTAATACATGAGAGGGATCGGCTATGTATTTCTTGAGTTGTGATACATGAAAGACATCATGAACACGCCCCAATTCTTCAGGCAATGCTAGCCTATAAGCTACGGCTCCAATCCTCTCGGTAATGGTATACGGGCCTACAAATTTCGGGCTCAGCTTGCCCTTTTGGCCAAATCGAAAGACACCCTTCATAGGTGAGACACGCAAGAACACTTGGTCGCCCACGGCGAACTCAAGGTCGCGTCGTCGCACATCCGCATAGGATTTCTGTCTATCTTGGGCTGCTTTCATATTTGCTCGGATTTGTTGTACCTCAGCTTGTACTTGTTCCAAATACTCCGGTCCTATGATGACCGCTTCGCTTGACACATCCCAACACAACGGGGTACGGCAAGGTCTACCATACAAAGCTTGGAACGGCGATATCTTAATCGAAGCATGGTAGCTATTGTTATACGAAAACTCGATAAGATGAAGCTTCTCAATCCAGCTCCCCTGGAAGTCTAAGGCACATGCCCTTAGCATATCCTCTAGTGTTGGATGGTCCTTTCTGTCTGACCGTCGGTCTGTGGGTGGAAGGCGGTGCTAAGCTTCAACTCAGTACCAAGCGCTTCCCGTGTCGCTCTCCAGTATCTCGAAAGAATTCTAGTGTCGCGGTCAGATACAATGGTTTTCGGGACTCCGTGGTGTCGAATGATCTCCTTGTCGAACAGCTCCGCGAGCTTCGCCACCTTCCAGGTGTCCTTCATCGGTATGAATCGGGCAACCTTGGTGAGACGATCGACTACTACCCAGATCATGTTGAGTCCTCCCCTAGCAGGTGGGAGTCCAACAACAAAATCCATAGAGATATCGTGGAATTTCCACTCCGGAATGGGCATGGATTGCACCATTCCTCCCGGTCTTCGGTGCTCGAACTTCACCTTCTGGCATGTGAGACACCTCAGAACATACTCAGTCACGTCGGATTTCATTCCTGACCACCAGAAGTACCTCTTCATGTCTTTGTACATTTTAGAGGCTCCCGATGGACATGCAATGTCGAACAATGCGACTCTCGCAGAATGCGATCCCTTAGCTCAGCATTGCTTCGGGGGACGCATAATCTGCCATTCAATCGGATCAGACCATCTTCATGCAATTTGAAGTCGTACTTTTGGTTCTCGAAGGTACCCTCTGTGATTTTCTGTCTGATCTCAGTGAAGTAAGGGTCGCTCAACTGAGCGTCTCGCACCTCGTCAACCAAGCTAGAAGAAGCGAGTAGCGAATGGAGCGAGTGTGCTCGACGACTCAGGGCGTCGGCTACAACGTTTGCCTTCCCTTCTTTATACTGGAGGTTGATGTCGTAATCCGAGAGGAACTCCATCCACCTCCTCTGTCTTAGATTCAGTTCTTCTGGGTAAATACATACTGCAAACTTTTGTGGTCGGAGTAGATGGTGATGCTTACCCCATAGAGATAGTGTCGCCATATCTTCAAGGCGAAGACAATGGCTCCTAACTCTAGATCATGTGTCGGGTAATTCTCCTCATGCTTTTTCAGCTGGCGGGAGGCGTATGCTACTACCTTGCCATGCTGCATGAGTACGCATCCCATGCCCTTGCCCGATGCATCACAATACACCTCAAATCCCTCTGTGCCCTCTGGAAGTGTGAGAATTGGCGCTGAGGTCAATGAGTCTTTTAGTTTCTGGAAGGATACCTTGCACTCGCTTGTCCAAACAAACGGTGCATCTTTCTTCATCAATGACGTCATGGGCTTAGCGACTTTTGAGAAGTCCTTTACAAACCTCCGGTAATAACTGGCTAAACCAAGAAAGCTCCGGA
The DNA here is from genome assembly GCA_023374045.1 of Limonium bicolor. Classification (NCBI taxonomy): domain Eukaryota; kingdom Viridiplantae; phylum Streptophyta; class Magnoliopsida; order Caryophyllales; family Plumbaginaceae; genus Limonium; species Limonium bicolor. The sequence goes on along the minus strand of CM041777.1, from coordinate 95,828,695 downwards.
TGTCGGTAACAGTCTTAGTTCTAGGCCATGATTGCACTGCTTCGATTTTGGATGGATCTACTGAGATACCTGCGCTCGAGATGACATGACCAAGGAATGATACCTGATCTAGCCAGAACTCGCATTTGGAGAACTTCGCATACAGCTGGTTCTCGCGTAGTGTCTCAAGTACTCTTCTCAAATGGTTTTCATGTTCTTCTAGTGACTTCGAATACACAAGAATGTCGTCAATGAATACTACTACTGAAGTGTCCAGCTGATCACTGAATAACCGATTCATTAGGTCCATGAATTTGGCTGGTGCGTTAGACAAACCGAATGGCATCACCGTGAATTCGTAGTGGCCATATCTTGTTCGGAATGCTGTTTTTCTCATATCTTGCTCTTTGATAGCAATTTGGTGGTATCCGGATCGGAGATCAATCTTAGAAAAGACGGATGCTCCCTTCAATTGATCGAACAGGTCGTCGATGCGTGGCAATGGGTACTTGTTCTTTACAGTGACCGCATTCAATTCGCGGTAGTCGATGTAGAGGCGGAGACTACCGTCCTTCTTCTTCACGAAGAGGACCGGTGCTCCCCAGGGTGATACGCTCGGGCGTATAAACCCTTTGTCAAGTAGGTCATGTAGTTGCTCCTTGAGTTCTGCCATTTCTGCTGGTGCCATACGGTATGGTGCCCTAGCAATGGGACCAGTACCCGGTACGAGGTCAATTTCAAACTCTACCGCTCTCTGTGGTGGCATACCAGGTAGCTCTTTCGGAAATACATCAGGGAATTCTGAGACTGCTACATCATCACTGAACTCTGGATCTCTCTCCAGGTCTTGCACGTGACATAAATACACTTCATGCCCTTTTCTGAGCTCCCGATACATTGCCATAGCGGAGATGACTGTAGTTGAAGGCTCTCTCGGTCTCTGGCGGTATGAAACAGTGACCCCAGATGGACTCTTGAGCAGCAATCGGTGCTCGGCGCATAGGATCCGTCCTTTGTGCCTCTCCAACCAGTTCATTCCAATTATCAAGTCGAATCCCAATCCTTTGAATTCAATGAAGGAAATGGGAAACGCTTCACCTTTGATTTGAATGGTGGCGGTGTGGTAATACTTAGTACACTTTACCCGCTCCTTTGACGGGAGAGTAACCAAGAAATTTGGTAGCTCATCTGCGTCTAGCCCCAACCTTGTAGCGAATGATGGCGATACAAAGGTGTGAGAGGCGCCGGAGTCGAATAATACTGAGGCTTCGATGCCGTTTACTGGGAATGTTCCCGTTAGAATGGTGCCGCTCTTGCCGGCTTGTTCTTCGGTGAGGATGCTCAGGTTACCTTCGGTACCGAGTCCACAACCTATTGATTCATGAGATTATAGTAAAGATGGTGGAACGCAAGTGGAATTTAATAACCACACTGCTTTTATTGAATAACCAACCATCATACATACTGTGTCTCTAATACACGTTACTACTGGATTACATGCTACTACAAGATTAATACTTTCTAAAGGTAAGGTTCAGGCGTCCTGGTTTCATGTGTGTGGCATTGATTATTGCCGGTGGTGCCGTATTCAACTTGATCTTCTGGATCCCGTGATACAACAACCTTGATTTTCCACCCATGATTAGAACATCTCCTGATCTCAATACCAATTTCTCTACGAGGTCCACACGCTTCCGCTCGCTATACAAATTACGGCGTCATCACCAATGGACCAAGACACTACGGGCACTCCTAGTTCAAGAGATTCCGCTGTCTCGTCCTTGTCTTGGTGTAAGCCAAGTCGTCCTTCTTTCTCATAGAAGTTGACGATACATAGATCTGCTTCAAGTGCAGGGATTGGTTCATCTTCATACTGTTGTGCAATTTCTACAGCTTGTGTGACAAGCATTTGGAATTCTGGGGGTATTGCTGGAGGTGTTGCTCCGTCTCCTGCTCGCGTTGTTTGGTATGTCTTGGTATAAGGGTTCCAGTCCTTTCCCAAGCACATCATTTTCAGCTTCATTGTAGCTCCACCGGGGAATTCGGGTGTATAAAATCCTCCTGGACCCATTCCTAACTCGTTGCATCGTCGGATGATTGAAACTTGTGCTTCGGGTGTCACATATCCTTTTAATAAGATCATACCTGGGCGGATGACCTGACACTGCTCGTTGTTGCAATGGTGATTGGCGATGTCGGTCTCTTCATGAGGTGAGTTCGAAGGTATTGGGTAACAGATATGGAATTTCCCTAAGGTGGTAAATTTCATCTAGAGTGAGTTCTAGGCTTACTGATTCATTTCATGCTCAATACATACTTCCATGTTACTTACTCATGCTCAATTTCATACTTCAAGTACTTACGCATTCATGCTTTCATTCATACAATTACTTTAATACTTAGTCATGCTCTTCGAGGATTAAAGGTTACAGTGGTTACCTGGGCCGGACTTAGTCCCGGTCCCATCACGGTCTATGATGTGTAAGGCCGGCTGCCTCTACGGTGCGCCCTTCTGCGGACCTCGGGACCCCTGTCCCTGCGAGGTGTGCTGGGCATGAGCATCGCCAGATGCACCTCCTTGCCTTCACGCTGCTTGTAGCCCTGGTAGTTGCCCTTGGGCTTAGAGTTCTCCGGGCATGCATTGGCACGGTGGCCCGGTTTCTGACAAGTGTAGCAGCGGATCTCCCTTCCTTGGCAATCTGTGCCGGGATGATCCTTGTTGCAGTTACGACAGATGTAGCTGTGGCCATCAGATTGGTTCTTTCCTTGGCCAAATCCAGAACCTATAGCTTCCAAGTTAGCAAGGTTCGGTATACTTACAATACTCCACATACATACTAATTCACTAGTGTACTAATTCGGTTTCGGTTTCTTACCCCTGTAGGGCTGAGACCTCAGTGGCTTCGCTGCCACTGGCGCGTGTAGGCAATCTGTAGTGGCTCAGCTGCCTTGCCCTTCTCAGCATGGGCACCGCCGTCTCCGGAAGTGTTCTTCTGATGGGAATGCTTCCCCTTCCTCTTCTTCCAAGGTTGGATTGGTTTTGATCATCGGAGGGTTACCTTTGCCGCTCACCTTGCGCTTCAGCGCTTGCTCCTCATCTCTTAGCTGGCAGGTGATCTCAACTCGAGATGCAGCGTGGTAACACTCCTGAATTACTTAGGCATTAGGTTACACTTACATACGGGATACTAATTCACATTACTCATGGCTTTTAAGGTTCAACTTGTTTACCTGAAGGGAGGTAAACCGTGTGAAGCCCATGCCATACCGGAGTCGATGGCTCAATCCGCCGTAGAAGCGGTCGACCAAGACTTGGCCGGTATACCCAAGGTCGGGTAGAAGTCGGAGAAGAGAGGTGAAGGTGCGGTAATATTCATCAACCGTCATCTTCTCGGTCATTTTTAGTGCGTCGAGCTCAAGCCGTTTCTTGGTCTTGACATGCTCGGGATAGTACTTAGATCGGAGGAGAGAGGTGAATGCTTCCCATCCGAATGCGGGATCAGCTATGTGCTCGGCCTTAACGAGCTTCCACCAGTCCATAGCCGCATCCTTGAGGTAGTACGCAGCTATCCTCACTCGAACTCCAGCGGGAGTCTCAAGTGTCTCGAATGCCGTCTCCATCTCGGAGAGATAGGCCTCGAGTTTGGCGGGGTCGCTCTCGCCTCTAAAGCATGGAGGTCGAAGGTCGGCGACTGCCTTTACCCAATTCATTTCTCGGGGTTGAGGCGGGTCGGGTTGCTGCTGTTGCTGGTTCTGCTGTGTTTGTTGTACAGCGGTGATTACATCCGGTAGCATCTGTGCTACCGTGGCGGCGACGATTTCAGCTATCGTCTGCGCGCTTGGTCCTTCGTTGCCCCCTCCTCTGGGACGACCTGGACCTCGTCCTGACATCTGAACAAGTGTGGATTACATTAGATGTCGTGATACTATGACCTCATGGTCTTGATTCAAGCAATGATATCGTCTTTGTAGACGTCAGGGGTATCCGTTGTTAACAACGGTAGTTCCTAGTTAGGTTTCTAAGTCTCCGTCTTAGACGGTTGAAATCCTAACTCGGTAATCACTACACTTAGGATTCTAATCATCAGAGCGAGACTTCGCTCTGATACCACTTTTTGTAACACCTCAACCGCTAATCCTTCCATTATCCTCTAGCCAATCCCATACTACCCTTCTCACAGCGGAATACTTACTTACTCCCGGCGGGTGATACAACGCCGTTAACCCTCCAAGGTTAACAAGGCTACTACTACTTACCGTTTCGGTCTGATGATTAGAATGAAACGCATACATACTACTTACTTTACAATACCAAATACTTACTTACATTTGATTACCGAGTATACCGAATATATTAATTACATTCCAAGACTACATCCCAAAAATGGAGGGTTTCTACGTCCTCTCCTTTCTATCCAATTAAGAATTCATTATCCAAAAAGGTGTACCACATGGTACACCGGCTACTCAAATGGCCTTAGCCGTGTACAACTCGGTACACCATCACAATCTACTAACTATACCAAAAGAGTTGCATCCCGTCCTTACTCTACCTTCATGCCTCGCGTGTACCTGTGGAGTAAAAACATTCCCCCTAGGGGGTTAGCTTACGCTGCATATGATAACCGCATACCCCGCGTGCTAGCGAGGGTACGCCAACTAATTGGTCGAGTACATGCGGTTCGTTTCATTCATACATACATACATGCTTTATACCATACAATACAATACACTCCATACACAAGGCATACATACATACAATACATACAAGGAAACAAAGGAAGGCAATACAAGTCAACCATTCATACTTACCATACTCACCGCATTACGGAGATACAATTCTCCAATACATACAAGGTCTTGTTAGCCTCATTACACACCCGGTTAATCGGTGTTCAATACTCTTTTACTCCGGGTCAATGACTTACAATAGTCAAGACCAATACAATACAATACTTACTTCTTACATACTTTACTTCCAGTTAAGTCGGTATGACCTCCGGGCAGGGATTACTACATCCCACCACCGGGCTTTAGGGTGGCCCACTAATCCAGGATGCTACCCATTCAAGGGTTGGTCCATGGAAAAGATTATAGCCAGGATTCGGATCCAACCTCTTGTGTTTCCTTATCCTCACGCGTGGCCGAAACTATATCGGGCTTCTACTCATTCCATTTTACTCATTACTCATGTTAGGAGTTAGATGGTTAGGAATTAGTAGAAGTCCATACTTACTTCCCATACATACATACAATACACAAGTACTCATACTTACACATACACTTCATTTCCATTCATACATTTCATGAATTATACAAACTAAATGTTCAAGAAGATTCAACAAGAACGAAATAGTTCAAACACAGTTAAGTGCAATATAAGTCCGATTCGTGCATTTATCTTATTGGTGATCACATAGGCACACAAATCGGGGTAACCAAGTTAGGATACAGGGCATGAAGAAATCATACCGTTCACCGTCGTAAGGTACTACCGGTTCCTTTGGAGCTCAACTATTGGATTCCTATACATACATGAAGTAGTATGATCAATGATCTATTATTGATCTAACTTACTCCTCCATTGATATTCTCAATGTATACTTACTACTCCTTTACATTCATACTTGGTTATAAAACCATTCTTTTCCTTATACTTCTTACACTTGTTTCTTACTCATTCACTTACTTTCTTACCATTATACCTCATTCATGGTGTACTACTACATATTATGCATATATGTATGTAGGCATATATATATGTATATATGATTACTATAATCATATATTAAAACATTTTTTTTGACTCGACCGGACTTGCGACCGACCTTGCAAGTCCGGTCCATTCCAGTAGCTATCAGTACGGGAAATTTCTGGCTCGACCGAACTTGCAAGTCCGGTCGCAAGTTCGGTCCATTCCAGTAGCCTGTGTTACGGAAATTTTTCTGGCCGACCGAACTTGCAAGTCCGGTCGCAAGTTCGGTCTATTCCAGAAGCTTCTCATCTGCGGAATTTTTCTGGCCGACCGAACTTGCAAGTCCGGTCGCAAGTTCGGTCCATTCCAGAAGGTTTCAGACGGGAGAATTTTCTGGTCCGACCGAACTTGCATGTCCGGTCGCAAGTCCGGTCGTTTCCAGAAGGTTTCCCGTCTTTGTAAATCTGGGCTCGACCGAACTTGCAAGTCCGGTCGCAAGTCCGGTCCGGCCCAGTACTTCAGTTTAAAATCTGTTTTTGGGTGTTTTCTTTACCCATTGTTTCCCCAATCTTTACCAATACTTCCCTACATGTTTACCACTCATTTAGATGCTCTAACTCACCTTAATTCATTCTCCAACTTACTACTCAATTCCTACACAACTTACAAATTTTCATCTTCTCCTTTCAACACTTGCACTATTTTTCCTCCACACTAATGTTACAGATTTTGGTTTTACTTTTTATGCTACAGATTTTCACTCCAACTTCTAACCTCCATTACTTCTTCTCAACTAATGCCATTCCTAGCATCCAAAATACATTACCTTACACTCTAGTTTCATCCCATTTACAAACTCATTCCAAAATCTGTTCAAGACCCTAACACTCCCACTACTCTTCTCCCAATACACCTAGTTTTACCTAGGTTACTTCCTCTTCTTAAACACTTAAGTCCTCTCATTTCCTACACAAAATTTGACATAGTCTCCCCTATATTTTTAACATTCTCCACACACTTATTTCAGCTCACATTTTCTCATTCTCATAACCTGTTTATGCAATACATTATACTCACAATCCAACACTACTACAACAACATAAAATTCCTGCACATACTCATCAATACCCATGTTTTCCCAAGCTTTTAAACTTCATTTAAAAACTTCAAAAACTGTTACATTCTCTTCTCCAATACACTACTACATTACTACTACTCATTACTCAAATACATTACTCATTTTACTACTTAAAATCTGTTACACTACTACATACAAAACTAGTTCAAGGTAGGAGCAATTACCTTGTCTTGCTAGTTTTTCTTTCTTTCCTTTCCTTCTCTTCTTCCTTCTTTCTTGTTCTCGGTTTTGAATGGGGTTCTCACCCAAGTTCTACAACCCATACCAATACACAACACCATTTAACATTCATGTTTGCACTAACCCTAGAATTTAATGTTTTAGGGTTTAGACAAGAGTATTACCTTTCAATGGGTGAATGAAGTTCTTGACTAGCAAGAGAACAATATTCCTAGCCCAATGGAGAAGCCAAAATCGGCTGGAGCAAGAAGAACCAAGAGTTCAAAACATGGAAATTCTTATAATGCAAACAAGGGCTAGAAATGATGGATTTTCGAATTTTTTTTTACCTCAAGATGATAAGGAGGTGAAGGTGCTTCTAATGGTGGACTTGAATCTTCAAATGGGGAACACCCACAAAACGAAAGTGGAGTTTTCGATTTTTGGAAGGAGGGAATGTTCTCCTTTGCAAGGGATTCCAATGGTACTGTTTTTATAATTTTTTGGACAAGTATTGAGCTAGAACAAGAGAGAGGAGAAGGAGGAGTTTAGTGGTTTCTTTCTAATTCTCCATGGCTGTCGCAAGGTAAAGAAGAGGGATAAAGAGGAATAGAGAGGGGTGTGTACGTGAGGGAAGAGGGAGTGAGGAGAGAGTCTTGTTTTTGCTTTTTGATTTAGTTAATAGTTTGTCTTTAGCAAATAAGAGAGAGTTATGTGAGTGTGAGAGAGAGGAGAAATCGGTCCCCCTATACCACACTACATATTTTTTAATTTTTATTTGCAAAGTGGACACACTAGTTTGTTTATTTGCATTCTCACCCACCCCACAACTTCCTGGTTGTTGTAGTTTTACTACCGGTACCCGTTTTCCGGAATTTTCTCGTTTAATTAATTTTATTGGTTCTAAGGCTCCACTAATATTTATTAGTGACTATTTAGTTTACCAAAATTGTTACGAGTCTGTTTGACCCGCTTAAAGTCACGTTTTCCCGGTTTCCTCGAAAACGCGCTTTAAGGTTCGTTTATGCTTTTAACCCATTTTAAAGGTCCGTTTTCTTCGGGATTTGTTCCTTGTATTTATTTAAGTGTAATTAGCCTTTAAAATTATAATTAGCCTAATTAATCACTGTTTTTAATTACGGGGTATTTCATTTTACATTCTCACCACAATCATTCATTCAACACATTGTTTATCCATCTCACCGCTTTCATCAATCATAGATATACAACTCCCCTACACTATACCAAACACTAAACACTCTTAAAATTCATGCACACTACATTCACTCCCATCTAGTTTGCCAAACAGTTTTTAATTGTCTTTAAGCTTCGACACAATTCAATTCTTCTTCCACATTACCTATGTCATTACCATTTACAATACAAATTTTACTGTTTTAAAATCTGTTACATGAGCACATACAAGCCTACACAAGGATAAGCATAATTACCTTGTTTCTTCTTCTAGTTTTCTTTCTCCTTCTTTCTTCTTCCCTTCCTCTTTCTCTTCTCTTCCCACCGGTTTTAGCAACTCAATCCTCTAACACTACACCCATTGACATACACATTTCAACACACCAAAACTAGCCCTAACCATTCTTTAAGCTTTAATGCATGTTTTAGGGTTTAGAATTTCCATTACATTGTAAGGGTATGAGTGGAGGTTGGAATGGCTCAAGAACAAAGTTTCCCACTCTCCAAGGAAGCCAAAATCGGCTAGAGTACAAGAACAACAAGGGTTTAGTTTCCCAAATTTCGTTTTGCCCACAAGGGCTAGAAAAAGGTAAAGTTTCAAGAAGATTTTTACCTCAAAATGACAAGGAGAAGGAGGTGGTTCTAATGGTGTCTTGTAGCTCCAAATGCTACACACCCATGGAGATGAAAGTTGTTATTTTCGAATTTTGAATAGAGGGAAATGTTCCCCTTGATGAGAGGAAGACAATGGCGTAATTTTTGTAATTTTTGGAGTAGGTTTAGACACCTAACAAGAAGAGAGAAGTGGAGTTTTGGTGTGGGTCTTCAAACTCCATTGCTGTCTCTTGGGAAGAAGAAGAAATGAGAGTCAGGGAGTGGGTCTGTACGTGAGAGAAGAGAATGAGGGGATAGAAGAGAGAATAAGTGAGTGAGGTAGTAAAGTAATTTTTCACTTTTTGCTTTTTAAATGTTTTGTCCTTTTGCACATAAGAGGGAAATTAAGGGGTGTGAGTGGGGGCTTAAAATAGGACACACACACAGCCCATATGGGTTTGTAAAAATTCTATTTACCATATTGGACACACTAGTTTGGGTTATTTATGTTTCTACCCCACAACTTCCCGTTTTTGATAGTTTTTACTAATTTCTCGTTTTATTGATTTGATTGGTTCTAGACCTTCACTAATGTTTATTAATGACTATTTGGTTGACCAAAATTATTACGAGTCTGTTTGACCCGCTTAAAGACACGTTTTCCTGGTTACCTCGAAAAACGCGCTTTAAGGTTCGTTAGTGCTTTTAAAATCCATTTTAAGGATCCGTTTTCTTCGGGATTTGTTCCCTCATGATTATTTAGACTTAATTAAGCTTCTAAAATGTTTATTAGCCTAATAATCACTATTTCTAATTACGGGGTATTTCAAATACTATGTCATAAAACAATAATTATTAAAACCTAAGCTAGCTCACTGGAACCTATTGTGAGTCGCCACCTAATTTTAACCTAGATCAAATTAGGAAAGGAGAGTTCGGCTTAGGGTTCAATTACTTTCATTACCCCTCCTAGGTCGTTTTTCCTCTACTTTGTCTATTTACAGCTTACTACAAAGTCGTTTTAACCTAAGTGTGTGCTTCTGTTTTTTTTTTAGCATTTTTTGACAGAAAATTAAAGTGAAATTAAAATCTACCTAAACTAGGGTTTCAGAGGCAGAATTGAGTCAAATTTTAATTACATCCGTAGCCACGGACCTAATATCCAAGACCACGGACCCCAGTTGAATTAAATGATTTTGAAAACAGAACTAAAATAAAAACGCAAACTTGAAAAGTCCGGGGCCACGGACAAGGTGTCCGTGGGCCTGGACATGTATTGACAGAAACCCAAAAATTTGAAAAACTGAAAAATATGAAATCCCGCCACGTCCGTGGGTGTCCGTGGTCACGGACAACCTGTCCGTGGTCCCGGACAATGAGTCCGAGGTCACGGACAACCTACGGACAGTGGGTTTTTGATGGTTCCCGACGGTGTTTTGAGCTCACATTTTATGGGTGGTAGCCTGAAAGATGTACAAGATGTTAGTGATTGAAAGTTTTCAATTTGAAATCGAATTTAATGCGTAACTTAACGAACAAGTAATTGGACAGAAGCTTAAACAAACAGCAATATAGAAGCCGACAAGGGTTAGTTCGAGCCCAAAATTTAACAGAGAGTTAATAAGGTCGTGGGGAGTTAGAAAAATAGAATTGTAACCTGTTTTACCTTCGAATTCAAGATGATTCTTCACGTCGGAATTCTTCGGAGGCTCCGATGGTGCCGGTTCCGGATTGAGTTTGACCCGAGCTTCTGTTGTTGATTGTTTATGGTGTTCTTCTTGTTTTGGAGGTTGTTTGGCTGATGTTTGATGGTTTTTGATGTGCTGGGAATTGAAAAACGTGTTTCGGTTTGTTTTGGTACTTGAAGATGCAAAAACGTGGGAGGCTGGCTATGGAGAAGAGTTTTGAACGCCTAGGGTTCTAAGAGCTTCAGAGATTCTGATTTTATCAAAAGAACTATCCCTTTATATAGACATTCTTAAAGATAGAAAAATCTAGTAAAAGTAAGATTTTTTGGCTTTTTAATTAAATGACATCCCAAAGGAATTTTGCTTTGAAATTTTAACCACATGTCAAGGATGGCAATTATGATTTTATTGAAGTGGAATCAAATTTTTTAATGTTGGAATATTTTTAATTCAATTTCTCGTCAGATTCACTCAGAAATTGCTAGAAAATTATTGGGAATTTGAAAAATCAAAATTCCAACGCCATTATGCTTAAAATGTTCATCCTTTATCATGGGTTAAAATATCAAAGCATTTCAAGCTGATTTTGGCATCCTTTGGAGGAGAGAGAAAGCCTATAGGAGGTCTCAGGAGCCATAAAATTACGAAAACGCCCCTGACAATGACGAAACTGCTCCCCATGGCCCTGGAATGCGCCGATCGAGCCGGATCTTTCATTACTTGATTGAAATGCCCCTCACAACACCAAAACCTCGTAGACCTTAACCAGGGGGTCAAATTTTGGGTATAACAGATTGCCCCCCGTCAACTGGACTTTGTAATGAATATGAAAAGACTAGTTGATGCTTGAGTGATACCCCAATTTTGTCCGATACCGAACAAACTCCCTGTCTTAGATTTCTGCCGAGTTTGTTGATTGTGCTGAGCTATTATGAGGCGCTAGCTACCTAGAGAGAAGTATGAGATTATTGGGCTATTATGAGGTGCCAACCACATAAAAGAAAAGCTAAATGTGTTGGGCTATTAAGAGGCCCCAACTACCAAAATGTGAAAAAGTGGACCGAACTAACAGTGAATAATCTAGACCGAGCATCTAAGGTGTCGGGAACCTAAAATTAAATGGAATACACACCGAGCATTATAAGGTGTCGGGAACCTGAAGTTTAAATGGGATACGCCGAGCATTATAAGGTGTCGAGAACCTGAAGTTTGAATGGGATACGCCGAGCATTATAAGGTGTCGGGAACCTGAAGTTTGAATGGATTACGCCGAGCATTATAAGGTCGGGAACCTGAAGTTTGAATGGATTACGCAGAGCATTATAAGGTGTCGGGAACCTGAAGTTTGAATGGATTACGCCAAGCATTATAAGGTGTCGGGAACCTGAGTGTAAAAGGTGATGATGATATGGGGATGATATGCTAATTATGCTCGGATGCTTCTGGGGACCGAAACCCGTTCCAATGCTCCTGGTTGGTATACTATAGGGACTTATTGTCATTGCCCTGCCAACTTGGATCACGCACTATCTCATACTTGTCTTGCACTGATGAAGATGATGGGTCTTGCACTGAATAAAATGATGGGTCTCACACTGAAATCTCGTACTAAATGGACGAAGAAAAGTTGGATCTCGCACTAATTCTAGGTCTCGCACTGAATAAAGATGCTAGGTCTCGTACTGATTTGGGTTCCCGAACTCAAATGAGTTAGGAAGATAATGGTCTCGTGCAAATGATGAAAATGATTACTGTGAGTGCCAACATGGCAATGATGATAATATGTATGCAATCAAAATATATGAAGGATACTCGTTCAAAACAGGTAACTGTTTGGGAAAGGTGCCAAACGTGGCAATGTTGAGTTGTTATGCAGAAGTTGTAAATGCAACTAAAGTGTTTGCTGGAAGCTTGTCCAAAACAAGGAACGGTTGAAAATGTGCCAAACATGGCAATGATGAGAACTGAAAATTGTTCAAAGCACAAAATTGCTAGAAAATGTGCCAAATGTGGCAATGCTTGAGTAAAATTCTATTGAAAAGGAAAGTGAAATAATCATTTCCTAACTAAGAATTTCAGATCTGCAATTTGTTTCTTAGAGGATGAACATGCCGCTAATGGGAGTGTGCGGTGTTTGAGTGGTGGTCAGGACTTTTGATGGACTTGTGGTGTATGATGTGAAGGTAAAGGCTTATGTGGGCTGAGGTGTTTTGATGTGGAGGTAAGGGCTTATATGTGTCTGTGGTGTTTGATGTGGAGGTAAGGGCTTATGTGTGCCTGTGGTGAGGTGGTGGTGCTCAAGCTTTGGGCTTCAATTGGCATTGTCACGGCAATTGTTGCAACCAACAATTGCCCCTAGTATTTTTCCTTAGGACAATCTAAGCTAGAGTTCATGGCAATCGATCGTTCCGATCGATTGCCCCCAGTATTTTCTTTGATTAAACGTGCGAACAAGTCTCGTCCTCACAGGGTTAAGGCTTATGCTTTGATATGGTGCTTCCTAACCTACACACGACGTGTTTGGCATTTGCACTCATTTCTCGCTCATGGTCATAACTTTTAGACCATTGAATTCGACATTTGATGAATTTACGCATTTGATCTGTTACTTTCACGTGATTGGACACACAACTATCAAGTTGGAAGTATTTAAAGCTTATAACGTGGCCATGGGGTGTGATGAAAGACAACGGGACCATAGTGGGATATTTTAGGTATGTGGAGCCAAAGGGGTGACCAAAGCTGCACCTTGCGTCTTCTCTCAGAATCATCTTCCTGTCTTGAAGTCATCTAGCTGCTTCGTGTTGATGTGATTTTGAGCTTCTGGACTTGAACTTTTGAAGTCCTCCTTTTCACCATTTCTCATCTTTTTGTCATTCGAATTCCTCAAGGCATTTCGGGTTTGCCTCTTTGTTTAATCCTTTCTTGACTTTGCCTTCGGGTTCTTGTGTTTCCTGGTTTTGGGCTTTGAGAGCTGTTTTGACGTGAGCTCTTTGGATCCTGTGTCACTCTTGGACCATTTGCGGATCGCTTCGTCATGCTGATAGCAGCGCTGCTTCTTTGGATTGATGAGAACGTTATCTGAGGGTCTGACTCCTCGCTTCCTTTGGTCACCGAGTCGGACATTCATCATTGGCTGGGTTATTTTGTGGGTTCATAATAGCAAAAAGGGATATATGAAAGGCTCAGCAGGGGTGCCTAGGGTTTAATGTCAGGGTTCACAAGCTTTGGCTATGTGGTGCTGTACCTAGGTGCTTCGTCATTCCTGATAGTTGTATATCCGCTCATTGTTACTTTTCACAGGTCTAAGAGTAAATTTACAAATTATCTCCTTCGGTCGGAGTTATGCCGTTTACCTCACCTTTGAATGTGGTCTCACCGGAGTCGTGTAAAAATGACACGCTCGTTCGCTCATGGTTTTCCACTCAAGACATTCTCACGAGATTTTCACTCCGAAACTCGTTCGCACATTTAAACAAAAGGTAAAAGATGACGAACTTAAACTCAGCAGATTGCCCCCAGTATTGTTTGGGGTATATGACAACAATTTTACCGCTTGGATGTTTTGTGATGGGTTATGGTATTTGGTAAAGTATGTTATCCTTTTAGAAACCAAAAAAAAACAAGTCGTTGTGTTCCGTTGTCAGAAAATGATTATTTCGTGATCCTTTGAAAGACATGAATGCTTATTTATTTATTTTTTTTGAATGAATGAAAAAGGATTTGTACAAGAATTATAGAAATGGAACCATGACTTTATTTAAATGAATGTAAAGACATCATTGACAATTACAAGCTCAGCAACTTCTAAAATGATAAAAGAATCTAACTACTTCAAACGTTGGAAAAATAGAAAAATGACTAGTAAAGATAAGAAATCGGAGAAAACACTTGAAAATAGCAGTCTCTGATGGTGCTTGACATGGGATTCCTACTCGGGGAGTTGAAAACCTTGATTGATAAGATCTTGGTTGCGCTGCTTTAGAATTTTGCAATCATTGGTGTCATGACCAGGAAGCTGGTGATACTGGCAGTACTGGTTCAGATTCCTTCCTTTTTGAGGGTCTCTTTGTCGAGGGGTGAGGGGTTGTAGCATGTTCCGTTCCTGGAGTCTTTTAAAAGCCTGGCTTAATGGTTGACCGATGATTGAAAACTTCTCCGATGGGAGTTATGCCGGGACGATTCTATTGCTCCGATGATTTGTTCTGGCCCATTTATCCACCGAACGGTGCTTACCTCATGCTGCCTAGTTCTCTTTCGGGTACCACCTTGGATACAAGCTGCTGTCCTTGAACCATTCCCGGTGTTTTTTGAGTTCCCAAGTTTTAACTCTCCTTTGTGAATCATTTCTTCTAGGACATCAACTTGTCCCATCAGCATGTTGAAGCTAGGAAAGTATGTGAATTTCAGCTCGTCACTGTATTGGTTCTGCATATTTTTAATTACCATTCGGATTTGCTCTTGTTCGTCCATCTTTGTGAGCATAGCAGCTGCCCTCATCCTCCGACGCTTGACGAAGTCGGACATTGATTCACCTTCTGTTGGTTGTGTGCTTGCAAGATCAGCCCTGGTGACTCCAAAACTTCTAGCGTACTCAAAATGATGCAGAAAAGCTTCACATACCTCCTCATAGGTCTTGGTATTTATCCTTTGAGTTATGTACCAATGCTGAGGAGTCTCATCAAGATAGTGAGCAAATACCTTGACCTTCTGCATATCGTTTAGCGAAAGGATGGACATTTCCCTATCGAACATTGCCAAATGAAGTTGTGGGTCGGAGGAACCTTTTTATAGAGGAAGTGTTGGCAATTTCAACTTTGGAGGAAGATCAACCTTGGGATATAATCCAGTGGAAAAGTAGTCAAAACCGGCTGGCTTGTTGGCCCTCTCCATGCGCTCAATCTTTTTCAGCATCCCATTGAATTCTACGGCTAACTGGGCATCCATGTTGACTGGATTTCCTCCTTCTGTCATACTTGGAATTCGGGCCTACCTATTTTCAAAGTGCCGTCTATCAGAGAGGACTGGGCTTAAATTCTGGGTCGCAAAGAAGTTTTAGGTTAGAACATTTGGGCTGCGCGAAAAACACACGAGCTGGAATGTCTTGAAGATTACGGGTAGGTATTAAGGCCCGAGTGAGTTGAAGGAGAGGCACACGGGCCGGAATGACTCATGAGTTGTGAACTGATGCTTAAGCCAAAATGCTTGGAGAATATGGCACTTGGGCAGGAATGTTTTGAGAACTTGGTACTTGGGCCGAAATGTTGTGAAGATGTGGCACATGGGCCGGAGTGTTATGGGAATGTGGCACTTGGGCCGAAATGTTATGAGAATGTGGAACCTGGGCTGAAGTGTTGTGAAGGTGTGGCACTTGGGTCGGAGCATTGTGAAAACACGGTGCCTGGACCAGAACGTTTTAAGAATGTGGCACTTGGGCCAGAACGTTTTGAAAATTTGGCACTTGGGCCAGAATGTGTTTGGGCTTGAAGTAAGGTTTATGGGCTGAAATGATTTCTGGACCATGTCCTAAATGCAAATTTGAAATTAGGGCCCAAGTCTGAACGAGTGATTCTGATTGGGCCTGAAATATGATACCTAGATCTAGGATTGGGCCAAAGCCCGAGTGAAAAGATCTTCCTAGACTAGAATACACCTTGAAATGGAAAGGCATGATGGATTTTCATGCCCCACAGATTACTTTAGGTGGATTTTTTTTCCATGGGCCTAGAACTAAATTGATAATTCAAATTGGCCGAAATAGAGAAATCACCAAGTCTAAACTTTTGGGCCTAAGCCCAAACAAACAATTCATTCATTCAAACCAAACAGGGCCTTTGGGCCGCAAACAATAGAGTCGTAAATTCGGGTTGGGCTGAGTTGATGTTGGAAAAGTTCCAATCAATTCTTAGGCTGGGTAGTGGGCCGATCATACAAGCAGATAAGGCCCACACAAATTCAACATGTCCTCACTCAACGCTTATCCAATTCGGGTATGGATCGATCCGGAGAGGTGCTTGGGGCATGAGCCCAGGTTACCACAAAGGAATAGGGCTTGCACGTTATTCTCTATGGGCTTCCCCACTTTCTTCACAACACCAAGAGGTGTGCGTCTATGGTCGGGTCTTTGAATGACCAAACAAGGCTTGGTAAGGGCACTGCAAGGAAAACGCTTGGGGCTAAACCCCAGGTATTAAGGGGATGTGGTTAGACGACATCCTCCTCTTTTCCCCCACTTATTCACATCACCTAAAAGGTGTGAGTCCCTGACAGGGGACCCTCAAGTGGGTCCCGGGATGAAATTGGTTTGCGTGGACCCTCGCTCTCATATGATGCAGAGGTACAGAAATTATAGTGCGCACGAAAGTAAACAAACAATATAATAAAGCCATAGATAAACATTTTCGAGTTAAGCCCTCTTTCTTAAAAATTAAACAAGTTAATATTAAGAAGTTGTCCCAGCAGAGTCGCCAGTCTGTGAGCCTCGATTTTAAACCCTGCCCTATGTTGATTAAAGCTGATTAGGATCTAGTCGGGTTTTAGGTCCACTTATAACCTAAGATTAATAACTATGTCATAAAACAATAATTATTAAAACCTAAGCTAGCTCACTGGATCCTATTGTGAGTCGCCACCTAATTTTAACCTAGATCAAATTAGGAAAGGAGAGTTCGGGTTCGGGGCTTGGTATTCGACTTATTTAGGGTTCAATTACTTTCATTACCCCTCATAGGTCGTTTTTCCTCTACTTTGTCTATTAACGAACAAGTAATTGGACAGAAGCTTAAACAAACAGCAATACAGAAGCCGACAAGGGTTAGTTCGAGCCCAAAATTTAACAGAGAGTTAATAAGGTCGTGGGGTGTTAGAAAAATAGAATTGTAACCTGTTTTACCTTCGAATTCAAGAGGATTCTTCACGTCGGAATTCTTCGGAGGCTCCGATGGTGCCGGTTCCGGATTGAGTTCGACCCGAGCTTCTGGTTGTTGATTGTTGATGGTGTTCTTCTCGTTTTGGAGATGGTTTGGTTGATGTTTGATGATTTTTGATGTGTTGGGAATTGAAAAACGTGTTTCAGTGTTGATTTCGTGAGATTTCGGTGTTGTTTTGGTGCTTGAAGATGCAAAAACGTAGGAGGCTGGCTATGGAGAAGAGTTTTGATTGCCTAGGGTTTTAAGAGCTTGAGATATTCTGATTTTATCAAAAGACCTATCCCTTTATATGAATTTCTTAAAGATAAAGAAAATCTAGTAAAAGTAAGATTTTTGGCTTTTTAATTAAATGACTTCCCAAAGGAATTTTGCTGTGAAATTTTAACCACGTGTCAAGGATGGCAATTATGATTTTTCTGAAGTGGAATCGAATTTTTTTAAATGTTGGAATATTTTTAAATTCAATTCTCATCAGATTCAGTCAGAAATGCTAGAAAATTATTGGGAATTTGAAAAATCAAAATTCCAACGCCATTATGCTTAAAATGTCATCCTCTATCATGGGTTAAAATATCAAAGCATTTCAAGCTGATTTGGCCATCCTTTGGAGGAGAAGAAAGCCTGTAGGAGGTCTCAGGAGCCATAAAAATTACGAAAACGCCCCTGACAATGACGAAACTGCTCCTCATGCCCTGGAATGCGCCGATCGAGCCGGAATCTTTCATTACTTGATTGAAATGCCCCTCATAACACCAAAACCTCGTAGACCTTAACCAGGGGGTCAAAATTTTGTGTATAACAGTATACAAGGGATCTAGAGGTTCATAGAGGAGTCAAGCGCCACAGACTAACACCTATACTAGAGGACTGGGACAGCCATCCTCATCCGGGAGTCAGAAGGGGAAGGCGAGAGTTCCAGGAAGAAACCCCGGTACTCAGTGGGAACTTCAGGCGCTGAGGCTAGCGCTCAGCGCGAAGCCGGTGAGCTTAAAACTTAAACCAAAAGCGTGATGCTATGAATATGTGTTTACAGTTATTCAGTCGATGAGACTTGTATGTGTTTGGTCTGAAATAAGAATTTAGAGAGACCCAACTTAGGAAACCTCTCACCTAATAGGATGCTTCGACATTTGTTATCCCATACCTATGAGACCGAGATCACCTGATCCTATGAGCGAAGGTCGGGAATATCTAGAGGGAGAATGCCAAGTACTTCGACCCGGCATGATCCTGCTCAAGCAATATTTAACTCTAGATAAAAAAATAGCTATTGTAAATGAATGTAGAACTTTGGGAATGGGCCTTGGAGGATTTTACACACCAGGATATGGTAGTGGATCAAAACTTAAATTATATATGATGTGTATGGGTAAGGATTGGGATCCAAACTAGGTTGTATCAAGTAGTTAGAAAAATAGATGGAACAACGAGTTCCTAGGATACCCGATATTTTTCAAATTTTAGTGACAAAGCGGTCAAGATTGCACAATAATTAGAGACCAACCCTATACTAGACATGAAGGCAGATATTTGTATTGCAAACTTTTATGAGAAAGGGGGAAAACTTGGATTACACTAGGACCGAGATGAGACATCTGAGTCAATTACCAGAGGGATACCAGTAGTATCATTCTCCATTGGAGATGATACAAAGTTTCTATACGGTGATCGGAAGAGGATGGACAAAGCAAGCAAGATTATCTTGAAGTCAGGAGATGTATTGATATTTGGTGGAGAATCTAGATTAGTGTACCATGGGATAAAGAGCATTAAGTTGAATACAGTCCCCATCAACATTAGTAAATACTACCCATTTGAAGCCAGGACGGATAAATTTGACG
Organism: Limonium bicolor; assembly: GCA_023374045.1. Lineage (NCBI taxonomy): Eukaryota > Viridiplantae > Streptophyta > Magnoliopsida > Caryophyllales > Plumbaginaceae > Limonium > Limonium bicolor. Next base: position 95,809,478 of record CM041777.1, on the reverse strand, counting down.
TTTAGACAATATTGATGTAATTATAGAGCTTGTGTAAGAATCATTGGATTAATGAATGGCATTTTAATTCCTTTGAGACATGCACTATCTTACGAATTGTTAACCCCAGGCCTCGAGTCTAAAGGAGAGTAGTAGTGCTGAATGTGTTGGACAAGACCGAGGCCAAGGATAAGGGGAATGTTATCGTGGGAACCTTCACGGTAAATGGCGTGAGTCCATCAATACTGTTCGATTCAGGAGCGTTTCACTCCTTTATATCCTCTACACTAGTAAGGAAGTTAGAGACAACCCCTGAGTCTCTCAGATTTCCTAGTCACACTACCGAGAAGGAGAGAGTGAGGTGCACGAAACTGCACAAGAGAGTTCAGATTAACATCATGGATGAAGATTTTCACGCGGATTTGATCGAGTTGGATAATTTGGGGTTTGACATCATCATGGGCATGGATTGGCTACAGAAGTACAAGGGACGACTACATTGCGCAGAGCATAGATTACTACTGAAGAGCCCGAAGGGCAAGACAGTTTCATATCGCAGTATTCCAAAAGAGCCTAATTTTAAGTTAGTATCTGCTATCACATTGATGAAGAAGGTGAAGAAGGGACAGCCAGTCTATTTGTGTTATGTCCAGGATATGAGGCAGGAGGAGCAGACACAGTCAGACATACCAGCCGTTTCAGATTTTCCAGACCTATTTCCAGAAGAGTTACCAGGGATGCCACCTAAGAGAGATGGGAGTTCTCCATCGACTTAATACCAAGCACAGGACCTATTGCTAAAGCACCATACAGAATGGCACCAGCAGAGATGAAAGAACTGAAGATTCAGCTAGAAGATCTACTTGATAAAGGTTATATCAGACCGAGTGCAGCACCATGGGGAGCACCAGTTTTATTTGTGAAGAAGAAGGATGGTAGCATGCGACTATGCATCGACTACAGGGAGCTTAACGCAGTCACGGTGAAGAACAAGTACCCGTTACCACGGATTGACGATTTGTTTGACCAATTAAGAGGTGCTACAGTTTTCTCAAATATTGACCTGAGATCAGGATATCACCAGATACAGATAGCTGCTGAAGACATAGAGAAGACAGCTTTTCGAACGCGCTATGGGCACTACAAGTTCACAGTTATGCCATTTGCTTGTCGAACGCCCCAAATATTCATGGATCTTATGAACCGGTTATTTAGAGAGCAATTAGACTCATCGGTGGTGTATTCATCGATGACATTCTAGTATTCTAAGACTAAGGACGAGCACGAGGTGCATCTGAGGCAAGTTTTGCAGACCATAGAGGGAGAACCAATTGTATGCCAAGCTTTCAAAGTGTGATTTTTGGCTAGACAGCGTATCTTTTCTAGGGCATGTAATATCAACCAACGGTATATCTGTAGACCCTACGAAGATTGAGGTAGTTAAGACTTGGCCGAGACCGAAGAGAGTGACAGATATCCGTAGTTTCTTGGGATTAGCTGGTTACTATCGCAGATTTGTTCAAGACTTCTCCAAACTGGTGAAACCAATGACGATCCTGATGAAGAAAGATTCTCCATTTGTATGGACCGAAGATTGTGAGTGTTCCTTTCAGACACTGAAGGACCTACTGATGTCGGCACCTATACTCACCATTCTAGAGGGGACCGACGGATTTGAAGTATGAAATACCCCAAACCTTAGTATGTGGTTTATACATTAAAATATGGTATAATAACGCTAAAAAGTGCCTTAGAAACATTAGGGAACAATTTAAACCACGGTAAAACAAAATAAATACCTTAAAGTCGATATGGGCGAAAATGTGCTCTAAGCTTGGGTTAAGCTTGGTTAAGACCTAATGAGGTTTCCAAGACCTTATTTATATGTTAATGAACATATTAAACCAATTACCAAAGAAACCAAGCTTGAAAACAAGTTAAAACACAAAATGTGCTTTAAGGAGTCTTAAAGCACATTTTTGAAAAATTGTCTTGTAAATGGGTTTTGAATGGCTAAATGTCCATCATTACTCTTTAATTAACATGTGTACTACTTAGTATCACATGAGGAAGTCTAAATCAATGAGAAATCAAAAATTTCACAAATATGTGCCTTGTTTTGTGAATAGTAACCAAATTAAGCAAGTTTATAACATAAGTCAACATAAGTGAGTTAATTGGTCAACAAAGACTAAAATACCCCTTATTATAATAGGGGGGCCGGTTTTATGTGACTCACCACACTTAAACAAAAAAAAAACTAAGTAAAGTAATAAAGTAAAAGGTAGTATTTGCTTTACTACTTAAATATCTAAACTAGCTAACTTATCTTCATTCTCTTCTTTCCTTTTTCATTTCCCATGCCTCCAACCTCTTTATTCCTCCATACACGGTTTTGCTACAGCCCAAGCACCATTCTTCATCTTTAAACTCTTGTAATTCCTAGCTCCATTTACCAAATCAAAAACTAAGACCATCATTCTTCTAGTCTCATCAAGCTCTTCAACCTTGTCTTCTCAAATCTTCAATACCACCATTTCGGTGCCATGGAGATCCACCATTTAAGGAGCTGAGCTTATATTTTTATGCCTTGTTGATCACCCTTGCTTCAAGGTAAGGAAAACCAAACAACATTTCCTTCATGTTTTAGTGTTGACCGAAAACCACCTCTTCATGGTGTTTTCTCTTGCTTTGTTCTAGCTTCATTCCAATCATTCAAGGGCTTGGTGGAGTCCTCTCTTGTTACTTGTTCAAACTCTCTTCCATTTCCAAGGTAAAACAATCACCTTAATGTTTTAAGACAGTATATAACCTAGGGTTAATAATGAGATTAAGCATGAAGCTTGAATACTCATTACATTGCTTGAATATTGATTAAACTTGACAAGCAAACCAAAGTCTTTCCGGTTTAATCAAGGAAGAGCAAGGAGAAATTAAGTGAAAAACTTGTGAAGGAAAAGAGGTAAATGTGCTAACCTAATGTAGCTTATAATACCTTAGGAAGAATGAGCTTATATTGCTTATTAAAACTACCTAAAGAGCTTGTAACACCCCAACTCAATCCAAATGTGGTCTCGCAACTTAACTCATACATATAACATGTCACAGCAAGGAATTCTTTACACTCCAGGACCTTGCCACGGTCTGATGTTAGAAGAAAATATGTTACTATACTTCTACATAGGCAGTGTACCTATCGTTTTGCGGGTATAGTGAATTAAGTGGGTTGTCGAACTCAGGGACCCCTTTCAATTAATTGACAATTTATTTACTAACTGAGAAACTAAACTAAGAAACAGGAAATGTCACTTTTTTCAGGTTTGCTTAATTTAATGAAAAGAAAGACTCACAAACTAATATAAAATAATAAAACAGTAAACTAAACTAAACAAATAAATAAAAAATAAAACTCTAAATAAAAGGAAGCACCCCAGATTGTTCTGCAAACCTTCACTTTATAATCTATTAAAAACTATTCCCTAATTCTGCAATAAACTCAGAAACTATAATTAATTCGTCAACGGCTAAGTCTAACGAATCCTAACCAGTTGCTAGAACTAGCAGCAGACTAATGCTCTAATCCGGACACAACTAATCGCATAAAGAACAGTTTCTATTTGAGACCGATTAATCTATAGGCGGGATCACGCTTCTAGTCATAATCAAGTTTAATTCCTATGTTGATCTATCTCAGCTCTCGCGTGTTGAGTAGAAAACTACAAATATTTCTTTAATAATTAGCTAGAGAATTAAAGCGCATGAAAAACTGGAATTAACTACTGCATTATTGAATTAGTAAAAATATTACAAATAAATATAAAGATCCGGTTTGCTACCTCAATCTGGGGAGCTAAACTAACTACTCAAAATAAACATAAAAGTAACAATAACAACAAAGGAAGAACACATTGACAAATTAGATAAAAAGGGAAGAATAAAGTTTGTTAGAAGATCCTGCTCCACCCTCTGTTGTCACATGTCTATGTATTAATCCTCTGTCAGAAAGTGTGGTGTATCAACAATGATGGAGTTGTGTGTGTGGAAGGAGAGGGAGAGGCCGAAGCCTCTCTGAATTGAGCGTGGCCCGGCGTGAATATCCCCCGATCCAACCCTAACTTCTGTTCTAATATACCCCCTTAACCCCGTTTCTATCTTTTAATTTTCTATCTTAATTTATTTTACTCCAGCGCAGCATGTTGGTTGTGAATGGCCGATAACGACATGTACTCTTGTGATATAATTGAGTACGTGAGTGCATGGTATGAGTTCAAGCGTGTAATCATAGATATGGAATTAATTGTAGTACTGCACGTGAACTCCAGCATCAATGTCTCTGATTGCTTAATCATTAAAAAATGATTAATGAACACCTGCTTGTGACGACTTAAATTTCCATCATTTGTTGTGTTTTTCCGCATTTAACACATAAAGTATATCAGCTCTCATCTAAATATAAATCTAGAGAAAAATATATGATAAGTGTAAAATAAGACATAAATTGTTATGAAATAAGAAAATTAAAAGAATTAAAACCCTAAAAATAGATGTATTTTGCACTTATCATCTGACTACAGAATATACCGAACATTAGTACATAACAGCCTTAGCCAAATACATATCCTTCTTACAATCCCCTCACATCCTATACATCTTACTAACTCAATTGCCATACGAGTGTACATGCACAACTCGTAGGCCACACTTAACCCGTAACACTTGTACCCCTTCTTACTCTCACGACGGCCGCCTCCTGATGTTCACCTGTGTAGTAAAAACAGCCCCCAAAGGGGGTCAGCACGAATGCTGGTACGATCTCTCATGGCCCCAAGCTAACGTGGCTACGACTAATTGTTGATAGCATGGAGGTTGATTAGATGCACAACATAATAGAAGGTGCAGTAAACAACAACTCAGATATGAACAATCAAAGTTCGCACACAATGAACGACTTAAATGCGTTCCCTTAATTAGAGAGTTAATTATTTAACTCCTTAAGTAATATTCCCTCTTAATCTTAGTCCATTCTTATCTCAACTCAATCTTAGTCTTATCTTAATCTTGGAAACAACTATCCTTTAATAAGGAGTGGATGTAGCTTATCTTAATCTTAATAATACAAACCATCCTTTAAAGAGGAATGGTTGCAACTCATCTTAACCTTACCTTAACCTTAATCTCAGTATACAACCGTTCCTGAAAGGGAATGGTTGTAGCTTAATCGAACCTGGGATTTAGGTGATCCCACCGCACCATCTTAATGCCACCTACTCTGGACGGAGTCCAGCGTAGCTGAGCCGGCAACCGGCCCTAGGCTACAAGTCCGAAGACAAGTCCTTAAGCGGAGGGCGGATCTGATTCAGATACCGTCCCCCTTTTTCCTTAGCATGCATGACCGGAGATCGGTCCCGGGTTTCCTCACTCAAGTTTCAGTTGGTAGTAGTAGTCTCAAGACCATGTTTGTTGGTTAACCTCTTTCGGTTTATATCAACCCATATTAGGGAGTGTTCCTTAGTCTCACTCATCCTTACTAAACGTTAGTTAGTAAGTTCTCACGGTATGTTGTGTTAGTTTTTCCAACATCACACAATAATACAATAAACATAATATCCCGGTTGCATGCTTTATCTTGTTTAGTGAGCACACAAAAACAAATAGCACACAAGCCGAGGGACACCTCGTTAGCAAGCAGGTCACAAGAAGAACTGTACCGTTCACCGTTGGTCGTTCGTTGCTTACTCTCTTCCGGAGTCCAAATTCCAAGTCCTAAAACATTCATTCAGTTTTAGGTTGTTAATCACTCAACTTAATTCATCTTACTTATCTTACTTAACTTACTTAACCTTAATGATCCCCACCTATCACCTCTTAAGTCTTACAACTTAATCTTACAAACTTAATCTTAAACTTTTAAGTTTATTCTTAACTTAATCCCTTAGGTCTTTATACCTCTAATCATCATTGCCCCTTAATGGGGTACCATTAATACCACTAAACTCTCTTAGGGTTTCTTTTTTTTAAGTCTTAAGGGTGTCGACCCCCCGTCCGACCCACCGACTGGGTCGGACCATTCCAGAGACTCTCCCGTCTTTTAAACCCTCCGTCCGACCCACCGTCCGACCCACCAACTGGGTCGGACCATTACAGAAACTCTTATGGCGGCTAACAGAGGTCCGTCCGACCCAAACTTGGGTCGGACCCCTGGGTCGGACGCCACCAGAACATCGTCAAAATTTGTTAAATCTTCACCAAACTTCTCCTAAGCCTTTCCTAATGTGTTCTAACAACATTTAGACCCTTAACCCACCTTCAATCATCCTCCAAACTCATGAAAATCACCTCCAAAGATCATTCCAACCTTTAGCTCAATTCTTGCAAGAAATTCTTAAAACTTGTCAATTAATTCCTTATATTTCTAACATGTACATTTTGTCTAAAACTTCAACTAACCAAAGTGTTTCTTTTCAACCCATATAACTCCTCATTAACATCATTGCACTCCATCTTTGCTTGTTAAACCTTCCAAGGTCATCTTGCATGTCCATGCAATTCTCTTCTTTTCACTTGTTACTCATCACTCTTAAACTCTTAAGCTTGCTTATACATTTCTTTCCATTACCTTAATACCTTGACATTGTTCTTCATTTACCTTAACCATGCAACGCCCTCCTTAGAACATTTCCACTTCTTTCATGCAACTTACTCACCATTCTCATGATCATAACCTCTTATTCGTTTCTAGTCATTTCCTTGACGAGTTACAACATTCTCCTACCATTTTCACTTCCATCACCCAAATCCACACATTACCATTCAACCACACCTTACTAGTCCACCACTAACATCACCACCTCTTACACAAACTTCCCGAACTCATTGTTCTTCTCTTAGTTCATACCTAAATCATCTCAAAGCATTATACATCATTCCTCCAGATTTGCACAAGTCTTACCATTCCTCATACCATGACTTTGGTGTGTTCAATGCACCCATCTAAACTCTAATTTCCTCATAGACCATTCTAGGTCATTCTAAACCTCGAGAACTCCTTAGTTAACTCATTTCCACTCAAATTCCTTTTTATGACTCCTAGTAAATCCTAGTCATATTAGTTCACCACCATCACCTAAACACGTATTTTCTACTCAAATTTCGCCATAGCTTCTCTAGTATCTTATCATGCCACGCACATTGTTTTCCTCATTCAACCATCTCACACACATCAAGTTCTTTCTCATCACATCTCATCACCACCAACTCATTCACAACAACTCATTATATTGCAATAATCTTAAATTGCATAGCACCAAGGCTCTTAAATGACATGGCTCTTAGGCCCTTAAATGACTTAAACTTAAACACTGAATTTCCCACATATAAAAGCTTTCAACCTGCAAATACACCCATCAATCTCATAGTAATTATAATGCTCTTAAAATCCACCTTAAACTTATATTCTAAATCATTCTCAAGGCGCTTAGTCACAAGTTCATAAGCTTGTTTAAGTTCTTTTTCTTGGTTACATAACGCCATCACCTAATGAGTAAGCCCTAGGCTACATGGTACACATCCTACAAAAAACATTCCTTAAACCTTAAACCACCATTAGGTAAGTAATTTACTTGTTTTTCTCAAGCTTATCTTATCTTCCTCCTTAGACCTTCTTCTTGAATGAATATCGGCCACCACTTAAACTTCCTTTGCCAATGTTCTAACCAATATTCAATGACTCAAATGAGTACTAAACATACACTAACCTCAAGGAATGAAAACCTAGGTTAGAAATGTGTTCTAAGGCATAAAAGTGGATGATTACCTTTGAAGTCTCAAAGTAGACTTGGGCATTGAATGAAAGAGGACCTCCAATAGTCCTTGGTGAATAAAACAAGCTATAATAAGGCATAAAAACAAAGCCCCATGAGTAGTAAATTTTCGGCCATGTAGAAGAAGTGGTGGAAACATGGTTTTTCTTACATTTTCCTTACCTTGAATGAATGGAGAACCAAATGGGCTCTTCAAACTTGATTTTCCTCCATCAATGGAGTTTCCTCTTGGCACCAAAATGGAGCTTTGAAGGATTTGAAAAGATAGGAAGCAGGTCTTGGTCTAACTAAGAGATATATGTGCTTAGTTTTGATTTGGAGCTAAAATGAGTAAGTTGTTGACAAAGCAAGGTGGTGGTGCCATGGTTGCTGCTTGGAGACGGTTTAGAACAGAGAGAAGAGGAAGAAAATCGTGGAAGAAGAAGAGAAATGAAGAAGAGAGGAGAGTGGTAGGTTAATATAAGGTATTTACTTTAATAAAGCAAATAGTACTCCTTTTACTTATCTCTTCTTTTCTTCCTTATTTGATGAAGTCTATGGTGACTCATCCTTAGAAAACCGGCCCCCATCTTAAATAAGGCTAGTCATGGTCTTTTTTGACCAACTAATTAGCTTATATTGATTAAAACTTAAACTAGTCACTATTTGGCACTATTCACAAATTAGTGCACATATTTCTGAATTTTTGATTTCCCATTGATTTAGGCTTCCTAATGTGATACTAATTAGTACACATGTTGATTAAAGAGTAGTGATGGACATTTAGCCACTCAAAACTCAATTCTAAGACAATTTCTCAAAAAGGTGCTTTAAGGAGTCTTAAAGCACATTTTGTGTTTAAGCTTGTTTTTGAGCTTGGTTTTCTTTGCTAATGATTTAAAATGTCCATTAGCATATTACTAAAGTCTTATAATGGTATTTGGATGCTAATCAAAGTCACTCCAAGCTTAGAGCATGTTTTTGCCCAAATTGCCCTTAAGGCACTTTCTTGTGTTTTCCTTGGTTTAAATTGTATACCAATCTTTCTAAGGCATATTCTAGCCTTACTACATCATAATTTGATGTTTACTTAGCATACTTAGGTTTGGGGTATTTCAGAGCTAATGGTAATGACTTAGTAAAATGTTTCTCAAGGAGACTATTAAAGGCATATGTGTTGTTGTATGTTTCGCAGGTCAAAGGCAATATATGTGGGAAATTCAGTGTTTATGGTTTATGCAATTTAAGGGCCTAAGAGCCATGTTATGTATGGGCCTAAGTGCCAAGCAATTTAAATTATGCACTATATTGTGATGTACTGTTAATTGGGTGAAATTTGTGTATAAGAATGTTGTTGATGGATTTAAGTGTCCTTGGATGTTTGATGGTGAAGACTATGTGTTTTGGTGTAACAAGATGTTAGTAGAACTCATATCAAAAATTAAGTAATGTAAGAATAACTAGGTGTTTTAAATAAGCTTTGGTGAACTAGGAAGTGTTAGAAATGAATAAGTATTTTACTAGAGAAAGAACCATGTAATGAGGTGTTCTAGAGTGCAAAAAGGACTTAGGCATTATCTTGGAGGATTGGAATCAAATGAGTGTTTTGGAATACACCAAAGTCATTTTGGAATTGTGTTGAGACTTATGCAAACTTTGGTAATCAAGGAGAAAGTATAAACTGGTAGAAGGATTTCAACAATGACATAAGGAGTTTTGTTTTTAAGAAAAGATGCTTGGGAGATGATGTTAGTGTTGAGGAAACATTTTGGCATAATGGTTATTATAGGTATGAAACACCACTTAGAAACCTAAGGAGAAAACAATATAAGTGTTAGGGATTTGGTAAGAAATGAGTAAGTGTTAAGGGTATAGAGATGAGTTTTCTGGCCACGTCCGAACTTCCGTCCGAATTTGGAAGCTCGGACTGCCCTGTTGCGTTTAAGATTTTCTGGGTTTTAAGTGATGTCTGGACTACCGTCCGACCTTTGATGTTCGGACGTGGTACGAGGACGAGTCTGGCTTACAAGTCTTGAATGGTATCCGAACTTGTAAGTCCGGACAGAAGTTCGGACACACCCATCTCCTTTCTTTGGTTTTGCTTCGACCTGTGTCCGAACTTTGGAAGCTCGGACACATGTTCGGACCTTGGAATTTTTCCTTTGGTTTGCTTCGACCTGTGTCTGAACTTTGGAAACTCGGACACATGTTCGGACATTGTCTAGTTTCACCCTTTGAGTCTCGACCTATGTCCGATCTTTGGAAACTCAGACACAAGTTCGGACAGGGTACTGTTTTAACCAAAGACTTTGTTTAAGGTTAGAAACCGAAGTCTAATGATGGCGATTATTAATAATGATGTTATAAGGTTGTTTAAGACATGTCAGGTGGGTTATAATGACAATTAAAACGGTGAAAAAGTTATAACAAAGTGTGAAAATAAAATAAACTAGAAATTTGAAGTAACAAATTTATAAAGGTCTAGTACGTTAATTAACCGACGTTACTAAATGTGTATAGGATTCTCCAACGGTGGAAAACAATCACAGCAGGGACCAAGGTATGGTTTTCTTGCAGTCTGTTGCCTACCGGTTTACACCGGCTTGTGTGTTGTATGTTTTTATGAGTGTTTATGACCTTGTAAGATTAAGGCATGTAATGAGTTACAGTTGTTTAATTTATTGTATCGAAAAGATGTGTCTCATTTCCCTTGTGTGTGTCTAACAAAGACTTAACCACTTACTTGTGATTTGTTATTGAGTTCAATGTTGAACTTCTAATAAGTGCTAACCGGGGAATTGAGGAGTCCGGTAGTTCCGGCCACGCGTGTGAGTATGGGAGTCGATGTCATAACCGGTTCGATTCTCTTTGTATGTTAAGGTTGCCTTCTCTTTTGGTCTTCAACCTTCCTTTAGCTTAACTAAGGCTATTTTACTGACTCACGTCGGGCCATAGGGGCATGCTATGTTTGTTCGTGTGCTTGGATCACTATATCCGACGCACCTTTGTGTTAAGTTATTCGTTCCATTTAACAGGACGGTAACGAGTTATGTAACGAGCTAGCATGAGTGTGGCAACATTCTCTAAGCTCTCCATGCGATCTAATTGTGTTGGTTCGGTTCATAAAAGGATTCGTTTTGTATGATATGTGTGATGTTGTTATGCAATACTCTTGCTATGAATATATGTTGTATGTTTAAAATGAATGCCATGTCATCATGACAAATAGTTGCGCGTATCCCGGTAGCCGATGGGCTGCGCGTTAACCATACCAGCCAAGGGTTGCTGACCCCCTCGGGGACTCCATATTTATATTTGCAGGATGAGGATCGAAGAAGCGGAGTGGTTGTAGATCCTAGGTTTGCAGATATACCTTTGGTACCTTTGGTTGGTAGGCCCGGGATGCGTCTGTGCTCCCGTGGCGGTATATTTGGATAATGAATACATTACAGTACAGTTTATAGTGATGGTTGTAAATAAATACTCGGATTGTATATTATGTATTTATGGTTTAGTTCTATGCTCGGGAGTCTGATCATCGGACCGGTACACTTGTATTTATTCTACCTTGTTAACCACGTGGGTGGTTAACGGCGTTGTAGCACCGAATCGTTTAGTTATTGTTTAGTTTTTATTTCCGTTGCGATTTTGGTAAGTTGTTAAGTACGTAGTAGGGGTGTTACAAAAAGTGGTATCAGAGCGAAGTATCACTCTGATGACTAGAATACCGAGCTTAGGAATATACCGAGTTAGGAAACCTAGCTACAGTTATTCAAGTGAACAGTTATGGAAAGGTTAACCGCTAGTTAAGTGTGGAAATACCTTATTGTCGGGAAGATGTTACAACCGTTGGAACCGATAAGTGTGCAAGCATGATGCTAATGAATGTTCCTGTGAATTCAGATGTCAGGTAGAGATAGAGGTAGAGGCCGCGGGCGCGGTTGGAGATACGGTGACCAGGGTGAGAACACTACGGCACAAGTCATGGCCGATGTGTAGCGGCCGCCGTAGCCCAGATGGTCCCATAGTTAGTAGCTGCGATTCAGCAGGGGCAACAGCCCAAAGTTTAACCACCACCGCCACCGCCACGATGAACCAACTAGGTCAAGGCGTTGGCTGATTTGAGACCCCCGTCGTTTAGTGGGGAGACCGATCCACGTAAGTTGGAGGCATATATCTCCGAGATGGAGACCGCCTATGAGACCTTGAATGTGCCCGAGGAGGTCAAGGTCCGTTGCCGCTTACTATCTGAAGGGTTCGGCACAGAGTTGGTGGAAGTTGGTACGGGAGGGCAGAGTTGCTGGCCCTACCTTTCAGTGGAGGGAGTACACAGCTCTGCTGCGAGCCAAGTACTTCCCGATACACGTGCAAGAGGCCAAGCGCCTGGAGTTGGACAATCTGAGACAAGGGGATAAGATGACGGTAGATGAGTACTACTCCGCTTTCATCGGACTTATCCACCTGCTGCCGGATCTGGGTTACTCAGACGGATTCTAGTGAACCGTTTCTACAACGGACTGAGCTACCGCCTACGCTATGGTATGGGGCCAACCGGATATACTACTTTGCAGGAGTGCTATCATGTCGCTGCTATAGTAGAGATCACCGTCCGTTGAGGGACAAGGAGAATGCGCTCAAGAGCAAGGCCGCGAGCGAGGGTCAAAGCACGCAAGGGTACGGGGGAGGGAAGAAGAAAAAGCCATACCCCCAGTCCTAGAAAGGACAGCAACAGGGTGCAAGGGCCAGGCCCAGACCACCACTGCTAAGGAGCCGTTGCAGCTCATCTATGCATATGCGGCTAAGCCCCTGCGCTCTCAACCCTTCAAGGCTAGCACGGGCTCTGGATCCGATCACCACTACTACTGCAAGTGGTGCAAGGGAGACCACCCCGGCAAGGACTGCAAGGGAGATGATGTGCAGTGCGATTCTATAAGAGATGGGGCATCGTGACTACGAGTGCTTCCAGAACCCGAATGGCAGAAACTACAGACCTAAGGGGCAGTGGAAGGGCAAGGCCCCGTGACTACCGATGGCCCGAAGACGGCTAACCAGCCACCCACCGATCAGAGGTACATTGATTCCCAGAAGGGGAAGGGGTCGGGATCCGACAAAGCCGCCCTGCATGTGGTGGACCGGTCTGAGGCGCCAGGACCCTCTTCTAGACCAGGTACCGCCTAAACCGTTAAATGAAATGAGTAATTGCATACCGCATTTCATGCATGTTTGTTAGTGAGTCTTAGTATACAACCATGTAAGTAAAGAGTTAAAGTATAGTGTGGAAACACCTAAATCAGGTAATCTGAAAAATCTAGGAACCTTCAATATCTGTTATCCAATCCCGCCCACACCAAACCCTGAAGTGACAACCATCAGCATCACCGAGTTCCCAATGGAGCAGTGTCAGGTTATCCAACCAGGTATGGTACTCTTAAATGGATACCTGACACCCGAAGCACAAATCCACATCATCAGACGATGTAATGAACTAGGAGCAGCACCTGGAGGGTTCTACACACCCGAATACCCGAGCGGATCGAGGATGAAATTGAAGATGATGTGCATGGGTAAGGACTGGAATCCTTACACCAAGACATATCAAGATGAGCGAGCTGAAGACGGAGCAACTGTACCGAGGATACCTGAGGAGTTCCTTGCGGTCGTTAACCACGCCGTGGGAATTGCTCAGCAAGTTGAATCGGATTCAATACCAAGTGTTAAAACAGAGATTATGTATTGTGAACTTCTACCAGAAAGGTGGACGGTTAGGGTTACACCAAGATAAGGACGAGTCACCCGAGTCTCTAAGTAAGGGAGTACCCGTGGTGTCTTGGTCCATTGGTGATACCGCAGTGTTTGTGTACGGCGAGCAGAAGCGTGGTGATCTCGCAAAGAAGTTAGTATTGAAGTCAGGTGATGTATTAATCATGGGTGGGCAGTCAAGGATGCTTTACCACGGTATCAAGAAGATCAAACTGAATACCGCACCTTCGGCAGTGATCAATGCCACACATATGAAACCGGGACGTTTGAATTTGACTTTCAGGCAGTTTTAAGCCTTGTGTAACCATGTAATTGATGAAGCCAGTTGTATGTTAAGGATGTTATGTATATGTTAGTTATGTTGACAGAGTGAACCAACTTATGGTGTAAAGAGTATGTTAATGAATAAAGAGGTGTTGTTTTGGAAGTATATCAACCGTGTTGTTACCGTATACTTATGAAGTTTGCCAATATATTAGGCTGTGCACTCGGAACGGGAGGTATACTGGGCGTTTGTAATGAGGCAGAAGCCGGCAAGAGCGGCACAATCCTCACCGGTACCTTTCCAGTCAATGGCGTGGACGCTTCGATCTTGTTCGACTCCGGAGCCTCACATACATTTATCTCGCTATCTTTTGCGAAGAGGCTGGGGTTAGACGGTGAAGAGATGCCAGACTTTCTAGTCACCCTCCCGTCGAAAGAGCGGATTAGGTGTACCCGCTACCACTGAGATGTTGTTGTACGAATTAGAGAAGAAGAGTTCCCGATCGACTTGATAGAGTTCGAGGGACTTGGATTTGATGTGATTATCGGGATGAACTGGTTGGAGCGGTACAAGGGCAGAATCCTATGTGCCGAGCACCGTCTGCTTCGGAGTCCGTCTGGGGTTACATATCATACCGCCAGAGGCCCAGGGAGCCTTCGACTCAGATCATCACCGCCATGGCCATGTATCGTGAGTTACGACGAGAGGGAATGATGTATACCTCTGCTATCCAGGACATAGAGAGAGACCCAGAGTTTAGCCCAGATGTGCCGGTAGTGTCGGAGTTTCCTGATGTCTTTCCTAAGGAACTGCCGGGCATGCCGCCAGCACGGGAAGAGAGTTTGAGATCGATTTGGTTCCGGGTACCGGACCAATTGCGAAGGCGCCCTACCGTATGGCTCCAGTAGAGATGACAGAGCTCAAGGAACAGCTGAGAGACCTACTCGACAAGGGATTTATCCGCCCTAGCGTTTCACCATGGGGAGCGCCGGTCCTCTTCGTGAAGAAGGACGGTAGTCTCCGCCTTTGTATTGATTATCGAGAGCTGAATGCAGTTACAGTGAAGAACCGTTATCCTTTACCACACATCGATGACTTATTTGATCAGTTGAAAGGAGCATCAGTGTTCTCCAAGATAGATCTACGATCCGGATACCATCAGATTGCCATCCGTGAGAGTGACATTGAGAAGACCGCATTCAGAACCAGATATGGACATTACGAGTTTACGGTTATGCCGTTTGGTTTATCCAATGCACCAGCCAAGTTCATGGACTTAATGAACCGCTTGTTCCAAGATCAGTTGGACAAGTCAGTGGTAGTCTTCATCGACGATATCCTTGTGTACTCGAAATCGAAAGGTGAGCATGAAAGCCACCTGAGAAGTGTGTTGCAAACGTTGAGAAAGAATCAGCTGTATGCTAAATTTTCAAAGTGTGAGTTTTGGTTGAACCAAGTATCTTTTCTTGGTCATGTGATTTCTGAAGCCGGGATCGCTGTTGATCCGGCAAAGATAGATGCAGTGCGCACCTGGCCTAGGCCGAAGACAGTTACCGACATACGGAGCTTCCTCGGTCTGGCAGGATATTACAGGAGGTTTGTGAAGGACTTCTCCAGTGTCTCGAAGCCGATGACTTCCTTAATGAAGAAGGATGCACCATTCGAGTGGACAGTCGACTGTGAGAGTTCTTTCCAGAGTCTCAAGGATGCTCTGACATCTGCACCGGTCCTGACTTTACCAGACGGTTCAGATGGTTTTGAGGTCTATTGTGACGCATCAGGCAGAGGTATGGGATGTGTATTGATGCAGCACGGGAAGGTCGTGGCATACGCCTCCCGGCAATTGAAGAAACACGAAGAGAACTACCCTACCCACGATTTAGAATTGGGTGCCATAGTCTTCGCATTGAAGATATGGCGACATCATTTGTATGGGGTAAGCGTGACAATCTATTCTGACCACAAGAGTTTAAAATACTTGTTCACTCAGAAGGAGTTGAACATGAGACAAAGAAGGTGGGTCGAGTTCTTAAACGACTACGACATCAATTTACAGTACAAGGAGGGTAAAGCAAATGTGGTAGCTGGTGCATTGAGTCACCGAGCACACTCTCTCCATTCGCTAGTGTCTCACTCTAGCTTGGTTGAAGAGGTGCGGAGTGCTCAGATGACGGATCAGTATATGTTGGAGATCAGGCAGAAGCTTATTGAGGGCACATTCGAGGGTCAGAAGTACGACTTCCGACTCCACGATGATGACCTGATTAGGCTTAATGGCCGACTATGTATTCCGAGGAGTAGCGCTGAGCTGAGGAGCGCATACTGAGTGAATCCCATTGTTCTACGACTTCGATTCACCCCGGAGCTTCAAAAATGTACAAGGGTATGAAACGTTATTTTTGGTGGACAGGTATGAAAAAGGATGTGAATGATTATGTGTTGAGGTGTCTCACTTGTCAGAAGGTCAAGTTTGAGCACCGACGGCCTGGTGGTATGGTACAGCCAATGCCAGTGCCTGAGTGGAAGTTCCATGACATTTCTATGGACTTCGTAGTAGGGCTTCCGCCTACAAGGGGAGGTCTGAATATGATTTGGGTTGTTGTTGACCGACTGACCAAGGTGGCTAGATTCATACCGATGAAGGACACCTGGAAAGTGGCAAAGCTTGCAGAACTCTTCGACAGAGAGATTGTAAGACATCATGGGGTACCGAAAACGATTGTGTCTGACAGGGATACCAGATTCCTCTCGAGGTACTGGAAATCCACACGGGAAGCGCTTGGTACCGAGCTGAAGCTAAGTACGGCGTTCCACCCGCAGACCGATGGTCAGAGTGAGCGCACCATCCAGACACTCGAGGATATGTTACGTGCATGTGCACTTGACTTCCAGACCAGCTGGATTGACAAGTTACATCTGATCGAGTTTAGCTACAACAACAGTTACCATGCTTCGATCAAGATGTCTCCCTTCCAGGCTTTGTACGGTAGACCGTGCCGCACGCCATTATGCTGGGATGAGTCGAGTGAGACGGTCATTATAGGACCAGATTATCTGGAGCAAGTACAGTCAGAAGTACGCCAGATCCGGGCTAACATGAAGGTAGCTCAGGATAGGCAGAAATCATACGCCGATGTGCGCAGACGTGACCTGGAGTTCGCCGTGGGCGATCAGGTATTTCTTAGAGTATCCCCCATGAAGGGAGTGTTTCGTTTTGGCCAGAAAGGCAAGTTGAGCCGAAATATGTGGGGCCTTATGTTGTGACGGAGCGGATAGGCCCGGTAGCTTACAGGCTAGATTTACCTGCTGAGCTGGGCAAGGTACACGATGTATTTCATGTGTCCCAGTTGAAGAAATATATGTCTCATCCGTCTCATGTACTTCAGCCTGAAAGGCTAACCTTAGAGCCGACCATGCGATCAGTGGAGACTCCCGTACGGATTCTGGACACTAAGACTCGAGACACTCGCCATAAGTCTGTGAGACTGGTGAAAGTCCTCTGGTCTAACCAGGACGTCGAGGAGGCCACCTGGGAGCTGGAAGATAAGATGAAGGCGAAGTACCCGTTGTTGTTTACTTCTTAGTGTTGTGTGTATAGGGTACGGGGCGTACCCCTATTTTAAGGGGGGTAGAGCCGTTTCGGTTATGTGTGTATGACATGTATTTAAATACATTGTCTATGTTATGTTGTTACGGACCGCTGTGTCTTGTCTATGTTGTTGTGTTACAGACCGTTGAGTCTGAATGATGTGTTGTTGTTTGGACCTTGTGTCCGATGTTATGTAAGTGTGTTGTTAATGTTGCTATGGAAGTATTGTTTTATAAGTATTCCCCGTGTTCTAATATTAAAGCTATGTGGGAAGTGTGAACTTTGGGGACAAAGTTCTTTTAAGGGGGGTAGATTGAAATACCCCAAACCTTAGTATGTGGTTTAGACATTAAAATATGGTATAATAAGGCTAAAAAGTGCCTTAGAAACATTAGTGAACAATTTAAACCACAGTAAACACAAATAAATACCTTAAAGTCGATATGGGCGAAAATGTGCTCTAAGCTTGGGATAAGCTTGGTTAAGACCTAATGAGCTTACCAAGACCTTATTTATATGTTAATGAACATATTAAACCAATTACCAAAGAAAACCAAGCTTGAAAACAAGTTAAAACACAAAATGTGCTTTAAGGAGTCTTAAAGCACATTTTTGAAAAATTGTCTTGTAAATGGGTTTTGAATGGCTAAATGTCCATCATTACTCTTTAATTAACATGTGTACTACTTAGTATCACATTAGGAAGTCTAAATCAATGAGAAATCAAAAATTTCACAAATATGTGCCTTGTTTTGTGAATAGTAACCAAATTAAGCAAGTTTATAACATAAGTCAACATAAGTGAGTTAATTGGTCAAAAAGACTAAAATACCCCTTATTATAATAGGGGGCGGTTTTCTTGGTGACTCACCACACTTAAACAAAAAAAAACTAAGTAAAGTAATAAAGTAAAGGTACTATTTACTTTACTACTTAAATATCTAAACTAGCTAACTTATCTTCATTCTCTTCTTTCCTTTTCATTTCCCACGCCTCCAACCTCTCTTCTTCCTCCATACACGGTTTTGCTACAGCCCAAGCACCATTCTCCATCTTTTAAACTCTTGTAATTCCTAGCTCCATTTACCAAATCAAAAACTAAGACCATCATTCTTCTAGTCCCATCAAGCTCTTCCACCTTGTCTTCTCAAATCTTCAAGACCACCATTTCGGTGCCATGGAGATCCACCATTGAAGAAGCTTGAGCTTATATTTTTATGCCTTGTTGATCACCCTTGCTTCAAGGTAAGGAAAAACCAAGAAAAACAACATTTCCTTCATGTTTTAGTGTTGACCGAAAATCACCACTTCATGGTGTTTTCTCTTGCTTTGTTCTAGCTTCATTCCAATCATTCAAGGGCTTGGTGGAGTCCTCTCTTGTTACTTGTTCAAACTCTCTTCCATTTCCAAGGTAAAACAATCACCTTAATGTTTTAAGACAATATATAACCTAGGGTTTATAATGAGATTAAGCATGAAGCTTGAATACTCATTACATTGCTTGAATATTGATTAGAAACTTGACAAGCAAACCAAAGTCTTGCCGGTTTTAATCAAGGAAGAGCAAGGAGAAATTAAGTGAAAAACTTGTGAAGGAAAAGAGGTAAATGTGCTAACCTAATGTAGCTTATAATACCTTAGGAAGAATGAGCTTATATTGCTTATTAAAACTACCTAAAGAGCTAATGGTAAATGACTTAGTAAAATGTTCTCAAGGAGACTATTAAAGGGCATATGTGTTGTGTGTATTCGCAGGTCAAAGGCAAATATATTATGGGAAATTCAGTGTTTATGGTTTATGCAATTTAAGGCCTAAGAGCCATGTTATTTAAGGGCCTAAGTGCCAAGCAATTTAAATTATGCACTATATTGTGATGTACTGTTAATTGGGTGAAATTTGTGTATAAGAATGTTCTTGATGGATTTAAGTGTCCTTGGATGTTTGATGGTGAAGACTATGTGTTTTGGTGTAACAAGATGTTAGTAGAACTCATGTCAAAAATTAGGTAATGTATAAGAAGTTCTAGGTGTTTAAATAAGCTTTGGTGAACTAGGAAGTGTTAGAAATGAATAAGTATTTTACTAGAGAAAGAACCATGTAATGAGGTGTTCTAGAGTGCAAAAAGGACTTAGGCATTATCTTGGAGGATTGGAAATCAAATGAGTGTTTTGGAATACACCAAAGTCATTTTTGGAATTGTGTTGAGACTTATGCAAACTTTAGTAAACAAGGAGAAAGTATAAACTGGTAGAAGGATTTCAAGAATGACATAAGGAGTTTGGTTTGTAAGAAAAGATGCTTGGGAGATGATGTTAGTGTTGAGGAAACATTTTGGCATAATGGTTATTATAGGTATGAAACCACTTAGAAACCTAAGGAGAAAACAATATAAGTGTTGGGGATTTGGTAAGAAATGAGTAAGTGTTAAGGTATAGCAGATGAGTTTTCTGGCACGTCCGAACTTCCGTCCGAATTTGGAAGCTCGGACATGCCCTGTTGCATTTAAATTTTCTGGGTTTTAAGTGATGGCCGGACTACCGTCCGACCTTTGATGTTCGGACGGGGTGCGAGGACGAGTCTGGCTTACAAGTCTCGAATGGTGTCCGAACTTGTAAGTGGACAGAAGTTCGGACACTCCCATCTCCTTTCTTGGTTTTGCTTCGACCTGTGTCCGAACTTTGGAAGCTCGGTGTGAGCCTCGATTTCAAACCCTATCCTTGTGGATTAAATTGATTAGGATCTAACCGGGTTTTAGGTCCACTTATAACCTAAGATTAATAACTATGTCATATAACAATAATTATTAAAACCTAAGCTAGCTCACCGGAACCTATTATGAGTCGCCACCTAATTTTAACCTAGATCAAAATAGGAGGAGGAGAGTGAGGTTCGGGTCCGGGGGCTTGATATTCGACTTATTTAGGGTTCAAATCACTTTCATTACCCTTCCTAGGTCGTTTTTCCTCTACTTGGTTTATTTACGGCTTATTATGAGTCGTTTTAACCTTAAGTGGTGAGCTTCTGTTTTTTTGTGTTTTTTAGCATTTTTTGACAGAAAATTAAAGTGAAATTAAAAGCTTACCTAAACTAGGGTTTCGGAGGCAGAATTAGGTCAAATTTTGCTTACGTCTGTAGCCACGGACCCCATGTCCGAGACCACGGACTCCAGTTAACCTAATTATACAGAAGAGTCGAAATTAAAGGAAAACAAAAAATTGCAAAGTCCGGGGCCACGGACAGGCTGTCCGTGGGCTCGGACATTATTAGAAAACCTAAATTTTGAATTTTTTAAATCCCGCCGCCGTCCGTGGGCATCCGGGCTTACGGACAGGGAGTCCGGGACCCTGGACATGACGTCCGTGGGTGCGGACCGCCCTCGGACGGCGGCGTTGAGGCTGTTCCCGAAGGTGTTTTGGCTCAAATTTTATGGGTGTGTAGCCTGAAAGATGTACAAGACGTTAGTGATTGAAAGTTCTCAATTTGAATTCGAATTAAGCACGAAACTTGGTAAACAAGTTATTGGACAGAAGCTTAAACAAACAGTAATACAGAAGCGTAAAAGGTTAGTTTGAATCCAAAATTTGACAGAGAGTTAATAAGGTCGTGGGGAATTAGAAAAGTAGAATTGTAACCTGTTTTACCTTCGAATTCAAGAGGATTCTTCACGTCGGGATTCTTTGGAGGCTCCGATGGTGCCGGTTCTGGATTGTGTTCGACCCGAGCTTCTGGTTGTTGATTGTTGAAGGTGTTCTTCACGTTTTGGAGGTGGTTTGGTTGATGTTTGATGATTGATGATGTTGTGGGAGTTGAAAAATATGTTTCGGTGTTGATTTTGGTGAGATTTCGGTGTTTGATTGTGGCTCTGGAGTTCAAAAACGTGGAGAGAGAGACGGCTGCCTTCTTTGAGAGTCTAGGGTCCTTGAGGTTATCCCTTGATCATGGGATAAGGTTCCTTATATAGGCTTCCTTAAAGATAGAAAAATCCGGTAAAAACCGAGATTTACCGACGTTTTAGCTTAAGGGCTTCCAAAAGGAATTTTATTATGAAATTTTACACATGGGTAAAGGATGATATTTCTGAATTTTCTAAAGTGGAATCGAATTTTTTGGATATTGGAATATTTTTAAATTCAATTTCTCGTCAGATTCAATCAGAAATTACTAGAAAATTATTGGAAATTCGAAAAATCAAAATTCCAATGCCATTATGCTTAAAATGTCATCCTATATCATGGTTTAAAATTTCAAAGCATTTTGAATTGATTTGACCCTTATTTGGAGGAGAGAGAAAGCCTATAGGGGGCTTAGGAGCCTTGAAAAAATTACGAAAGTGCCCCTGGAGATGACTAAGCTGTGCCTAGTACTCTGAAATGTGCCGATCGAACCGGGAACCCTCGCTACTATCCTATTAGTAGAGACCCCTTTCGGGGGGTTGAAATTTTGGGTATAACAGATTGCCCCCCGTCAACTAGACTTTGTAATGGAAATGAGAAGGCTAGTTGATGCTTGAGTTATACCCCCAAAATTTTGGATCTTAAAAGACCCCACATGCAATTGAAATCTGACAAATTGTGTCGAGCTGTTCTAAGGCGCTGACTACCTATAGTAAAGTGGAAGGGATGTCAAGCGATTCTAAGGCGTTGACTACCTATGAGGATGATGTCAAGCTATTCTAAGGCGTTGACTACCTTTAAAGGAATGAAGTACGCCGAGCGTTCTAAGGTGTCTGGAACCTGGAATACGCCGAGCATTATAAGGTGTCGGGAACCTGGAATACGCCGAGCATTATAAGGTGTCGGGAACCTGAAGTTGAATGGAATACGCCAAGCATTATAAGGTGTCGGGAACCTGGAATACGCCGAGCATTATAAGGTGTCAGGAACCTGAAGTTGAATGGAATACGCCGAGCATTATAAGGTGTCGGGAACCTGAGATTGAATGGGATACACCGAGCATTATAAGGCGTCGGGAACCTGAGATTGAATGGGACACGCCGAGCATTATAAGGTGTCAGGAACCTGGAAAAGAGATGTAATGAGATCGATGTGATGTGTGCCTAAATTGACGAATGTAAAGTAAGACCTATGGGTGCCTAAGTGGAATGGTAGGAAATTGGGTTCATGACGAGCCTGAGGTTGAGTTCATCTATTCCGGTGAATCTGAATCTTTGGCTGAGAATCTGCATCTCTGAAGAGTCTGTACCTTCGGCTGAGAATCTGTATCCCTGAAGAATCTGCATCTTCGGCTGAGAATCTGTATCTTCGGGGCGAGAATCTGTATCTCTGAAGAATCTGTACCTTCGGCTGAGAATCTGTATCTCTGGTCTATGATGAGGAGTTTCGTACGGACGAATGCAAGGTAAACTTTATGCAAATGATCTTGATGAAAGTTGATTATGAAAGTGCCAAACGTGGCAAAGATGATGTGCATTCAAAATACAATCAAAGTGTATGTAGGAAAACTTGTCCAAAACAAGAAATCGTTGGAAAATGTGCCAAACATGGCAATGTTAAGGATCAAAAATTGTCCAAAGCAAGACATTGCAGAAAGTGCGCCAAATGTGGCCATGATGAGGTTTATGAAACCGAAGTGGTTAAGAGGAAAGTTGTTCAAGACAAGAAATTGTTGAAAAGGTGCCAAACGTGGCAGTGTTTGAAGAAAATTCTGTTTAGTGAAAAGGAAAGTGAATTATCATTTCCTAACTATAGACTTCGGACTTGTAATTTATCTCCTACGAGATGAACATGCCGCCGGTGGGGTATGGTGTATGATGTGAAGGTAAGGGCTTATGTGGGCCTGTGGTGTTTGATGTGCATAAGGGCTTGTGGGCATGTGTAGTGGAGGTGTGAGGTAGGGCTTATGTGGGCATGTGTAGTGGAGTGTGGAGGTAAGGGCTTATGTGGGCCAGGTGGTGTATGAAGTGAAGGTAAGGGCTTGTGTGGGCCTGAGGTGCTTGATGTGGTGGTAAGGGCTTATGTGTGCCTGTGGTGGGATGATGGTGGTGATGTTTGAGCTTTGGGTTCCAATTGGTGTTGTCATAGCAATTGTTGGAACCAACAATTGCCCCCAGTATTTTTCCCTTAAGACAATCTGAGCTAGAGTTCATGGCAATCGATCATTCCGATCGATTGCCCCCAGTATTTTCTTTGATCAAACGTGCGAACGAGTCTCGTCCTCACAGGGTCAAGGCTTATGTTCTGATTTGGTGCTTCCTAACCTACACTCGACGTGTTTGGTGTTTACACTCGTTTCTCACTTACGGTCACAACTTCTAGACCATTGAATTTGATATTTGATGAATTTACGCATTCGATCTGTTACTTTCACGTGATTGGATACACAACTACCAAGTCGGAAGTCTTTGAGGCTTATAACGTGGCCATAGGGTGTGATGAAAGACGACGGGATCATGGAGGGATATTTGAGGTATGTGGAGCTTAAATGGGTGACCAAAGCTGCAACTTGCGTCTTCTCTCGGATTCATCTTCCTTGTCTTGAAGTCGTCTGGCTGCTTCATGTTGACGTTGTTTTCGAGCTTCTGGACCTGGACTTTTGAAGTTGTCCTTTACACCATTTCTTTTTTCATTTGGATTTCTTCGAGGCACTTCGGGTTTGCCTTTTGTTTTATCCTTTCTTGGCTTTGCCTTCGGGGTTCTTGTGTTTCCCGGTTTTGGGCTTCGAGAGCTGTTTTGATGTGAGCTCTTTTGATCCTGTGTCACTCTGGGACCATTTGCGGATCGCTTCGTCATGCTGATAGCGGCATTGCTTCTTTGGACTGATGAGAATGTTATCTGAGAGTCGGGCTCCTCGCCTCCTTTGGTCACCGGGTCGGACATTCATCATTGGCTGGGTTATTTTGTGGAGTTCATAATATCGAAAAGGGATATATGAAAGGCTCAGCGGGGGTGCCTAGGGTTTAATGACAGGGTTTACAAGCTTTTGGCTATGTGGTGCTGTACCTAGGTGCTTCGTCATTCCTGATAGTTGTATATCCGTTCTTTGTTACTTTTCACAGGTCTAAGCGTAAATTTACAAATTATCTCCTTCGGTCGGAGTTATACCGTTTACCTCACCTTTGAATGTGGACTCACCGGAGTCGTGTAAGAATGATACGCTCGTTCACTCATGGTTTTACCACTCAAGACACTCTCGCGAGATCTTCACTCAGAGACTTGTTCACAAGCTTAACCAAAAGATTCGAAGACAACGATTCTAAACTCAGATTGCCCCCAGTATTGATTTGGGGTTTGTGACAACAATTCGATAGATGTGGATTTGGAACCGCTTCGTGGGTTGTTTTGGATGTTTTGGGGTGAGTTGTGATGCTTAGCGTGGCATGTTCAACTTTTAGAAACAAGAGATAAATCGTTCTGTTCCATAGTCGGGAAATGATTACTCCGTGATCCTTTTCCCTGGAAAGCATTTTTGTTTTTTTTTTTCGATGAATGAAAAATGGTTTGTACAGGAATTGTGAAAATGGAACTATGATTTTATTTATGAATCATGAGATAATGTTGGAAATTACAGACTTAGAGAAACTACCGAAAATGATAAAGGAAACTAACTACTACAAACATTGGAAAAACATAAAAATGACTAGTAAGAGAAGAAATCGGAGAAAACACTTGAAGATAGCACTCTCTGATGGTGCTTGACATGGGATTCCTACTCGGGGAGTTGAAAACCTTGATTGATAAGATCTTGGATGTGCTGCTTCAGAATTTTGCAGTTGTCGGTGTCATGACCGGGAAGCTGGTGATACTGACAATACTGGTTCAGATTCCTTCCTTTTTGGGGGTCCCTTTGTCGAGGGGTGAGAGGTTGCAGCATGTTTCGTTCCTGGAGTCTTTCAAAAGCCTGGCTCAATGGTTGACCGATGTTTGTGAACTCTCTCCGACGGGAGCTCTTTCGGGATGATTCCATTGCCCCAACGATTTGTCCTGGTCCTTTTATCTGTCGAACGGTGTTTACCTCATGCTGCCTAGTTCTCTTTCGGGTGCCACTTTGGATACAGGCTGCTGTCCCCGAGCCATTCCCGGTGTTTTTTGAGTTCCCAAGTTTTAACTCCCCTTGGTGAATCATTTCTTCTAGGACATTAACTTGTCCCATCAGCATGTTGAAGCTAGGAAAGTATGTGAATTTCAGCTCGTCACTGTATTGCTTCTGCATATTTTTAATTACCATTCGGATTTGCTCTTGTTCGTCCATCTGTGTGAGCATTGCGGCTGCCTTCATCCTCCAACGCTTAACAAAATCAGACATTGATTCACCTTCTGTTTGTTGTGTGCTTGCAAGATCAGCCCTGGTGACTCCAAAACTTCTAGCGTACTCAAAATGATGCAGAAAAGCTTCACATACCTCCTCGTAGGTCTTGGTATTTATCCTTTGAGTTATGTACCAATGCTGAGGGGTCTCATCAAGATAGTGAGCAAATACCTTGGCCTTCTGCATGTCGTTTAGCGAAAGGATGGACATTTCCCTATCGAACATTGCCAAATGAAGTTGTGGGTCGGAGGAACCTTTGTATAGAGGAAGTGTTGGCAATTTCAACCTTGGAGGGAGATCAACCTTGGGATATAATCCAGTGGAAAAGTAGTCAAAACCGGCTGGCTTGTTGGCCCTCTCCATGCGCTCAATCTTTTCCAGCATCCCATTGAATTCTTCGGCTAACTGGGCATCCATGTTGATTGGATTTCCTCCCTCTGCCATTCTTTGAGATTTGGGCTTATCTGTTGGAAAACAAAAGTGACCTGAGCTAAAAATTCTGGGCCGCAAAGAAGTTTTAGGCTAAAACTTGTTTGGGCTGCAAGAAAAGCACATGAGCTGGAATGTTTTGAAAATTGTGGGTTGGCACTGAGGCCCGAAATGAGTTGGAAGAGAGGCACATGGGCCGGAATGATTCATGAGCTGTGAACTGGTGCCTAGGCTGAAATGTTCTGAGAATTGGGCGCTTGGGCCAGAATGTGTTTGGGTTAAAAGTAAAGCGCATGGGCTGAAGTGATTTCTAAACCATGTTCTGGATGTGAATTGGAATTTGGGCCGAGTAATTATGATTGGGGCTGAAGATGATACCCGTGTCTAGGATCGTGGGTCAAAGCCCGAGTGAAAAGTCTTCCTGGACTAGAATGGGCCTTGAAATGGAAAGGCCTGATGGATTTTTATGGATTGCTTCAGGTGGATTTGTTTTCCGTGGGCCTAGAACTAAATTGGTAATTCAAATTGGGCTGAAAGATAAATCACCTAAATCTAAACTTTTGGGCCGAAGCCCGAACAAATAACTCACACATTCAAATCAAGCAGGGTCTTTGGGCCGCAAACAATAAAGCGCGATATCGGGTTGGGCTGAGTTGATGTAGGAGAAGTTCCTATCAATTTCTAGGCTGGGTAGTGGGCCGATCATGCAGGTAAACAAGGCCCACACAAATTCAACATGTCCTCACTAGATGTTAAGATTAAACCAGGTATGGATCGATCTGGAGAGGTGCTTGGGGCATGGGCCCAGGTCGCCACAAAGGAATAGGCTTGCACGCTATTCTCTTTGGGCTTCCCCACTTTTTTCACATCACCTGAAGGTGTGCGTCTACGGTCGGGTCTTTGACTGACCAAACAATGGGCTAAGGGCACTGCCAGGAAAACGCTTGGGGCTAAAGCCCAGGTATTAAGGGGATGTGGTTAGACGACATCCTCCTCTTTTCCCCCGCTTATTCACATCACCTAAAAGGTGTGAGTCCCTGACAGGGGACCCTCAAACGGGTCCCGGGGTGAAATCGGTTTGTGTGGACCCTCGCTCTCATATGATGCAAAGGTGCAGAAATTAAAGTGCGCACAAAAGTAAACAAACAAAGTTAAAGCCATAAATAAACAATTTCGAGTTAAGCCCTCTTTCTTAAAATTAAACAAGTTAAAATTAAGAAGTTTGTCCCCAGCAGAGTCGCCAGTCTGTGAGCCTCGATTTTAAACCCTATCCTATGTTGATTAAGTTGATTAGGATCTAACGGGTTTTAGGTCCACTTATAACCTAAGATTAATAACTATGTCATATAACAATAATTATTAAAACCTAAGCTAGCTCACTGGAACCTATTATGAGTCGCCACCTAATTTTAACCTAGATCAAATTAGGAAAGGAGAGTTCGGGTTCGGGGGCTTGATATTCGACTTATTAGGGTTCAATTACTTTCATTACCCTTCCTAGGTCGTTTTTCCTCTACTTGTTTATTACGGCTTATTACGAGTCGTTTTAACCTAAGTGCGCGAGCTTCTGTTTTTTTTGTTTTTTAGCATTTTTTGACAGAAAATTAAAGTGAAATTAAATACCTAAACTAGGGTTTCGGAGGCAGAATTAGGTCAATTTTGTTAGTCCGTAGCCACGGACCCCATGTCCGACCACGGACCCTAGTTAACCTATTATACAAAGTCGAATTAAAGAAAACAAAAATTGCAAAGTCCGGGGCCACGGACAGGCTGTCCGTGGGCCCGGACATTATTAGAAAACCTAAATTTTGAATTTTTAAAATCCCGCCGCCGTCCGTGGGCGTCCGGGCTTACGGACAGGGAGTCCGGGACCCCGGACATGACGTCCTGGGTGCGGACCGCCCTCGGACGGCGGCGTTGAGGCTGTTCCCGAAGGTGTTTTTGGCTCAAATTTTATGGGTGTGTAGCCTGAAAGATGTACAAGACGTTAGTGATTGAAAGTTCTCAATTTGAATTCGAATTAAGCACGAAACTTGGTAAACAAGTTATTGGACAGAAGCTTAAACAAACAGCAATACAGAAGCGTAAAAAGGTTAGTTTGAATCCAAAATTTGACAGAGAGTTAATAAGGTCGTGGGGAATTAGAAAAGTAGAATTGTAACCTGTTTTACCTTCGAATTCAAGAGGATTCTTCACGTCGGGATTCTTTGGAGGCTCCGATGGTGCCGGTTCTGGATTGTTTCGACCCGAGCTTCTGGTTGTTGATTGTTGAAGGTGTTCTTCACGTTTTGGAGGTGGTTTGGTTGATGTTTGATGATTGATGATGTTGTGGGAGTTGAAAAATATGTTTTGGTGTGATTTTTGAGATTTCGGTGTTTGATTTGGCTCTGGAGTTCAAAAACGTGAGAGAGAGAGACGGCTGCCTTCTTTGAGAGTCTAGGGTTCTTGAGGTTATCCCTTGATCATGGGATAAGGTTCCTTATATAGGCTTCCTTAAAGATAGAAAAATCCGGTAAAAAACCGAGATTTACCGACGTTTTAGCTCAAGGGCTTCCAAAAGGAATTTTATTATGAAATTTTACACATGGGTAAAGGATGATATTTCTGAATTTTCTAAAGTGGAATCGAATTTTTTGGATATTGGAATATTTTTAAATTCAATTTCTCGTCAGATTCAATCAGAAATTACTAGAAAATTATTGGAAATTCGAAAAATCAAAATTCCAACGCCATTATGCTTAAATGTCATCCTCTATCATGGGTTAAAATTTCAAAGCATTTTGAATTGATTTGACCCTTATTTGGAGGAGAGAGAAAGCCTATAGGGGCTTAGGAGCCTTGAAAAATTACGAAAGTGCCCCTGGAGATGACTAAGCTGTCCCTAGTACTCTGAAATGTGCCGATCGAACCGGGAACCCTCGCTACTATCCTATTAGTAGAGACTCTCTTTCGGGGGGGTTGAAATTTTGGGTATAACACTCGGACACATGTTCGGACGCTTGGAATTTTTCCTTTGGTTTTGCTTCGACCTGTGTCCGAACTTTGGAAACTCGGACACATGTTCGGACATTCGTCTGGTTTCACCCTTTGAGTCTCGACCTATGTCCTAACTTTGGAAACTCGGACACAAGTTCGGACAGGGTACTGTTTTGACCAAAAACTTTGTTTAAGGTTAGAAATCGAAGTCTAATGATGGCGATTATTTAGTAATGATGTTATAAGGTTGTTTCAGACATGTCAGGTGGGTTATAATGACAATTAAAACGGTGAAAAAGTTATAACAAAGTGTGAAAATAAAATAAACTAGAAATTTAAAGTAACAAATTTATAAAGGTCTAGTACGTTAATTAACCGACGTTACTAAATGTGTATAGGATTCTCCAACGGTGGAAAACAATCACAGCAGCGACCAAGGTATGGTTTTCTTGCAGTCTGTTGCCTACCGGTTTACACCGGCTTGTGTGTTGTATGTTTTTATGAGTGTTTATGACCTTGTAAGATTAAGGCATGTAATGAGTTTACAGTTGTTTAAGTTATTGTATCGGAAAGATGTGTCTCATTTCCCTTGTGTGTGTCTAACAAAGACTTAACCACTTACTTGTGATTTGTTTATTGAGTTCAACGTTGAACTTGTAATAAGTGCTAACCGGGGAAGTGAGGAGTCCGGTAGTTCCGGCCACGCGTGTGAGTATGGGAGTCGATGTCATAACCGGTTCCATCCTCTTTGTATGTTAAGGTTGCCTTCTCTTTTGGTCTTCAACCTTTCGTTTAGCTTAACCAAGGCTATTTTACTGACTCACATCGGGCCATAGGGGCATGCTATGTTTGTTCGGTGTGCTTGGATCACTATATCCGACGCACCTTTGTGTTAAGTTATTCGTTCCATTTAACAGGACGGTAATGAATTATGTAACGAGCTTAGCATGAGTTTGGCAACATTCTCTAGGCTCTCCATGGGATCTAATTGTGTTGGTTCATTTCCTAAAAGGATTCGTTCTTGTATGATATGTGTGATGTTGTTATGCAATACTCTTGCTATGATATATATGTTGTATTTTTAAAATGAATGCCATGTCATCATGACAAATAGTTGCACGTATCCCGGTAGCCGATGGGCTACGCGTTAACCATACCAGCCAAGGGTTGCCGACCCCCTCGGGGGCTCCATATTTATATTTCCAGGATGAGGATCGAAGAAGCGGAGTGGCTGTAGATCCTAGGTTGTAGATATACCTTTGGTACCTTTTGGTCGGTAGGCTCGAGATGCGCATGTGCTCCCGTGGCGGTATATTTTGGATAATGAATACATTACAGTGACAGTTTACAGTGATGGTTGTAAATAAATACTCGGTATTGTATATTATGTATTTATGGTTTAGTTCTATACTCGGGAGTCTGATCATCGGACCGGTACACTTGTATTTATTCTGCCTTGTTAACCACGTGGGTGGTTAACGGCGTTGTAGCACCGAATCGTTTAGTTATTGTTTAGTTGTTTATTTCCGCTGCGATTTTGGTAAGTTTTAAGTACGTAGTAGGGGTCTTACAAAGTATATTGCGATGCCTCAGGCACAGGGATAGGGTGTGTACTTATGCAGAATGGAAAGGTTGTTGCTTATGCATCACGACAGTTGAAGAAACACGAAGAGAACTTCCAACTCATGATTTAGAATTGGGAGTAGTTGTATTTGCACTGAAGATTTGGCGCCACTATTTATATGGAGTTACAGTGATAGTCTACTCAGATCATAAGATCCTTCAGCATTTATTCACTCAGAAGGAGCTTAACATGAGGCAGGGGCGATGGGTCGAGAGTCTAAAGGACTACGACATCGACCTCCGGTACAATGAGGGTAAGGCAAATGTTGTTGCTGACGCCCTGAGCCGTAGAGCTCATTCCCTATTTGCCATGACAGGAGACAACGACCTCATCGAGGAGGTACGTTGTGCTCAGGAAAATGACCAATACATGAAGACTATCAAGCAGCAGTTGACAGACGGTATCTTCGAGAGACGAAGTATGA
This sequence comes from Limonium bicolor, assembly GCA_023374045.1. Taxonomy (NCBI): domain Eukaryota; kingdom Viridiplantae; phylum Streptophyta; class Magnoliopsida; order Caryophyllales; family Plumbaginaceae; genus Limonium; species Limonium bicolor. The sequence continues at coordinate 95,778,367 of CM041777.1, read as the reverse complement.
TTTTGTACTCAGTGAAGACGGGTTAATCAGACTGAATTGCCGTTTGTGCATTCCAGAGTCCAGCCCAGACTTGAAGGAAAAGATATTACAGGAAGCTCATTGCTCATCCTTATCAGTACACCCAGGGTCATTGAAGATGTACAAGGATTTAAAATTACATTTCTGGTGGACTGGTATGAAGAAAGATGTTGCAGAATTTGTGACAAGATGTATGACGTGTCAAAAAGTGAAGTTTGAGCACCGGAGACCGGGCGGTTTAGTATAGCCGATGCCCATTCCATATTGGAAGTTCGAGTATATATCCATGGATTTAGTAGTAGGTCTTCCACCGACTAGAGGAGGTGCTAACATGATATGGGTCATCGATGACAGGCTGACAAAGGTAGCAAAGTTCATTCCTATTAAGGACACTTGGAAAGTCCCCAAACTGGCGGACCTCTTCCAGAGAGAGATCATTAGACACCACGGTGTACCTAAGTCCATTGTGTCAGATAGAGATTCAAGGTTTGTTTCCAGATTTTGGCAGTAGGTTCAGGAGGCTTTAGGTACGAAGCTGAAGCTAAGTACAGCCTTTCATCCACAGACAGATGGCCAGAGTGAAAGAACAATTCAAACGTTAGAGGACATGCTTAGAGCTTGTGCCTTGGATTTCCAGGAAAGCTGGATAGATCGACTACCTTTGATCGAGTTTGCGTACAACAACAGCTATCATGCATCCATTCAAATGTCAGCATTCCAGGCATTGTACGGCAGGCCATGCAGGACACCACTATGTTGGGACGAGGCCAGTGAGAATATCATCTTAGGGCCAGAGTACCTAGACCAGATGAAAGAGGATATTGTGCAAATACGCAAGAACATGAAGGTTGCCCAGGACAGACAGAAATCATATGCTGATGTCAGGAGGAGAGATCTCGAGTTCGCAGTAGGCGATCGAGTCTTCCTTAGAGTTTCACCTATGAAAGGAATTTTTAGATTTGGGCAGAAGGGCAAGCTTAGCCCGAAGTATGTAGGACTGTACCTTATTACGGAGCGAGTGGGCCCATTAGCTTACAGATTAGATTTACCTGTTGAGCTTGGGAAAGTGCACAACGTGTTTCACATTTCACAGCTAAAGCAGTATGTGGCTCACCCGTCACATATCTTAGGGCCCGAGACACTCGAGCTAGATCCTACACTTAGATATGAGGAGACCCCAATTCGCATTTTAGACTCCAAGACTAGGGAGACCAGGAACAAGACCATTAGAATGGTCAAGGTTCTGTGGTCAAACCACGACATTGGGGAGGCGACATGGGAGTTAGAGGACTCCATGCGAGACAAGTATCCGTCACTTTTCTTGTAGTTGTGTATACTTGTGGGGGTACGTGGGCGTAACCCTTTTTAAGGGGGGTAGAGCACCACATGCGACTTGCATATCTGCAGTCTGTACTGTTTGGTGTTTGGTTGTTGCGCATGTGTGCAATTGGTTGGATGTGTTCTATGTAACACTTGAATGGTTATGGATGTGTTCTATGTAACACTTGGTATACACTTGGATGGTTAATAAAAGTACACTTATTTACTTTACAACATCTATCAAGTTACTTATGCTATGATTACATTGTTTGCCATGAGCAAGGTTATGCACTCAGATTACTGATGGAATGTAGAGGTGTCAATATAGTATTGACTTCGGGAATGATAAGCATACAGGGAATAGATACGAGGAACTGATTCCATAGGATATGTAAGTAGAAGTTATGACTTCGGGACGAAGTCCTTTTAAGGGGGTAGACTGAAATACCCCTAACCTTTAAATAATTGAATAATGATAAATAAGTATTGTTTAAGGGATTATTAGACCCTAAAGGAAATATATAAACACTTAGGCGTTAAAACACACCTAAACTTCTTAAGGTCAAAAACGAGCGTTAAAGCCCGACCTTAAGCTAAACAAGTTATATAAGCTATAAACCCCATATGAAGGTAACCAAGGATCATTATATGACCTTTAGAATACAGGACCTCATCTAAAACGATGTAAAAATACAAAATGCTCAGGAGTTCCCTAAGGGCTCTAAAGTCCCGAAAGTCCCGAAAATACATTATAGGATGAAGTAAAGCATTACACTTCATTCCAAATGCACCATAACACTTTATTAAACATTTAAGATGAAGTCCTCATGGTATATTTTCAATTAAACGCAAAGCACTCGGAGGTTCCCGATGAGAACCCATAAACCCCCGGGAATGCCCTAGAGGAGTGCCGAGGTATCACAAAGTCCTATATAAATCATTCTTAGAGTTCCTAACATCATTATTCAACATTATAAAGAGAATTCTCAAGCTACTTCCTCAAAAATAAACAAAGTGCTCGGACAAATTTCATAACGCTCCTATTTTGCCCCGGGAGTGTCCCGGTAGCCCGGAAATTGAGTTATGAGTTGATATAACCCCATATAACTCAATGTAACACCTTAACATATTATTATTGACTATAAACACTTGGAACTCATAACAACTACTTATTTTCCAGAAAATCCTTAAAGCACAAAAACGCACCTTCGGGTGTCATAAAAATGTGTTCTACGCAATTACCTTGAAGTTTTTGAGGAGTCGCGAGTTGATAATCCTAAAAGGGGATAAATTGACCATCTAAATCAATTAAATCCAGTGCTAAACACATAGCACAAATAGGGCCGAGTTTTGGGTCAAAAAGGTACCTAAAATCAGCATTTTTACCTTAGAACTTTCATCTTTTACCTTAGTATAAATGTACTAATTAAATGTTGGGACTTATAACATGTTATAATATGGTCTTAGTACAATATAGTGTGACAGGAATCAAATCAAAAATCAACTCCAATTGGTCACCATAGGGGCCGATTTTTAGGGTGTTATTTGACATGATTTTAGCAAAAATTATGTCTTATGGAATGGTGACTCATCCCTACATGTGCCATGTGATAATGTCAAATAAAAATCAGTCAAATAAGACCTCCATTACCGTATGACCTGCAATAAAACAGCAAAGAGAATAGGTTAGGAAAAGAAATGAAAAACAATGCAATCAAATAAGGAAAAGCTAGATCTACTTTTGTACAAGACTCACTGGTGGAACGGAAGCCTTTAATGACGGTGGTTTAATCACGGCTTAACAGAAACCGTAAATAATATGAAGGCCGGAGTTAATTAATGACGTTTATTAAATTAACCGTAAGCAATAATCGATCGGAGGTAGGCGCGCCTTTTTTAGGACGGACTTTAGATGACGGTTATTTGTGAAACCGTAATCTAAAGTCCCGTGTTGACGCGCGCTTTACGGTCAACGGACTTTAGATTACGGTTTTACTAATAACCGTCATCTAAAGTCCCCGCCCACTGATGGTCAACGACGTCGTCTTGACCTGACGCCAAATATTTCCCGCATTATTTGATTTTTTCGACGCCGCGCGTAATCTAAATTACAGTGACGACGTCGTCTTACCAGCTTATTTTAGATTAAAAATAACTTTATATTAATGTGTTACATTTGTTTGATCGAATAAGACTCATGGCTCAATGGCCGTGGGTACATGAGTCAACACCATCGATCTTGAGTTCGAAACCCAGCATAGGCCAAATAATTTTCGCGCTATTTTATTAATTTCGTTACACTTTAGATTACGGTTCTTTAGGAACCGTCATGTAAAGTGTGACTTTACATTACGGTTTTCATGTAAACCGTAATCTAAAGTCCTTTTAACTACAACATTTGCCCGTTTACTCTGCACACTGTACTTACAGTAACTCTTCTTCTCTTTCGCGCTATCTTCCTCACTGAAATCGCCTCCTCTCTCCCGTCACCTTGCTAACGGCCATCGCCACCATCGCTCCCACCACCTTTGTCACTCCCATCGCCGCCGGTCACCACCCATCTACCACTGGTCTCACCGTCGACCTCTCTATCGCGTATTGGGTATGCGATCGATTGATTGTCGTTTTTTTCTAACTTTGTTCATATACATGCATTTCGATTGCAAGTTCTAACTTTGTTCATATATTTGTGCCCAGATTCACAGTTAATTGCAACCTAGTTCGTGGGCTGATTTCTACACTACTTGCCCACTTCGGTGCTTAGTAACGGTAATTTTGCAAAGCAAACTGTAAACTGCTGTATTTATTTATTCTTAGCATTTAGTATTACAATTAATAAATAATAGTGTAGTTTTAAAAATGCTACTACTTAAAACTGCCACAGGAAAGAAAGTAAGTTCAAGTATATTACCGATTCCTGAAAATAGCTCATTTTCAACTGCTCAATCTGCTATGCCAGATGCTCTCTGTTTGATTCACAATCTGTGACAGGAATCAACAATGCTATTGTTATAACCACCAGAAAGAATAAGATGAGTTTCGGTATTTTAATGGTTCTAGAATGACTAGTTTCAGTCCTTCAATCTGAAGTACTGCAGAGAAGGTCATAAATAAACTTCATTTATAGTAGAAGAAGATAAGTTTATGTATGTTACTAGTTCTAGATGGTGCGTGCAAATTTGACTTTGATAAAACTGATTTGGAGACGTTAGAAATATAGGGGAGATGCTGTCGATTTTTTTCCGCGGTTTAGCTAGCATTTAACCTTGATTTTTTGATGAATTCTAATGTTGTCGTTTTTCATTTATGCATCAGGACTACGACTTTATTTTGGCTTCCGACCTCAACCGTCTTAGCATCGGCTAATCGTCTACCAGAGGTAAGATTTACATATATACATATAATATTTGACAAACTACCAAACATAGTTATCCGCCCAAGATATACCTAATAGAGGTATATCTTCGGCAGTCCCTGTCGGGACTGTCCATGATTGTTAAATCTCACACCTAGGGTGTGAATGTGTTTTTAATTGTACTTTATTGATTATTTCAGCAGTATCTCTTTATTGTTCTTCGAATGCATATATTATTGATTAATATCATAATATCGTGCATTTGAAGAACTGTAGGGAGATGCTGCCGAAATTTTCAATAAATTACATATTAAAAACACGTTCACCGGTGGGATTTAATACTCATGGATGGATTTAGGTTGATAAGATACAAAAGTGTAAAGACTCTGCCACGGGTGACGGTATGAAATGGCTGCCTTCATATAAATAGCTAGAAGGAGATGGAACGTTCGTGGATTTACAGCGGAAATTTGGACGACAAGTTTTTAGAAGGAGTTGATAAGTTATGCACGGTGTTGGCGAACAATCTGAAACCTACAGACAAGGGATACATATTTTGTCCGTGTATCGACTGCCAAAACAATCTGAGATATCGCGGCGTTGAAACAATTAAGGAACATCTGATCCGCCGCGGTTTTACAAAAGATTTCCAAGACATAATCCGATGGCATGGTCAGAGTGCGTTCGATGTTATTAAGCCTGACGAAGGGGATAATGGTCAGGCAAACACAGAAACAGAACTTGGAGATGATACAGTTGCTGGTGACCCAGAAGACGTTACAGGGAACGTTGAGCCAGATTTCTGGGATGATGACATTGAGACTATGCTCGAAGATGTGGAACGACATTACTCTAACACGCCAGACAAGCATGAAAATTTGTTGGATTCATCCAAAACACCGTTGTACCCCGGGTGTGACCCTACAAAGTTAAGCAAGTTGAGTGTCGTCCTCAAGCTATTCAACTTGAAAGCGAAACATGGCTGGAGCGACGTAAGTTTCACTGACCTCCTGGAACTATTGAAATACGTTCTTCCGGTGGACAACGTTTTACCAACGACTACGTACTCAGCCAAAAAAATGATGTGCCCAATGGGTATGGGGTACCAGAAAATTCATGCTTGTCCAAATGGTTGCATGCTGTTTTGGAAATCGGATGAATTTGCTGAAAGCTGTTCAGCATGTGGAGCGTCACGGTATAAGAAACAACAAACTCACATCAGCGGTAGTAAGAAAGGTTCACCAGCTAAGGTACTGTGGTACCTGCCCATCATTCCAAGGTTCAGACGTTTGTTCTCCATTGAGAAAGACGCAGAGAATCTTCGGTGGCATTCAGTTCACAGGAAAAAGGATGGCAGATTAAGACATCCCGCTGATGCACCACAGTGGAGAAACATAGACGTAAAATTTCCTGAGTTTGGTAACGAACCGAGAAACCTAAGGCTAGGCTTGTGCACGGATGGGATGAACCCTTACGGTACTTTGAGTAGCATACACAGTACCTGGCCTGTGCTTTTAGTTATTTACAATCTACCGCCATGGTTATGCATGAAACCAAGACACATCTTGTTGTCTTTGTTAATATCTGGTCCAAAGCAACCGGGCAACAAAATTGACGTATTCCTACAACCTTTGATAGAGGATCTACAACTCTTGTGGAATGAAGGGGCTACGGTTTACGACTCATTCAGTAAAGAGGACTTCAATTTGCGTGCCATGTTGTACTGCACAATCAATGATTTCCCCGCCTATGGTAATCTTTCAGGCTATTCAATCAAGGGGGCGTTGGCGTGTCCGATTTGTGGTGAAAACACTTGTAGCATTCGCTTGAAACATAGTGGGAAAACCGTGTATATGGGCCACCGAAAAATGCTTCCAAAAGGACATAAGTATCGAAAGATGGCGAAAGAGTTCGATGGGAAAACTGATCACAGCATGGCGCGCCAGCCTTTGACAGGTACAGAGATTTACAAAAAGTTGGATAATATTGTGAACAACTTCGGGCCGCCAACCAAAAGTGGTGAAAAAAGTGTCTGGAAAAAGAAATCAATATTTTGGGAACTAGAGTACTGGCAGCATCTGGAGGTTAGACATTGTATCGATGGGATGCATGTCGAGAAGAACGTGGGTGAAAGTGTCACTAGCACTCTTTTGAACATAAAAGGAAAGACAAAGGATCATTTGAAAGGAAGAAAAGATTTAATTGAGTTGGGCATACGCACAGAGCTTGGCCCGCAAGAACGTGGAAAACGCACATTCTTGCCTCCTGCCTGTCACACTCTGTCTAAAGAAGAGAAACATAGTCTAGCAGTACCCTTTACAACATCAAGGTACCATCAGGTTACTCCTCAAACATAAGAAACCTAGTGTCCATGACAGATTTCAAATTAGTAGGAATGAAATCTCACGATTATCATGTCCTACTTCAAGAATTTTTGCCAATTGCACTACGTGGGATCTTGCCGGATGCTGTCAGACACACAATCACAAACGTCAGTGTCTTCCTCAAATCCATTTCGTCTAAGGTTCTTGATGTGGACACTCTGTCTAAATTACAAAAGGATCTTATTGTGACAATGTGCCAGCTGGAGATGTATTTTCCTCCATCGTTCTTCGACATAATGATACATCTCCTCGTGCATCTTGTAAGAGAGATTCTGATGTGTGGTCCTTTGTACCTTCGCTACATGTATCCGTTCGAAAGGTACATGGGTGTCCTGAAGAAGAAAATGAAGAACCGTCGTCACCCAGAGGGTAGTATTATAGAGGGCACTATCACAGAGGAAGTTGTAGACTTCTGCACCAATTACCTAGAAGGTGTCGATACCATTGGACTTCCACGTTCTAGACACGAGGGCAGATTGAAGGGTGTTGGCACGGTTGGAAGGAAACTGAAAAGAATTGACATAGACACTCTTAACAAAGCTCATTTAGTTGTGCTAAGTCATCTTGAAGATGTTGAACCATACTTTGATGAACACTTGTGTGTTTTAAGAGCACAATATCCAAACATGAGTGACGTTAGACTACAAAATGAGCAGAATAGGACATTTGTCCGATGGTTCAAAGAGAGAGTGTTGTCCGATCAGTCCACGAATGTGCCTGAACTGATTAAAGTAGTTGCATTTGGACCAAATCTGGATGTAATTTCTTATGAGGGGTACGATGTCAACGGATTCACCTTTTTCACAGAACGTCAGGATCAGAAGTCAACGAATCAAAACAGTGGTGTAGAGCTTGAAGCTTATCAAAACTTATATGACATCGGTGTCGTGGGTCATAGTCCTGTCTCGGTACAACAATCATATTTCGGTGTTATACAAGACATCTGGGTATTGGACTACAACAGCTACGAAATGTGTGTTTTCCGCTGTAACTGGGTTAACAACAATCATGGCTACCGTGAGGAGGAGCATGGTATGAAACTGGTTGATCTGTCTAGAGCTACTCCCACGGTTGAGCCATTCGTTGTTGGGACGAAGGTTAAGCAGATATTTTATGTAACTGATCCCTGTAATCCTAGATGGTCTGTTGTGCTTAAAGGGAGAAGAGGAATAGTTGGTGTGGATGGTGTGGTTGATGAGGATGAGTATGATGCAGAAGATGAACCTCCAACTGTTCCTATTTCATTGGAAGAGGCTGAGGTCACAGGTCATCGTGAGTATATACGATCAGACCATAACGAGGGAATGTGGGTTGAGAGATAATGGTGTATGTAAGTTATTACTATAAAAATTTATATGAAATTAACACTCTTTTATTTATTGCTTGTTTATGACCATTATGAAATGCTTAATTTAATTCAAATTGTATTTCAATCCTTGCAGGCATGGCTGATCAGGACATGGCTGATGAAGAGTTCGATTTATTTTGTCGTGAGGAGGAGGAAAATGAGCAGCAAATGGTACCGGTCCCATCTACATCTGCCGCTGCTGCTGTTGCCCCATCCACATCTGCCGCTGCTGCTGTTGGCCCTTCCATGAGTGCACCTTCTACGAGTGCTACTCAGAGACCCAGAGGTAGAGGTCCGACCCGTGGGTTGAAACTGCAGAAACCGGATCAGATTAGTCTTCTGTGGGACCAGTATGGGAGGTATGGTGGGGGCAGCAGGTCAGAGTTCGCTAGTATGCTAGGGACTCTGGCCAGATCACATTGCTGCATCAACCACACATGGAAACAAGTCCCGGAAAAAGTAAAGGAGACCATCTGGAAGAAGGTGCAAGAACGGTACAAGATCCCAGAAGAAGTGAAGAAGACCGTTCTTTCTTTGGTGGCCGGCAAAGCTAAATCATTCCGCCACTACTTGGTTGAGCATTGGATCAACAGGGTGCCCCCACGTGAGCCTCCGCCGTATGTTGTATACAATGGCATGATAACTGAAGAGGAGTGGAAGGAGTTCGTTGAGCGGCACGCCACCCCCGAGTTCAGGGTATGTTTGTGTGTACTCTTTTCTTAATTAATGCTCATAATGCTTTATCCCTGATTTTCTAATTAATTTCCTGTTGTACTTTCTTAACAGCAAGTACAAGAACAAGCACGACAAAACCGTGAAGCTAATCTCTACCCCCACACCATGGGACGAAGGGGATATGTGGGCAGCCTCGAGGGATGGAAAGAAGCTGGTTTGCTGACACGGAGGAACGAGGATGGAAGTGAATGCCCGATCGAGGATGTCTCTGAGGCGAGGAGGGTGCAGATGTACATACTGGGACGCCAGAAAACGACCAGCGAAGGTCAGAGGATATTTCCTAATGCTGCGATGGAACAACTGGCAAACCAAATTGTAAGTATTTGAAAGTAGCTGTTGAATAATTTACTTATATACTCAAGTGTTTGTTGATCTTAAATCTCGTCATTAACTTCTTTGAAAATTGGACAGTACGATGCGGCACAGAGAGGAGAAGTGGACTTACACGCTCCTCCTTCTCAAGACGACGCGCTGAATCAAATGCTTGGGAAGAAGGATCACCCGGGGCGTGTTAGAGGATTTGGGGGAGAAGTACGTCAGAAGAACGTATTCCCGCCATCTGCTAGGAAGGGTCAGATGAGTGCTGCTGAAGTCGAGGCGATGGTAGAGCGTAAGTTCGCTGCTGAGCGCCAAGCTAATGACGAGAAACATGCTGCTGAGCGCCGGGCTATCGAGGAGAGGCTGCAGGAAGCGTTGAATGCGATTGCACATGCGACTACTCAGCAGCAGCAGCTAGATCCTCCTCGAATGTCTTCCTCGTCTAGTTGTGCTCCGGCCGCTGACCCGTACCCGTTTGCCAACATCCAGGTTAACTTTGTTTAACTATTTTTCTTCTAAAATAAAGTTATTTAAATAGTATTAGATTGGACTCACTTATTTATTTCACGTATTATCTCTGTTTATTAAAGGAGCAAAAAAAATGTCGTCTCCAAATACCATTAGACGGGCACCCTGTAGATGCGGCCTACGGGACGGTGTTGCCATCAGGTCCACTCACGCTCATCAGTTTCGTACGTCTACCCCCATTCTACGCGCGTGTGACCTTGGACCTGATAGTTGATGGATTTGAGCATGCATACCTTCCGATGGCGATTGACAACAAATGCACGCTGATCGAAGCGAAGGGAGACATATTGCCCTGGCCAGCATGTTATATTGTTGTCACCGATGAGGTAAGACTGTTTGACAACCATTTAGTATCTAATAAAATGCATTATTTAGCATTAAGTGTCTAATCTAATCTATTATAGATCCCTGAGCTTCCTCGCCGCGTAACCCGGCCCAGACTAGAAGAGACCAGCGCGCCGGCGAATCCTGAGATCCCTGAGGTTCCTCGCCGCGTATCCCGGCCCAGAGAAGAAGAGATCAGCGCGCCGACGAATCCTGCCAGAAGGGTATGTTCTAGATAAATGTTTAATGTTACTATAATAATCAATTAGTAATTATCTTTACATTTATGCTTTATTGTTTGTGTGTGAAGGGTAAGAATCCAGTGAGTCGGGGTGCGAAAGGTAAGAATCCAGCGCCCGTCCGGGGTCGCACCAGGACTTCTGAGGCGCCTAAAAATAAGCTCGCACTGCCACAAAAACTTGTTAATGTTTTGGGGGCCAAGCAGATGAATCTCTACGACAAGATCATGGTGAAGTCATCTCAAACTAACAACTTCATGATGACGCTTCCAAAGTCGATGTTTCACTACGAAGAAGATATGATGACGGCAATCAACTTTGAGGACATCAGAGAGATGATGTGTGGAGATTATCTGAACATTAACATTATTCAAGCTTATCTAAAGTAAGTGTTCTTTCCTCATACTGTAAAAACATATAGAATAAGTATCTATGAAGTTGCATTGGCTAACTTTTTATAGTACATGTGATATAATAGATGTCTGCTTGAGAGATGTGTTGAGAAGGACATGACATGCGTTACTGCGGTGTGCCCGGAGCGTTTATCGTACGACAATGTCACTAGGGACCCTGGGAGGTTTTGTAACTACATGATTCATGTCTTCAATGTTGTTGAACAACAGAATAAATTATTCATTCTAATGCCGTATCACCAAACGTGAGTTCTAATATAAAATTACATACTAATTAGCTAACTTTGTTACCTTCATTTCTCATTTCATTTTGTATTTGACATTGTAGCCACCACTGGGCTTTGTTTATATTCTGCGCTGCCACCGCTACTCTGCTTGTTCTAGATCCACTAGGGCAGTGGAAAGAATTCAACACTGAAGACTTAATCAAAGAGTAAGTTTTTATTACTATTTAATTGTTTGTAAGTTTTTTGAACCAAAATTAATGTACTTGTTCATTTTGCTAAACGCTTTTGTTAATATATGTAACAGTTGTTACAAAAAAACCCCTCAGGGAGAGTTTGGTGATTTGACCGTCGATTACATCAAGGTTTGGTAATTCATGTATTTCATTCGTGCTGCTATTATCTTTGTACAATTGTTTTACATTTGTGAATTTTGGTGATTTAGTGCCCTACCCAAAAGGATTCTAAGAGTTGCGGGTACTACGTGATGCGGTATATGTACGAGTTCTGCGGGTACTTCCCAAGTTTTAAGAATGATATTGACAAGGTAATACGAACGCTGTCTTGTATTTAATTCTTTCGGCAGATTTTTTGTGTCTTTATCTTAATCTCATTATGTGTTCCATTCCTTTTCTTGTTGCAGATTAAAGAGCATTATGCCAGATTCAAGACTTATGCTCCTGCCGACTTGTTGCATGTCAGAGAGAGCATGGCAGCCATGTTTATGAGAATGGAGTGGTAGACTAGCTAGCTGCTGCTGTAACATATATTTTTTTTTAGTTGCTGCTCTGATTCTGTTAGTTGCTGCTGCAACAGATTATATTGTGTAACAGATTATATTTTTTGTTAGTTGCTCTGATTCTGTTTGTAATGAATTATGCTAGCTGCTGCTGTAACAGATTCTAGCTGTTGTATTGAATATTTCTGTTGCAATTGTGCGCAGAAATGAATTTGCAATTGTTATCTCTGTTGCAATTGTGTAACAGATTGAATATGTTACAGATTTTCGATCTGGTGCTTTATTAGATGTTATCTCTGTTGCAATTGTGTAACAGATTGAATATGTTACAGATTTTCGATCTGGTGCTTTATTAGAATGAATTTGTGTTGTTGGTATTTGATTCAGGTGGTTCAATTGTGCAGTTTCTGCCCTCTGTTGCTTATCTGTTACAATTCTGTCTCTGTTGCAATTGTGTAGATTTGTAAAAAAATAAAATAATAAAAAAAAATTACACTTTAGATTACGGTTCTAACAATAACCGTAATCTAAAGTCCTTTGGGCGCGCGCGCCAAAACACTTTAGATTACGGTTATTGTTAGAACCGTAATCTAAAGTGTCGACTTTACATTACGGTTATTTGTAAAACCGTGATCTAAAGTCCTTTGGTTCGCGCGCGCCAAAGGACTTTAGATCACGGTTTTACAAATAACCGTAATGTAAAGTCAATGACACGCGGGCCGGAAAAGGGCCATTAATTACGGTTTAAAACCGTAATTAAAGACGTCGCCATCTTTATTGACGCCCGCGTAGATTACGGTCCAGAACCGTAATGTAACACGGTTTTGGACCGTAATTAAAAGCTCGCGTTCCACCAGTGACTATAAACAAATGAAACCTACCCATTCCTAGCATGTGGCTGCCGATTTATACAAGAGAAAGGGGGATTGATTGCCATCATTAATTAGTCAACAAAACATAACCTAACAATACCACATGCCTATGTCTAATATTGACAAAAAACAATGGTCTACCTACATATATTACCGATTTCATGCAAGGAAAAGAGGATTTGATTGCTCCCTAATTAATCAAATAATACACTTACCTAACTAGCATGTTATCTTGTCTTAAAACAAACAAAAATCATTGGCATCAACAACCTATGGAGCCGAGAATTACAAGAAAAGAAGAAAAGATGAGCATGTAATTAGCTTAAAAATTCAAAGAAGACAACCACCTACCTTAGCTCTTGTCTTCTTCTTTCAAGTTGTCAAACAAAGTCTTCACCCTCATTGTCATCAGCCGAAAGAGAGCCTCAATTATGGGCATTTTCTTGAGCCAAACAATCAAACAATAAACAGAGGAAAGATTAGTCAATTTGACAATATTGTGTCAAATGAAAATTTCCTCCATTCTCTTAAGCACCATACGGCACCATTCTTCTTTTGCCCAACCAACCTAGCCGATAATGTAAGTCTCTCAACTCTCTATTTTCTTCTTCATTTGTCAGTTTATTCCTTAGAGCTTCAAAGCTCCATTAATGGGTTCTAAGTTCTAACACCATTTCTATGTAATTTTCCTAGTTAAATCTACTAAGTCTTGAAGCGAGATTCATCCTAGCAATCCTACAAGAATTCGAAAGCATAAGTGTTCCAGGAGCTACCTAGATTCAACAACAACACAAGGAACAACAAGATCAAGTTAAGGTATATTTCATGTTGAAAATCCTAGTAAAATTTCTTAAGGGCATTTCCGAAAATCTAGACTTCTAAATCTATATTCATCAATCATTTCATGAAGGAAACTTGGATCTACAATCATTCCAAGGTGTACCAAAAATACCTTGTTAAATACCTAAGGTAAACTCTTGTAAAATTACTCCAAATCTTATTTATAAATCCTAGTTAGAAGTCTAACAAATGGATCTCCTAAATATATACAAGGAGGCCGAATTCTCTTCATCAAAGTAGCATTAGAAGCTTGGAATTCAAGGAGAAATCAAGTACAAGAATTGTCTTGATTAAGGAGTAAGTTTCTATAATTAAGGTTATTAAGTTTAAGTTTGATTCAAGCTTCAAACTTTGGTATAAAAATTATGTATGAGCCTTAGAATATTAAGGCCAAAAATATTGGGTTATAATGTCAGAAAATAATTTATAACATATAAGGTAAAATTTTACCTTAAGGTATAAAAGTGTGTCACAAAAATTAATTAAGATACATATATGGTTAAACCGAATTGTCTAGGAGTGTTTTAAGTTCTATTTTGAGTTTATAATCATTTAAGAGTCAGTAGCATAATTTTATAAGTGTTATATGGCTTTATATACATTTATATGTACATATTATAAAGTTTAGATCAAGTTTTTAAAACTATATAGTAAAGTTTTGTTAAAGCCGAACATAATGGGTCATTTGGTGATTTTCAAATATAAAGTATATTAACTTATATTATAAATTTTGGTAATATTAAAAATAGCTATATTTATTTAAATGGCTAGGTTATATAGTAATGTGGCTAAAATGTAAATTTTTGAAAAAAGTATAGGGTATTAAAATAAAAGCCGAGAGCTTATGGGTTTTTTTGGCATATTTATGATATAATATAAGGTAGGAATTAATATTATGAATTTTTGGTTGATTAGTAGATAAGTTTTTAAGTGTTAAAATAAATTTTATAAAGTTTTGGGGGCTATTGTAATTATTGGAAAGTTTAGAGTTAACAACCGAATTACAATGATTTCTGGGTATATTAAAGTATTAATTATGAAATTAAGCTTGGTCAAAGTTTTGACCAAAACAATTTGGGTTAAAATGATTTTGACAAAAAATATTACGTTTATAAAAGTTTTGGGGGTGAATATGTATTTCAGAGTTTATATGGAAAACCGAAAACTATTTGGGGTGGAAAGTGTGATTTATAAAGTATATGGGTCTTTTCGGTATTCTTTAAGAAAAATTAAATATTAAAACTATAATTTATAAGTTAATATGTAACTTTATAAAGTTTTGGTGGTTTAAATTGTAAATAAAGGAAAGACATTTATTAAAACCGAAAGTATTTGTGTTTATTTGATCATTTAAAAAGGTTTAGTGGATTTAGTTGAATTACCAAAGTTACTATGGGATATTTAGTAAATTATAAAGCTATATAGTTATGGTAATTTATAAAAGTTTTTGTGGGTACAAATAAATACCTAATTGTTATGGTTTGGTTTTGGAATTTAATAAAGAAAGGAATTAAAACTATAGTTATATGATATTATAGATATAATATACAGTTTATAAAAAAGTGTTTGTAATAAAATAACCAAAGGATATTGATATATGAAATAAGTGAAATAATTATGGATATAAGAGTAATGGAGTAAGATATACAACACAAGGTCGGAGGAATTCATTATCCAATTATAGTATTTAACATAAAATAATGAACTGATGAACTACCTGAACCACTGTTAAATACAGGAAGAAATAAAGAACATATAGAGTTCGTATTCTAACGAGTATAAACTCACAGTGACAGTACTGTAATACTTAGTGGATAAATTGTATTAATACTACCCGGTATTGCATGTATATATACAGCGTACGGGAGGAAGGATTTAGAACATGAATTTGTCAAGCTAGTAATTACTCGGTGAACGGATGTTAATTGGTGGCATGAATGTCCTAAGGATTTTCCTAAGGTCCAGAACGTTGGTGTTTAATTGTTTAAGAGCGATATCTGTGATTTATGTATATGATATTGTATATTTATTGCTCAACACTGTTGCGTTCTCTTTTTACGCAAACGTCTTATGACTGGAAGTTTATACATTCAACTGGGAACAAGACTAACTGACCTTTAGGTATTTGAAACCAACTGATGGTCAACTTATAGTCTTAACTCAAGGATTGGTTTGTACCACTGACAAAAGGGCTAACTTATAAAGAGAGGAATCCAGACTGTTTTGACTTTCCTGTTGCCTATCGTGATCACGACGAGAGATCTATGGGGAGTCCTCAAGAATCCATTGTCCACATTCGACGATGTGGCGGAGGGCACTACCGTTGGTGCACAGGTTCGATCCGGATCAGTCATTTATCCAGGGCCATAAGGTCAGCTGGTAACGGTCCATTGGAACCCAGGGGACTACAAGTCCATTGATAAGTTTTAAGGGTTTGTCTTAACATGACGCTGAGGTGGAATTTTAATTGGAAAGTTTAAGTGGTTGGTTTTTAAAGGATAAGTGCCAGGTGGCCAACTAACAAAAGTACAGTTTTAAACGCTTATCTTGTTTATATTGGTGTTTGAAATTGGTTGTTGTTACTAACACTGATGTTTGCAGGTGATGTAGTTGATTGTTTAATACTTACAGTTATCTCTGTTATTATTGTAACCGGTATATCTTGTAAAGAATCTAATATCAAGATGGCTAAAACGACTTAAGGAATCTAGATGACTTAGGAATACATTTAGCATACCAGCATTTAATTGCTGAGCCCTTCAATGGGTAAAACATTTCAGGTTATTGATTGAAGACACAAGCCGGAGTGCGGGGAAACAGGGTAGCTGATGTGTTTTTAAATAAACACTTTGAAGTTTCATTATGTATTGTATTAAGGAGATTGTTGTATTTCATTAGCTGCTCATTTAGTTTGGATTTGGTTTGTAATAATTGGAGTGCTCAGTATCCGTTCATCACACGTGAGGAGTTGAAGTGTTGAAAGGAGTAAGGATGCCTTGTTACTCACAAGGGTGAGTAACGACGTGTAACACCAAGGATAGATAGTTTTTATTTTCCGCTACGAATTGTTAT
The DNA here is from genome assembly GCA_023374045.1 of Limonium bicolor. Classification (NCBI taxonomy): domain Eukaryota; kingdom Viridiplantae; phylum Streptophyta; class Magnoliopsida; order Caryophyllales; family Plumbaginaceae; genus Limonium; species Limonium bicolor. Next base: position 95,761,638 of record CM041777.1, on the reverse strand, counting down.
TTATTATGCTACGACTTGCGACGTATTACAGGTTTAAGATTAGGGTGTTTACAAAGATAAAGCATGCAACCGTTTACCGTTTTTGTTGAGTGTTTGTATACTAACACAACTTACTTTGAGGACTTACTAACAATGCTTAGTAAACAATTGTATGAGAACATAACACACTCCCTAAAATTGGTTTGGTTAAACGAAAGAGGTTTAACTAACATCTTCGTCCTTGAGACTTCTACTAACTCAAAACTTGGGAGGAGTGAGGAATCCGACGGTCCTGGTCATGTATGTTTGTAGTAGGAGGTCGGTATCGGTATCGGGTCCGACTTCCATGAGACTTGTCTGCAGACTCGTCGCCTAGAGTCGACAAACAAACTCGGCCACCTTGATTTCTATTCGAGTGGGAGGCAATATTAAGATGGCGTGGGTGGATCCAGCCTACATCCCCAACACTAAGTACTGTTTATTTACCAATGGAGTTGATAGCTCATTGGCTAGGGTTACCCTTTGACCCGACAAAATAAACAATGGACTAAAATACAATCGGTTCTAATTAAAGAACTGTGACTTTATGATAAGATTAAACAAGAGAATTAAATAATTCTTAAACTTGAGGAGTTTAAAAGGCTAACTCACTTACTTAATGAACGTCCATTACGTTGTTCAATGTGTTTACGCTATGATTGATTCATATGATTGGTGTTGTTTTTATCGTACTTTCTTATTATTGTTGTATGATAATCAATCGCATTATACGACAAAATCCGTGCGTAGCCTCGTTAGCTTGGGGGCTACACGTTAACGTACCAGCAAAGGTGTTGAGCCCCTCGGGGCATCCATATATATTTTGCAGGTAAGAGGCAGAAGACGACCCCCCTGAGAGTGGGAAGGGGTAGATGAATTACTGGTTTATATTTGAAATACGAGGTGTGCATGTACACTTGTATTGTAGACTGTTGTAGTAAGATGTATTAGGATATGAGGTACTTTGTACTCAGGATATGTATTTTGGGATAAGGCTTTGTACATACTTATGTTCGGTATATTCGAGTGCATCATACTGTAGCTTGAGACTAGAGATTGTAGAATGCCTAGTTAGTCACGTGGGTGACTAACGGCAGTAACACCAACTTGTTTAGAATTTCTGTTGTGTTGTTAATATAAATAATTGGAGGTTTATGAGATAATCCCGGTTTTAGGAGTTAGGGTGTTACAAAAAGTGGTATCAGAGCGTAGTTACGCTCTGATGACTAGAGTCACCGAACTTAGGTAGGTACCGAGTTAAGATATGAGTTATGGGTTAAGGGTTGAGAGATAGTGCGAGAGGTGCGTTAGTTAGGACTTCCAGGTGTTTACCGGATACCTACAATACCTAGACCCGCCCTCCGCGTCCCGAGTTTTAAAGTACGGAGAATGAATGCAAGAGAGAAGAAGCCTTCTCTTACTCGGGAAAACCCGATCTGACAGTTACTTAGCATTATGCAATACGAGAAGTACCTCGTTATGTAATAGTTTACAAGAACTTGAAGGTCCTAATTGGAGCGCAACGTTGAAACAGGGGCTGCCAACGGAATCCCACCAATGAGAAACGGTAATTACCGACAACATGGGTCGACATGCTATGCAGTCAGATAACCCCATATACCAATAAAGGGGAAAGCACTACGAGTGCAATGAGAGGAAAAGAGAAGCAACAGGAACCCCGGACAGTAGTCCGAGGAGCATACAGCGGGATAACACCGCGCATGAGAACATAGACTACCTAAAGTCTATTATGAAATGGGGAACTCCAACCAATACAACTCGAAAGGTTACGAGGACCTAATGGACATAGCTCTACCAACTATGAAAGCATATGCAATCATACTCCAAGATAGGACCACGACGTAGTGCCTAAAGGAGATTCAATACTCAGTAACCATGACACATGCGTGGGAACGAGAGCGAGAAGTAAGGCGAAAGCAATGAAAGAGGGTTCCCTCAAAAGGAGGAACACCCTGATAAGTAACTATACTGTCGAAGTCAATCAGGAAGCTGCCCAGATAATCAATTATCCAAAACTAAGAGGTGAAGAAGGAGTCCCGTGGACTACAAGTTATATGGAGATTAGGAGAAAGTACCACTACCGACTTACACAGTACCGATAGCCCATCTTGCATGGCGCACTTGCCATAGCAAGTGCTGCCACGATAAAGCTATACGGGAAGCCATCATGGCAAGATAATAGAATGCTACAGCTATAATGCATTTTAGTACCGGATTACAAATCCTTAAGAACTGAAGAATGAGACCTTGGAAAGGCCGGACGGCCTAACCATGACGAACTAAGTCGACACCCAGTCAGCAGGGATCTGGACTTGGTCAGAATACTAAACGATTAAACGTCAACAATGAATCATAACCTTAAATTCATAAATCTCAGACCCAGAAAACCTGCTTCAACGACAAACGAACGACACTACAGGTAAGAACACCAATCCCGAACCTCGAAGAGAAGAATCGAAGAAACCGCTCAACATTCGAGCAGAACCCTACATAAGTAATAACCTACAAGGAATATATTACGAGATACAATGGAGACAGTTGACGCAACGAATTCCAACAATGGGATAGAACTCCCAGGATGACCACTTTGAATACGAGTAACACATTCTTCATTGAAGATGTTGGTAAACCCTAGAAACAGAATCAGGGAAAACGAATTTAAGCAATGACCTACCTAGGATCAGAGACGTACAATCCCGAAAGTGAGAAGCTCAAAGGACTACACCAGAGTTGGTATAGTTGAGCCAAACAAAACCCGTAAACGATGGTTAGTATTGTTTGCCTAATTCAATAACACCCAAGTATGATTAATCATTAACGGGTGGTGTAGTCAACGAATGTTGAACGAAGCATTGAGATGGAAGCACATGATTGCCTGGATAAATATCCAACTTAGACATTGTAAGGCAGATGCCTAATACGAACCTATCCTTTTTATCTAAAAGATGCAAGTCTGTAAGAGCGAAGGTATCATCACAGACACTGATTAACCTCAGACTACCTGACTAAACTTCCATAGTGGGAAACGGGATGTAGCAACTTACCATGAAATCCAATACTACATTAAAATGTAGCCTAACGGTTGACAGAATTAAAAAAACCAGAAGTTTATGAGGATAACCTACAAATGAGCAAGAGTACAACAATGAACCGAGTACCGGCTCTCACTCAAGAAAAATTAAGCAGTAAGAGCCTACGAGCCAAGGGTGTTAACCACATCAGAGCCCGAGGCGCAAGAAGGCATAATAGGGCTTGTAATACCCCGAATTTGAAACCCTAATGGAAACCATAGTTGCATAGGAATTATTAGAGAACACGAGGAAACCCTAGTGGTCGGGAATCAACCAAGAACCCTGGAGAAACCCTAATTCAGAAATTCCGAAAACACTAAAATTTCGGGGAGTTACTTGGAGTTCAAGAAGCCTCAGTCAACTGTGGTCAAACTCTGGTCGAACTTGGTCTAACCTCGGGCAAACATTGGACAATGGTCAAACCTTGGTCAATGGTCAACTTTGACCATGATGATGCAGTGATGATGCAGTGGTGATGCAGTGATGATGCAGTGATAATGCAGCGATGATGTTGGCATGACATAACGATGATGTAAGCGTCGAGGTGTCAAGAGATGATTAGTTACACATGGTCCAATCTGAAGAAGCCACGTGTTACCTTCATTAATCAGGTATGGTCACATATGGATGGTGGAGATTTATCCTAGCAAAATCTACCATCTGACGGCTATAAGTGAAGACATCTTCCTATTTTGTCTTACTCTCATTATTAACCATGCCACTTCGATGGATGGGATTAGAGCTTGGCTAGGTGTCTCTCATTTAAGGGCTCTAAAGAGATAAGGCTTATCATGATCATTATTACACTTAATTAATGAGAGAATTTAATCTCTTAAGATAGCTAGCTCACCCATCTATAGAGAAGGATGGGCTCTGAGTTTTGGCCACTTTCTACACACACCGCCACCAGGATTCCATAGAAGCTCATAGAAGACAACACCCACCATTAGAGAGGAGATTTAAGCTAGAAATCAAGAAAAACAAGATTTCAAGGAGGGAGAAGCAGCTGGTGACCTTGGGCGAATTGGTTGGTGGAATAAATTGATTCAATTAGCTAAGGAACTTGTAAGGTCATGGCTAAAATAGCAAGAGATTACAGGTATCAACTATGCACACCATTCTTTCTTTAAACCCTAATTTTGACCTAAACTTCTTGTTATTGTTTTACTATGATCCCTAGCTTCCTTTGAGCTGAAATGTTGACCATGTCCGTAGCTTGATAATAATAGGTTATTTTAAACATATTAGGGAAAAATACTTTTGGGAAGTAGGATAAATTCTAGGAGACTTTAAGAGAGGAAAAACGTGTTTTAAGACCTCTAGAGTTATTACGATGGTATTTCCTTGGTTTTGGTGGGTTATTCTACCTATATGAACTTATACTAATGAGTTTAGGTGGTAGGAGTTCGTGGTTTGGTGTGGAAATGCTAGGGAAAGATGGTAGGGTTAAAAAGGTGCTTAAAGCTTTAAAACCTGGTTAGGAGAGTTTCCGAATTCATTTGGCTATGATATTTTGGTAGTAATCTTGGTTCTGCGTGTATGTCGTATGTTCAAACATCAAGGGAAATTACGTTTGGGATGATAGTCCAACTCTAGTCAACTTAAAAGACCTAAAAACAAACTTTGAGCCTTCTCATGTGATAGCATGTTGTTTGATGATTCTACTTGCTCCCATAATCTTAATAGACTAGAAATGACTTATGAAAGAAGTTTTAGGTGGTGTTTATGTTGAAATTACTTGGTGGCTTGTTAGGTTAGAACTGTACTCTGAAACCTTTATGTTTACACTTGAAATGTATGATTTTAAAGGGTTCTTTGGTGTTAACGAGTTTATTTGGTCATGTTTTGATGATTAAGAGATGTTTTGACCCTTGGTTCTTAGTGGGTTAAATATCATTGAATATTGTTATTAATGATGCCTTGTGAATTACTTTGATGTTCTGAATTGTTAGAGACTGTTCTGGTGGCTTGATATTACTTGTGGTGGTGGAAGTAGAATTGGAAATATGTATTTCAAACTGTTGAGCTATGGTTAGCTCCTTCAAACTGTCGATCCATAGTTGGCCATTCACAGAATTTTCGCTTCTACCAATGTATTAGAGCTAGGCCATCATGATCTACTCTATGGACTGATGATTCATAGAGGGTGTACACACTTAAGGACATGGGGTGAGGTGGTGAGGTGGTGAGTTGTTTGTTCAAGGGGCTGAGAGCCTAGAGCTCTTTGTCGAAAGACCGGTGTGCCCGTGGATTGGTGGAAGGATATTGGGATGAGATACAATGTGTTATATGGTTTCCAAAATATTATTGGATTTATGTCTTTGATGAGATTGATGTGATTGTGATATCATTATGAACAGGTGGTTTGTGTTAAGGTAAAATGTCTCAAGGAAGGTAAGTGTGCGGTGAACTTGTGTTTGTGGTTGATAGCATAGTTGTTTATGCTGATGTGTGCTTTTTGCTGCTATAAAAGGTTTTCCAAAGAGAGAATGAATTTTACAGGGTGTGATATTTGTTACTCAACTTTACTGACATTTTCTGGTTTGTGCCCTGTGGCCTCTTTGTGTGATTGATTGTTGGCCACAGATTTAGGCGAAGACGTAATCTCTACCTGGATTGCTTGAGCATGGGACACGGGGAACGATCACATAGAGTTTTAGGAGTTAGTTATCATGTATAATGCTACAGAGTTGTGTATATCAATTATGTAAAATTTAGACTTTGTATACAAGTCATATGTTTGTAATAAGTAGGTGAGTGGTGGAAGCCTTAGCATCCACAGTTGGTGTGGATGTGGCGGTAGCACTCCGATTCTATAAGACTTCCGCTCCAGTATTAATGTAAATATAAAAAAATTTAGGGTGTGAAAATCGGGGTGTTACAGAGTGGTATCAGAGCAGGTTTGGTCTTTAAGGAGCTTTGACTAAGTTAAGATTAAATCTAGGCTTAAAATTTTGACTAGCCGTGGGGATGGGAATTGTGTTTGTTGCTTGTTACCTATTTGTTTGATTTCTTGGAATTAGTTGTGATCGCCGGAATAATTAGGGCTACACTAGGATAATACTGGAACTTGTTTAATTCTGCAAATTGCTTGAATGTGATGTGGAAGGTTGACCTTGATCCTGGTCAGATCAAGAGAAACTGAACACAATTGAGGAGAGAAGGATAGTTCAACACTGGCACTGACCATGGCAGGGTTGGAGGATTCCTGAAGCTTTCTGCAAGTGATCACGAAAAATTAGATCAGAGTACCGTAGTGGAAGCGTGGTAGGTGTAAGACATAGGTGTTGATTAGTGGCAAAATACTTGAGGATAGTTTGATATTAATATCTGAGATTGATGCAATAGCAGTGTTTGGCATATTTATATGATCTAAAATTGTTATATTTGCTATGTGGTGAATTATCCGAAGTAGATGGGGTATTTTTGAATGTGGTGAATGTTATTATTTTATGTGGTAAATTATGAGGTGGTTGTTATTTGAGGTAGTTATATAAATCACATGTTGTGGTTTAGAATCTTTGTGTTGTTATATGGATGTAATGTGTAGTGGAGAGATAATGTTGTGTCTTATTGTTATGTGACTGTGAGGTGAGTTTAAGCTTCAAGGACGAAGCCTTGTTTAATGGGGGGAGGATGTAATCCCTGAATTTTTGTAACCCTAATGGAAATCATGGTTCCATATGAATTATTAGAGAACACAAGGAAACCCTAGTGGTCGGGAATCAACCAAGAAACCCTGGAGAAACCCTAAGTCAGAAAGTTCCGAAAAACACTAAAATTTCGGGGAGTTACTTGGAGTTCAAGAGCCTCAGTCAACTGTGGTCAAACTCTGGTCGACCTTGGTCTAACCTCGGGCAAACATTGGACAATGGTCAACTTTGACCATGATGATGCAGTGATGATGCAGTGGTAATGCAGTGATGATGCGGTGATGATGTAGCAATGATGTCGGCATGACATAACGGTGATGTAAGCGTCGAGGTGTCAAGAGATGATTAGTTACACATGGTCCAATCTAGAGAAGCCTGTGTCACCTTCATTAATGAGGGATGGTCACACATGGATGGTGGAGATTTATCCCAGCAAAATATCTACGATCTGACGGCTGTAAGTGAAGACATCTTCCTATTTTGTCTTACTCTCATTATTATCCATTCCACTTGTCCCTTCATTTAATAGCCAGTTACACATGGATGGATGGGATTAGAGCTTGGCTAGGTGTCTCTCATCTAAGGGCTCTAAAGAGATAAGGCTTATCATGATCATTATTACACTTAATTAATGAGAGAATTTAATCTCTTAAGATAGCAAGCTCACGCCATCTATAAGAGAGGATGGGCTCAGAGTTTTTGCCACTTTCTACACACACACACACACCAGATTCCATAGAAGCTAATAGAAGACAACATCCACCATTAGAGAAGGAGATTTAAGCTAGAAATCAAGGAAAACCAAGATTTCAAGGAGGGAGAAGCAGCTGGTGACCTTGGGAGAATTGTTTGGTGGAATAAATTGATTCAATTAGCTAAGGAACTTGTAAGGTCGTGAATAAAATGGCAAGGAGAGTCCGGGTGTCAACTATGCACACCAATTTTTCCTCTAAACCCAGATTTTGACCTAAACTTCTTGTTAGTGTTTCACTGCGAACCCTAGCTTCTTTTGAGCTGAAATTTTGACCATGTACTTAGCTAGATAATACTAGGTTATTCTAAAACTATTAGGCAAAAATACTTGGGAAGTAGGATAAATGCTAGGAGACTTTAAGAGAGTTAAAATGTGTTTAAGACCTCTAGAGTGATTACGATGGTATTTCCTTCGTTTTGGTGGGTTATTCAACCTATATGAACTTATACTAATTGATTTTAGGTGGTAGGAGTTCGTGGTTAGGTGTGGAAATGCTAGGGAAAGATGGTAGGGTTAAAAGGTGCTTAAAGCTTTAAAACCTTGTAAGGAGAGTTTCCGAATTCATTTGGCTATGCAAGTTTGGTAGAAATCTTGGTTCTAGGTGTATGTCATATGTTCTAAAAATCAAGGAAATTACGTTTGGTAAAGTAGTCAAACTTTAGTCAACTTAAAAGACCTAAAAACAAACTTTGAACCTCCTCATGTGATAGCAAGTGTTTGTTGATGATTCTACTTGTTCCCATGATCTTAATAGACTAGAAATGACTTATGAATGAAGGTTTTGGTGGTGGTTATGTCAAAAATTACTTGGTGGCTTGTTAGGGTTAGAACTGTACTCTAAAACCTTTATGTTTACACTTGAAATTGATGTAAGATTTTAAAGGGTTCTTTGGTGTTAACGAGTTGATTTGGTCATGTTTTGATGACTAAGAGATGTTTTTGACCCTTGGTTCTAAGTGGGTTAAATATCATTGAATATTGTCCTTAATGATGCCTTGTGAAATATTTGGATGTTCTGAATTGTTTGATACTATTCTGGTGGCTTGATATTACTTGTGGTGGTGGAAGTGAATTTGGAAATATGTATTTCAAACTGTTGAGCTATGGTTAGCTCCTTCAAACTGTCGAGCCATGGTTGGCCATTCACTGAATTTTCGCTCCTACCAATGTATTGGAGCTAAGCCATCATGATCTACTCTATGGACTGATGATTCATAGGGGGTGTGCACACTTAAGGATATGGGGTGAGGTGATGATTTGTTTGTCCAAGGGGCCGAGAGCCTAGAAGCTCTTTGTCGAAAGACCGGTGTGCCCGCGGATTGGTGGAAGGATATTGAGATGAGATACAACGTGTTATATGGTTTCCAAAATATTATTGGATTATGTCTCTGGTGAGATTGATTTGGTTGTGATATCATTATGAACAGGTGGTTTGTGTTAAGGTAAAATGTCTCAAGGAAGGTAAGTGTGTGGTGAACTTGTGTTTGTGGTTGATAGCATGGTAGTTTGTGTTGTTGTGTGCTTTTATGCTGCTATAAAGGTTTTATAAAGAGAGAATGAATTTAACAGGGTGTGATATTTGCTACTCAGCTTTGCTGACGTTTTCTCGTTTGTGCCCTGTGGCCCCTTTGTGTGATTGTTTGTTGGCCACTGATTTAGGTGAAGATGGAATCTCTGCCTGGATTGCTTGAGCATGGGACGCGGGGAACGATCACATAGAGTTTTAGGAGTTAGTTGTCATGTATAATGTTATAGAGTTGTGTATATCAATTATGCAAAAATTTAGACATTGTATACAAGTCATATGTTTTGTAATAAGTAGGTGAGTGGTGGAAGCCTTAGCATCCACAGTTGGTGTGGATGTGGTGGTAGCACTCTGATTCTATAAGACTTCGGCTCCAATATTAATGTAAATATATAAAAATTTAGGGTGTGAAAATTGGGGTGTTCAGAGTGGTATCAGAGCAGGTTTGGTCTTTAGGGAGCTTTGGCTGAGTTAAGAATAAATCTAGGTTTAAAAATTTGATAAGCCGTGGGGATGGGAATTGTGTTTGTTGCTTGTTACCTATTTGTTTGATTGTTTGGAATTAGTTGTGATCACCGGATAATTGGGGCTACACTAGGATAATACTGGAACTTGTTTAATTGTGCAAATTGCTTGAATCTGACGTGGAAGGTTGACCTTGATCCTGGTCAGATCAAGAGAAACTGAACACAAATTGAGGTGGAAGGATAGTTCAACACTGGCACTGACCATGGCAGGGTTGGAGGATTCCAGAAGCTTCCTGCAAGTGATCACGAAAAATTTGATCAGAGTAGCGTAGTGGAAGCGTGGTAGGTGTATGACGTAGGTGTTGATTAGTGGTAAAATAATTGAGAATAGTTTGATATTAATATCTGAGATTGATGCAATAGGACACCTAATTTGTTTGGCATATTTATATGATCTAAAATTGTAATCTTTGCTATGTGGTGAATTATCCGAAGTAGATGGGGTATTATTGAATGTGGTGAATGTTGTTATTTTATGTGGTAAATTATTTGAGGTGGTTGTTATTTAGGTAGTTATATAAATCACATGTGGTGGTTGAGAATTTGTGTGTTGTTATGTGGATATAATGTGAAAGTGGAGAGTTAATGTTGTGTCTTATTGTTATGTGACGGTGAGGTGAGTTTAAGCTTCGAGGACGAAGCCTTGTTTAACAGGGGGAGGATGTAATACCCCGAATTTTTGTAACCCTAATGGAAACCATGGTTCCATATGAATTATTAGAGAACACGAGGAAACCCTAGTGGTCGGGAATCGACCTAGAAACCCTGGAGAAACCCTAATTCAGAAAGTTTCGAAAAACACTGAAATTTCGGGAGTTCCTTGGAGTTCAAGAAGCCTCAGTCAACTGTGGTCAAACTCTGGTTGACCTTGGTCTAACCTCGAGCAAACATTGGACAATGGTCAAACCTTGGTCAATGGCCAACTTTGACCATGATGATGTAGTGGTAATGCAGTGATGATGCAGTGATAATGCAGCGATGATGTCGGCATGACATAATGATGATGTAAGCATCGAGGTGTCAAGATGATTAGTTACACATGGTCCAATCTAGAGAAGCCTTGTGTCACCTTCATTAATGAGGGATGGTCACACATGGATGGTAGAGATTTATCCTAGCAAAATATCTACGATCCGACGACTGTAAGTGAAGACATCTTCCTATTTTGTCTTACTCTCATTATTAGCCATGCCACTTGTCTCCTTCATTTAATATGGCCGTTTACACATGGATGGATGGGATTAGAGCTTGGATAGGTGTCTCTCATCTAAGGGCTCTAAAGAGATAAGGCTTATCATGATCATTATTACACTTAATTAATGGGAGAATTTAATTTCTTAAGATAGCTAGCTCACGCCATCTATAAGAGAAGGATGGGCTCTGAGTTTTGCCACTTTCTACACACACACACGCCACCAGGACTCCATAGAAGCTCATAGTATACAACATCCACCATTAGAGAAGGAGATTTAAGCTAGAAATCAAGGAAAAACAAGATTTCAAGGAGGGAGAAGCAGCTGGTGACCTTGGGAGAATTGGTTAGTGGAATAAATTTATTCAATTAGCAAAGGAACTTGTAAGGTCGTGGCTAAAATGTCAAGGAGAGTCCGGGTATCAACTATGCACACCAATTTTTTCTCTAAACCCAGATTTTGACCTAAAATTCTTGTTAGTGTTTCACTCCAAACCCTAGCTTATTTTGAGCTGAAAGTTTGACCATGTACTTAGTTTGATAATACTAGGTTATTCTAAAACTATTAGGCGAAAATAATCTTGGGAAGTAGGGTAAATTCTAGGAGACTTTAAGCGAGGAAAAATGTGTTTTAAGACCTCTAGAGTTATTACGATCGTATTTCCTTGGTTTTGGTCGATTATTCTACCTATATGAACTTATAATAATTTATTTTAGGTGGTAATAGTTTGTGGATAGGTGTGGAAATGCTAGGGAAAGATGGTAGGGTTAAAAAGGTGCTTAAAGCTTTAAAACCTGGTCAGGAGAGTTTCCGAATTCATTTCGCTATGAACGTTTGGTAGTAATCTGGTTCTGGGTGTATGTCGTATGTTCGAACAATCAAGGGAAATTAAGTTTTGGAAGGTAGTCAAACTCTAGTCAACTTAAAAGACCTAAAAAAACTTTGAGCCTCCTCATGTGATAGCAGTGTTGTTTGATGATTATACTTGCTCCCATGATCTTAATACACGAGAAATGACTTATGAAAGAAGTTTTAGGTGGTGGTTATGTCGAAAATTACTTGGTGGCTTGTTAGGGTTAGAACTGTACTCTGAAACCTTTATGTTTACACTTGAAATTGATGTATGATTTTAAAGCGTTCTTTGGTGTTAACGAGTTTATTTGGTCATGTTTTGATGATTTAGAGATGTTTTGACCCTTGGTTCTAAGTGGGTTAATATCATTGAATATTGCCCTAATGATGCCTTGTGAAATACTTGGATGTTCTGAATTCTTTGAGACTATTCTGGTGGCTTGATATTACTTGTGGTGGTGGAAGTGTGAATTTGGAAATATGTATTTCAAAGTGTTGAGCTATGGTTAGCTCCTTCAAACTGTTGAGCCATGGTTGGCCATTCACTGAATTTTCGCTCCTACCTACGCATTGGAGCTAAGCCATCATGATCTACTCTATGGACTGATGATTCATAGGGGGTGTGCACACTTAAGGACATGGGGTGAGGTGGTGAATTGTTTGTCCAAGGAGCCGAGAGCCTAGAAGCTCTTTGTCGAAAGACCGGTGTGTCCCGGATTGGTGGAAGGATATTGAGATGAGATACAACGTGTTATATGGTTTCCAAAATATTATTGAATTTATGTCTCTGGTGAGATTGATTTGGTTGTGATATCATTATGAACAGGTGGTTTGTGTTAAGGTAAAATGTCTCAAGGAAGGTAAGTGTGTGGTGAACTTGTGTTTGTGGTTGATAGCATGGTTGTTTGTGTTGCTATGTGCTTTTATGCTACTATAAAAGGTTTTCCAAAGAGATAATGAATTTAACAGGGTGTGATATTTGCTACTCAGCTTTGCTGACATTTTCTCGTTTGTGCCCTGTGGCCCCTTTGTGTGATTGTTTGTTGGCCACAGATTTAGGTGAAGATGGAATCTCTACCTGGATTGCTTGAGCATGGGACGCGGGGAACGATCACATAGAGTTTTAGGAGTTAGTTATCATGTGTAATGCTATGGAGTTGGGTATATCAATTATTCAAAATTTAGACTTTGTATACAAGTCATATGTTTTGTAATAAGTAGGTGAGTGGTGGAAGCCTTAGCATCCACAGTTGGTGTGGTTGTGGTGGTAGCACTCCGATTCTATAAGAATTCGGCTCCAGTATTAATGTAAAATATAAAAAATTTAGGGTGTGAAAATTGGGGTGTTACAGAGTGGTATCAGAGCAGGTTTGGTCTTTAGGGAGCTTTGTCTGAGTTAAGAATAAATCTAGGTTTAAAAATTTGACAAGCCGTGGGGGATAGGAATTGTGTTTGTTGCTTGTTACCTATTTGTTTGATTGTTTGGAATTAGTTGTGATCGCCGGATAATTGGGGCTACACTAGGATAATACTGGAACTTGTTTAATTGTGCAAATTGCTTGAATCTGACGTGGAAGGTTGACCTTGATCCTGGTCAGATCAAGAGAAACTGAACAAATTGAGGTGGAAGGATAGTTCAACACTGGCACTGACCATGGCAGGGTTGGAGGATTCCTGAAGCTTCCTGCAAGTGATCATGAAAAATTAGATCAGAGTAGCGTAGTGGAAGTGGTAGGTGTAAGACGTAGGTGTTGATTAATGGTAAAATAATTGAGGATAGTTTGATATTAATATCTGAGATTGATGCAATAGGACACCTAAAGTGTTTGGCATCTTTATATGATCTAAAATTGTAATCTTTGCTATGTGGTGAATTATCCGAAGTAGATGGGGTATTATTGAATGTGGTGAATGTTGTTATTTTATGTGGTAAATTATTTGAGGTGGTTGTTATTTGAGGTAGTTATATAAATCACATGTGGTGGTTGAGAATTTGTGTGTAGGTATGTGGATATAATGTGAATAGTGGAGAGTTAATGTTGTGTCTTATTGTTATGTGACGGTGAGGTGAGTTTAAGCTTCGAGGACGAAGCCTTGTTTAACGGGGGGAGGATGTAATACCTCGAATTTTTGTAACCCTAATGGAAACCATGGTTCCATATGAATTATTAGAGAACACGAGGAAACCCTAGTGGTCGGGAATCAACCAAGAAACCCTGGAGAAACCCTAATTCCGAAAGTTTCGAAAACACTAAAATTTCAGGGAGTTACTTGGAGTTCAAGAAGCCTCAGTCAACTGTGGTCAAACTCTGGTTGACCTTGGTCTAAACTCGAGCAAACATTGGACAATGGTCAAACCTTGGTCAATGGACAACTTTGACCATGATGATGGTGGTGATGCAGTGATGACGTGGTGATGATGCAGCGATGATGTCGGCATGACATAACGATGATGTAAGCGTCGAGGTGTCAAGAGATGGTTAGTTACACATGGTCCAATCTAGAGAAGCCTTGTGTCACCTTCATTAATGAGGGATGGTCACACATGGATGGTGGAGATTTATCCTAGCAAAATATCTACGATCTGACTGTTGTAAGTGAAGACATCTTCCTATTTTGTCTTACTCTCATTATTAGCCATGCCACTTGTCTCCTTCATTTAATATGGCCGGTTACACATGGATGGATGGGATTAGAGCTTGGCTAGGTGTCTCTCATCTAAGGGCTCTAAAGAGATAAGGCTTATCATGATATTACGCTTAATTAATGAGAGAATTTAATCTCTTAAGATAGCTAGCTCATGCCATCTACAAGAGAAGGATGGGCTCTGAGTTTTTTGCCACTTGCTACACACACACACCCACCAGGATTCCATAAAGCTCATAGAAGACAACACCCACCATTAGAGAAGGAGATTTAAGCTAGAAATCAAGGAAAAAAAGATTTCAAGGAGGGAGAAGCAGCTGGTGACCTTGGGAGAATTGGTTAGTGGAATAAATTTATTCAATTAGCTAAGGAACTTGTAAGTTTGTGGCTAAAATGGCAAGGAGAGTCCGGGTATCAACTGTGCACACCATTTTTTTCTCTAAACCCATATTTTGACCTAAACTTCTTGTTAGTGTTTCACTATGAACCCTAGCTTATTTTGAGCTGAACGTTTGACCATGTACTTAGTTTGATAATACTAGGTTATTCTAAAAATATTAGGCGAAAATAATCTTGGGAAGTAGGATAAATTCTAGGAGACTTTAAGAGAGGAAAATGTGTTTTAAGACCTCTAGAGTATTACGATGGTATTTCCTTGGTTTTGGTCAATTATTCTACCTATATGAACTTATACTAATTGATTTTAGGTGGTAAGAGTTCGTGGATAGGTGTGGAAATGCTAGGGAAAGATGGTAGGGTTTAAAAGGTGCTTAAGGCTTTAAAACCTGGTCAGGATAGTTTCCGAATTCATTTTGCTATGAACGTTTGGTAGTTATCTTGGTTCTGGGTGTATGTCGTATGTTCGAACAATCAAGGGAAATTAAGTTTTGGAAGGTAGTCAAACTCTAGTCGACTTAAAAGACCTAAAAATGAACTTTGAGCCTCCTCACGTGATAGCAAGTGTTGTTTGATGATTATACTTGCTCCCATGATCTTAATAGACGAGAAATGACTTATGAAAGAAGTTTAAGGTGGTGGTTATGTCGAAAATTACTTGATGTATGATTTTAAAGGGTTCTTTGGTGTTAACGAGTTTATTTGGTCATGTTTGGATGATTTAGAGTTGTTTTGACCCTTGGTTCTAAGTGGGTTAAATATCATTGAATATGTCCTTAATGATGCCTTGTGAAATACTTGGATGTTCTGAATTATTTGAGACTGTTCTGGTAGCTTGATATTACTTGTGGTGGTGGAAGTGTGAATTTGGAAATATGTATTTCAAACTGTTGAGCTATGGTTAGCTCCTTCAAACTATCGAGCCATGGTTGGCCATTCACTGAATTTTCGCTCCTACCTACGCATTGGAGCTAAGCCATCATGATCTACTCTATGGACTGATGATTCATAGGGGTGTGCACACTTAAGGACATGGGGTGAGGTGGTGAGTTGTTTGTCCAAGGAGCCGAGAGCCTGGAAGCTCTTTGTCGAAAGATCGGTGTGCCCGCGGATTGGAGGAAGGATATTGAGATGAGATACGACGTGTTATATGGTTTCCAAAATATTATTGGATTTATGTCTCTGGTGAGATTGATTTGGTTGTGATATCATTATGAACAGGTGGTTTGTGTTAAGGTAAAATGTCTGAAGGAAGGTAAGTGTGTGGTGAACTTGTGTTTGTGGTTGATAGCATGGTTGTTTGTGTTGCTGTGTGCTTTTATGATGCTATAAAAGGTTTTCCAAAGAGAGAATGAATTTAACAGGGTGTGATATTTGCTACTCAGCTTTGCTGACGTTTTCTCGTTTGTGCCCTGTGGCCCCTTTGTGTGATTGTTTGTTGGCCACAGATTTAGGTGAAGATGGAATCTCTACCTGGATTGCTTGAGCATGGGACGCGGGGAACGATCACATAGAGTTTTAGGAGTTAGTTATCATGTATAATGCTATGGAGTTGTGTATATCAATTATGAAAAAATTTAGACTTTGTATACAAGTCATATGTTTTGTAATAAGTAGGTGAGTGGTAGAAGCCTTAGCATCCACAGTTGGTGTGGATGTGGTGGTAGCACTCCGATTCTATAAGACTTCGGCTCCAGTATTAATGTAAAATATAAAAAATTTAGGGTGTGAAAATTGGGGTGTTACGGAGTGGTATCAGAGCAGGTTGGTCTTTAGGGAGCTTTGGCTGAGTTAAGAATAAATCTAGGTTTAAAAATTTGACAAGCCGTGGGGATGGGAATTGTGTTTGTTGCTTGTTACCTATTTGTTTGATTGTTTGGAATTAGTTGTGATCACCGGATAATTGGGGCTACACTAGGATAATACTGGAACTTGTTTAATTGTGCAAATTGCTTGAATCTGACGTGGAAGGTTGACCTTGATCCTGGTCAGATCAAGAGAAACTGAACACAGATTGAGGTGGAAGGATAGTTCAACACTGGCACTGACCATGGCAGGGTTGGAGGATTCCTGAAGCTTCCTGCAAGTGATCATGAAAAATTAGATCAGAGTAGCGTAGTGGAAGCGTGGTAGGTGTAAGACGTAGGTGTTGATTAATGGTAAAATAATTGAGGATAGTTTGATATTAATATCTGAGATTGATGCAATTGGACACCTAAAGTGTTTGGCATATTTATATGATCTAAAATTGTAATCTTTGCTATGTGGTGAATTATCCGAAGTAGATGGGGTATTATGAATGTGGTGAATGTTGTTATTTTATGTGGTAAATTATTTGAGGTGGTTGTTATTTGAGGTAGTTATATAAATCACATGTGGTGGTTGAGAATTTGTGTGTTGTTGTGGATATAATGTGAATAGTGGAGAGTTAATGTTGTGTCTTATTGTTATGTGACGGTGAGGTGAGTTTAAGCTTCGAGGACGAAGCCTTGTTTAACGGGGGAGGATGTAATACCCCAAATTTTTGTTACCCTAATGGAAACCATGGTTCCATATGAATTATTAGAGAACACGAGGAAACCCTAGTGGTCGGGAATCAACCAAGAAACCCTGGACAAACCCTAATTCAAAAAGTTTCAAAAAACACTAAAATTTCGGGGAGTGACTTGGAGTTCAAGAAGCCTCAGTCAACTGTGGTCAAACTCTGGTCAACCTTGGTCTAACCTCTGGCAAACATTGGACAATGGTCAAACCTTGGTCAATGGTCAACTTTGACCATGATGATGCAGTGGTGATGCAGTGATGATGCAACAATAATGTCGGCATGACATAACGATGATGTAAGCGTCGAGGTGTCAAGATGATTAGTTACACATGGTCCAATCTAGAGAAGCCTTGTGTCACCTTCATTAACGAGGGATGGTCACACATGGATGGTGGAGATTTATCCTAGCAAAATATCTACGATCCGACGACTGTAAGTAAAGACATCTTCCTATTTTGTCTTACTCTCATTATTAGCCATGCCACTTGTCTCCTTCATTTAATATGGCCGGTTACACATGGATGGATGGGATTAGAGCTTGGCTAGGTGTCTCTCATCTAAGGGCTCTAAAGAGATAAGGCTTATCATGATCATTATTACGCTTAATTAATGAGAGAATTTAATCTCTTAAGATAGCTAGCTCATGCCATCTATAGAGAAGGATGGGCTCTGAGTTTTTGCCACTTGCTACACACACACACGCCACCAGGATTCCATAGAAGCTCATAGAAGACAACACCCACCATTAGAGAAGAAGATTTAAGCTAGAAATCAAGGAAAAACAAGATTTCATGGAGGGAGAGCAGCTGGTGACCTTGGGAGAATTGGTTAGTGGAATAAATTTATTCAATTAGATAAGGAACTTGTAAGTTTGTGGCTAAAATGGCAAGGAGAGTCCGGGTATCAACTATGCACACCAATTTTTTCTCTAAACCCAGATTTTGACCTAAACTTCTTGTTAGTGTTTCACTGCGAACCCTAGCTTTTTTTGAGCTGAACGTTTGACCAGTACTTAGTTTGATAATACTAGGTTATTCTAAAACTATTAGGCGAAAATAATCTTGGGAAGTAGGATAAATTCTAGGAGACTTTAAGAGTGGAAATGTGTTTTAAGACCTCTAGAGTTATTAAGATGGTATTTCCTTGGTTTTGGTCGATTATTCTACCTATATGAACTTATACTAATGGATTTTAGGTGGTAGGAGTCCGTGGTTAGGTGTGGAAATGCTAGAGAAAGATGGTAGGGTTAAAAAGGTGCTTAAAGCTTTAAAACCTGGTCAGGAATGTTTTGGAATTCATTTGGATATGAAAGTTTTGTAGTAATCTTGGTTCTGGGTGTATGTTGTATGTTCGAACAATCAAGGGAAATTACGTTTTGGAAGGTAGTCAAACTCTAGTCAACTTAAAAGACCTAAAAACGAACTTTGAGCCTCCTCATGTGATAGCAAGTGTTGGTTGATGATTCTACTTGATCCCATGATATTAATAGACTATAAATGACTTATGAAAGAAGTTTTAGGTGGTGGTTATGTCGAAAATTACTTGGTGGCTTGTTAGGGTTAGAACTGTACTCTGAAACCTTTATGTTTACACTTGAAATTGATGTATGATTTTAAAGGGTTCTTTGGTGTTAACGAGTTTATTTGGTCATGTTTTGATGATTTAGAGATGTTTTGACCCTTGGTTCTAAGTGGGTTAAATATCATTGAATATTGTCCTTAATGATGCCTTGTGAAATACTTGGATGTTCTGAATTCTTTGAGACTATTCTGGTGGCTTGATATTACTTGTGGTGGTGGAAGTGTTAATTTGGAAATATGCATTTCAAACTATTGAGCTATGGTTAGCTCCTTCAAACTGTTGAGCCATGGTTGGCCATTCACTGAATTTTCGCTCCAACCTACGCATTGGAGCTAAGCCATCATGATCTACTCTATGGACTGATGATTCATAGGGGGTGTGCACACTTAAGGACATGGGGTGAGGTGGTGAGTTGTTTGTCCAAGGAGCCGAGAGCCTAGAAGCTCTTTGTCGAAAACCGGTGTGCCCGCGGATTGGTGGAAGGATATTGAGATGAGATACGACGTGTTATATGGTTTCCAAAATATTATGGATTTATGTCTCTGGTGAGATTGATGTGATTGTGATATCATTATGAACAGGTGGTTTGTGTTAAGGTAAAATGTCTCAAGGAAGGTAAGTGTGTGGTGAACTTGTGTTTTGTTTGTTGTGTGCTTTTATGCTGCTATAAAAGGTTTTCCAAAGAGAGAATGAATTTTACAGGGTGTGATATTTGTTACTTAGCTTTGCTGACGTTTTTCTGGTTTGTGCCCTATGGCCCCTTTGTGTGATTGTTTGTTGGCCACAGATTTAGGTGAAGATGGAATCTCTACTTGGATTGCTTGAGCATGGGACGCGGGGATCACATAGAGTTTTAGGAGTTTGTTATCATGTATAATGCTATAGATTTGTGTATATCAATTATGCAAAAATTTAGACTTTGTATACAAGTCATATTTTTTAATAAGTAGGTGAGTGGTGGAAGCCTTAGCATCCAGAGTTAGTGTGGATGTGGCGGTAGCACTCCGATACTATAAGACTTCCGCTCCAGTATTAATGTAAATATTAAAAAATTTAGGGTGTGAAAATCATGGTGTTACAGGGCTTATGTAAGCCATGAACGAACTACAACTCGTAGATACAAATAGTTACAAACATATAACTTAATTGTTGAGGAATTGCCAGAATAGGCACCAATGAGAATTGAGAGATGATACTATAGACGGGGACGGAGAACAAACCACTCATTTTAGGGTGGGGATACCTCTCCTTGTTGTGAGGCCTTTGAGTGGGAATAAACCCCTCAAAAGGGGCTTTCACTTATCCGAGATAGAATACTTTTCTATTAGAGAACGGAACCCGTAAACCCTTGGAATTTCCTTGGAATGTTCCAGTTATATATAAAGAAGGAAGACTGCACGGACAGACCTTAGATCCGATGCCGGAATTCAAAAATGCAGTAATCGTCTGAGATAAACATTATGAGTGCACAATATGGCACGTCAAGTGACCAATGCTCATAAGAGCTTGCGACTCGATGTAGTACTTTTTCTTTAGCCAGCCAAATTACTTGGTAAGCTATACCCTAGAGGATGAATGAACGTTAGGGAGACTAACATACACATGAACCCGAATTTGAAGCAAAACATCTTCACATTAATAGATAACAACCTTACGGCATGGTACGACAACCCTCATACACCTGAACTTAGAGAACTCCCAATTTGGTTACACCATGAAGGGATTGAATATAAGACGAGACATTGGAGTGAACAATTGAGGAGTTGCGCCAACTGTGGGCAACAGAGTAAAGGCAAGCTACCATAGTAGCAGAGGCCGCGAAAACAATACCTGTCTAATAAATAAAGTCACGGTGCGCATTAGAGCGACCATTATATATACACCGTCGAATTTTGGCCTGAAGGAAATTAGATTTATGAGCTAAAACCGATGTAAGTGGGGAAATGAGATGATAGACGAACTGTGCATTAACCCCAGTATCGAGACCATGCGATGAAAGATTTCACAGGAAGCACACTGCCCATTCCTTAAGGAACTGGAAGTGCATCCCTAGTAGATCAAACATGAGAAACAAGATAATAGGCTCTATGGAAAGAGACCTTAATTGCTAAAGGATCGAGTCCATACCAAATACAGAAAGATGCTAGAACATATCATTTCTAGAACACAATAAATAGATTTCCCTTGATTAAGTTCAAGAAGAATAATAAGTGTTATCATGGGATGATGAAAGAGGATATTGACAACAGAATACTCCACCAATTAGCAATAGCTAAACGTATGACGGACACTACGAGTTTACTAAAATGAGATGTGGGACGACTACACTCCACAGGGGCTTGCAGGCCTAACAGACTCATTTATGAGTTATTCGGGTAAGTGGTAATGTATCAGTAAGGTACCCCATGCATGTAAACGAGTAGTGTAAGGAACACGAGAAGTAGTCGACTCCACACCACGGTCAGCAATGCAAGTTTAGACCAAAGCAGCTATTACCTCAAAAAGTTGAAGAGAAAGAACTCAGTTAAGCTAACGACACAAGAGGATTCAAAGAATTCATTCCAGACGAAAAATGATTAAGAGTTTGTGAAGTGCGACGAGCACGGATTATTAAGTACAGACACCGGACATGTCTATAGACGTTAGAGAAAATAGTGAAGGCAATGAACACTGAACAGTAGTTTCAGACTAAGCGTCATTATTAGACCAAAGGTCAGTTGGAAAGGAAAATTTAGACACTTGAGAGAACATTAAGAGCATGAACATTAGATCTTCAAAGAGAATGGATAGACAAGCTATAACTCATTAAGGTCGTGTATAAATAAAGATACCACGTGTCCATTGAGAGACCTTTATTCCTAAAGATAAGGATGCAAAGGTATTTACAATACATTAAAAGGAAAAAATGGGCAAAATGATGAGGCCTAAGGTTATCAGAGTCGCGTAACAGAAGCTAGTAGACCAGTACCTTAAAGGTTGACATACCTAATGAACGGGAAAAGGAACGATGTACCTCACATCTTCCAGTTGAATAAATATACGGCTTATCTACCAAATGCCTTGTAGCATTAGAGGCTACACCGAACCCAGTTGCGAGATTGGAATAAATACCGATAAAAATCCTTGATTTAGAGACTAAGCCATTAACATGGTTAAGACCCTCTCGGATCATAATGTGAGATAGACTATGTGGAAGCCAGAATGCTCCATTAAACTTAAATCTTGAACCATAGTTCAAGGTAACATAATGTAGGTTACGTGGGCTCTATTTTAAGGGGGTAGAGCGCAAAACCGCTTAGTGTATGTCTACGTACCGAGTACGTAAACTACGGTGTGCATAGCACAAAAGAATTTGTTTTAAATGCATATGTATACATTCTGAGATTAATTATGGTTATTACACACATAAGATGCGAATACCATACGTATTACATACCTACCTTGTTGACTCTGGTGTGAGAATTCAAGTGTAAAGGAGTAGAGAAACTCCAGGGAATTAAAACACCTACGGTATATTGATATAAGACCGACCATGGTAATAGTTTGAGGTATGAATCGGTATGAAACCAACGTAGAACCTAGTAGAAATTAATTCCCTAGGTATTGCTGAGAGGTGAACTGAGAATGATTGATGGACTGTCCACTTTTGGGATGTATTGATTATGAGTAGAATGACTAAAAGATAGAAATTGGAAATGCGTGAATTATTTATGTTTGAAATTGGACGTGGAGTGAAACTTGATTCTCGGGGATCAGGGAAACCAAACACAAATTGGAGTGGAAGGATGTTTCAACACTGATGCTGATCACATCAGGGTCGGATGATTCCTGAAACTCCTACAGTGGTCACAATTAATCACGCTAAAAATAATGTATAGCATAAAGTGGAATGGAGTTGACTTGTATTTTCAAATAAGGAATTTTCTTCTACTTGGCCTCGTAAAAGGATTTTCTTTTTACTGAGTCTCACCCATGAAGTCGAGGACGTATGTGCCTTTGTCTTCAGACCGTGACATTGGGAGAACACATAGTGGTTTTGTATTTCTCTCGCCCATGAAGTCGAGGACTTGTGAGCCTTTGTCTTCGGACCGGTGACATGGGAGAATACGAAAGTATGTGATTGTTTTGATCTTCCAAAGGACCGCGAACCAGAGCGTAAGTCTCCAATAGTCGTACTTGCGGATGATATCTTGCATTACTCGCTCATGAAGCCGGGACCTGTGAGCCTTCGTCTTCTGACCGATGACATGGGGGATGCACAAAGGGAATTTTGAGTGCCATACATGCAGACATGTTGTGTGATATGTGTAGTTACACATATATGACAGACCATATGATTCTGAAGGTTTATATATATGAATATAACCCAATAGTATTAAGTTATCCGTGCATTTAAATAAATAAGATACCTGTGAACTTTGGGGACAAAGTTCTTTTAAGGGGGGTAGATTGAAATACCCCAAACCTTCTATGGTAATTAACACCTAAATATATGATGTAATAAGGCTAAAACATGCCTTAGAAACATTGGTGAACAAGGTTAACCACTTGGAACACAAAAACCACCATAATGGAAATTTATGCAATACTTGCCTCTAGACCTTGTGTAACCTTGGTTAGGAACCCAAAGGCATTCCTAGATCTTATTAACATGCTAAATAACATGTTAAAACAATTACCAAGAAAACCAAGCTCAAAAACAAGTTAAAAATAAATTGTGCTTAAGACTCCTTAAAGCACATTTTTGAAATTGTGTTAGAAATGAGTTTTGAGTGGCTAAATGACCAAGTATACCACCTTAATCAACATGTGTACTACTAGTATCACATTAGGAAGCCTAATTCAAAGAATTTACAAAAAAAAATCACCAATTGGGCACTAATTGTGAATAGTACCCAATAGTGCTAAACTAAGCATTAAGTCTTCTTTGATTAGCAAATGGGTCAAATGACTCCCTAAATGCCAAGGGAGGGGCCGGTTTTCATATAGTGACTCCTCGCCTAATGCAGCCAGAAATTCTACAAAAGAGGAAGGAAGGAGGAAGTTCACTATTTGCTTTTTACAACAAATATCTCTTTACTTTACTCCCTCATCTCTCCGCTCCTCTCATTCCTTTCTTCTCCAACCGGTTTCCCATTCTATTCTCCTCTCTAATGTAATATACTGGAACCTCCATTGTTCTTGAAACTTCGATGGCTTGTCCAAGTCACACAAAACTCCAATCACAAATAAACCACATATCTCTTAGTTGAGTCAAGATCTTCCAGTGCTCTTTTCAAATCTCCAAATCTGAAGTTAGACTCTATTGATGAGCTCCATTTGAAGAGGAAATTCATATTCTTGATCTAGACAAGACTCTCTTTGGTTTAAGGTAGAAAAAAGCTTCAAAAAACTCAAGTTTTCCTCCATTTTCTATACATGGCCAAAATGCCTTCTCAAGTGCCTTGTTCTATTCCTTCTTTTAGCATTAGTTCAATATTCAAGAGCTTAGAGGTAGCCTTTCTTTGATTCGTTACCAAACTCCTTCCAAGATTTCTAAGGTATCATCCAATTTAGTGCACTAAGCACTCTCTTAATATTTAAGAGTTGTTTTAATGAGTCTAAGGTTTTTACCTAGTACTCATTATCTTAATTGAACCTGGTTAGATGTATGGCAAGTAATCAACTCTTCTTGGCCGAATTCAATCAAGAGAATCAAGAGAAGAAGAGAGAAAAAAGGGTTGTATCTTAAGGTAAATGACTTACCTTAATGTAATTTAATGCCTTAAGGAATTGTGTCTATATTGATACAAAATGTGGCCTAGGGCTTACATTACAATATGGGTTATATAACCTAGGAAATAATATGATCACACTTGTGAACTTGTGACTAAGGAGCTAATGACTTATGAGTTAGGAAAACAATCATAAGATGAATCATAAGGCTTTTATGTATTGCCATGGGATTATTGTTGTGTGCAGGTGGATAAGTGAAATTCAGTGTTTAATTCATGTCATTTAAGGGCCTAATAGCCATGTCATTTAAGGGCATAAGAGCCATGTCATTTAAGAGCCTTAGTGCATGCAATTTAAGATTATTGCACCATATTGTGTTGATTGTGAATGTATTGATTTAGGTGAGAATACAATGAGATGAGGATTTGTTTAGCTTGAGTTGACTAAGGAATAAGAACTATGCATTTGGGTATAACAATATAGTAGAGAAGCTATGGCAACATTGGTGTAGAAACAAGTGTTTGAAGTGTAGTTGTGAGTTACTATGACATAGGATTTACTAGGAATCATTAAAGGTTAATTGAGTAGAATTAGTTAATTAAGCTATTCCTATGAGTTAGAATGACCTAGAGTTGATTAGGAGGAATTAGAGGTTAAATGGGTGAATTAAACACACTAAAATTATGGTATAAGGTGTGTATGGGATTGTGCAAAAATCTGTAGGAAAATGATGTAAATGCCTTGAGAAGGTTTATGTATGAACTAGTGTGTATATCACTTTGATAGTAATGAGTGGACTTGGAAGGTGGAGATGAAAATGTCTAAGAGGGATTTGGAATGGTCAAATGATGGTGAGTAAGATGCAAGGTGTTATGAGGATGACTAGGAAATGCATTAGTATGTGCAAGCTTGAAGATATGAGTAGGAATGTAAAGGAAAGGAAATTGTGCATGGAGATGCAATGGGATTAAGTCTAGTATGACTAGATTGGTAAACAATGAGTTATGAAGTTAGACTTGAAGAAATGACGTTAACACACTCTAGGAAGAGTTGTGAAGAGAATTGGTAAGTAGTACCACTTGAGATGAGGTTAGAAATGATTTCATGAAAATAATGCAAGAATGTTTAAGGTTGTAAGTTAAACAAGTTACCATAATTGGGTAAACATGTTGTGGAGTTGTAACCTTATGATGAGGAGGTTTAATGTGTTAAATGGTGTTAGAACATGTTATGATACATTGGAAAGATTAGAAAACAAATGGACAAAGAAACAAGTTTAGAGATGAGAGTTAAAACTGTAAAATGTTACAGATTAATGTGGTCTGGGACTTAGTCCTAGGAATATAGTCCTATACCACACATGAAAAACTGCCGATTATCCAAGTTTAGGTTGGTCCAGGACCTAGGTCTTGTAATAAGTCCGACCAACCTTAAAAGCCACCGAAATTATTCAACCAAAGTGGTATGGGACCTAGGATAGGTACCAAGACCCGGACCACCACATTTTTTTTATTGAAAGTTACTGAAATGGCTTGGTCCGGGACTTTAGAGCTGGCCAAGACCCGGACCATGTCAAAATGTGCACCGTAAGTTAGAATTTGAAAGGAAATGGAGGGGATTGAATGGTATTGGTTTAGATGATTGCTAGGACTTTCTTGGTGACATATAATGGTCATTAGGGGTGTGAACAAGTATGAGAAATAATGAAAGTAAACACTTATGTGATTAAGCTTGAACTACAATGAAGTAGTAGTTTTTAGTCGGGAATCATTAGTGATGAAATGAGCTTGAAATACCCCAAACCTTTATATGTTGTTTAATATTAAACTATAAACTATTGTATTTTAGGCTAAAAAGTTCCTTAGAAACATTAATGAATAATTTAAACCATAGAAACACAATAAAGTACCATAAGGGCAATTAGAGCAAAAACATGCTCTAAGCATGGGATAACCTTGTTAAGACCCTAATAGCCTACCAAGACCTTATTTACATGTTAATGAACATGTTAAACCAATTAATAAAGAAAACCAAGCTTGAAAACAAGTTAAAACACAAAATGTGCTTTAAGGAGTCTTAAAGCACATTTTTGAAAATTATCTTAGAAATGGGTTTTGAGTGGCTAAATGTCCATCATTACTCTTTAATCAACATGTGTACTACTTAGTATCACTTAGGAAGTCTAAATCAATGGGAAATCAAATTTTCATAATTATGTGCACTAATTGTGAATAGTGCTTAAATAGTGCTAGTTTAAGACATAAGTTAATATAAGTTAATTAAATGGTCAACAAGACCTTAAAACCTCCTAAGTACCAAGGGGGCCGGTTTTTAATGTGAGTCATCATACTAGCTGATTTGTTATTAATAAAGTAAGTAACTATTTGCTTTAGACATAATATCTTTCAAAAGTTTACCAAGTTTCACCTCTCACCTCATTCTCTCATTTCCCTCTTGTTCCCACCATCTCCAACCACTTCCTCCCTTCTCCAAAATGGTTTTTCTACAGATTTATACCATTCCTCCATCTTCATATCTTATATCTCCTAGCTTCATGCTCCAAAATTAATTCCAAGACCACCATTCTCTTAGTTTGATCAAGCTCTTCAACTTTATCTTTTCAAATCTTCAAAAACACCATTTCGGTGCCATGGAGATTCACCATTGAACGAGCAAGAACTCATCTTTTTACACCTCATTGTTCTCCTTTGCTTCAAGGTAAGGAAAAACAAGAAAATCTACATTTCCTCTTGTTGTTGTTCTTGACCAAGAATCACCCATTGATGGTGTTTTCTCTTGATCTTTCATAGCTTCATTTCAAACTTCAAAGGACTAGAGGAGTCCTCTCTTGCTACTTAATCCAATTCTGTAACACCCCAACCGCTAATCCGTCCATTATCCTCTAATCGATCCCATACTTACCCTTCTCTCGCAGCGGAATACTTACTTACTCCCGGCGGTTGATACAACGCCATTAACCCTCCAAGGTTAACAAGGCTACTACTACTTACCATTTCGGTCTGATGATTAGAATGAAATACATACATACTACTGCCTTACAATACCAAATACTTAACTTACAATTGATTACCGAGTATCCAAGTTATACGAATTACAATCCGGTGCTACTTCCCAAAAATTAAGAGTTTATACATTCTCTCCTTACTATCCAATCTGAATTCACTATCCAAAAAGGTTTACCACATGGTACACCGGCTACACAAAAGGCCTTAGCCGTGTACAACTCAGTACACCGTTTCAATCCTACTATCTACCAAAAAGTATCACATCCCCTTACCCTTCCGTCACGCCTCGCGGGTACCTGTGGAGTAAAAACATTCCCCCTAGGGGGTCAGCTTACGCTGCATATGATAACCGCATACCCCGCGTACTAGCGAGGGTACGCCAATTAATTGGTCGAGTACATGCGGTTCGTTTCATTCATATCATACATACATACATGCTTATACAATACAATACAATACATTCATTTTACCAAGCATACATACATACAATACATACAAGGAATACAATACAAGTCATTCATTCATACTTACCATACTCACCGCATCACGGAGATACAATTCTCCAATACATACAAAGGTCTTGTTAGCCTTATTACACACCCGGGTTAATCGGGTGTTCAATACTTTTACTCCGGGTCAATGACTTACAATAGTCAAGACCAATACAATACAAATACAATACTTACTTCTTACATACTTTACTTCCAGTTAAGTCGGTATGACCTCCGGGCAGGGATTACTACATCCCACCACCGGGCTTTAGGGTGGCCCACTAATCCAGGATGCTACCCATTCAAGGGATTTGGTCCATGGAAAAGATTATAGCCAGGATTCGGATCCAACCTCTTGTGTTTCCTTATCCTCACGCGTGGCCGAAACTATATCGGGCTTCTACTCATTCCATTTACTCATTACTCATGTTAGGAGTTAGATGGTTAGGAATTAGTAGAAGTCCATACTTACTTCCCATACATACATACAATACACAAGTACTCATACTTACACATACACTTCATTTCCATTCATACATTTCATGAATTATACAAACTAAATGTTCAAGAGCATAAAACAAGAACAATATAGTTCAAACACGATTAGGTGCAATATAAGTCCGATTCGTGCATTTATCTTGTTGGTGATCACATAAGCACACAAATCGGGGTAACCAAGTTAGGATACAGGGCATGAAGAAATCATACCGTTCACCGTCGATATACGTACTACCGTTCCTTGGAGATCAACTATTTGATTCCTATACATACATGAAGTAGTATGATCAATGATCTATTATTGATCTAACTTACTCCTTCATTGATACTTTCATGTATACTTACTACTTCTTTACATTCATACTTGGTTATAAAACCATTCTTTTTCTTTACTACTCATAAACTTGCTTCTTACAAACTTACTTACTTTCTTACCATTATTACTTCATTAATGTGTATTACTACATATATATGCATATAGGTATATAGGCATATATATATATATATATGATATGATTACATAATCATATAATTAAAACATTTTTTTTTCGACCGACTTGCGACCGACCTTGCAAGTCCGGTCCATTCCAGTAGACTACCTCGGGTAAATTCCAGGGCCGACCGACCTTGCAAGTCCGGTCCCAAGGTCGGTCCATTCCAGTAAGTTTCGTATTTGAAAATTTGGCCCGACCGACCTTGCAAGTCCGGTCGCAAGGTCGGTCCATTCCAGTAGCTTGCATTACCGATTTTTTCTGGCCGACCGAACTTGCAAGTCCGGTCGCAAGTTCGGTCCATTCCAGAAGCTTTCATCTGCGGAATTTTTCTGGCCGACCGGACTTGCAAGTCCGGTCGCAAGTTCGGTCCATTCCAGAAGGTTTCAGACGGGAGAATTTTCTGGTCGACCGAACTTGCAAGTCCGGTCGCAAGGTCGGTCGATTCCAGAAGGTTTCCCGTCTTGTAAATCTGGGCTCGACCGACCTTGCAAGTTCGGTCCTAAGGTCGGTCCGGCCCAGTACTTCAGTTTTAAAATCTGTTTTTGGGTGTTTTCTTTACCCATTGTTTCCCCAATCTTTACCAATGTTTCCCCACATGATTTAGCACTATTACCCACTCTAAATCACCTAATTCATCCTCCTCCAAACTACTACTCCATTCTTACACAACTTCTACCCAATTTCCTCATTTTGTCCAACACTTGCATCAGTTTTCATTCTCCCTTTGCTACATTTTTTGTTTCCTCTTCTCATGCTACAGATTTTTATTCAAACTTCTCTCCCTCACTCCCTACTCCCTCAACTAATGCTACTCCTAGCATCCAAAATGCATTACTTGCATCCTATATCTTCACATTACCTACACTCTTTTCACATCTGTTTTAACTACAAACACTCCGTTGAAACTCTCCAAGTACTTCCTCTTCTTAACCACTTAAGTCCTCTCATTTCTACACAAAATTTGACATGGTCTCCCCTATTTTTTTAACATTCTCCACACACTATTTCAGCTCACAAGTTCACATTCTCATAACCTGTTTACTCAATACATTATACTCATATTCCATACTACTACAACAACATAAACCTGCACACATACACATACTACCCATGGTTTTCCCAAGCTTTTAAACTTCATTTAAAAACTTCAAAACTGTTACATTATCAATTCTCAATACACTACCACATTCTACTACTCATTACTCAATCCATTACTCATTTCACTACTAAAAACTGTTACAATACAATACACAAACTAACACAAGGTAAGAGCATTTACCTTGTCTTGCTAGTTTTTTCTTTCTTTCCTTCCTCTTCTTCTTTCTTTTCTTCTCCTTTGTTCTCGGTTCCAATGGGTTCACACACACAAAAGCTACAGCCCATAACACATACACAATACCATTTAGCATTCATTTTACTCTAACCCTAGAATTCAATGTTTTAGGGTTTAGAAAAAGTATTACCTTCCAATGATGGATGAGTTCTTGACTAGCAAGAGAACAAGATTCCTAGCCCAACAAAAGAGCCAAAATCGGCTGAACAACAGGAACCAAGAGTTCAAAAACTGAAAATTCTTAAATGCTAATGAGAGCTAGAATGATGGATTTTCGAAATTCTTTTTACCTCAAGATGAAAGGAGGTGAAGGTGCTTCTAATGGTGGACTTGAATCTTCAAATGGGGAACACCCACAAAACGAAAGTTGAGCTTTTGGATTTTTGAAAGGAGGGAAATGTTCTCCTTTGCAAGGGGATTCCAATGGTGTAATTTTTTGAGTTTGGAGAAGATTTGAGTGCTCAAAGAGAGGAGAGAAGGAGAGGTTTAGTGAGCTTCTTCATTCTCCATGGAATGTCGTAAGGTAGAAGAAGAAGAAATAGAGAATAGAGAGGGGTGCAAAACGTGAGTGAGGTGAGGGGAGTGAGGAGAGAGACTCCTTTTTTGCCTTTTACTTTTTGTTTTGTCCTCTAGTGAATTAGGAACAATTAATAGATGAGAGAGGGAGGGAAATCGGTCCACATATGCACACACACAGATTTTACATTTTATTTGCAAAGTGGACACACTAAGTTGTTTATTTGCATTCTCACCCCACACTTAACCGGTTGTTACAGTTTTCACTAACCGGTACCCGTTTTCGGAATTTTCTCGTTTAATTAATTTTATTGGTTCTAAAGCTTCACTAATATTTATTAGTGACTATTTAGTTGACCAAAATTGTTACGAGTCTATTTGACCCGCTTAAAGTCACGTTTTCCCGGTTTCCTCGAAAAACGCGCTTTAAGGTTCGTTTATGCTTTTAACCCATTTTAAAGGTCCGTTTTCTTCGGGATTTGTTCCCTCGTATTTATTTAAGTGTAATT
The DNA here is from genome assembly GCA_023374045.1 of Limonium bicolor. NCBI lineage: Eukaryota > Viridiplantae > Streptophyta > Magnoliopsida > Caryophyllales > Plumbaginaceae > Limonium > Limonium bicolor. The sequence continues at coordinate 95,730,274 of CM041777.1, read as the reverse complement.
AAGCCTTTAAAATATAATTAGCCTAATTAATCACTGTTTTTAATTACGGGGTATTTCAATCTACCCCCCTTAAGAACTTTGCCCTCAAAGTTGCTCAAGGTTACGGTTTACCATTTCTACTCATTTGGCAAACCATTGCCACAATACATTCTACTACCACCTTACAAGGTGTTCACAATTCTTACACTACCAGCATACACAATTCAGATACCATACGTCATACTCAGTTCAAATACCATACACAATACACAATCCATACATAATACTCCTCCATTCATTCGCACATTCCACAATACATTCACATACACTTCACAATGTCATTCGTGTCATATACCGTACAACACCAATGCATTACTCATTACACACATACCATACTCATCGTACTACATACGAATACTACTAGCACTACTTTGTGCCAATAAAATACAATTAGCACTACATGTGCCAACCAAAATACAATTACAATACATACATACTACGCAATGCTAACCCGAAGCAATGCAAAAAGCAAAAAGGCTCTACCCCCTTAAAAGGGGTACGCCCCGTACCCTCCGTGCTATACGGATACTAGACATCTAGTCTACAAATAAATTTCGGGTACTTCGCCTTCATGGCGTCCTCTAATTCCCAAGTCGCTTCCTCGACATCGTGGTTAGACCACAAGACCTTCACCATTCGTACAGATTTATGGCGAGTGTCTCTTGTCTTCGTATCAAGGATTCGCAGTGGAGTCTCGACATATCTCATCGTCGGCTCTAGGGATAGATGTTCGGGTTCTAATACATGAGAGGGATCGGCTATGTATTTCTTGAGTTGTGATACATGAAAGACATCATGAACACGCCCCAATTCTTCAGGCAATGCTAGCCTATAAGCTACGGCTCCAATCCTCTCGGTAATGGTATACGGGCCTACAAATTTCGGGCTCAGCTTGCCCTTTGGCCAATCGAAGACACCCTTCATAGGTGAGACACGCAAGAACACTTGGTCGCCCACGGCGAACTCAAGGTCGCGTCGTCGCACATCCGCATAGGATTTCTGTCTATCTTGGGCTGCTTCATATTTGCTCGGATTTGTTGTACCTCAGCTTGTACTTGTTCCAAATACTCCGGTCCTATGATGACCGCTTCGCTTGACTCATCCCAACACAACGGGGTACGGCAAGGTCTACCATACAAAGCTTGGAATGGCGACATCTTAATCGAAGCATGGTAGCTATTGTTATACGAAAACTCGATAAGATGAAGCTTCTCAATCCAGCTCCCCTGGAAGTCTAAGGCACATGCCCTTAGCATATCCTCTAGTGTTTGGATGGTCCTTTCTGTCTGACCGTCGGTCTGTGGATGGAAGGCGGTGCTAAGCTTCAACTCAGTACCAAGCGCTTCCCGTGTCGCTCTCCAGTATCTCGAAAGAAATCTGGTGTCGCGGTCAGATACAATGGTTTTTGGGACTCCGTGGTGTCGGATGATCTCCTTGTCGAATAGCTCTGCGAGCTTCGCCACCTTCCAGGTGTCCTTCATCGGTATGAATCGGGCAACCTTGGTGAGGCGATCGACTACTACCCAGATCATGTTGAGTCCTCCCCTAGCAGGTGGGAGTCCAACAACAAAATCCATGGAGATGTCGTGGAATTTCCACTCCGGAATGGGCATGGATTGCACCATTCCTCCCGGTCTTCGGTGCTCGAACTTCACCTTCTGGCATGTGAGACACCTCAGAACATACTCAGTCACGTCTGATTTCATTCCTGACCACCAGAAGTACCTCTTCATGTCTTTGTACATTTTAGAGGCTCCCGGATGGACATGCAATGTCGAACAATGTGACTCTCGCAGAATGCGATCCCTTAGCTCAGCATTGCTTCGGGGGACGCATCTGCCATTCAAACGGATCAGACCATCTTCATGCAGTTTGAAGTCGTACTTTCGGGCGCTCGAAGGTACCATCTGTGATTTTCTGTCTGATCTCTGTGAAGTAAGGGTCGCTCAACTGAGCGTCTCGCACCTCGTCAACCAAGCTAGAAGAAGCGAGTAGCGAATGGAGCGAGTGTGCTCGACGACTCAGGGCGTCGGCTACTACGTTTGCCTTCCCTTCTTTATACTGGAGGTTGATGTCGTAATCCGAGAGGAACTCCATCCACCTCCTCTGCCTTAGGTTCAATTCTTTCTGGGTGAATACGTACTGTAAACTTTTGTGGTCGGAGTAGATGGTGATGCTTACCCCATAGAGATAGTGTCGCCATATCTTCAAGGCGAAGACAATGGCTCCTAACTCTAGATCATGTGTCGGGTAATTCTCCTCATGCTTTTTCAGCTGGCGAGAAGCATAGGCTACTACCTTGCCATGCTGCATGAGTACGCATCCCATGCCCTTGCCCGATGCATCACAATACACCTCAAATCCCTCTGTGCCCTCTGGAAGTGTGAGAATTGGCGCTGAGGTCAATGAGTCTTTTAGTTTCTGGAAGGATACCTCGCACTCCTTTGTCCATACAAAGGGTGCATCTTTCTTCATCAATGACGTCATGGGCTTAGCGACTTTTGAGAAGTCCTTAACAAACCTCCGGTAATAACCGGCTAAACCAAGAAAGCTCCGGATGTCGGTAACAGTCTTAGGTCTAGGCCATGATCGCACTGCTTCGATTTTGGATGGATCTACTGAAATGCCCGCGCTCGAGATGACATGACCGAGGAATGATACCTGATCTAGCCAAAACTCGCATTTGGAGAACTTCGCATACAGCTGGTTCTCGCGCAGTGTCTCAAGTACTCTTCTCAAATGGTTTTCATGCTCTTCTGGTGACTTCGAATACACAAGAATGTCGTCAATGAATACTACTACTGAAGTGTCCAGCTGATCACTGAATAACCGATTCATTAGGTCCATGAATTTGGCTGGTGCATTAGACAAACCGAATGGCATCACCGTGAATTCGTAGTGGCCATATCTTGTTCGGAATGCTGTTTTCTGAATGTCTTGCTCTTTGATAGCAATTTGGTGGTATCCGGATCGGAGATCAATCTTAGAAAAGACGGATGCTCCCTTCAACTGATCGAACAGGTCGTCGATGCGTGGCAATGGATACTTGTTCTTTACAGTGACCGCATTCAATTCGCGGTAGTCGATGCAGAGGCGGAGACTACCGTCCTTCTTCTTCACGAAGAGGACCGGTGCTCCCCAGGGTGATACGCTCGGGCGTATAAACCCTTTGTCGAGTAAGTCATGTAGTTGTTCTTTGAGTTCTGCCATTTCTGGTGCCATACGGTATGGTGCCCTAGCAATGGGACCAGTACCCGGTACAGGTCAATCTTCAATTCTCTCTACCTCTCTGGTGGCATACCAGGTAGCTCTTTCGGAAATACATCAGGGAATTCTGAGACTACTGCTACCTCATCACTGAACTCTGGATCTCTCTCCAGGTCTTGCACGTGACATAAATACACTTCATGTCCTTTTCTGAGCTCCCGATACATTGCCATGGCGGAGATGACTGTAGTTGAAGGCTCTCTCGGTCTCTGGCGGTATGAAACAGTGACCCCAGATGGACTCTTGAGCAGCAATCGGTGCTCGGCGCATAGGATTCTCCCCTTGTGCCGCTCCAACCAGTTCATTCCAATTATTAAGTCGAATCCCAATCCGTTGAATTCAATGAAGGAAATGGGAAACGCTTCACCTTTGATTTGAATGGTGGCTGATTTGTAATACTTGGTACACTGTACCCGCTCCTTCGATGGGAGAGTAACCAACCAGAAGTTCGTAGCTCATCCGCATCTAGCCCCAACTTCTTCGCAAGAGATGGCGATATGAAGGTGTGAGAGGCGCCGGAGTCGAATAATACTGAGGCTTCGATGCCGTTTACTGGGAAGGTTCCCGTTAGAATGGTGCCACTTGCCGGCTTGTTCTTCGGTGAGGATGCTCAGGTTACCTTCGGTACCGAGTCCACAACCTATTGATTCATGAGATTATAAGTAAAGATGGTGGAACGCAAGTGGAATTTAATAACCAACACTGCTTTTATTGAATAACCAACCATCATACATACTGTGTCTCTAATACACGTTACTACTGGATTACATGCTACTACAAGATTAATACTTTCTAAAGGTAAGGTTCAGGCGTCCTGGTATCATGTGTGTGGCATTGATTATTGCCGGTGGTGCCGTATTCAACTTGATCTTCTGGATCCCGTGATACAGCAACCTTGATTTTCCACCCATGATTAGAACATCTCCTGATCTCAATACCAATTTTTCTGCGAGGTCCACACGCTTCCGCTCGCTATACAAAATACGGCGTCATCACCAATGGACCAAGACACTACGGGCACTCCTAGTTCAAGAGATTCCGCTGTCTCGTCCTTGTCTTGGTGTAAGCCAAGTCGTCCTTCTTTCTCATAGAAGTTGACGATATAGATCTGCTTCAAGTGCAGGGATTGGTTCATCTTCATACTGTTGTGCAATTTCTACAGCTTGTGTGACAAGCGTTTGGAATTCTGGGGGTTTGCTGGAGGTGTTGCTCCGTCTCCTCTCGCTCGCGTTGTTTGGTATGTCTTGGTATAAGGGTTCCAGTCCTTTCCCAAGCACATCATTTTCAGCTTCATTGTAGCTCCACCGGGGAATTCGGGTGTATAAAATCCTCCTGGACCCGTTCCTAACTCGTTGCATCGTCGGATGATTGAAACTTGTGCTTCGGGTGTCAGGTATCCTTTTAATAAGATCATACCTGGGCGGATGACCTGACACTGTTCGTTGTTGAAGTGGTGATTGGCGATGTCGGTCTCTTCATGAGGTGAGTTTGAAGGTATTGGGTAACAGATATGGAATTTCCCTAAGGTGGTAAATTTCATCTAGAGTGAGTTCTAGGCTTACTAATTCATTTCATGCTCAATACATACTTCCATGTTACTTACTCATGCTCAATTTCATACTTCAAGTACTTACGCATTCATGCTTTCATTCATACAATTACTTTAATACTTAGTCATGCTCTTCAAGGATTAAAGGTTACAGTGGTTACCTGGGCCGGACTTAGTCCCGGTCCCATCACGGTCTATGATGTGTAAGGCCGGCTGCCTCTGCGGTGCGCCCTTCTGCGGACCTCGGGACCCCTGTCCCTGCGAGGTGTGCTGGGCATGAGCATCGCCAGATGCAACCTCCTTGCCCTCACGCTGCTTGTAGCCCTGGTAGTTGCCCTTGGGCTTAGAGTTCTCCGGGCATGCATTGGCACGGTGGCCCGGTTTCTGACAAGTGAAGCAGCGGATCTCCCTTCCTTGGCAATCTGTGCCGGGATGATCCTTGTTGCAGTTACGGCAGATGTAGCTGCGGCCATCAGATTGGTTCTTTCCTTGGCCAAATCCAGAACCTATAGCTTCCAAGTTAGCAAGGTTCGGTATACTTACAATACTCTATATACATACAATTCACAAGTGTACTAATTCGGTTTCGGTTTCTTACCCCTGTAGGGCTGAGACCTCAGTGGCTTCGCTGCCACTGGTGCGGTGTAGGCAATCTGTAATGGCTCAGCTGCCTTGCCCTTCTCAGCATGGGCACCGCCGTCTCCGAAGTGTTCTTATGGTGGGAGTGCTTCCCCTTCCTTTTCTTCCAAGGTTTGGATTGGTTTTGGTCATCGGAGGGTTACCTTTGCCGCTCACCTTGCGCTTCAGCGCTTGCTCCTCATCTCTTAGCTGGCAGGTGATCTCAACTCGAGATGCAGCGTGGTAACACTCCTGAATTACTTAGGCATTAGGTTACATTTACATACGGGAATACTAATTCACATTACTCATGGCTTTTTAAGGGTTCAACTTGTTTACCTGAAGGGAGGTAAACCGTGTGAAGCCCATGCCATACCGGAGTCGATGGCTCAATCCGCCGTAGAAGCGGTCGACCAAGACTTGGCCGGTATACCCAAGGTCGGGTAGAAGTCGGAGGAAGAGGGTGAAGGTGCGGTAATATTCATCAACCGTCATCTTCTCGGTCATTTTTAGTGCATCGAGCTCAAGCCTTTTCTTGGTCTTGACATGCTCGGGGTAGTACTTAGATCGGAGGAGAGAGGTGAATGCTTCCCATCCGAAGCAGGGTCAGCTATGTGCTCGGCCTTAACGAGCTTCCACCAGTCCATAGCCGCGTCTTTGAGGTAGTACGCAGCTATCCTCACTCGAACTCCAGCGGGAGTCTCAAGTGTCTCGAAGGCCGTCTCCATCTCGGAGAGGTAGGCCTCGAGCTTGGCGGGGTCGCTCTCGCCTCTAAAGCATGGAGGTCGAAGGTCGGCGACAGCTTTTACCCAATTCGTTTCTCGGGGATGAGGTGGGTCGGCTGCTGCTGCTGCTGCTGGTTTGCTGTGTTTGTTGTACAGCGTGATTACATCCGGTAGCATCTGTGCTACCGTGGCGGCGACGATTTCAGCTATCGTCTGCGCGCTTGGTCCTTCGTTGCCCCCTCCTCTGGGACGACCTGGACCCGTCCTGACATCTGAACAAGTGTGGATTACATTAGATGTCGTGATACTATGACCTCATGGTCTTCATTCAAACAATGGTATCGTCCTTGCAGACGTTAAGTATCCGTTATTGCTAACGGTAGTTCCTAGTTAGGTTTCTAAATATCCGTCTTAAGACGGTTGAAATCCTAACTCGGTAATCACTACTCTTAAGATTCTAATCATCAGAGCGAGACTTCGCTCTGATACCACTTTTGTAACACCCCAACCGCTAATCCTTCCATTATCCTCTAATCATCCCATACTTACCCTTCTCGCAGCGGAATACTTACTTACTCCCGGCGGGTGATACAACGCCGTTAACCCTCCAAGGTTAACAAGGCTACTACTACTTACCGTTTCGGTCTGATGATTAGAATGAATACATACATACTACTTACTTTACAATACCAAATACTTAACTTACATTTGATTACCGAGTATCCAAGTTATACGAATTACATTCCATGTCTACTTCCCAAAAATGAAGAGTTTATACATTCTCTCCTTACTATCCAATCAAGAATTCATATCCAAAAGGTGTACCACATGGTACACCGGCTACCAAAAGGCCTTAGCCGTGTACAACTCAGTACACCGTTTCAATCCTACTACTACTCCAAAAAGAATCACATTCCGTCCTTACCCTTCCGTCACGCCTCGCGGGTACCTGTGGAGTAAAAACATTCCCCCTAGGGGGTCAGCTTACGCTGCATATGATAACCGCATACCCCGCGTACTAGCGAGGGTACGCCAACTAATTGGTCGAGTACATGCGGTTCGTTTCATTCATACATACATACATGCTTATACATACATACAATACAATACAATACATTCATTTTACCAAGCATACATACATACAATACATACAAGGAATACAATACAAGTCATTCATTCATACTTACCATACTCACCGCATCACGGAGATACAATTCTCCAATACATACAAAGGTCTTGTTAGCCTTATTACACACCCGGGTTAATCGGGTGTTCAATACTTTTACTCCGGGTCAATGACTTACAATAGTCAAGACCAATACAAATACAATACTTACTTCTTACATACTTTACTTCCAGTTAAGTCGGTATGACCTCCGGGCAGGGATTACTACATCCCACCACCGGGCTTTAGGGTGGCCCACTAATCCAGGATGCTACCCATTCAAGGGATTTGGTCCATGGAAAAGATTATAGCCAGGATTCGGATCCAACCTCTTGTGTTTCCTTATCCTCACGCGTGGCCGAAACTATATCGGGCTTCTACTCATTCCATTTTACTCATTACTCATGTTAGGAGTTAGATGGTTAGGAATTAGTAGAAGTCCATACTTACTTCCCATACATACATACAATACACAAGTACTCATACTTACACATACACTTCATTTCCATTCATACATTTCATGAATTATACAAACTAAATGTTCAAGAGCATAAAACAAGAACAATATAGTTCAAACACAATTAAGTGCAATATAGTCCGATTCGTGCATTTATCTTGTGGTGATCACATAAGCACACAAATCGGGGTAACCAAGTTAGGATACAGGGCATGAAGAAATCATACCGTTCACCGTCGAATACGTACTACCGGTTCCTTTGGAGATCAACTATTTGATTCCTATACATACATGAAGTAGTATGATCAATGATCTATTATTGATCTAACTTACTCCTTCATTGATACTTTCAATGTATACTTACTACTTCTTTACATTCATACTTGGTTATAAAACCATTCTTTTCTTTACTACTTCATAAACTTGCTTTCTTACAACTTACTTACTTTCTTACCATTTTACTTCATTAATGGTGTATTACTACATATATATGCATATGTATAGGCATATATATATGTATATATGATTACTATAATCATATAATTAAAACATTTTTTTTTTATTTTTTTGACTCGACGACGGACTTGCGACCGACCTTGCAAGTCCGGTCCATTCCAGTAGACTACCGTCGGTGAAATTCCAGGGCCGACCGACTTGCAAGTCCGGTCCCAAGGTCGGTCCATTCCAGTAAGTTTCGTATTGAAAATTTTTCCCGACCGACCTTGCAAGTCCGGTCGCAAGTCGGTCCATTCCAGTAGCTTGCATTACCGAAATTTTTCTGGCCGACCGAACTTGCAAGTCCGTCGCAAGTTCGGTCCATTCCAGAAGCTTTCATCTGCGGAATTTTTCTGGCCGACCGAACTTGCAAGTCCGGTCGCAAGTTCGGTCCATTCCAGAAGGTTTCAGACGGAGAATTTTCTGGTCCGACCGAACTTGCAAGTCCGGTCGCAAGGTCGGTCGATTCCAGAAGGTTTCCCGTCTTGTAAATCTGGGCTCGACCGACCTTGCAAGTTCGGTCCTAAGTCGGTCCGGCCCAGTACTTCAGTTTTAAATCTGTTTTTGGGTGTTTTCTTTACCCATTGTTTCCCCAATCTTTACCAATGTTTCCCCACATGATTTAGCACTATTTACCCACTCTAAATCACCTTAATTCATCCTCCAAACTTACTTACTACTCCATCTTACACACTTACACCCAATTTCCTCATTTTTCCCACACTTGCATCAGTTTTCATTCTCCCTTGCTACAGATTTTGTTTCTCTTCTTATGCTACAGATTTTATTCAACTTCTCTCCCTCATACTCTCCCTCAACTAATGCTACTCCTAGCATCCAATCCACATTACTCTCCTATATCTTCATTCCTTCCAACTCTTTTCAAATCTGTTACAACTACAAAAACTCCTTTTAAACTCTCCAAGTACTTCCTCTTCTTAAACACTTAAGTCCTCTCATTTCTACACAAATTTGACATAGTCTCCCCTATTTTCTAACATTCTCCACACACTATTTCAGCTCACAATTTCACATTCTCACAACCTGTTTATCAATACACTTATACTCACATTCCAATACTACTACACAACAATAAAATTCCTGCACACATACATACTACCCATGTTTTCCCAAGCTTTTAAAACTCATTTAAAATACTTCAAAACTGTTACATTATCATTCTCAATACATACTACCACATTACTACTACTTTTACTCAATTCCATTACTCATTTCACTACTAAAAACTGTTACAATACAATACACAACTAACCAAGGTAAGAGCATTTACCTTGTCTTGCTAGTTTTTCTTCCTTTCCTTTCCTCTTCTTCTTTTCTTTTCTTCTCCTTTGTTCTCGGTTCCAATGGGTTTCACACACACAAAATGCTACAGCCCATAACACATACACAATACCATTTAGCATTCATTTTACTCTAACCCTAGAATTTATGTTTTAGGGTTTAGAAAAAGTATTACCTTCCAATGAATGGATGAAGTTCTTGACTAGCAAGAGAACAAGATTCCTAGCCCAACAAAAGAGCCAAAATCGGCTGGAACAACAAGGAACCAAGAGTTCAAAAACTGAAATTCTTAAAATGCTAATGAGAGCTAGAAATGATGGATTTTCGAAATTCTTTTTACCTCAAGATGAAAGGAGGTGAAGGTGCTTCTAATGGTGGACTTGAATCTTCAAATGGGGAACCCCACAAAAACGAAAGTTGAGCTTTTGGATTTTTGAAGGAGGGAAATGTTCTCCTTTGCAAGGGGATTCCAATGGTGTAATTTTTGTTGATTTTGGAGAAGATTTGAGTGCTCAAAGAGAGGAGAGAAGGAGAGAGTTAGTGAGTTTCTCTTTCTTCCCATGGAAATCGCAAGGTAGAAGAAGAAAGAATAAGAGAAAGAGAGGGGTGCAAAACGTGAGAGGGTGAGGGGAGTGAGGAGAGAGACTCCTTTTTGCCTTTTACTTATTTGTTTTGTCTTTAGTGATTAGGACAATTAAGAAATGAGAGAGGAGGGGAAATCGGTCCACATATGCACACACACCGATTTTACATTTTTATTTGCAAAGTGGACACACTAAGTTCTTTATTTGCATTCTCACCCCACAACTTACCGGTTGTTACAGTTTTCACTAACCGGTACCCGTTTTCCGGAATTTTCTCGTTTAATTAATTTTATTGGTTCTAAAGCTTCACTAATATTTATTAGTGACTATTTAGTTGACCAAAATTGTTACGAGTCTATTTGACCCGCTTAAAGTCACGTTTCCCGGTTCCTCGAAAAACGCGCTTTAAGGTTCGTTTATGCTTTTAACCCATTTTAAAGGTCCGTTTTCTTCGGGATTTGTTCCCTCGTATTTATTTAAGTGTAATTAAGCCTTTAAAAATATAATTAGCCTAATTAATCACTGTTTTTAATTACGGGGTATTTCAATCTACCCCCTTAAGAAACTTTGCCCTCAAAGTTGCTCAAGGTTACGGTTTACCATTTCTACTCATTTGGCAAACAATTGCCACAATACATTCTACTACCACCTTACAAGGTGTTCACAATTCTTACACTACCAGCATACACAATTCAGATACCATATACATCTACTCAGTTCAAATACCATACACAATACACATCCATACATAATACTCCATTCAATTCGCACATTCCACCATACATTACACAATACACTTCACAATGTCATTCGTGTCATATACCGTACAACACAATGCATTACTCATTACATACATACCATACACATCGTACTACATACTGAATACTACTAGCACTACTTTGTGCCAATAAATACAATTAGCACTACATGTGCCAACCAAATACAATTACAATACATACATACTACGCAATGCTAACCCGAAGCAATGCAAAAGCAAAAGGCTCTACCCACCCCCTTAAAAGGGGTACGCCCCGTACCCTCCGTGCTATACGGATACTAGACATCTAGTCTACAAATAATTCGGGTACTTCGCCTTCATGGCGTCCTCTAATTCCCAAGTCGCTTCCTCGATCGTGGTTAGACCACAAGACCTTCACCATTCGTACAGATTTATGGCGAGTGTCTCTTGTCTTCGTATCAAGGATTCGCAGTGGAGTCTCGACATATCTCATCGTCGGCTCTAGGGATAGATGTTCGGGTTCTAATACATGAGAGGGATCGGCTATGTATTTCTTGAGTTGTGATACATGAAAGACATCATGAACACGCCCCAATTCTTCAGGCAATGCTAGCCTATAAGCTACGGCTCCAATCCTCTCGGTAATGGTATACGGGCCTACAAATTTCGGGCTCAGTTGCCCTTTTGGCCAAATCGAAAGACACCCTTCATAGGTGAGACACGCAAGAACACTTGGTCGCCCACGGCGAACTCAAGGTCGCGTCGTCGCACATCCGCATAGGATTTCTGTCTATCTTGGGCTGCTTCATATTTGCTCGGATTTGTTGTACCTCAGCTTGTACTTGTTCCAAATACTCCGGTCCTATGATGACCGCTTCGCTTGACTCATCCCAACACAACGGGGTACGGCAAGGTCTACCATACAAAGCTATGGAATGGCGACATCTTAATCTCCGCATGGTACTTATTGTTATACGACAACTCGATAAGATGAAGCTTCTCAATCCAGCTCCCCTGGAAGTCTAAGGCACATGCCCTTAGCATATCCTCTAGTGTTGGATGGTCCCTTTCTGTCTGACCGTCGGTCTGTGGATGGAAGGCGTGCTAAGCTTCAACTCAGTACCAAGCGCTTCCCGTGTCGCTCTCCAGTATCTCGAAAGAAATCTGGTGTCGCGGTCAGATACAATGGTTTTTTTGGACTCCGTGGTGTCGGATGATCTCCTTGTCGAATAGCTCTGCGAGCTTCGCCACCTTCCAGGTGTCCTTCATCGGTATGAATCGGGCAACCTTGGTGAGGCGATCGACTACTACCCAGATCATGTTGAGTCCTCCCCTAGCAGGTGGGAGTCCAACAACAAAATCCATGGAGATGTCATGGAATTTCCACTCCGGAATGGGCATGGATTGCACCATTCCTCCCGGTCTTCGGTGCTCGAACTTCACCTTCTGGCATATGAGACACCTCAGAACATACTCAGTCACGTCTGACTTCATCCTACCACCAGAAGTACCTCTTCATGTCTTTGTACATTTTAGAGCTCCCGGATGGACATGCAATGTCGAACAATGTGACTCTCAGAATGCGATCCCTTAGCTCAGCATTGCTTCGGGGGACCGCATAATCTGCCATTCAAACGGATCAGACCATCTTCATGCAGTTTGAAGTCGTACTTTCGGCGCTCGAAGGTACCATCTGTGATTTTCTGTCTGATCTCTGTGAAGTAAGGGTCGCTCAACTGAGCGTCTCGCACCTCGTCAACCAAGCTAGAAGAAGCGAGTAGCGAATGGAGCGAGTGTGCTCGACGACTCAGGGCGTCGCTACTACGTTTGCCTTCCCTTCTTTATACTGGAGGTTGATGTCGTAATCCGAAAGGAACTCCATCCACCTCCTCTGCCTTAGGTTCAATTCTTTCTGGGTGAATACGTACTGTAAACTTTTGTGGTCGGAGTAGATGGTGATGCTTACCCCCTAGAGATAGTGTCGCCATATCTTCAAGGCAAAGACAATGGCTCCTAACTCTAGATCATGTGTCGGGTAATTCTCCTCATGCTTTTTCAGCTGGCGAGAAGCATAGGCTACTACCTTGCCATGCTGCATGAGTACGCATCCCATGCCCTTGCCCGATGCATCACAATACACCTCATCAATCCCTCTGTGCCCTCTGGAAGTGTGAGAATTAGCGCTGAGGTCAATGAGTCTTTTAATTTCTGGAAGGATACTTCGCACTCCTTTGTCCATACAAAGGGTGCATCTTTCTTTATCAGACGTCATGGGCTTAGCGACTTTTGAGAAGTCCTTTACAAACCTCCGGTAATAACCGGCTAAACCAAGAAAGCTCCGGATGTCGGTAACATTCTTAGGTCTAGGCCATGATCGCACTGCTTCGATTTTGGATGGATCTACCGAAATGCCCGCGCTCGAGATGACATGACCGAGGAATGATACCTGATCTAGCCAAAACTCGCATTTGGAGAACTTCGCATACAGCTGGTTCTCGCGCAGTGTCTCAAGTACTCTTCTCAAATGGTTTTCATGCTCTTCTGGTGACTTCGAATACACAAGAATGTCGTCAATAAATACTACTACTACCGAAGTGTCCAGCTGATCACTGAATAACCGATTCATTAGGTCCATGAATTTGGCTGGTGCATTAGACAAACCGAATGGCATCACTGTGAATTCGTAGTGGCCATATCTTGTTCGGAATGCTGTTTTCTGAATGTCTTGCTCTTTGATAGCAATTTGGCGGTAACCGGATCGGAGATCAATCTTAGAAAAGACGGATGCTCCCTTCAACTGATCGAACAGGTCGTCGATGCGTGGCAATGGATACTTATTCTTTACGGTGACCGCATTCAGTTCGCGGTAGTCGATGCAGAGGCGGAGACTACCGTCCTTCTTCTTCACAAGAGGACCGGTGCTCCCCAGGGTGATACGCTCGGGCATATAAACCCTTTGTCGAGAAGATCATGTAGCTGTTCTTTGAGTTCTGCCATTTCTGCTGGTGCCATACGGTATGGTGCCCTAGCAATGGGACCAGTACCCGGTACAAGGTCGATTTCAAATTCTACCGCCCTCTGTGGTGGCATATCAGGTAGCTCTTTCAGAAATACATCGGGGAATTCTGAGACTACTGCTACCTCGTCACTGAACTCTGGATCTCTCTCCAGGTCTTGCACGTGACATAAATACACTTCATGCCCTTTTCTGAGCTCCCGATACATTGCCATGGCGGAGATGACTGTAGTTGAAGGCTCTCTCGGTCTCTGGCGGTATGAAACAGTGACCCCAGATGGACTCTTGAGCAGCAATCGGTGCTCGGCGCATAGGATTCTCCCCTTGTGCCGCTCCAACCAGTTCATTCCAATTATTAAGTCGAATCCCAATCCGTTGAATTCAATGAAGGAAATGGGAAACGCTTCACCTTTGATTTGAATGGTGGCTGATTTGTAATACTTGGTACATTGTACCCGCTCCTTCGATGGGAGAGTAACCAAGAAGTTCGGTAGCTCATCCGCATCTAGCCCCAACTTCTTCGCAAGAGATGGCGATATGAAGGTGTGAGAGGCGCCGGAGTCGAATAATACTGAGGCTTCGATGCCGTTTACTGGGAATGTTCCCGTTAGAATGGTGCCGCTCTTGCCGGCTTGTTCTTCGGTGAGGATGCTCAGGTTACCTTCGGTACCGAGTCCACAACCTATTGATTCATGAGATTATAAGTAAAGATGGTGGAACGCAAGTGGAATTTAATAACCAACACTGCTTTTATTGAATAACCAACCATCATACATACTGTGTCTCTAATACACGTTACTACTAGATTACATGCTACTACAAGTTAATACTTTCTAAAGGTAAGGTTCAGGCGTCCTGGTATCATGTGTGTGGCATTGATTATTGCCGGTGGTGCCGTATTCAACTTGATCTTCTGGATCCCGATACAGCACCTTGATTTTCCACCCATGATTAGAACATCTCCTGATCTCAATACCAATTTCTCTGCGAGGTCCACACGCTTCCGCTCGCTATACAAAAATACGGCGTCATCACCAATGGACCAAGACACTACGGGCACTCCTAGTTCAAGAGATTCCGCTGTCTCGTCCTTGTCTTGGTGTAAGCCAAGTCGTCCTTCTTTCTCATAGAAGTTGACGATACATAGATCTGCTTCAAGTGCAGGGATTGGTTCATCTTCATACTGTTGTGCAATTTCTACAGCTTGTGTGACAAGCGTTTGGAATTCTGGGGGTATTGCTGGAGGTGTTGCTCCGTCTCCTGCTCGCGTTGTTTGGTATGTCTTGGTATAAGGGTTCCAGTCCTTTCCCAAGCACATCATTTTCAGCTTCATTGTAGCTCCACCGGGGAATTCGGGTGTATAAAATCCTCCTGGACCCGTTCCTAACTCGTTGCATCTTCGGATGATTGAAATTTGTGCTTCGGGTGTCAGGTATCCTTTTAATAAGATCCTACCTGGGCGGATAACCTGACACTGTTCGTTGTTGAAGTGGTGATTGGCGATGTCGGTCTCTTCGTGAGGTGAGTTTGAAGGTATTGGGTAACAGATATGGAATTTCCCTAAGGTGGTAAATTCATCTAGAATGAGTTCTAGGCTTACTAATTCATTTCATGTCAATACATACTTCCATGTTACTTACTCATGCTCAATTTCATACTTCAGTACTTACACATTCATGCTTTTCATTCATACAATTACTTTAATACTTAGTCATACTCTTCAAGGTTAAAGGTTACAGTGGTTACCTGGGCCGGACTTAGTCCCGGTCCCATCACGGTCTATGATGTGTAAGGCCGGCTGCCTCTGCGGTGCGCCCTTCCGCGGACCTCGGGACCCCTGTCCCTGTGAGGTGTGCTGGGCATGAGCATCGCCAGATGCAACCTCCTTGCCTTCACGCTGCTTGTAGCCCTGGTAGTTGCCCTTGGGCTTAGAGTTCTCTGGGCATGCATTGGCACGGTGGCCCGGTTTCTGACAAGTGAAGCAGTGGATCTCCCTTCCTTGGCAATCTGTGCCGGGATGATCCTTGTTGTAGTTACGGCAGATGTAGCTGCGGCCATCAGATTGGTTCTTTCCTTGGCCAAATCCAGAACCTATAGCTTTCGAGTTAGCAAGGTTTGGTATACTTACAATACTCTATATACATACAAATTCACAAGTGTACTAATTCGTTTTCGGTTTCTTACCCCTGTAGGGCTGAGACCTCAGTGGCTTCGCTGCCACTGGTGCGGTGTAGGCAATCTGTAACAGCTCAGTTGCCTTGCCCTTCTCAGCATGGGCACCGCCGTCTCCGGATGTATTCTTCTGATGGGAGTGCTTCCCCTTCCTTTTCTTCCAGGGTTTGGATTGGTTTTGATCATCAGAGGGGTTACCTTTGCCGCTCACCTTGCGCTTCAGCGCTTGCTCCTCATCTCTTAGCTGGCAGGTGATCTCAACTCGAGATGCAGCGTGGTAACACTCCTGAATTACTTAGGCATTAGGTTACATTTACATACGGGAATACTAATTCACATTACTCATGGCTTTTTAAGGGTTCAACTTGTTTACCTGAAGGGAGGTAAACCGTGTGAAGCCCATGCCATACCGGAGTCGATGGCTCAATCCGCCGTAGAAGCGGTCGACCAAGACTTGGCCGGTATACCCAAGGCCGGGTAGAAGTCAGAGAAGAGAGGTGAAGGTGCGGTAATATTCATCAACCGTCATCTTCTCGGTCATTTTTAGTGCATCGAGCTCAAGCCTTTTCTTGGTCTTGACATGCTCGGGGTAATACTTGGATCGGAGGAGAGAGGTGAATGCTTCCCATCCGAAAGCAGGGTCAGCTATGTGCTCGGCCTTAACGAGCTTCCACCAGTCCATAGCTGCGTCTTTGAGGTAGTACGCAGCTATCCTCACTCGAACTCCAGCAGGAGTCTCAAGTGTCTCTAAGGCCGTCTCCATCTCGGAGAGGTAGGCCTCGAGCTTGGCGGGGTCACTCTCGCCCCTAAAGCATGCAGGTCGAAGGTCGGCGACAGCTTTTACCCAATTCGTTTCTCGGGGATGAGTGGGGTCGGGCTGCTGCTGCTGTTGGTTTTGCTGTGTTGTTGTACAGCCGTTATTACTTGCGGTAGCATCTGCGCTACCGTGGCGGCGACGATCTCGGCTATCGTCTGCGCGCCCGGTCCATCAGATGTCTCTCCTCTAGGTCGGCCTCGACCCCGTCCTGACATCTGAACAAGTGTGGATTACATTAGATGTTGTGATACTATGACCTCATGGTCTTCATTCAAACAATGGTATCGTCTTTGCAGACGTTAGTGGTATCCGTTATTGCTAACGGTAGTTCCTAGTTAGGTTTCTAAATATCCGTCTTAAGACGGTTGAAATCCTAACTCGGTAATCACTACTCTTAAGATTCTAATCATCAGAGCGATACTTCGCTCTGATACCACTTTTTGTAACACCCCAACCGTTAATCCTTCATTATCCTCTAATCCTTCCATAATACCTTACTTACCTTACTCGCAGCGGAATACTTACCTACTCCCGGCGGGTGATACAATGCCGTTAACCATCCAAGGTTAACAAGGCTACTACTACTTACCGTATCGGTCTGACAATTAGAATGAATACATACATACTACTTACCTTACAATCCATACTTACTTTACAATACCAATTACTTAATTACATTTGATTACCGAGTATACCGAGTATATGAATTACATTCCAACACTACTTCCCAAAAATGAAGAGTTTATACATCCTCTCCTTACTATTCAATCAAGAATTCAATATCCAAAAAGGTGTACCACATGGTACACCGGCTACACAAAAGGCCTTAGCCGTGTACAACTCAGTACACCGTTCCAATTCTACTACTACTCCAAAAAGAATCACATCTTGACCTTACTTTACCTTCACGCCTCGCGGGTACCTGTGGAGTAAAAACATTCCCCCTAGGGGGTCAGCTTACGCTGCATATGATAACCGCATACCCCGCGTACTAGCGAGGGTACGCCAACTATTTGGTCGAGTACATGCGGTTCGTTTCATTCATACATACATACATGCTTTATACAATACAATACGTTACATTCATTTACCAAGCATACATACATGCAATACATACAAGGAATACAATGCAAGTCATTCATTCATACTTACCATACTCACCGCATCACGGAGATACAATTCTCCAATACATACAAGGTCTTGTTAGCCTTATTCCACACCCGGGTTAATCGGGTGTTCAATACTTTTACTCCGGTCAATGACTTACAATAGTCAAGACCAATACAATACAATACTTCTTACATACTTTACTTCCAGTTAAGTCGGTATGACCTCCGGGCAGGGATTACTACATCCCACCACCGAGCTTTAGGGTGGCTCACTAATCCAGGATGCTACCCATTCAAGGGATTTGGTCCAAGGAAAAGATTATAGCCAGGATTCGGTTCCAACCTCTTGTGGTTCCTTATCCTCACGCGTGGCCGAAACTATATCGGGCTTCTACTCATTCCATTTTACTCAATACTCATGTTAGGAGTTAGGTTGTTAGGAATTAGTAGAAGTCCATACTTACTTTCATACATACATACACAAGTACTCATACTTACACATACACTTCATTTCCATTCATTCATTTCATGAATTATACAAACTAAATGTTCAAGAGCATAAAACAAGAACAATATAGTTCAAACACAATAAGTGCAATATAAGTCCGATTCGTGCATTTATCTTATTGGTGATCACATAAGCACGCAAATCGGGGTAACCAAGTTAGGATACAGGGCATGAGGAAATCATACCGTTCACCGTCGTAGGTACTACCGGTTCCCTTGGAGCTCAACTATGGGATTCCTATACATACATGAAGTAGTATGATCAATGATCTATTATTGATCTACTTACTCCTTCATTGATACTTTCAATGTATACTTACTACTTCTTTACATTCGTACTTGGTTATAAAACCATTCTTTCTTTTACTACCTCATAAACTTGTTTTCTTACAAACTTACTTACTTCCTTACCATTATTACTTCATCAATGGTGTATTACTACATATATATGCATATAGGTATATAGGCATATATATATGTATATATGATTACTATAATCATATAATTAAAACATTTTTTTTTGTAAGTGTTTGGGCCGTCCGACCCACCGTCCGACCCAACCCTGGGTCGGACCATTCCAGTAGGTTTTCGTCCTCTGAAATTACTCTCGTCCGACCAGCACTATTCCGTCCGACCCAGCACTATTCCGTCCGACCCATACCCTCTGGGTCGGACCATTCAAGAAGGTTTCAGTTTTGTCATCCAAGCCATGTCCGACCCACGTCCGACCCAACTTCTGGGTCGGACGAAGTCAGAAACTTCGATGAAGAAAATTTTTGCCTGTCCGACCCATGTCCGACTCACGGCCCTGGGTCGGACCATTCTAGAAAGATTTCCTGTCGATTATCAAGGCCCGTCCGACCCACGTCCGACTCACGGCTCTGGGTCGGACGGTTCTAGAAGGTTTTTTTCGTTGCTCAGGCCTTGTCCGACCCAGCGTCCGATCCAGCTGTGGTCGGACAGTAGCAGAACTTTGCTACAGGCCTTGTTTTCTCTTCCCAATTTCACCCATTGCTTCCCTATTCTTCCTACATGCATCCTAACATGTTTTAGTACTATTTTAACACTCTAAATCACCTTAGTTCATCCCCCAAACTTACTACACAATACCTACACTCACTTACACATTTTCTTCATTTCATTTCAACACTCATGCTAGTTTCCTCTTCACTTATGCTACAGATTTTTGTTTCCTCCATTATGCTACAGATTTTCACCTTAACTCCTATACTCCAATGCTCCCTCAACTAATGTTATTCCTAGCATCCGAAATGCATTACCTTACACGCTAGTTTAATCCCATTTACAAACTTCTCTTCAATCTGTTGCAAACTACAAAAACACTCCGCTTAACTCTCCAAATACTTCCTCTTCTTAAACATCTTAAGTCCTCTCCTTTCTACACAAATTTTGACATGGTCTCCCCTATAATTCTTACTTTCTCCACACATTATTTCAGCTCACAATTCACATTCTCACAACCTGTTTATACAATACACTATACTCACCATTCAACACTACTACACACATTAAAATTCCTGCACACATACACATACTACCCAAGGTTTTCCCAAGTTTTTAAACTTCATTTAAAAACTTCAAAACTGTTTCAATACCATTCCTCATTATACTTCAACATACTCATTACTCATTATCATACACATTACTTGTTTTTGATACTCCAAAAACTGTTACGACACAATATACAAACTAACTCAAGGTAAGGGTATTTACCTTGTCTTGTTAGTTTTCTTTCTCCTTTCCTCTTCTTCTTTTCTTCTCCTTTCTCTTTGTTCTCGGTTTCAATGGGTTTCTCACACAACAAAATGCTACAGCCCATAATACATACACAATACCATTATCATTCATTTTATACTTAACCCTAGAATTTAGGTTTTAGGGTTTAGAAAAAAGTGTTACCTCCCAATGAATGGATGAAGCCCTTGACTAGTGAAAGAACAAGATTTCTAGCCCAACAAAGGAGCCAAAATCGGCTGGAACAACAAGGAACCAAGAGTTCAAAACTGAAAGTTCTTAAATGCTAATGAGAGCTAGGAATGATGGATTTTCGAAATTCTTTTTACCTCAAGATGAAGAGGAGGTGAAGGTGCTTCTAATGGTGGACTTGAATCTTCAAATGGGGAACACCCACAAAAACGAAAGTTGAGCTTTTGGATTTTTGAAGGAGGGAAATGTTCTCCTTTGCAAGGGGATTCTAGTGGTATGGTTTTTATAATTTTTGGACAAGTATTGAGCTAGAACAAGAAGGGAGAAGGAGTGGGTTGAATGAGTTTTCTCATTTCTCTCCATGGCCATCGCAGGGGAAGGAGAAAAATCAGAGAAAGAAGAAGGAGGGGTTGCGTGAGAGAGGGGTAGAATAGGAGAGAGAGTGGGTCTTCTTTTTACTTATTTCCCTTGTCTTTTAGTTAATAAGGAAACAATAAAGAGAGTGAGAGTGAGAGGGAAATCGGATCCCACACCCACACACACACACTTTCTTATTTTTATTTGCAAAGTGGACACACTTAGTTTGTTTATTTGTACTCTTACCCCACAACTTACCGGTTGTTACAGTTTTTACTAACCGGTACCCGTTTTCCGGAATTTTCTCGTTTAATTAATTTTATTGGTTCTAAAGCTTCACTAATATTTATTAGTGACTATTTAGTTGACCAAAATTGTTACGAGTCTATTTGACCCTTTAAAGTCGCGTTTTCCCGGTTTCCTCGAAAAACGCGCTTTAAGGTTCGTTTATGCTTTTAACCCATTTTAAGGGTCCGTTTTCTTCGGGATTTGTTCCCTAGTATTTATTTAAGTGTAATTACGCCTTTAAAAATACAATTAGCCTAATTAATCACTGTTTTTTAATTACGGGGTATTTCAGTGGCGCTCCCGGGAACCAACTAGCCGCGGAAGTTCAGAGGGCTCTAAGGCGCATTGAGCGCATGGAAAAGGCCGGTAAACCCACTGGTGTTGACTACTTCTCCATGGGGTCCTTGCCGGATGTCGAGCTACCCGCGAAGCTGTAGCTCCCCACCTTGGCTCTCTACAAGGGGTCGACTGACCCCCAAATCTATTTGGCGATGTTTGATCGAGAGATGTCTATCCTAAGGCTCAATGATATGCAAAAGGCTATGGCTTTTGCCCGATACCTAGGTGAGATTCCCCAACGATGGTACCTAACTCAAAGAATGAACACCAAGACATACGAGGAGGTGTGTGAAGATTTTCAAACTCACTTTGAGTATGCTAAAAATTTAGAAATCACTTTGTCTGACCTCGCCAGCACACGCCAAACGGGAAGTGAGTCCATGTCTGACTTTATAAAGCGGTGGAGGAGGAAGGCAGTAGGCATGCCCACAAGGATGAATGGGTAAGAGAAAATTTGCATGATCATCGAGAACATGCAGAAGCAGTACAATGATGAGCTAAAGTACATGTACTTTCCAAGCTTTTATATGCTCATGGGCCGGGTAGGTGTGTTGGAGGAGAAGATCCACAAGGGAGACCTATAGCTTGGAATCCTCGGGGATCCGGAAGTAACTCAAAGTTCCCAAAATCTGAACCAGCAAAAGCTTCTTGCTCAACCACAGCTTACACACAAAGCGTACCGTAGAGGTACACAGGACAGTACGAGGTGAATGAAGTCCCAGCCAAGGGAACAAGGGAGGAGCTATCGGGCGGTACCACCTCCAAGACCGGATTTCAATCAGCGAGAATTCACGGATATCGGTCGGCCTTTGAGCCAGGCTCTGAAAAAGCTTCAGGAGCAGAACATCTTACAGCCTCTTTCCACCCCAGCCAGGAGTTACCCATTTGGGCAAGGGTCCAAATCAATTCTGTCACTACCATCAGCTACCTGGCCATGACACCGATCATTGCAGGGCCTTATAGCATAAGGTCCAAGACTTGATCGACCAGGGACTTCAGTTCTCAGAACGCGGGAATATCTTCGGGAATCCCATGCCAAAACACCACTCGGAATCTTTGTTATTTTTCTTTTCCCTTCAGTTGTTTTACGTAGCTTCTTTTTTTCTTTCTTTTTAATTAATTACCTTTCTTTCTTTAGCTAGTTCAGTTGTCTTTTCCGTTTAGATGGTACCTAATGTCATTGTTGCTCATTTTGGTTATTAATAAAATTCCTTCTTTGCTCATGTTCTTCTATATGCTTGGATTAATGTTTGTACATTCGTTCATGTGCTCAAAACAAATCCCTCATGAAGCATGCCCGTAGACGTCGAAAAACAAAACCTTTGTCTTTCACGAAGCCTCATGTACAAAACCACCTTCCCATACATACATTGACCACCTCCATTACAGCCACCACATGTATCACATCACTTTATCATTTTTTGCTATTTCACCAGACATATAAAAACAAAATTGCTGCCACAAAAGGAAAAAATGAATCATTCAACAATCACCCCACCATCATTTACCATCACACATATAATCACCATCCACAAATAACCTAGGCATTAAGAAGGTTTGTTGAACCCCAAAGCAATACTAGGTGCAATCTGAGCTTAAGACCGAAAAGGATTATTTCTTTTGTTTAAATGCGCGAACAAGTCTCTGAGTGAAAAGTTGTGCAAGAGTGTCTTGAGTGGTAAAACCAAGAGAGAATGAGCGTGTCATTTTTACACGACTTCGGTGAAATTACATTCAAAGGTGAGGCAAACGGCATGACTCCGAACGAAGAAGATTATTTGTAAACTTACTCTCACACCTGCGAAAAGTAACAAAGAACAAATACACAACTATTAAGGATGACGAAGCACCTAGGTACATCACCATATAGCTAAAAGCTTGTGAAACCTGACAGTAAACCCTAGGCACCCCCGCCGAGCCTTTCATATACTCCCTTTTCTTACACTTGAAAGCTCCACAAAACAAGCCAGCCAATGATGAGCATCCAACCCGGTGACCAACGGAAGCAAGGAGCTCTTCCTTCAAATAACAACTCCACATGTCCAAGACGAAAACGATCCACAAATGGTCCCAAAGTGACACAAGATAAAAAAGGAGCTCACATAAAAATGGCTCTCGAAGTTCAAAACCGGGAACCACAAGAACCCCGAAGGAAAAGATTTCAAAGAAAGGCAAATCTGAAAAGCTTGACAAAATCCAAAATCAAAGAGAGAAAAAGCAATGTAAAAGGACAACCTGAAAGTCCAATATTCCAAGCTCACAAACAAAGTCATCACAAAGTAGCCAATACGACTTCAAGACAAGAGGAAGCAAACCCAAAAGAAGGAGCAAGTTGTAGCTTTGGTCACCTACATAGCTCCACATACCCCAAATAATCCTTCATGACCCCATTGTCGTTCATCACGCCCCACGGCCACGTTATAAGCTCTAAATACTTCCGACTTAGTATTTGTGTATCCAATCAAGTGAAAGTAACAGATCGAAGGTGTAACTCAAACAAATGTCAAATTCAATGATCAAAATGTTATGACCGAAAGGAGAGGATGAGCATAGTGCTAAACACATCAAGTGTGGGATAAAAAGAACCACAACAAATGAACCCTGACCTGGTAAGAGTAAGACTTGTTTCACGTGGTTGAGTTAAAATAAATACTAGGGGCAATCGATCATTCCGATTGATTGCCATAAAATCCTAAAGAACTCAGATTGCCTTAAGGAAAAATGCTGGGGGAATTGTTGGTCCCAACAATTGCAACAACGACACCGATTGAGGCCCAAAAACTCGAAACCTAAAGGTTCAAACCCTTCTCATATCACTCAGGCCCGTCCTAAGCCCTACCTCCACATTCAAACATCAACAGACCCGCCCTAAGCCCTACTTCCACATCAAATTTCCTCAGGCCCGTCCTAAGCCCTACCTTCACATTCAAACATCCATAGGCCCGTCTTGAGCCCTACCATCTCCAGGTTTAACATAAGCCCTAATCCTTCTACATTCATTTAGACCCATCATACACTTAACTCACTTTCACTTAGTTCCAACCTTTAGGCTCGTCATAAGATCTATATCCAACCCTTAGGCTCGTCATAAGACCTGGATCCTACCTTTAGGCTCGTCATAAGACCTAGAACCATCCTTTAGGCCCGTCATAAGACCTAGAACCATCCTTAGGCTTGTTATAAGACCTAGAATCATCCTTTAGGCTGGTCATAAGACCTAGTTGCATTCCTTTAGGCTCGTCATAAGACCTAGAACCATCCTTTAGGCCCGTCATAAGACCTAAAACCATCCTTAGGCTCGTCATAAGACCAAGAATCATCCTTTAGGCTCGTCATAAGACATAGTTGCATTCCTTTAGGCTCGTAGTAAGACCCTTTAGCTTACCCACTCTCATCAAACACATTGCCTTCATTCCATTCATATAGGCTCGTCATAAGACCTAGTTGCATTATCCAGGCGCATCACAAGACCTGGCGACAGAAAAGTTGGCGAGGTGATGGCAATAAATCCTCCTGTGTTATGTCAGCTTACTTTGGGATCAACGAATGGTGGGCGAAGGCAATAAGTCCCCAGGGTTTTTACCAGGAGTTATCCCTGCACACCGGCTTGGGGGCGATGGCAATAAGTCCACATTGGGTCCAGTCAGAAGCAATGGCATGGGTTTCGGTCCCCAGAAGCATCCAAGCATCATCAGCATCATTAGCATTTCAACATTCTTGCATTTGAATACCACCCACTTTTCACATTTTAGGTTGACAACGCCTTAGAATCGCTTAACATTATTTCATTTTTACTTTTTAGGTTGTCAACTCCTTAAAATCACTTGACATTATTTAATTTTCACTTTTTTGGTTGTCAACGCCTTAGAATCCCTTGACATTATTTCATTTTTACTTTTTAGGTTTTCAACGCCTTAGAATCACTTGACATTATTTCATTTTTACTTTTTAGGTTGTCAACACCTTAGAATCGTTTGACATTACTTCATTTCACTTTACTTATAGGTAGTCAGTGCCTTAGAATGGATCGACGTGACTTGTTAGTCTCCAGCGGCATGCAGGGTCTGTTCATGATCTGAAATTTTAGGGCATCACTCAAGCATCAACCAGACTTTTCATATTCATTACAAAGTCTAGTTGACGGGGGGCAATCTATTATACCCAAAATTTTAACTGAAATACCCCAAACTAATAAAACATGGATTAAACATCTAATCACATTAATTAAGGCCTAAACATGCCTTAAAAGTCAATTGAGAACAACAATGGACAACACAAAGCAAGAATTGCACCTTTGACTGTTTAGGGTAAATACATACCCAAATTAACTTCTTAGGACCTAAAATTTTGTCCTAAGCATATTAACACATTAAGGAATGTACTACAATCATTGTACAACACTGCAACACAAAGAACAAGCATTTACATGCTTCAAGGTCAAGAAGGGCAAAAATGTGCTCTAAGAAACCTTAAAGGTCTTATGACCTCTATATGATATAAATTGGATTATTAAGATCAATTATCATGTAAGGAACACAACGAACCCATTCTCAAAGAAAACTAAGCTCAGAAACACCCTTGTGACACAAAATGTGCACTAAAACGCCTTAAAGCATGTTTTTGTGTATGAGCTCTAAGATATTGACTTTTTGTCACTTTAAAGACTAGATTACATTCTTTATATCATTAATGTGACATGATAGACTATATTATAAAGTCTAAATCAAAGTTTAAAAATAAAATCAAAATGGGTGATTTTGGATGAATAGTACCCAAAAATAACATTTATTACTTAACTTAAACCATGGTCAAATGTCATCCATTGACCAAGCCATCCATTTCCGCCCACTTAGCTGTCATCCTTACCCATTAGTAACATAAATATCTAGCCAATCTAATGAATCACCATTTACTATTTCATAAAGTAACATTAAATGACATAAAAAGCAAAATTAGCTTTCTTACCTCATTAACTTCTTTCCCAGCCGACTCCAGGAGCCTCCACTCTCTCTTTTTCTCCTCCATTACCGTAGGAAGTCACCAATTTCAGATAAGAACACCTTGCTACCTAGGTAAGCTTATTAAGCCATTTTATGTTCATTCTCTTCACTTTTCTTTCCTCTTTCCATGGAGCTAAGCATCAACCATTTCCATCCATTGTTCTAGGTTGTTTTGGAGGTTAAAAGGAGTGTGTTTCTCGGCTGTAACAAGGGAATAAGGAGGATAATTCTAATCTTGATCTTTTAAGGTAAAAATGTGCTTTAAGCACTTATCTTTTGATCCCTTTCATTTCCGGTTGGAAAACCTGATTTCTTAAGCTTATAATCTTCTTCTTAACATTCTTATTCAGTTGGTATATCAAGAGCTTCAAGGTATAGCCAAATCCATGCCAAAAACACTAATCAAGGTGAAAATTAGCCATCTTCTAATCTGAGTTATACCGGTTTTAAACTTGGTTTTAGTAGCTCTTTTGATACTCTTTTTGTTCTGTAAAATAGGCCGAAGATCACCTTTGCTTGCCTTGGTATTCTAAGGTAACTTTTACCTTGAAAATATACATTAAACACTTCTAATGGTTAGCTCTTGTTTGGAGACTAATCAAGCCTTAATTGCTATTTGAAAACATGTAAATTAAGCTGTGGAAAATTATCTCTAAGCAGCCGTGGCCAAACAAGGCCAAATCTTGGAAAAAATAAGGTATAAATCACTTAAACCTTCCCTTCCTGATAAAAACAGAGAAGGAGTCCATGGCTTGTAACCACCCCTATATAATAAAACAACAGCGGAAAATAAACTAAAGTGCTACAGACCATCGGGCTCCAAACACCCGGTACCAACCTCACCAATTACAACTTTTACAATTAACTAAGTTACGGTCTGAACTTCGAGAAAACTTAACATTAACATAACAATAATAAAGTACATTCACTCTCCATAAGCCTAATCCCATCCCAATCACTCATGCTCTTCGTGGCCACCTGTAAATCAATTCATACCTGCAAGATGAAACCAAGCAGCCCACCCCGGGAGGGGTGAGTCAGTTCACTGGAATGGAACTGGTACATTCTCTAAAACAATCTTTAAAACATAACTCCTCAAATAAACAGTAACTTGAAATTAAACTCTTGAAAGTAAAACAGAGATAAAGCACTTCAAAACAATCAAGTTAAAGAGAAAAGAAAACAAGACAAAGATAGAGATAGAGAACTTCCAAAACAAGTCATCCACTTAAGTAGTCACACCACATAGTTAGTAAGCATCCATTGTTGATGTTAGAACCAATTCCCATTAGGAGTAGAAAAACTCAGATAGTCACAAAGGACTAGGAATGATAAAACAGATCCAAGAACCAAGAACTCAAGAGTGGAATAGTTTCAACTGGGAGAGATGGCCCCCACCGCCAATCACGTCCTTTTAGGACAGGGGATATACAGCCCCTCACTGTTTATCACGTCCACTAAGGACAGGGGATATACAGCCCCTCACTGTCTACCACGTCCACCAAGGACAGGGGATATACAGCCCCTCACTGTCTATCACGTCCACTAAGGATAGGGGATATACAACCCCTCACTGTCTATCACGTCCACTAAGGACAGGGGATATACAGCCCCTCACTGTCTATCACGTCCCTTTCTGGGACAGGGGATATACAGCCCCTCACTGTTACCATTGAAGACGCGCGCACGTCGAAACATCAAGAACCAGCTCATGGATGAAACGATATCCAGAGTCGAAAGAAGAATTTCCAAGATTGACCTTTTTCCAAATTCCCACTAGATCACCAACTACCCAGAGCAATACCAAAACACTCAGTCCTACAGAGTGCAGAAGCGTAAACCTTAAGCAGCCAATGTCTAACGGGGCACCAAACAGAAGGAACCAATACCCATGTAAGTTTCACATTCAAGGCTCAGTTAGTCACACAAGCTGAGTTAGTCACACAACCATTCCCTTTTTAGATATTCCTCTTAAAGTCAGTTAGCGTTTTTCGAAAACGTCTCATAAACCAATCAGCAAAAGTAACGGAGTACGAGAAATCGTACAAAACATTCCACAAAGTCCAAAACACAACAAGCTGAGTACGAGAAATCGTACCTGGGTAACGCTGTAGCAGTTCTAATCAACTTGCGCAAACAATCAACAGTACTCTGAAGAATATTAAAGGTAGTCTATCATCAATCACTTGTAGCCTAAGTTAAGCTTAAATAAACTCCTTACTCTTATTCCAAAGTCTCAATTGTCTTTTAAGCCCTCACTTATGTGTTATGTATAATCTTTGAGTTATTTGAGAACGTTGTATAGCCCAAGGTGGTAAGATCAAGGAATGTATTTGATTAACATTTGCTAATTGTCCACTCCTATCTACTTTATTCATACTTAACCGAAATCCTCACACTCAAGACTTTTGAGACCTTTATATCATAAATGTGTTTATATTACATAATTAAATCTAAGAATTTCAATAATAATCTAAAGCTCAATACCTTTATTCTTAATTTAGAATAAACATTATATTATGACCTATGATGGATTCATCTCAGAATACTATTCCGTTATTCCACAATGTAAAGATTATTATTTTATTAATGTCTACCAGATAATCCATTATGATTAAGTCTTCCCCTTAACTTAATTAAGATCTACATCTTGTATATTGGAACCATAGTGTTGTAGACGTATTATATCATAACCTAACTGAGTTACTAACTCATTTATCTTATCTTTAGTCCAGAAAGACTTTTTATTACATCCAGCTAATAATCTTGACATAAGATGTTAAATTACTTTTCATCTTGAAACAACTATATTATAGTTAACTTAGACTTATCGAACTCTTACATTTAGTATTCACAAGATACATTATTTTCTTAATTATTACCTATATAATAAGGTGTTTAAATATAACCTTTTATGTATCCTTGCTTACCTTTAATCTCCTAAATATTTTATTTTTACACCCATTCACTCTATAGACTATGTATAATCCTTTATATTAAACTTTGTTAAACTCAAGTCTTAAATACATTTTATATTGTTTACAAACCTAAAGTTTCAAAAGAATAACTTAATAAATTAATTTCCTTTATTGTATTTAGGATGGACATTATATCTTAGCATGAGGTAGAATTTATCAAAGAATTAAATTCTTGTTCGTAAGTGAAATTGTCAATTACTTAATAAGATAATATATTCTGAACAATCTCCATACCTTATATTCAAATGACACATTAATATTTCCAGTGTCAAAAGGTAAATCAATATAATCTCTTATGTAACCTAGTTTCATCTAATTAAAGGTTTAAAGATTTTAAGTATCTAATTTCTATTTACAAACCTCCTTATAAATTCTAACTACTAAATACATTACTTAACTATAAACTCACATCCTGAATATTGGTGTTAAATGTATTTATATGGCTTAACTAGTTGTAAGAACTTAAGGATTATTATTTGGATTAAATTCCTAATCATAGTTTAATGTAGTTTTATATCATAATCCCTTTTAATGATTTTATCTTAAAATATTAAGTTATTACTAAATACTATAATATTAAGAAATAATTAAATCTAGACTTATTTATCCTCTTCACATTTAGATGTACAAGTAACTCATTTATTTTACTATTGTTTATATAATAAGAACATTTAAATGTAAAAGTATTTCATTCATTTTATTATTAATTATATAAATAGATCTATTTGTGTAACCCTTTATTAGACCAATTACAAATATTCCTAAATTTCAACTTATAATTTCTTAAGCAAATTATAGATATACATTGTGGTTATTGACTAAATAATATACATGTGTTTTAAATACGGTTTATATAAATCTTAGAAACTCAAAGATAACTAAAAACTCAACCTATAACCATAAATTAATACCACCTCATATAATATTCTTTATTAGTATCATGTAGAGGTTTAGTTTAACTCATTAATTCCTTCATATTATATTTTCTATAAGGTATTTTATTCCTTTTATTTATTTATTTATCGTATATATATATATATATCCTTCCTATTACATTTCTCACAAGGAATGTTATTTCCTTTATCTATTTTTATTGTATTTATATACTATATATATATATATATATATATATATATATATATATATATCCACATATCAAGATTTATCCAGAACATTCTTAAGAAATTCTATTGTATTTAATTATATTTAATATCTTTTAGACATATCCACAACTGATTTATGGTTTATAAAATAGAGTATTTCCCTTAGTTTTAGTTAAACATATTAGCTTCCATATTATATATAATAAATAAAATGTAGTTTAGTTAAATTCCTTGATTTAATATAAGTTTCTATTTATTTCTCTCATATAAATATATATAAATATATGTAACAATTTTTACCTCACTTAAAGTTAATACCCAAAATATTTATAAACATACTGTATTAAATGTTAATTGGTCTTATTATATTTTCCCCAACCTATAAAATTTATTAATCAACTATACTTTAATTTTTGATTACATTAAAAACCATATATTATAGGTTATTCTTATGGAAAACTCACAAACACAATTTTTAAAACCTTTTCCCGTTGCCCAAAAATTCCCAAACTTAATATACAGTAACTATAACATTTTAGACATATTATAAAATTTTTATTTCATAAAATATCTTTTTAATTTAGCCAAATAATTCCAGAAAACCCGTAACTTGTAAAAATCATAACTTATGTTTAAAAACTCCAAAACCATAATAATTTACATCAAAACAAACTACATAAAATAAGGAACCTATGGGTAAAATTTCAAGTCAAAATACATTCGGGAAGATATTTAAATTAACCCAACAAGTTAAAACTATTTACTGGATTTTTATAGAAACTTTAATAACTTATAATCACCAGATCTAATCTTGGCCGTCCAATCTCTTAAAACAAGATCGGACGGCCCCTGTGTTACGAGTTCTTCAGCGAATTCAATAAGGGGGCCGAGTACTAATCTACCAATATCTCCTAATCTACAGAACGAAATCGAATGATTCTTGTTTCTATGGATTCGTAATCAAATTTCGGTTCTAATGATACTAATTTCCCCAATTATAATGTGGTATTCAGTGGGTTTCGAATTTAGTTCGAAGTTAGGGTTCTTCTTGGAAACAGAATTCGATTCGAACTCAATTCTATCAAATTCTCCTAATCTAACATGTAATTGACTAAATTGATACATGGGTTAGATCGGAAATACCATTACGAACAGCAACAACGGAGAAATTTGATCGGAGACTCACCGGATTGTGCGAATTTGGTGAATTCCAAATCGGAAACTGGAAAAAACTCGAACTTGATACAGTTCGTGGTGCCAACTTTGCAGATCTATAACTAGCATTACAAAACTAGTTAGATAATGAGTAAGGGCTCATTGGAAAGAAGAATTGTAGATCTACGTATTGGTAGCAAGAACTAAACCCAACTCGCACCATACAGAAAGATATTGAAGTTACAAAACACGAGTTTACCTCTCTGTTTCGGTGTTATTTTATGTGCTGTTGAGACCGAAACTTTAGACCTCTATATCTCCCAACTGGTTGCGATTCAGACTTGGGCATAAACACGAAAGTTGTAGAGGGATTAGATATCTTTACAACGAGCTAAATAAATCGAATTTTGGTTGATTAACGAAGAAGTTATGATCGACGTAAGTTACCTGAAAACGAAGGAATTCTGGAATTCTGGAAACAGTCTCGCAAGGTGGCTACTTTGGCTCGATTTTCCGGTTGACTCAGATAGATCTAGGGTTTGTATGAGTAATGGTTGAAAAGAGGAATTGTAGGAGAAGAGAGTGGTGAAGACGGCATGGAAAAATATTGAGTAATGTGAAAGTTATAGCCGTCTAAAGTTAGGGCTAGGAAGTGAAATCGGTTACGAAAATCAGGGAAGGAAATCGGCTAAGTGTGGGCGACCCATTACAGAGTGACACGTGGCACTTCTTCAAATTTTGATTCAAAACTTCAATCTAGCATAAATTTGGCTAGGATGATCCGTTTTTGACGTTCTTTTTATCGATCTTCATGGTTTTCCATAACCTATTTATTGGTATAGGTTTCATGGCCTGGTTTGACCATTCTCAAAAAGTCAACTCTAGCAAGGCTTAATAAGCTTTAAGGTTTCTAGAATTTTATATTGACTTTTATGTTTCAAAACAATGTTCCAACACCTCCTAAAATCTTTACAATATAGTTGGAGTGTTTATAAATTTTCCCAAGATTTATTGACTTATAAATCTTATTATTAAATTCATAATACTATATAATAATTTATAATAATTAGGTTTAAATAGGAGAAAACCCCTAAATAAATTTCACAATTCCATATAATACTTTAATATTCACAATTCCATGTAATAATTTAATATTCATAATTCCATATAATAATTTAATTTTTATAAAAGAAATCCCCTAAATTAATTTAAATTAATTTAGGGGTATTTCAATGGCCCACTGCTTTGAATTCAACAAGTCCTGTGACAGAACAATGAAAGATGTGTTCAACTGGTCAAAGAAGGTCAATAAGTTGTCTATCCTCCACACTCTGGCATATTTATTCCAGACGCGATTGCACGAAGATTTCCTGAGAGTGGCTATTAACCATTGGGATCCGGTTGAGCATCTTTTCAAGTTTGGAGATAATGAGCTAACTTTACTGCCTGAGGAATTTGACGCACTGCTAGGGGCCAATACCCTAGCTAGCCCAGTAGTACCGAACTTGACACCCTCACCGGTCGAGGCTCATTCCCATTTACTTGGGCTAAGTCTGACCCAATTGCTAGGAATGGTAGGGCCCGACGGATTGCCGGTGGAAACTCTTTCAGACTTCATTACCTCTGAGATCTCCTTGGAGCACAAGAGGAATTTTCTCGATCTTGCGTTGGTAGCAATTTACCTCTTCAGAACCCCGTACATGGCCATACACTGAAAAGTTTTCCCTTTGCTTCCGCAGGTTCGAGCTGGTTTCGCTTTGGGACCATTGATAGTCGCACAGATTATTCAGAGCCTGGATTCATGGCCCAAATCAAGGGATACCCCTTACTTCTTCGAAGGAAGTGTTCATCTTCTGCAAGTTTGGCTTCTCGAGCGGCTTAAGCTGATTCCCGAGTACAACCAAATGTTCACGATTCAGCATCTCCCTAGAAGACGTACCCCCAAGGAGCCGGTTGACGGATGGCCGGCCTTCTTGAATTCCATACAGCAGGGACATCAGGTCCGATGGACGGTCTCTGCTTGGAAATTTGAAGGAGTTTGAATGTGTGAAGGTTATTACGGAGGGATCTCGTTACCTATTTTTGAGAACTTTCATGTCATCCACCCGTGGCGTTCCAGCCGTCAGATCGGGCGAGCCCAAAACCGACCCAAGGGTTTGTTATATGAAGCGCCAAGTAAAGCATACGACTATGAGGCTCTTCACGCGATCATGATGGATCGACTCGAAGGGGAAGTTCAAGTGGTGAAGTCCCTAGCACCTGAAGACTTGGAGCTCTCAGCAAGTTATCGGAAATGGCTATACGGTCGAAAGGAGGAGGTAGATGCATTCAAACGAAGAAGGAGGGGGTAGCCGATCCAAGAGTTGTCAAGAGGAAGCTTGCGTTTTAGACATTTAATCCTTGGCATTTTCTGTTTTCTTAGAACTTTATGAATTGTTCTTCTTTTAATTTTGAGATGAATAAAGAGAATATTTTGTTTTGCTTAGTTTTCTTTTAAATTAATCAATTAGTTTTCGGAAAAGAAAAAACAGAGAAAAAAATGGGCGTCCGTGACCCCGGACGCGCCATCCGTGGCCCTAGACGTTGACTCTGGCACGTCCTTTGACCTCCAAACGGTGCCGTTTCGATTAGTGGCTTTACTCACCCGATTCAAATTGGGATTCTCCCCCAAATTCACCATTTTCATTCCAGCAACCCTTATTTCCAAAACCCTAACTTCTCTCCTCCATATCTCACTCGTTTCTTGGCCAAATCACTCCATTCCACCACCATTTTGCTCACAAAACATTCCTCTTTCAATTCTGAGCATTTCCATACCAAGATATCCCCATTTCGAGCACTTACGGGGGTAGAAAGTCATGTCCAAAATCGAGTCCGGGGCGGACTGTTTTCGTCCGATTTCGGCGCCTTCCCAACTTCCAATCCAAAATATTCTTCCACCATTGTATTTGGGTAAGTTTTATCTACATTGTGACTACTCATTTGTCCATTTTGTGAAGAAACGAAGAAAAATGAAATTTGGAGCTAGGAAGAAGACGACATTGGTGGTTCTTGGGTCAAATTTTCGAAGTTTGATTTTTTATGTTTTAAATGGCCAACTAACTTTAAAAGGACATTTTAAAATGTGAAAAGTTCATTTGGAAGGTTAAAACTGCTTGTAATTGTCAAGAGTCGCCCGTTTTAGTTTAGTGCGTTTTAAGTGCGAAATGAGGTTCCTTGCGTTTCTAGCTCGTGGAATGTTTAAAATTTGCATGAATGGTAGATCCTAGGACTGATTATATGGTGTGGAGTGCATTTGAGAGCACGGGATTCATGAAAATCTAGGGGAAACTCTATCAAAATTCCTGCAGAATTATATGTCTTTTGTTCCGTTGAATCCTCTGGCATACCATGGTGGGTCGTAGGAGTTCCCGTGGGGTAGCCGATGCTAGGGCATCAGGCTCTCAGCCACGTCGCAGGCGCCGCAGAGAGACATCCCCTACCTATGACCATACCCGTTTCAGGGGAGCTCGGCAGGAGCGCGGGTTTCATGAGAATCAGGTTATTTCCATCCAGTAGGAGGGTCTCTTCAGCGATGAGGTGATCGCCACTTTTGATCTCGATCACCTGCTTCAGCACCTTCACTGGGTGGGGTTGCTTACTTGCCCGAGGAGCTACGTCAGAGAGTTAGTCATAGAGTTCTATGCTAACTTGGACCAGGACGATACTGGGGTTATGGTATCTTATGTGCGTGGTCAGCCCATTACTGTGGGCTTGGATGATTTTGTGCATTTTTACAGCTTGCATCCTAGTGACCCTGAGCACGGGGGACTAGAGGCGATGGCAGCCTTGGAGAGCGAGGCACGCCAGTTTTATCTGCAGCACTCTACTCTATCAAAGCGCGTTCGTTCTTCCACGAGGGATCAGCCAAGGAAGCAGGTGATCCTCCCCTCCGCCTTGCCTACTGCTCTTGATAGGGTGTTATTGGAGGTCCTGTCCCGTAACGTGCTACCAAAAGCACGTAACGACGTCTCTGCTGGCTACTGCTTCCTCATGAGGTACATTCAGCATCCACCTGAATCAGAGGAGGGCTTGATCCTGCTATCGGTCTTGATGAGTGACCACCTGATGATAGCAGCCCAGGCTGGTCGCCACACTTTAGTGTACCCGAGTTTCATTCAGTGGCTATGCGAGTGCGCACGGGTCCCGATGGGGAACGATGATTGGTAGCCTTTATATCCCACCTACACCATGGAGATGCTGAGTTCCCTTGGCTACTCAGCTGACCAGGGAAGGGCCTTCCCGCAGCAGGCCAGAGTCTTTTCCCAGAGGCCGGTCCGGCCCAGACAGAGACAGCAGGCACCGGAGCCCGAGGACGTCCCACTCCATGAGGACCCGTCAGGAGGATACACCTACCAGGGTGAGGGGTCGAGCTACATGGGCACTAAGTACCCTACACCACTTTCCTCTTACTACGCTCTACCAGCCCCACCACCGCAGCCGGCTACGCTTGAGAGCCTGTAGAGCGATATCAGATCTCTTCACATTACTCAGGGTCGCATGGAGCGTAGGCAGATACGCATGGAGGGTCGTATGGATGATTTCATGACATATATGTACTCGGTCTTCCCACGTCCACCTCCTCCGCAGCCATAGTTTTAGGACTTCATATTTTCTCTATGTATTTCATGATTAGAATACTGTCTTTTCTTTTATCTGTATTGTCCGACATGAGTTCTCTTTCGATGTTTTCATGCTTTGACATTTGCTGCATGTTTCGTTTAGTGTTATTTGGAGAAACCTCTTGCGTGTAGGAAATCATTGTCCGCTGTTACAAGTTTGGTATGCATCGTTGCTGTCAAAACAAGGTCAAAGATAAGTCATCTCATCATTCCACCTACCCTCGTTATGACCCTCATATGTGTCTTACCACTTCACCACTTCACCAAAGCTTAAAGACAAAACTACTGCCGCCAAAAGAACAAAAAATAAATCATTCAGCAATCACCCCATCACCACTCACCACCATCGTTTGCCGTCACACATGCAATCACCCTCAATAAATAACTTGGCCATTCTAATGTTTGTTAAGTAAACCCCACAACAATACTGAGGGCAATCTGAGTTAAGGAACGATAACGTTTGTCTATTTTGTGCAAGCAAGTCCCTAAGTGTACACTTCGCGAGAGTGCCTTGAGCGGTAAAACCAAGAGTGAAAGAGCGTGTCAATTTTACACGACTCCAGAGAGGTCGTATTCAAAGGTAAGGTAAACGGCATGACTCCAACCGAAGGAGATAATTTGTAAATTTACGCTTAAACCTATGAAAAGTAACAAAGAACGGATACACAACTATTAGGGATGACAAAACACCTAGGTGCACCACACAGCCAAAAAGCTTGTGAACCCTGACATTAACCCTAGGCACCCCCGCTGAGCTTTTCATGTACATCCTCTTTTACAACACTACAAACTCCACAAACAAGCCACCAATGATGAACAACCGACCCGGTGACCAAAGGAAGCAAGGAGCCCGACTTCCGAACAGCAACTTCACAAGTCCAAAGAAGCGAAACTGCTACCAGCATAACGAAGCGATCCGCAAATGGTCCCGACGTGGCACAGGATCCAAATGAGCTAACATCAAAAACAGCTCTCAAAGTTCAAAACCGGGAAACACAAGAACCCCGAAGGAAAAGAGAAAGGCAAACCTGAAAAGCCTCGAAGTAATCCAAAATCAGAAAAAAGAGAGAATGTGCAAGGAACAAACCAAAAGTCCCAAGTTCCAAGCTCGCAAGCGAATTCATCACGAAGTAGCCAAACGACTCCAAGACAAAGAAAGCAAGTCCGGGAGAAGGTGCAAGTTGCAGCTTTGGTCACCCTTATAGCCCCACATATCCTGAACATTCCTCCATCGTCCCATTGTCTTTCATTACACCCCATGGCCGCGTTATAAGCTTAAAAGACTTCTGACTTAGTAGTTGTGTATCTAATCACGTGAAAGTAACAGGTTGAACACATAAATCTAACAAATGTCAAATTCAATGGTTGAGATGTCTTGACCAAAAGGAGGGCACGAGTGCAAACATAGAACACTTTGAGTGTAGGATAGAAGGCACCACATCAAAGTAAACCTTGACCTTGTGAGGATGAGATTTGTTCTAGCGCAATTAATCAAAGAAAATACTGGGGGCAATCGATCATTCTGTTCAATTGCCATGAAGCCCTGAAAACTCAGATCACCTCAAGGAAAAATACTGGGGGCAATTGTTGGTCCCAACAATGTAACAACGACACCGATTGAGGCCCAAAACCCGAAACCCAAAGGTTTAAAAACCCTCTCACATCACTCAGGCCCGTCCTAAGCCCTTCCTCCACTTTCAAACATCCTCAGGCCCGTCCTAAGCCCTTCCTCCACTTTCAAACATCCTCAGGCCCGACCTAAGCCCTTCCTTCACATTTAAACACCCACAGGCCCGTCTTGAGCCCTACCATCTCCAGGTTTGCCATAAGCCTTAGTCCTTCTACATTCATCATGCACCTAACACATTTTCACTCAGATCCTTCCCTAGGCTCGTCATAAGACCTAGAACTATCCTTAGGCTCATCATAAGACCTAGATCCTTCCTTAGGCTCGTCATAAGACCTAGAACTATCCTTAGGCTCGTCATAAGACCTAGATCCTTCCTTAGGCTCGTTATAAGACCTAGAACCATCCTTAGGCCCGTCATAAGACCTAGATCCTTCCTTAGGCTCGTCATAAGACCTAGAACCATCCTTAGGCCCGTTATAAGACCTAGATCCTTCCTTAGGCTCGTCATAAGACCTAGAACCATCCTTAGGCCCGTCATAAGACCTAGATCCTTCCTTAGGCTCGTCATAAGACCTAGAACCGTCCTTAGGCCCGTCATAAGACCTAGATCCTTCCTTATGCTCATCATAAGACCTAGAAGCGTCCTTTAGGCTCGTCATAAGACCTAGTTGCATTTCCTTAGGCTCGTAGTAAGACCTAGCATTACCTTTTGACTTACCCACTCTCATCAAACACATTGCATTCATCTCATTCATATAGGCTCGTCATAAGACCTAGTTGCATTATCCAGGCGCATCACAAGACCTGGCGACAGAAAGTTGGCGAGGTGATGGCAATAAATCCTCCTTTTGTGATGTCAACTTATTTTGGGATCAACGAATGGTGGGCAAAGGCAATAAGTCCCCAGGGTTTTTACCAGGAGTTATCCCTGCACACCGGCTTGGGGGCGATGGCAATAAGTCCACATTGGGTCCAGCTAGGAGCATTGGCACGGGTTTCGGTCCCTAGAAGCATCCGAGCATCATCAGCATCAGCATTATTAGCATCGTTAGCATTTCAGCATTCTTGCATCTGCATACAGTTTTCACATCCTAGGCAGTCAACGCCTTAGAATCGCTTGACATTGCATCCTTTCATTTATTATAGGTATTCAGCGCCTTAGAATAGTTTGACATCATCATTTCATGTATTATAGGTAGTCAACACCTTAGAACCGCTTGACATTATTTCATTCTCGTCACCTAGGTAGTCAGCGCCTTAGAATAGCCTAACACATTTTCACTTATAGGTAGTCAGCGCCTTAGAACAGCTCGATGACGTTTTGTTGCTTAGGTAGTAAGCGCCTTAGAATAGCCTGACACATTTTCACTTATAGGTAGTCAGCGCCTTAGAACAGCTCGACGACATTTTGTTGCTCAGGTGGTCGCGCCTCCGAATAGCTGGACGTGGTCAGTGCGGTTTCACACAACACGGAGAATCCTGTGGAATCTAAACTTTTGGGGTGTCACTCAAGCATCAACCAGACATTTCACATCCATTACAAAGTCTAGTTGACGGGGGGCAATCTGTTATACCCAAAATTTTGACCCCCCTGGTTAGGGTCTATGAGGTTTTGGTGTTGTGAGGGGCATTTAATTGAGTAATGAGACATTCTGGCTCGTTCGGCGCATTCCAGGGCATGAGGAGCAGTTTCGTCATTGTCAGGGGCGTTTTTGTAATTCTTAAGGCTCCCGAAACCTCCTATAGGCTTTCTCTCTCCTCCAAAAGATGCCCAAATCAGCTTGAAATGCTTTGATATTTTAACCCATGATAGAGGATGACATTCTAAGCATAATGGCGTTGGAATTTTGATTTTTCAAATTTCCAATAATTTTCTAGCAATTTCTGACTGAATCTGACGAGGAATTCAATTTAAAAATATTCCAACATTTAAAAAATTCGATTCCACTTCAGAAAATTCATAATTTCCATCCTTGACATGTGGTTAAAATTTCACAGCAAAATTCCTTTGGGAAGTCCTTTAATTAAAATATCAAATAATCTTACTTTTACTAGATTTTCTTTATCTTTAAGAAAGTCCATATAAGGGGATAGGTTTTTTGATAAAATCAGAATCTCACAAGCTCAAGAACCCTAGGGAGTCAGAAAGCACAACCTCCTCTCTCTCTCTCACACGTTTTCCAACACCCGGCCACCCGAATCATACCGAAAATCCCCCGAAATCACCATCTAAACTCGTTTTCCAATCCCCAAAGCACCAATAATCATCAAAGCCCACAAAAAAACACCACAAAATGTGAAGAACAGCAAGAACAACCAACAACCAGAAGCTTGGTTCGAAAGCCTTTCGGGTCTGCCATCAACGGAGCACTCGACGAATCCCGGTGTGAAGAATCATTGTGAATCCGAAGGTAAAACATGTAGAAATTCTACTATCCTAATTCTCTATGATATTATCTGTCTTGCCTCAAAATTTGGGCTCAAACTAACTCTTTTTCGCTTTTGTATCGCTAATTGTTTTTGCTTCTGCCTTGTTACTTGTTTGCTAAGTTTCGTATTAATTTTGATTTCAAATTGAGTTCTTTCAATTGCTAACGTGTTTATAATCTTTCAGGCTACACACCCACAAAATTTGAGCTCAAAACACCTTCGGGAACCATCAAAAACCCACTGTCCGTGGGCTGTCCGTGACCTCGACTCATTGTTCGGGACCACGGACGGGTTGTCTGTGACCACGGACACCCACTGACGGTGGCGGGATTTTATATTTTCAAATTTCAAATTTTAGGGTTTCTGTCAATACATGTTGGCCCACCCTCCCCTTCCCCGGACCTTTCAAGTTTGCGTTTTTATTTTTTTCTATTTTCGAAATTATTTAATTCAATTGGGGTCCATGGTCTCGGACATTAGGTCCGTGGCTACGGATGTAATAAAAATTTGACCTAATTCTGCCTCCGAAACCCTAGTTCAGGTAGCTTTTAATTTCACCTTAATTTTCTGTCAAAAAACACTAAAAATAAAAAAAAACAGAAGCGCGCCCCTAGGTTAAAAACAACTTTGTAGAAAGCCGTAAATAAACCAAGTAGAGGAAAACGACCTAGGAAGGGTAATGAAAGTAATTTGAACCCTAATTAAGTCGAATATCTAGCCCCCGAATCCGAACTCTACCTTTCCTAATTTACTCTAGGTTAAAATTAGGTTGCGACTCATAATAGGTTCCAGTGAGCTAGCTTAGGTTTTAATATTTATTGTTATATGACATAGTTATTAATCTTAGGTTATAAGTTGACCTAAAACCCGGTTAAGTCCTAATCAGCTTTAATCAACATAGAATAGGGTTTAAAATCGAGGCTCACAGTAATATATTTTTATCACCTAAACTTAATTAAAACCTTATAAATACATAAATAAAATGGCCTAAAGTACATGGCCTTATTACAAACATTAGCTTATAAAATAAATTACACATAAATGCCCAAAAATGCATTAAACTCTCGGCCTCACCATGTAGTTTTCATATTTACCAATTTTCCACATAATGTCTTAAATTTGACAATTATGTTAATTAATTACTTATATAAATTTACTAGTTTTCCATATTTACCAATTTTCCAAGGGAAGGTTTAAGTGATTTATACCTTATTTTTTCCAAGATTTGGCCTTGTTTGGCCACGGCTGCTTAGAGATATTTTTTCACAGCTTAATTTACATGTTTTCAAATAGCAATTAAGGCTTGATTAGTCTCCAAACAAGAGCTAACCATTAGAAGTGTTTAATGTATATTTTCAAGGTAAAAGTTACCTTAGAATACCAGGCAAGCAAAGGTGATCTTCGGCCTATTTTTACAGAACAAAAAGAGTATCAAAAGAGCTACTAAAACCAAGTTTAAAACCGGTATAACTCAGATTAGAAGATGGCTAATTTTCACCTTGATTAGTGTTTTTGGCATGGATTTGGCTATACCTTGAAGCTCTTGATATACCAACTGAATAAGAATGTTAAGAAGAAGATTATAAGCTTAAGAAATCAGGTTTTCCAACCGGAAATGAAAGGGATCAAAAGATAAGTGCTTAAAGCACATTTTTACCTTAAAAGATCAAGATTAGAATTATCCTCCTTATTCCCTTGTTACAGCCGAGAAACACACTCCTTTTAACCTCCAAAACAACCTAGAACAATGGATGGAAATGGTTGATGCTTAGCTCCATGGAAAGAGGAAAGAAAAGTGAAGAGAATGAACATAAAATGGCTTAATAAGCTTACCTAGGTAGCAAGGTGTTCTTATCTGAAATTGGTGACTTCCTACGGTAATGGAGGAGAAAAAGAGAGAGTGGAGGCTCCTGGAGTCGGCTGGGAAAGAAGTTAATGAGGTAAGAAAGCTAATTTTGCTTTTTATGTCATTTAATGTTACTTTATGAAATAGTAAATGGTGATTCATTAGATTGGCTAGATATTTATGTTACTAATGGGTAAGGATGACAGCTAAGTGGGCGGAAATGGATGGCTTGGTCAATGGATGACATTTGACCATGGTTTAAGTTAAGTAATTAAATGTTATTTTTGGGTACTATTCATCCAAAATCACCCATTTTGATTTTATTTTTAAACTTTGATTTAGACTTTATAATATAGTCTATCATGTCACATTAATGATATAAAGAATGTAATCTAGTCTTTAAAGTGACAAAAAGTCAATATCTTAGAGCTCATACACAAAAACATGCTTTAAGGCGTTTTAGTGCACATTTTGTGTCACAAGGTGTTTCTGAGCTTAGTTTTCTTTGAGAATGGGTTCGTTGTGTTCCTTACATGATAATTGATCTTAATAATCCAATTTTATATCATATAGAGGTCATAAGACCTTTAAGGTTTCTTAGAGCACATTTTTGCCCTTCTTGACCTTGAAGCATGTAAATGCTTGTTCTTTGTGTTGCAGTGTTGTACAATGATTGTAGTACATTCCTTAATGTGTTAATATGCTTAGGACAAAATTTTAGGTCCTAAGAAGTTAATTTGGGTATGTATTTACCCTAAACAGTCAAAGGTGCAATTCTTGCTTTGTGTTGTCCATTGTTGTTCTCAATTGACTTTTAAGGCATGTTTAGGCCTTAATTAATGTGATTAGATGTTTAATCCATGTTTTATTAGTTTGGGGTATTTCAGTTAAAATTTTGGGTATAATAGATTGCCCCCCGTCAACTAGACTTTGTAATGAATATGAAAAGTCTGGTTGATGCTTGAGTGATGCCCTAAAATTTCAGATCATGAACAGACCCTGCATGCCGCTGGAGACTAACAAGTCACGTCGATCCATTCTAAGGCACTGACTACCTATAAGTAAAGTGAAATGAAGTAATGTCAAACGATTCTAAGGTGTTGACAACCTAAAAAGTAAAAATGAAATAATGTCAAGTGATTCTAAGGCGTTGAAAACCTAAAAAGTAAAAATGAAATAATGTCAAGGGATTCTAAGGCGTTGACAACCAAAAAAGTGAAAATTAAAATGTCAAGTGATTTTAAGGAGTTGACAACCTAAAAAGTAAAAATGAAATAATGTTAAGCGATTCTAAGGCGTTGTCAACCTAAAATGTGAAAAGTGGGTGGTATTCAAATGCAAGAATGTTGAAATGCTAATGATGCTGATGAGCTTGATCTTCTTCTTCTGGGGACCGAAACCCATGCCATTGCTTCTGA
Source organism: Limonium bicolor (assembly GCA_023374045.1). Taxonomy (NCBI): domain Eukaryota; kingdom Viridiplantae; phylum Streptophyta; class Magnoliopsida; order Caryophyllales; family Plumbaginaceae; genus Limonium; species Limonium bicolor. The sequence continues at coordinate 95,686,561 of CM041777.1, read as the reverse complement.
CTGGACCCAATGTGACTTATTGCCATCGCCCCCAAGCCGGTGTGCAGGGATAACTCCTGGTAAAAACCCTGGGGACTTATTGCCTTCGCCCACCATTCGTTGATCCCAAAGTAAGCTGACATAACACAGGAGGATTTATTGCCATCACCTCGCCAACTTTTCTGTCGCCAGGTCTTGTGATGCGCCTGGATAATGCAACTAGGTCTTATGACGAGCCTATATGAATGGAATGAAGGCAATGTGTTTGATGAGAGTGGGTAAGCTAAAGGGTCTTACTACGAGCCTAAAGGAATGCAACTATGTCTTATGACGAGCCTAAAGGATGATTCTTGGTCTTATGACGAGCCTAAGGATGGTTTTAGGTCTTATGACGGGCCTAAAGGATGGTTCTAGGTCTTATGACGAGCCTAAAGGAATGCAACTAGGTCTTATGACCAGCCTAAAGGATGATTCTAGGTCTTATAACAAGCCTAAGGATGGTTCTAGGTCTTATGACGGGCCTAAAGGATGGTTCTAGGTCTTATGACGAGCCTAAAGGTAGGATCCAGGTCTTATGACGAGCCTAAGGGTTGGATATAGATCTTATGACGAGCCTAAAGGTTGGAACTAAGTGAAAGTGAGTTAAGTGTATGATGGGTCTAAATGAATGTAGAAGGATTAGGGCTTATGTTAAACCTGGAGATGGTAGGGCTCAAGACGGGCCTATGGATGTTTGAATGTGAAGGTAGGGCTTAGGACGGGCCTGAGGAAATTTGATGTGGAAGTAGGGCTTAGGGCGGGTCTGTTGATGTTTGAATGTGGAGGTAGGGCTTAGGACGGGCCTGAGTGATATGAGAAGGGTTTGAACCTTTAGGTTTCGAGTTTTTGGGCCTCAATCGGTGTCGTTGTTGCAATTGTTGGGACCAACAATTTCCCCAGCATTTTTCCTTAAGGCAATCTGAGTTCTTTAGGATTTTATGGCAATCAATCGGAATGATCGATTGCCCCTAGTATTTATTTTAACAACAACCACGTGAAACAAGTCTTACTCTTACCAGGTCAGGGTTCATTTGTTGTGGTTCTTTTTATCCCACACTTGATGTGTTTAGCACTATGCTCATCCTCTCCTTTCGGTCATAACATTTTGATCATTGAATTTGACATTTGTTTGAGTTACACCTTCGATCTGTTACTTCACTTGATTGGATACACAAAACTAAGTCGGAAGTATTTAGAGCTTATAACGTGGCCGTGGGGCGTGATGAACGACAATGGGGTCATGAAGGATTATTTGGGGTATGTGGAGCTATGTAGGTGACCAAAGCTACAACTTGCTCCTTCTTTTGGGTTTGCTTCCTCTGTCTTGAAGTCGTATTGGCTACTTTGTGATGACTTGTTTTGTGAGCTTGGAATATTGGACTTTCAGGTTGTCCTTTTACAGTTTTCTCTAAACAAGAAACATGTGGATTTGCGCTTCTTCCACTATATATATGCACGTTAATTTGTGCAACTTGAATTAGGCGACAAGGAACACGTTTTGCGCCATCTGAGAAGAGAATTTGTGGAACTGGCGGAGCAGCTGCGTGAGGAAGAAGATGAAGCAGCTAATTTTTTTTCTTCTACAAAACGAATACCTATGGTTAGCGGTTCCTAGCTAACAACTGCTGCAATAGGTGGGTTTTTTTTGTCCTGACCCCACCTATGGCAGCGGCTCATAGCTAACAACCCTCTGCAATAGTTTGTTTTTTTTTGTCCTGAAGCCCACCTATGACAGCGGTTGTTAGCTAGGAACCGCTGCCATAGGTAACCTACTGCAAGCGTTCAATAGCCGCTGAGGTAGGGTCGAGACCCTATCACAGCGCACCTCGTTATAGTGGTTCTAGAACCGCTGAGATAGACCCAAAACAACCGCTGCGATAGGTCTGTTTCAACCACCACATTGGAAAAATAAAGTTGTTCATTCAGAACCTCTGTAATACCCCCATCCCCCATCGGGATATGAGTGGTATTGTGAGTGGTTTATAATGATACATATGGGTAGACTACAAACAGGCCTTCCACTTTTAAGACCAAGTGAATAGTTACCCATAGGGCGTTTACAAATGGTATCAGAGCTAGGGGTCGAATCGATGCCAGTGACCCAGTGGGGACACTAGACCCCTTGAGAGAGGGTGGGGAGTGAAGGTCTGGTGCTATAGAGTGGGAGAGGGGTGTGGGGGTGGAGGGGTGGGGGCTCTGATACCATTTTTAACACTCCATATGGGCAACTGTCCAACAACCTAGCTCCCAAGCCATTCAAGCTTTAAAACTATCCACTTTAAGCCCTTGTTACCACTTGGTCTTAAAAGTGGAAGACCTTGTTGTTGTAGTCTACCCATATGTATCATTATAAACCACTCACAATACTAGTCAATATCCTGATGTGAATGGGGGTATTACATATGTAACCCCAGGCTCATTGTCATGTTGTGATATTGTCCGCTTTGGGCCAAGCCCGCACGGTTTTGTTTTCGGGGCGTTACGTATCGATGTCCCCCAAAAGACCTCACAACATGGAAAGGTGTCCACACACCTATAAGGTAGTGCTTCGTTCCCTCTCCAACAGATGTGGGAGTCGTACACCAGACCGTCACTCCCCACCCCCTCTCAGCTCCCCGTGTCCCCCACTGGTCACTGGCATCGATCCGACCCCTAGCTCTGATACCATTTGTAACAACACCCCATATGGACAACTTCAACAACCTAGCTCCCAAGCCATTCGAGCTTCAAAAACTATCCAATTTAAGCCCTTTGTCCTCACTTGGTCTTAAAAGTGAAAGGCCTTGTTGTTGTAGTCTACCCATATGTATCATTATAAACCACTCACAATACTACTCATATCCCGATATGGGATGAGGGTATTAACAACCTCCATCGACAAAGATAACTCCCACCCCATAGTAAAAATAAAAAAAAAAAAACCACTAAGGCACCCACCCAACACAAAAATCCTAAGGGGACCTGATGACCTAGAAGTCCTACCTGCTAAGCAGCAATATTGTAGACTTGGATCGTCAAATTTTATGCCGTGTAAGCAACTTGCAGCGCTTGGTCGGCCAAGCACCTAACATCATCCCAAGGGTTCTGAGGAGGCTGTTGGGAGGCTACTGGTGCTACTGGATAGGCTGATGCCGCTGGATAGGCTGCTGAAGAGGCTCTAAGGGTAACACAAATGGAACTAAAGGGTTCTCCACTACGGGGAGGGGATGAAGTTATCATCCACCCAACCCCGCATTAAAGCATAACGCTTACACCGGTCATCATCATATGACAACCTCCTTGTCATGCGCCCTCAATTAAGATCAAGGCCAGAGTTATTTAGACGCTAGTTATAAACTACATGTAATCGATTATACAACTCTAAATCTTCATGGTCTTCCCAACGTAAAATACCCAACCTATCAATATGATTTTGACATGCTTTACTAGAACACCCTTCTACCAGTCCATCAACCACGTCCCAAACTATTCTGAAAGTTTTCAGACCATAACAACTACAATATCTTGTTGAATCATCCATCGGGGAGGCATAGTAATCGTGTACGTACTAATTTAAGATAACCTACCCATCACGAAGAAATTTGTATCCTCCAAATTCAGTTCTCTTCATGTACTACCATTATCTTTTCACACAAAAAATTATAACCAAATTCATAAACAATCAAAGTATAGCAGCAAGAATTACTTACTATGAGTAGCTACCAATCTATGTCGATTTCTCTATCAATCCTCTTCTCTATTCTCGTACAACAAAATGATGTTGTTCACACCCTCCTATATCTACCTGTTGCCGAGGAGGGCGTGAACAACATCACTCTACTGTACGAGAATAGAGAAGAAGATTGACAGAGAAATTGACATAGATTGGTAGCTACTCATAGTACGTAATTCTTGCTGCTATACTTCGATTGTTTATGAATTTGGTTATAAAAATTTCTTTGTGAAAAGATAATGGTAGTACATGGAAGAGAACTGAATTTGGAGGATAAAAATTTCTTCGTGATGGGCAGGTTATCTTAAATCAGTACGTACACGATTACTATGCCTCCCCGATGGATGACTCAACAAGATATTATAGTTGTTAATGAAACTTTCGGAATAGATTGGGACGTGGTGGTGGACTAGTGCAAGGGCGTTCGAGTAAAACATGTCAAAATCGTATTGATAGGTTGGGTATTTTATGTTGGGAAGAGACCATGAAGATTTAGAGTTGTATAATCGATTACATGTAGTTTATAACTAACGTCTAAATAACCCTGACCTTGATCTTAATGAGGGCGCATGACAAGGAGGTTGCCATATGATGATGACCGGTGTAAGCTTTTTGCTTTAATGCGGGGCTAGGTGGATGATAACTTCATTCCCCTCCCCGCAGTGGGGAACCCTTTAGTTCCATTTACGTTACCCTTAGAGCCTCCTCAGCAGCCTATCCAGCAACACAACATATCCTGCAGCACATCAGCCTCCCCAGCAGCACCAGCGCTAGTATTAGGCGCTTGGTCGTCCAAGCGCTTCAAGTTGCTAACACGGCATAAAATTTGGCGATCCAAGTCTACAATATGCTACTCAGCAGCTAGGACTTCCAGATCATCAAGTCCCTTAGGATTTCTATGTTCGGTGGGTGCCTTAGTGGTTTTGTTTTTGTTATTTTTTACTGCGGGGTGGGGGTTTCTCTTGTCAATGGAGGTTCTGAATGAATAGCTTTTTCGAATGTGTGTGGTGAAGTCTAGCATTTGTTTTGTCTGTCCTCAGAATGAATAACATAATCGCTTGCATTGTGTAGGCTAATGTTTAGTTTATTGGAAAATTCTTTGGTAAAAAGAAGAGGTAACTCGGTACAAATGACTTCATGGATCTTCTTTTTGCTCTGCCCGAGAGCTGTTATAAGGTTTATTGTCAAGAGTATTACCTGTAAGATGTGAATAGTATTGCCTGTAAGACGTCCTCTTATGCATAAGAGGACGTCTCAATGGTGGTTCCACGTAAAAACTAAAAAAAACTTTTTAACCAAGGGGAATCCCTCACCTTCATTCCCTTTTTTAGTCCCCATCCGTAATGCATTTCATTGATTCCCTAACCTTTGACTTTTTAGGTCAAAAATATTTTTGACCCAAGTTTTTATGCGTCAATTATAGATTAGATTTCAACTACTAGATAAAATTGACATCTCTAATCTAATTGTCCCAAGTGTGATTTTAAGAATGGTAATAAGCCCCGTTTATGATTTGCCAAAAGAAGAGTATAATAAATATGAATAAAATTATACCCAATGTCTGACGACTAATTTGATGGATGTAAAAGCATTTTAGAAATCAATCCTTTGAAGCAAAATTACAAGTCAAGGGTTTTATAAATATTTTCTTGTTTTTGTACATGAAAAGAACTCGAATGTAATCAATAGACATTTAGCAGATATCCATTAACATTAGTAAACAAGTACTATACGTTATATTTCTTCCAAAAAAAAAAGTACTATACGATATAGCAGACCTTGAACCTTGATGGGCAGATGATATAATGCTGGATTGGACTTTTATTATGTAATGAAATGAGAGTGGAATTCCCATCTTACATCTTTTGTACTCCATGACGTATTCGAAGTCCATTGAGCAAGCAACAAACTTATCCCTGACTTCATATCATTAATTATAACTAAACGCATATTTATATATTATGATAATCATCCATTTCATCTCTGCATATAAGTTGGAGCTTACATTTGATTTGTTTTCCTTAGAAAATTCATAATATGTGGCTATAAAGTTTCGTAGTAGTATATGAAATATCCTGATTTTGGAAACTTTTTTTATATGCCTCGAAAAAGTTTGTATCATAATCTGTCATTATCTACTTGCGGACGTTAATTGTGCCGTTATTCTGTCCTGACTATTTTACCCATTAACCATGTTTCAAGTATATAACATGTCACTACTTTTTTTTTGAAAAGGGACATGTCACTACTTTTTATCACAACTAGTTTACAATATACCATTAAAAGTTTGAAAATTCAAAAAAATGTCACTATATTTTTTTTCTGTTTTAACGAATATTTTAATGTTCAACGGCTACTTGTACGTCGACGACACGGGCAAGCTGTGTGTTAGCTCGGTGCAGTTCTGCCATTTGGCAGTCCAATCAGCAGCTGACTGGACTGTTTGTTGACTGGGCTGCTTTTTATTATATTAATTTCAATTGGTTATAACTTTTAAAATATAAGTGTAAAATGAAAAAAAAGTTCATCTAAATTCAAGCTCTTCAAAACAAGACCAGACATGGATATATTTTGACAACTTTAAAATTTATATTTATTACATATATATATATATATATATATATATAGATAGATATTGTTTCACCATATACAGCTTAAAAAACACCATACACCAATAATAATACACTACAAAACAATAATGATTCATTATTTGTTTTAAAATTGGTATGTCAAGAAGATATGACCACCACATGACTTAAAAATACATCATATAAATAATATTAATAATAATACACCACAAAATATATTACAAAACAATAATGATTTTATTGGTTCTGAAATTTGTTATCTAATTCACCACTTATTAGTTAATAAATCATAATATCAATTTTAATGAATCATAATATCAAAATTAATGAATCATATCTTTATTTTAGTGTATCATCACAAACATGTAAAAATAAATATTTACGCAATAATACAATACAAAACAATATTTGGTATGTATGAAAAATACACAATTCACTATATAAGATTTAAAATACACCATACAAAAATAATAATACACTACAAAACAAAAATGATTTTTACCAGTTCTGAAGTTTGTTATATAATTCACCACTTATTAATTAATGAATTACAATATCAATTTTAATGAATCATAATATCAAAATTAATGAATCATGTTACGATTTTAGTGTATCATCGTATGCATGTAAAAATAACAATTTTAAACAATAATACAACACAAACAATATTTGGTACGTAAGAAAATACATGATTCATCATATAAGGTTTAAAATACATCATATAACAATAATAATACACTATAAAATAATAATATTTTTTATCGGTTCCAAAGTTTGTTATCTAATTCCCAACTTATTAGTTAATGAATCATAATATTAATTTAATGAATCATATTATGATTTTAGTGTATCATCGTATATATGAAAAATATTTTTTTTAAAGTTGTCAAAACATATTCATGTCTAGTCTTGTTTTAAAGAGCTTGAATTTAGGTGAACAATGATATAATTTTTTTTCATTTTGGAGTTATATATTAAAAGTTACAACCATTTAAAGTTAATATAATAAAAATGCAGCCCAGTCAACAAAACAGTCCAGTCAGCAACTGACTGGGACTGCCAACTCACCATACTACACCGTAACGGGTGCGGATGCGCTGCAGCATCGAAATTGCGTAGGTCAAATAGTCGAATGGTTTATATTTACTAGAAAAACACAAAAAATTATATAAAATTTAAAAACAATTTTGATAATTGACCAATAAAATATATAAACTAAAAAGCACACAAAATAATTGAAATCATAAAAGTTTTAAAATAAATAGGACAAATGACTAAATAATAAAATATTATAAAATGCTTAAATAATACACACCAATTGTTGAAATATTACATATTTACCAAACAACTAAAGTAGATGATTGAACGTCCGTCAAAAAAAGTTGTATATTATGAATTACAAAAATTCTTATGGTTTATTAAAAAACGAGTTCACAAACGTATATTTGTGAATTACAGAACTTTTTAGTCACATATTGTGAACTTTTCCTTTTTTATATGTAAACTTTTAAGGGAATTTCATGAAATATCACTATATTTTTAGCCAATTCATGAAATGTCCCAAAAAAAGAAAGTCATAAAATGACACTATATTTTTGCAAAAATCCACGAAATGTTAATATAGTCATTGACCCAAAAGAAATAAGACATAAATAACCCTAGTAGTTGACAAAGTACTTTTAAAGTTCACATATGCTCCTAAATGTTAAAAAATTCACAAAAAATAAAATACTATTAAAATAAATTAAAATTGAAAAACCTTATAAAAATAAAAAGAAAAAATGTAAGTGCCATAATTTATACTCCCGCCCGTCCAAAATATATGTTGTTTTAACCCTTAGATTTCTGTTCAAATTTATATTGTTTTAGACTTTTTGTATCCCTCTTTCTACTTTTGCCCTTTTCACTTTTTTAATTATTATTGTCATTACACTTTAATTTTTTGTCTTACCAATAAGTATACTTACTATTTTATTCTTCTTAATTCCCATACAAAAAGAAAGAGCGTTTTCCCACTAGTCTTTTTAAACTCTTTCTTAAAAAGTGTGAAAATATCTAAAACGATAACTAATTTGAACAGGAGGGAGTACCAATTTTCTACCATTTTAAATATCATAAAAAAGAATATAGTGTTATAAAATATAAACACATATTTTACACATATTTTTCTACCAATTTATACCAAATAAGTGCCATAATTTATATCAATCAAGTACCATAATTTTTATCATATATTTTGCTAAATTATTTTTTCTACCAATTTATATTATTTATTAAAAATAAGTTTTTAACTAATATTTAGGAATTTTTTTAAAAAAATTTATATTCTATTTTGCAGATAAAGTTTTGACATAATATTTTTTGTTATCTACAAAATATTATGTCATAAAGTTATCTACAAAATAAAATTTTAAATTAGAAAATCTGAGTATTAGTTGAAAAATATAATATAATTTTTTGTGTATGAATAATTAATAATTTTTAGAAAAAATATAATTTAAAAATGTATACTATAAATTATGGTATTTAATTGGTTGAAATATTGGTATAAATTATTTGTTTAAAATTCTATATTTTATATGGTACAGAATAATCTAAAAAAACAAAGAATATTTACTTTTTTCAATATTTATGATTTTTTTATATTTTTATATTTTTTAAAAAAATTGTGAATTTTAGTGATTTTTTAACACTTAGGGGCATATTGTGAACTTTAAAGGGAAAATTACATCCCCACCCATGACGTTTGACGAAATTACACACTCCACCCACGAGGTTTCAAAAATTACTTTGCCCACCCATGTGGTTTCCGCTATTTTACATCCAGCAACTTTTTTAATATTTGATCAACTTAAAAGATGGTTAAATGTTATCCAAAATTGATGAAAATTTACATGAACGATGCTAAGGTGTTATATTTTGATCTAGCGTGAAATCCAAAGTTTTTTAAGCTCATATGTGATCCGTGGGACCCAATGAAACAAATAACATGTGAACGTATTTTCATTGGGTCCCACAGGTCATATATGACCTTAAAAAACTTTGGATTTGGCATTGAACAAAAATATAACACCTAATTAGCATCATCCATGTAAAGTTTTATCAATTTTGGACAACATTTAAGCCTCGTTTAAGTTGATCAAATATTAAAAAAGTTACTGGATGTAAAATAGCGGAAACCACATAGGTGGGCAAAGTAATTTTTGAAACCTCGTGGGTGGGGTGTGTAATTTCGTCAAATGTCATGGGTGGGGGATGTAATTTCATAGACTTTTTAAAATATTGACATAAATGAATTAACTAAAAATATAGTGGCATCAGAAATTTCATAAAAATGTATATTCTCATGGGCAATCAAAATTGTGTAATAAAAGGTAATTTTACGTTATATAATTGTTCCAAGATTAAGTATAGGATTAATGCATCTAAAATCTCTAGTATCCTTGATCTTGTTGTTATCCTACCGACCCGTCATCTCACTTCTACTATTACTCACACAAATCTATACATGCCAAATTAGTATCACATGATGCATTATGGTGTTTCCATATCTAGTATACGCAAGTACTTAGAGCAATATAAAGAACTAGAATATGTACTTGTTTCATTCTAGCTCTATCCAAATACCACATACATCTAAGAAATAGCATAGGAAGATGAAACCCCAACTAGCTCCTATTGATTTGAATTAATACTATGCTAAAAACAAAGCCAAATTTATTGCATAAGACACGTGAATGCAAAACATTTGAATGCCATATCCCTACTTTGTCTTGGGTGGTCAATTTGTTTCTACCCTCTATCCACTATAAGAAGAAACATTTTGGTGAAACCAACTAGCCAAGTAACTCTATCACGACCTCCAATGTCATGCACATGGTGCATTTGGCTAAGTTTAACTACTTTGATGTTTACCTTCAGACACTCTCTCAACCACTAAGCATAAGGCTTTGTGGGAAGAGATATGATAAATGTTGGTTTTTGACATTTATTGGAAAATTCCTTATAGTAAATCATTTTACAATAAACAACTGACACATGGTTTGAGGCAAAATTTGAAGTTAATATTAGTTTAATAAAAAGCTAAGGCGTGGTAAAAGAATTTGGATAAAGCTCAGAGAGTTTCTATAAGAGAGAAAAAAGAACATGCCATAAGAGACTTACTCCTCGCATCCCATAGTCTCTCATTATAAAGATTAGCTCATATGTACATAGCAAAAGTTAAAATAACCCCTCATTCTCCAACCACAATTGTGGTGTGAATGTGTAAGAGGCGGAAGAAACACTTTAATCTGATTTCAACATGTATGACATGACAATCGGTTTGATAGATTGGTTAATACTACAATTTTTTAATTCTAACTTGGTCTAACTATATATGGGTTGAGTTTGGATTGATTCATCTCATTGGGGGTGAGTTAGATTCAAGAACCCCACTGATTGTTACGTCCTTAGGTGTGAACTAGGATATGTCTAGAACTCGGGAGAGTAATGGAGAGTTACTTGGTACCGCCATGTCATAGTGTTGTAGGAGCATTGTTTTATCTTGCGATTCATACTCGGCTTCATACAACTTTCCCAGTAAATTTATCAACAAACAAATATTTGAATCGGTTCTAACACATAGCGCATTATCTTCGAAGTACAATGGATATGTGGTTATACTTTCCCAAGACAACAAGACCCATATTAGTAGGTTATGTTGTTGTTGACTACCTATTCGATCTTCTCAAACATGTTACGTGTTTACACATGGAAGTGCAGCTATATCATGAAGATCTATAAAGTGAATGTTCATTGCTACCATCATGCATAACTTCTAGCATTTTGTGAAGCAACACACAAGAAAAAAAAACAGATTTAGCTACCAATGATTTGCTACCACACATATATTGGTAGCTACTTTAAAAAATAGCTACTGATTTTAATGGTACTAACATAGTGGTGTCTATTTTGTTACAACAACGACAATGGTAGCTAGAACAATAGTAGTAGCTATTTTTGATTTCATCTTGGTTTTTTGTAAGAACAATTTAGCTACCAATTTTGGTAGCTAAATTACGGAATAGCTACTGCAAGATGTGGCTAATTCAATCATGGTAGCTATTGTGCCACTATTAAAGCAGCAGTAGCGAAAAATATTATAACTAGTAGCTAAGTTGCTACTAAAAGTTGCTACTACCAAATAGATAAGCTAAGTTAATAAAATTGCTACTAACACTGATCACAGTTGCCATTCTGCTACTGTTTGGGCGTCGGTAGCAAATATTTTTAGCAAGCATAAAAATTGTTACTATCTTTAAGTATGAAATTGCTACCGACTAATGATGTTAATGAGATTATGACTAATATTGTGCTACATTATAAAAAATGATAGCTAATATTTTTAAGTGATAGCAAAATTATAATTCTCTTATAATTTAAATGTGTGATACGTATATAATTCAATTTCGAAATTGCTACTGACTAATAATGCTAATAAACTTTAGTTGATATTATGCTAGAATACAACAAATGAATGCGGTATCAAAATTATTATTCTTATAACTTAAACTTGTGATTACTACATAGTTTGAAATACTAACCTATACTACTACTGCCATAGTGGACATGTTATCTTTTTATATAATTTTTTAAATTTTTTAAATTTTTTCAATATAGTATATTGGTTAGCTTTTAGCTATCAAAATTTTGAAAAAGAACAATAATTAAATAAAATTGTCTAATTCGTGAAAAAGAATTAAACTATATACTACTACTAGAATTTATTTTATCATATAAGATATATTTAACATAATATATTTTTGATATTATAATATTTTTAAGTCTCAAAGTATCACACATATTAATACATATAAAACAGAGTAAAAGTATTAATTATTTAAATTAGTACATATTTTGATTAAAATTTACAAAATTAATATAAAAATAGTAGTAATAATAATTTAATTAGTTAAGTGTATATATATATAGTGTGTGTGTGTGTTTATATATATTTAATTTAATACAGTTTTTATTACTATATGATACTTTTATTTACAAAAGTCACATAAACTAATAAAACATAAAAAAATTAAAACTAATAACAATTTAAATTAGTTGACGTGTAGGTTAAAATTTGCAAAGTAAGTTGATATATATATATATATATATATATATATGTGTGTGTATACATTTATAAAATGTTAAAAAGTATACAAAATTATAATAAAACTTACATAAATATACGATATATTAATATTTTAATTTACAAAACAACACATAAATTAATAGGATTTTGAAAAATGAAAAATAGTAAAGTTAAAACAATTTAAATTAGTCAAGATTATACTATTATACATCTATTAAAATTTACAAAAATATTATATTATACAAATTTACAAAAACAAAATATATTATTTAAAAGTTTTAATTTTCATGTAATGATGTATATTATATTAGTATTTTTAACACTATATAATCTTAATTATATAAGTAACTTTACATAATATATTATCTTTTTTGTATAATTTCTGAAATTTCAAAGATTTTTAAAAGATATATATGTATATTTTTTTTAATTTTTTATAATTTTAAGCCAATAATATACTTAAATTTTTATTAGCTTTATTATTTTCGTTGCATTAAATTAATTTGTTATATTATATAATCGGCCATATATCTATTTTATTAATTTTAATATATCCCTGGTTTGATCATGTCTCGGCAAAAACTTCCATTTATATTTACAGTATCAAACATTTAATATATACACGTAGTTTCTATATATGATGTGAATAACTATTATGGCACAATGGTTAAGACATTCTATATTCATCCCAAACATCAGTGGATCGATTCTTGCTCTATGCTGCACATTTTAACACACTAGTTTGAATTAAATATGTCATTGGCATGGAGGTCTATTTATACTCATACTTTGTAAGGTTCGATCCTAGATGTGTACACATCATAATAAGTCAAGTTACGCGGGCACATGACTCTCACTTCTTGTGGGATTGAATGGTGGTGGTGCCCATTGTTCAGTAGTAGTGTAGAGCTAGCTATATATACCATTATAGTATGGATTTTGTTATTGCTATACTAGTAGCAACTTTGATACTGCTTCGCTAGTAGCCATTTTGCTACTAATATTTTAGTAGCGATTTTGTTACTGCTACACTAGTAACGATTTCGCAACTGTTATACCCGAAGCCATTTTGCTACTGTTACACTGGTAGCCATTTGGCTACTACATTCTAAAACGGTAGCAATATCTAGCTATAGGAAAAGTAGTAGCGAGGCCAAAGCGAAATAGCTACCGCATTCCAAAACGGTAGCTATTTTTAATTTAGCCACTAAGACCTTTGCTACCACTGTCTATCAGTAGCTAAATCATAAAATGCGGTAGCCCATTGTGTTTAGCTACCCAAACTGATGATTTAGCTACTGATATACAGTGGTAGCTAAATCTGATTTTTCTTGTAGTGCAAGTGAAGAATGAGTTTAGTCAAAATTCAAGATTCAGCATGTTCAAGATACCTGTGTCTTATTTCCTGAAGAGACAACTCCAACAATATTATGTAAAGACAATATTACATGTATAGCCTAGAATAAGATATGGGTATCAAAGGTTATAAGATGAAACAAAATTTCCTCAAGTTCTACACGATCTTCAGGAAGATAAATAAATGATACACGATAGATCCGCTCGAGTGAGAATCTAGTAAATTTATTCACCAATTCGCATTCCACTACAATTTTTGATACATTAATCCGTGAGATTGGACTAGTCATGTTTTGAAGTTTGAAGTGATGTTTTGGTGAAGGTAAATAGTTATGATTATAATTTTTTCCTTCATCATACATGCATTATCCGTCATGGGGGTTGCATCCTTTAAAAAAATGAATAGTACACCATTTCTACGAATACTCGTAATGCTACATCCCTTCTAATACCGGGACCCATGATCATCAATTTTTCTCATTGCATACCTACATTATTAATAACATTTTTTGCTATGGTTTGTACAGCAAATGATGTCCCTCTTTTTGCACCTTTGAACCCACAAGTACCAGCGAAGGGCTGCTCCCAATTTCTTCTATGGGGATAACTTTTTTTTTTCCCTCTAGTTACTAAGATGTTTTAGTTTGTAGGTTGTCTTTTGCCTGGCCATGGATTCAGGGTTGATGTATTCTGGAATCTTCATATCTACACTTATTTTCAACTCCCAAAAGAAATTTATTGCTTACTACACCCTCTTCATCTCTGGCTTTGATTACTTAGGTATAACCGTAAGCCTTTTCTTGTATCATTAGAATTTTCTATTAAGGTTTAAACAATTTAATAACAATAATGAATGTTAAGTAAGAGTGCGGTAAAATTGAATATTTTGTAACTTTATAGATCACTCACTTCAATTATCAGGCCTGTATACATTGTATGCGCAAACACTATAAATCGAATATACGAATTGTTCTCATTTGTATCTTTAATGCACAAAAAATCAATGGCTTGAAAAAAGAACTAACACACCAAGAACTTAATACAATCTAGTCTTGCCGGGCGTTCAACTTTACAATTACTCGTTATTTGTAGTCATCTCAAAATCTAAGAAGTGTTGTAAATGAGAAGAAGAGAGATTGTAGAAGAGGCAAGATAGAGAGACAACTGATATTCTTGTTCCACTATGAGCATACAAGACCCATATTTATAGAGGGTAAGATACATGAGAAAACCTCTAATTACATGAGTACAAAATATGTAAGTTCCTAGGTAAGATGTAAAGTCCACCATAAATATATCTATTTATAACACTTCCCCTTGGATGAAACATCTTGATATATATATTCTACCTCATTAAACAACTTGCCTGAAAAAACCCTTTGGGATAAAAACCTCGGGCAAAGAAAAAAAGTATAGTCTTACAATAACTTCACATAGCTATATAATAATCAATCATAGATATTTCACTTGACATTCACATATAATGAATCAATTGAATTCTTTTTATCGATTACCTCGTTAAAACCTTACCAAGAAAAAACCTAGTGGGAAAACACCATGGTGAAGGAAAAAGAGTACAATCATCCATGGCCCCCTTGATGAAAACATCGCTTTATTCCTTTGATCTTATGCATCCCCAATATTTAAGATTGGTCATGCACCCAGTTACTTGGGAAGCACCTGGTTGAACACAACCATCACTTTTGCACTTTAGCATATTTGCTTTATGTTAATATCGACTTCCCTTTTATAAGTAGAACTTTTTGGGTAGGTATTGTCTTATCAGTATAGATGTAATCATTTACATCATCTAGGTATCATTCTACTGCAATAACATTAAGATTGGTACTTCATGATCATTGATTCAACAACCATTAGGAGACCCATAAGGAGTCCACTTATACGTTTTCACTACTACTATAGCGACACAAATTATCCAATGAAATTGGACTCATTTCAGTGATACCTTTCCAATAGTTTTTACTGAAACAGTAATGGCACATTCAACTTTATCGCTTAGATTAATGAAAGGATTTATCAACATAGTCACGGGGGGCAAATCCCTTTCAGACTTACTAAAAACTCCTTCAGGAGTTAATCCCTTTCGAATCTTACATAAACATTATGTCAAAGTATATATATATATATATATATATATATATATATAGGTATAACCGTACCAATTAATCATAATTTCAAGCATACTTATACCTTCAAAATAATCAACTGCTGGAGATAAAGCCTTTTTATAATCAGTGACATGACTTTTGATAAATCTATATACACCGACACAGGTTGTATATTAAAAGATTTTGAACCACTCATCCATGTTAATACAACCGCTCATTTGAATCCAGCTGGATTCACATCATTGCGAGGATATCAAGTCCGCAACATTCATAACTCGAATGTGTTGAAATTCTGCTTCTCAATTGTGTCTTTCAAGTACTTTTGACAAATCAATTCAATATCCTCGTCATCATTACGACATGTAGCACTACATACATTTACATGAAAATATCATCGTTGATTTCATATTGGTTCCACTATATTATTGACATGAAATATATCTTAAGATCTCTATTATCATCAGGTACCTCATATATACCGGTAATTTGCCATGTTTGGTGGCTCATCTAGAGCTATACCCTTTTTAATATGACCATCTTTTTAATTTATGCTCCTTTTAAGGGATTTGTCATTGGAACCATATAGTCTACCACGCTTTAGGTTAGACTTTTTTTTTTGCACTTTCCAATTGCTTCTTTTATCAAACAATTGGGACGTTAGCATTAGACGTTGGTAGATATTTTTCACTCAACATCAAACAATTGGGTTGCCAACTTTTTGAAGATGAATAGTATTTTGAACTTAAGATTTCATACTATACATGGCGAGGATGATGCAATTCTATACCCTTTTTAATATGATCATCTTTTTGTTTTCTTCTTTTAAGGGATTTGCCATTGGAACCATATAGTCTACCACGCTTTAGGTTAAACTTTTTTTTGCACTTTCCAATTGCTTCTTTTATCAAACAATTGGATGTTATAATACAGGAGCATTAGACGTTGACAGATATTTTTCACTCAACATCAAATAATTGGGTTGCCAACTTTTTGAAGATAAATAGTATTTTGAACTTAAGATTTCATACTATACATGGAGAGGATGATGCAATTCTATATTTCATATCATATCATATCATCCCACTTTCCAATTGCCTCTTTTTATCCCCCTAATGTTGGAAAAAATTACTCGTCTAAATGACAATCGAGCTATAAAGGTATCCCCAAATGTTAGTTGAAGATATTAATGTTGGTATGCAAATACTATATAAATAAATATATAAATATATGCAAAGAGTAGGCAAGTGCACCTATTCGATGTAGCACAACAAATGTCGTATTCACATGGAAATTGATTCTATCTTCCTAGTCTCAGTACTTAGTAGTTAAATTAAAAATAGTAAAATATGGGTTTAGCCAGAGGCAAGCTTAGTGATTCGATTCAATAATAAAGAAAACAATGATTAAACTAAAATGGTAATTTAGTGGATTAGAATGGAGATGTACCATAGGAAAATGTAATCACCCAAATACTCCTAAGCATAGCATTAATCCTAATTTACTCTAGTTATCTATTAGGACTAAAGTGATGACTTTTCTAAAATCTTAGCACACGTCATATCTTACCTAGTCAAATAAACCATTCGATTAAGTTAGGTAAACATCACTAGATAGCATTAAACAATAGTCCGTAACAATAGCACTAGATCCACCAACTAATTAAAGAGGGAACAATCTAGGGTTTGTCTCTCTCTTGGCCAAAATCCCTAATTCCATATGTATGAAATTAGGAGGAACCATAAATGCACAAAGGTGATCAATCTAGCACATTCATTGAGATTAGAGAGACAAAACAATTATAATTAAGCAAATTAGGTATTACATGCTAGTTTGGGGATTTGGGGTCAAACCCCCATCCCAAGGTACCAAATGGAACTACTCAGACATTAAAGAAGTAAAGTGGAGAAGAGTATAAGAGATAGCGTTGTTGAAGAAGCTTCAATGGAGGTGGGGTCCTTCTCCTTTGTCTTCTTCTTTTTCCCTTTCTGTCGTATTCTCTGTTTGACTCACCCTCTTCTCTCACGTCTGTCTGTTTTCTATTTTTTCCCCAAATTCCCAAAAAGTGTCGAGTGTCCCCCTTCTTTATTTTTTCCGGTCCAGCTTAAAAGTAAAAAGTGAAGAGAATGAAGTGCCCATGTGTGTATGCTGCTCACATGGTCCTTGCGCCTCCGTTAAATTTGTTTCCAATTGTTGTAGCAAGTGAACTGCACACCTACTTGAAGATGCTTGCATGTGTACGTGTGTTTATCTGCATTACATGAGTTCATTGGCTGCTGTTGTGCATGGATCTGCTGGAGGTCCACGTGAGCTTACGTGCTTGAATATTTGATGCATGCTGATGCATGGTTGAAGATGTTTACGGTGCTAAACTTCACATGGCTAGAGTAGATGAGGCGCATGGCTGGACTTCGCATGGCTGGAGACGTGAGTGGCTGGATGGAGATTATTACGTGAATGAAGAAAAATATTACGTGCATGTTACCTCCTCTTTAAGTGCATGGGCTGAAGGAGTACGTGAGCATGTTTCTGCCATTGACATGCATGTGTGAAGAGCAGGCTGGTTGCTTGCACCTACTTTCTTGCACCTGCTTTCTGGCACATGCTTTCTTGTGTGCTTGCTTGAAAGCATGCACGTTTTCCAGTTTAGGCGGTGAACAATCACAGTTTGGGGAGTATTTACCTAAAATATAATCAAAATGTGCAAGTTCACTATTTTGAATAAAATACTCTATAAATTGGTGAAACTATGTTATAAACCATGTAAAATGTATGTGATAATAACCCTTAAAAGTATATATTTTAACCACTTATCAACTCCTCCACATTTATATTTTTTCTTGTCCTCAAGCAAAACTAGGAGCCCACAAGGAGTAGGAATATTTAAAGCCAGTAAGTGTTTTGGATTTTAGTGAACAAAATGATGGAAAACTCATGAGGAGTGCGAACCACCCTAATCATGGTGACAAGGGTGTGCTTAGGGCAAATAAAAAGATAGAGTTTCGGGGTATGATCTAGAGTGCTTCAAAGTTCTCTCGAGAATGGGCATTAAGGAAAAAACAAAAGGAAAAATAGATGTATGCATTTGTTTTACTTTTGCACAAGAGATGAGGAGATGCATTTAGGCCTTTTAGCCGTGCATTAAAGAACACTCAACTCTCATTTTTGTTGGTTACCGATAGTGTCTCACAAGTCCCTTTTTAAATTTTCACAAAGAAGCACCCCTTAGCAATCCCTAAGAGAGAAGATAGAAATAACCCCTAAGCAATAAAAAGTCCACTAAGATAAGGTTGTATGGTTGCACCGCATATACATGCTCCTCAAGAGAGAACTTTTTGAAAATTTTTAGTGAAAATCCCAAGAATTCAAAGAAAAACTTGCTTACTCTAAATGTAACACCTAAATGGAAGCAATAGATAAGCATAAGGAAATTGAGCAGTGCGCAAAAAGAAAAGGTCATCTCCCCCACATTTAACTGAGACAATGTCCTCATTGTTCAAGGAGTAACTAAGGGAGAAACAAAAGACCTTTTCGAAGCACTACCATAGAGTTAACAAAAAGTGTGTATGATTTGTATTGTGCAAAACTAAAAAAAATGGTGAAACTAGTACTCCCCTAATAAGGTGAGGACTGAAGACGGGATTCCCTCACACTTGAGAGCATCCAAGGTCCTCGAGGCGCTGCCTTCGATCGTTGAAGATGAAGGTTCTTAGGAAAATTTCACCAGAGTTTTCTTTGAAATTGCTCCTAAATCCATCCCTTTTTCAGAGGGGCGCACCTATTTCCTAAATATTCACAACACAAACACCACCAAGTTGGGCGCAAAAATGCAATTCCGAAGAATGCCAAAATAGCCTATTAACTCACAAGAGTTCAAAATATTGTGCAAGTGCTAAGCTGAAGAACTTTAAAAGAGATGATATGAAATGAAATGAAATCCGGGTTGCCTCCCGGAAAGCTGCCCTTCTTTAACGTCTTTGGCTAGACCATTTGAACATACATCAAACCTAAGGATCTAGTAGGATAATGGCACGAGCTTCGACCTTCTCAAGGTTACCTCCAATGTAATGTTTCAATCTTGATTCATTCACACCATGAAAGTTTGCCCCTTAGCATTCTTTAACTCAACTAATCCATGTGGGGTAACATTTGACACAATAAAAGGTCTAGCCCAATGGGATTTCAATTTTCCAGGGGACAACTTCAACTTGGAATTGTAAAGCAAGACCCAGTCTCCCACATGGAACTTCCTCCTAAGAATCATCTTATCGTTCCACCTCTTGGATTTCTCCTTATATATGCGGTTATTCTCATAGGGTTCCTCTTGAAGCTCCTTCAATTAAGTAAGATGGATTTTTATCTTGTCTACTGCACTCATCCGATCAAAGTTTAACGCTTTCACAACCAAATAAGATTTATGCACTAGCTCCACGGTAGATGACAAGCTTAACCAAAGACAAGTTGGTATAGAGACATGCCGATGGGAGTCTTATAAGCTATCTTATATGCCCAGAGTGCATCATCTAGCTTCAGGGACCAATCCTTCCTTTATAAATTTACAGTTTTCTAAAGGATCCATTTCAGCTCTCGGTTAGTGATCTCAGCTTGGCCATTGGTTTAAGGATGGTAAGGTAAGGCTACCTTGTGTCTCACTCCATACTTTGTCATCAAAGCTTCAAACTGCTTGTTGTAGAAGTGAGACCCGTCATCACTGATTATTGCTCATGGCACTCCAAACCTTGTGAAGATGTTCTTTTTCAAGAACTTAATCATTACCTTGGCGTCACTGGTGGGGGATGCAATGGCTTCTACCCACTTGGTTACATAGTCAGCTGCCACTAAGATGAAGAGATTCAAGCAGGAAGAGGGAAAAAGGGCCCATGAAATCAATGCCCCAAAGATCAAAGGGTTCCACCTCGATCATGACATTTAGAGGCATTTCATGCTTTCTGAAGGTGTTTTCGAGTCTCTGGTATTGGTCGCAGGAGGCAACATAGGCATGACAATCCTTGTGAAGGGTCTTCCAGAAGAACCCTGATTGATATCTTAGTTGTAGTCCTTGCCGGCCCATGGTGTCCTTCAGTCTCAAGAGAATGGCGATGCTTCAAAATGTTCTGCACTTCAGCTTTCAGCACACACATTCTGACCATCCTATCTGCACAAACCTTGAAGAGGAAGGGGTCCTCCCAGTAATAGTGCCTCAGATCTGCAAAGAACTTCTTACTATGCTGGTAGGTCATCTCTTGAGGCACTACTCCCCTTGCTAGATAGCTGCCATGTCTGCATACCAAGGATCACTAGTGTGACCAATCATGAAGATGTACTCATCTGGGAAGAATTCAATAATGAGCACTCCATCATCCAGTGCCACTATGCGAGATAGGTGGACAACCACTACATTCTGCACTCCTAGCTTATCTATGACCTCAATCTCGAATTATTATAGTAGAAGGATCCATCTAAGAAGTCTGGGTTTGGCATCCTCCTTAGTGAACAGATACTTGAGAGTAGAGTGATCTGTGTGGACTATCACTTTGCTCCCAAGGAGGTAAGATCGGAACTTATCCAAAGCAAAGACCACTACTAGAAGCTCTTTCTCAGTAGTGGCATAATTCTTCCGAGCTTCGTTGAGGGTTCTAGTAGCATAGTAAGTGGTCCTCAAAATCTTCTCCCTCTTCTGACACAAGGCTGCCTCTACTGTGTAGTCGCTAGCATTACACATAATCTCAAATGGAAGACTTCAATCTGGTGATTTACAATAGGAGCTGAGATGAGGCATGCTTACATGGTGTTAAGGCTTGCAGACAATCCTTGGTGAAGTTGAACTTGACATCCTTAACCCAGAGGTCACACAGAGGCTTTGAAATTTTGGAAAAATCTTTGATAAACCTTTTGTAGAAACCAGTGTGACCAAGGAAACTTCTAATGTCCTTGACTGAGGTAGGTGGTGGAAAATTTTCAATGACCTTGACCTTGGCCTGGTCAACTTCAATGCCCCTTGAAGAGATTTTGTGTCCGAGGACTATCCCTTCTCTAACCATTAGGTGGCATTTGTCCCAATTAAGCACAAGATTAGTTTCCTCACACCGAGCAAGAATAACATCCTGTACATACCAAAAATTCTCACCCCATAAAGCAAGTTCCAGAGTGATTAACAATAAATAAGAGGGGTCGTCACCTTTCTTTTTTAAAACATATCAACGTGCGTGCCAAAACGAAACCATCATTTCATGGCAAAATTCTAAAATCATTTTTCAAAAGCATTTCAGAAAAACACAATTCTTCGAAATGAATTTCCAACGACAATATGGTTTTAAACCCGTCCATTTTCATTTTTGTTACGTATTTATGTTATCAGAGCATGATTATCAAAGAACCCAAATCTGGGTTCTTAACACTCACTTTCTTATTTCTCTCACTGCCACATCAGTTTAAGAACTATATCTATTTTTTACCAACATCAGAGAACTCACACTTTAGTTTATAACTCTCTCTAACTGACATGTCATTTTACTTTTTACTTATTATTTATTATGAATATATGAAAATTAATTTTTAATTGTTATTACTATTATTTTCAATAATACACAAATAATCCTAACTTAATATTTTATTAATAATTAAAGTTTATTATATTTTTGAAACAAAAATAAAATAAAATTATTCATATATATATTATTAATGTATTTTTTTATTATTTGTCACTCAAAATTTTATGTAATTAATATTAACAAAAATATACATATATATTAAAAATATGAAAAACATAGTAAATATGGATCTCATTTTGTAGATATTGAGATTTTAAGAATTTTGATATATTTAGTTTATTTATAAAATTATTAGTTTTTAAAATATTAAGATTTTAAAATGTATAAAGTTTAACCATTTATATTTAACATATTAAAATTAGAAAAACAAATGGTGGGTCCCATTTTTGGGTTCTTAAGAAGTTCTTCCCCAAGAACCTAAAACTAGAGTTCTTCCCTCTCTCTCCTCCACCTCATATTTTTCTATTTATTTTTTTAGCTAAGAACCTCTACGAACCATTGATAATCATGGTCTCATATTTATTGCCACTTTTAAATTATTTTCTAGCATTTACTATTTATTTTATCACCATCATTTTCATTATTATTTCTATCATTTTATGTACCTTTACTACTATTTTCCGTCTGTGTTAGTACATTTCGCTGCCTGTACATATTTGATTTGTTCGCAGTCACGAGCATTTTATCTCCATTATGGGTATTATCTTTATTATTTCATGTACATATGCTTTCGCTATGTTTCGAACCTTATTTTTAGTTATACTCCATAATTTCATACTATTAGATTAATCTTCTCATTTTATTGTGCACTTCTTTTGAATTGGTAGCTTTTTTCAGAAGAGTTATCCAGTCGAAATTAGAGCTTTTGTACTGTTTCTCTCATGTGTATACTGAAATTCGACCTAGCTTAGCGGGTTAGGATATTTGTCATACAACCCATGGATTTCGGGTTTGATTCTTGGCATGAGCGAAATCATTCTCTTTATTTTGCTTCAGCTCGCGACATGGTTCTTTTTTTTATTTCGTTGCTTTACTTAACGAATTCTGTCATAGCTCAATCGGTAGAACACTCAGGAAGGTGGGGTGAGGTATCGAGTTCGAGACTCAGTAGGAGCACGTTTTTGTGATTCCTTCCATTTTTCGCCAGCCTATGGGGCCTTGTCCAAACTTGGACCAAACATGACCCAACAACCCATTTCTTTTTATCTAAGTTCCACATAAAGCCCATATCTACAAAACCCTAATTTAACATCTGCCTACCATCACACATTATAAATAATCCCACAACCCAACAGTACTGGCACGTTTTTTGGACCCATCAGACATCAATCCCCAACATCTTCATTCTGTTTGTCTGGCCTCCTACATCCCTTGCCCTACCAAAATTCAAAAAAAAAAACAACGATGAACTGAACCCAGAGGCAAGCCACTGCCCTTTCTCTTCTTCTTCTCGAAATCGAATTCGCTGGCTAGGAAACCCTCAGAAATTCTTCCGACTCCATATTCCCCTGCCTTCTCCCATTTCAAAATCACCGTATAAAAAACACTCCTAAATTGCCGCCACCAACATCATACTCACCGGAAATCTTTCACCATTTTGAATCCATTCCGTCGTTGACAGGGTAGGTGGTGTCGCCTCCTTCTCCGTTCCTTCATCCCTTCTCTGATTTCTTAGGGATATCACGTCTTTGTTTGCTAAACTCCTTCATCGCCAAAGGAACCAGAACCGGTGATGGCTAGAGGAGCTTCGACTCTTCCGGGGCCTTGGTTCCGAGAATCGAGTCGGTCACAATGTTTACTTCTTGCCTCATATCCCCGTCTGCATTTCATTTATTTCAACATTTTTTACCTATGAAAAACTCTTGATTCTTGCTGTGCCTTCCATCACAGGCAAGATTCAAGCCATTCGATATTCTCATTCTTCCTTCCATCCACTTTTTATATTCGCTAAGTCATTTCGTTTGCAAAATCGTTTAATCTTTGCACATATTCCTTAATTAATCTGTAACATTATAGCTAGATTGGTCATCTCCAGTCAGATTGGCGCTATTCGACTCCAATTTCTATCTGTCGTTTACTTCAGTCTTCGGTTTATATGGTTTCACTGCTTCTGATAGAATTATGTTGCGGTTTGCGGTTATGCTCGACTTACTGATTTGGAGCTTTGCCTGAGATTGATGTGTTGAGTTGGGTTTGAACGATGGTTATACCCACATCCTTCCTTTTTATTCTGAATCGTTCTACCCATCCAACGCATTCATTACCAAGTTGATGTGTTAAACTATGTAGAAAAATCTACTTCTTTCTACTCCGTTTATTTGAGTTCGAGTAGAACTTTGAAGCTCTGCTAAAAATTGTTAAATCTTGTCTAGCACCCCTCTACCAATACGTCTATCTGTCGTGTAAGCACCAGTAGAGTTCAGGTCTGTTCATAAGTTTAGAACTCACTTGCTCATTCTATTCCAGATGAATTATGCAGGAGGTTTGTTTTATTCTCTTTCATGTGCAGGGTGTTAACGTGATTCCTTAACGTAGCAGAATGAATTGCCATCTTACATTCGGCATCCTCCCTAATCTCTGCTCCATCCTTTACTCTTGACTCCTTATTTTGCTCATATTGTTCAGCTGATCACTGATGTAGCATGTCTGTTCGTTGGGGTATGGATTTTGCAGGAAATTTAGTCTTCATTTCCCTGGTACACCAATTCTCAAACCGAAATGTTCTTATGATTGTTGTATGATAGTTACATTTCTCTACGCTTGAAAAGGCTACGGTGATGTTCAGTTTCTGCTTATTGCTTGAGCATATTTGAGTTTCTGATTTCTGACGTTTCTGGTTGTTCCTTGAATATATTTGAGTTACTGATTACCGATGTTTCTTTGGATTCTTTTTTTCTTTTGCTCGTAACATTGGACTGACCACTGAAAGATGATAAATAGCGTGAGATTAATATCTGATTAGCAACCCATACAGCAGGAATCACATCTTCGGTTTTCAAGAACTTTAGGTTTTAAATAGATTAGATTTGTTACCTAGATAACCTTCAAAATTTCATTCCTTGTACATACAATACTTAGACAGTTTCCGGAACTCTTTTTACATGTATATGACTTATTTAGATAGCTCTTTAAGTCCATGTTTATGTGTATGTAAATGGCGTGGATATCCATATCAACTTGTATATTGTTTACGTGGCTTTTGAGGTTCATGACCACATTTTGTTGGTGGTTTATTACTTGTGAAATTGTATGGGCTTGTTCTGTTTGGGCTCGCATAAACATCGGCCCAAATCTAGCATATTTCGGATTCAGCCCATAACTAGCCAAACCGGGCTAGGACAGGTGGCCTTAGACAACCCATTAGGATGACCCCTCTTAGTGGACCCTTGGGGCCCACTTTAGAAAAGCTTTTAGGCTCAAGGGCTTGTCTCACTCAAACGGGCCGTAGAGTCCGGACGGTGAGAGCAACCCTTTCTGTTGTAAGACTTTCCAAACCACCCCTTAATTAAGATAAAAATTTGTGTAATCAGTTTGATCCAAAAGGAGGCAAATACCAAATCATCAACTTCAATTTCTGGTGTAGTTAAGGATCTAGCCCATTCAGGCCTAACCCAACTCGGCCCATATCCCATTCAGGCCTAACCCAACTTGGCCCATATCCTATCGAGGCCCAAACTCGACCCTTTCCATCTTAAGCCCAAATCAAGCCCACAATTCATATCAAGTCAAAATTCCAAATCAGGCCCACAATCCAATTGTTGACCTTGACCCAAAGATGACCTAGCCCGTTTTCCAAGCCCGGCCCAAATTAAAACCAATCTCAACTCAACTCCAATTCAAACTCAACTTGTAGATCCCGTTCAAACTCCAAAAAATTCAAAGACATTCCTCTTTATTCAGCTTTAACTCAGAAATCCCAAAAAACATCTTTCTATTCAAATCTCATCAAATTTTCAAAGAAACCATTTTGTGGAATTTTAAAGGAAAAACTATTCTCACATCACAGAAAACTCTTCTCAAATGCAGAAAGTTCTTCTCACATATATAAAAAGTTTTCTCCTAAAAATATTTCTCAAAATCAGTGTTTCTTCACCGAGGGTTCCGAACAACTTCAAAGGTTTTCTAACCCAGCTTTCAAACTCCAAAGTAAAACCGTTTTCGGGGAGCAAGAAATGTCTAACACCTTCAAAATGTTTTCTTCTTAGTTAGATGTCACTTGTCTCCCTTCCAAAATAAAAATCCGAGGCAGGGCACTGGGGTCGTAATCTCCCTTGTCGCAGTCTGGATCTCTTTAGGCGGGGCATTAGGGTGACAAACCTCCCCTAATTGCAGCCTAGATTTTTACAAGGCAGGGTGCTAGGGAAGTAACGACCTTCCTAGCTGCAGCCGGGATTTTAGAATCGTCTAACTCCCTTCCACTCGATTTCAGTATTTCAGGTTTTTTAATGTTTTAAAACCCGGGAGTTAGAGACGTTATTAGGGTTTGACCGAGAACATCTCATTCATGGTGTTTCTCTCTAAATCCTATTTTTCGACATAAATTCATTGCCCCATCTTTCGAGCCTCGACATTTACCATTAATTAAGTGTTGCGTTCGAGGGGGTACACAGGGTGATCCCTCGGGATCATCCGCCCTTTTCAAAATAAAACAAATAAAGAGAGACAATTTTGACAATCATTCATCCAAACAACTCATCCTATCATCACCTCATTCCGAATTCTGAAATATCCCAAAACCTCAATCCTTTCAGAACCTCAAACCCAAAAAACCCGGGATCTCTATTCAAACTCCAGTTGCCTGACACATACTCAAATCATCATTCAAACTCCAAATCATCTCAAACTCGAATCATCTCCCTAAACCTGACTTCCCTTTAACTTCTAAAGTCTCAAAGGCCCGAGCACCCCACAAACTCTAACATCTCAATCTTTCCACCATTTTCAGATTTAAACGTCTCACAGACCCGAGTGTCTCATAGACCTTGATACCCATACCTCCCACTACATGAACATCCCAAACGTCTCATAGACCCGAGCGTCTCACAGACTAACACCTCAAAAACCTTCAAAACCCTAAAATATCAAAAAACCTGAAAACTCTAAACTATGTAAGGTCGGATCTCAACAGGGAGTTAAGTACGTAGGCAGCCCATCCAGGGTGCGACCCCACTCCAAATAAAAAACCCTTTCCCATACTAAGGTGTTCTCCATCCCTCTCAAAACACTCAGACCTTCTTTGGCTCCCACAAACTTCAAACCATCAGATACTAAGTCTTGTTTATTCACTCAACCTCATACTTTTCCCAATTCTCATTCTATACTCATCCGAATTCACCCATTCTTCTTCTTGGCGCTAGCTTGGCAGAAAAGCTCGCCTCATCCACTCTCTTCCTCAGCCCCCACTCAATCCTATCCTTTGGCTTTAATTGAATCTCTCTAATAAGGTTTTGAAAGAAGGCAATCTCGACAATTGGAGACTGAGGTTTCCTCGGGCACCAATCCGAAGTCGTGGTCGTTGCCACTTCTAAGGGGTGTAACCCAGTGCGAACCCATAATAGAATCTCTGTAATGATCAGATAAGTCCTATCCATAGGCAACAAATTCAGAGTCAACCAATGGCTCTTAGAACCCTTCCTTCCTAGTATCTTAGGTCAAACTAGGTGGCGACTCTAGTCAATTATGCCCTTAGGGCATAAGTCCGCGTGGAGCCCATTGAGAGCGGGTGTAGTGTTCACTAACACTCCCCTTTAAGCTTTCTGGGAAAGACGGACGATGAAGTAGGTATTTGAGGGATGCCAGATAACGGGTTTTCACCCTCCACAGAATGGTATTTTCTAGGATCTAGGCTTTTTAGTCAGAACCATTTAGATAGACCCCCCCTCATACCGAAAAAATCACCCTCCACACATCCAGATTGTCTAAACAAGATTCAAAGGTGAGACCAAAGACAGAGAAGTCATCCATGAACACCTCAATGCTCTTCTCTAGAAAATTAGAGAAGATGGACATCATACACCTCTGGAAGGTGGCTAGGGCGTTACATAGACCAAACGACATCTGATTGTCTGTAAATGTCCCATATGGGCATGTGAAAGTAGTCTTCTCTTGGTCTTCTGGGGCAATGGGTATCTAAAATTATAATGAGTAGCCATTAAGGAAACAGTAGTAGTATTTCTCGGCCAATCTCTCAAGCATCTGGTCGATGAAGGGCAAAGGGAAATGGTCCTTTCGGGTGGCAGTGTTCAATTTTCTATAGTCAACACACACTCTCCAACTATTTGTGGTTCTTTGAGGAACCAACTCACCCTTGGCGTTGGGGACAACCATGATGCCTCCTCTCATTGGAACAACCTGTACTGGACTTAACCATTTGCTGTTAGAGATGGAGTAGATTATCCCAGAGCCAAGTAGTTTCAAAACTTCTTCCTTTACCAGCTCTTTCATGGTAGGATTCAACCATCTTTGCGGTAGGACTAAAGGCGTGTAGTCATCTTCCATATAGATATGGTGAGTACAAAAGCGGGGGTCAATGCTTTTGATATCTGAGATGGACCAGCCAATAGCGCTCTTGTGGCTTTGAAGCACCTTCAAGAGACTTTCCTCTTGTGCACCTATTAGAGAGGAGGAGATAATCACAGGTAGAACACAGGGGTCAGTAAAATAAGCATATTTCAAATGTGAAGGTAAGGGTTTCATCTTCACGATGGGAGGCTTCTCAACCGATGGTGGAGGCTTTAGGGCGGACCGCTCTAATGGTTCTGGTGGTGGGTAGCGTGGCATGGCATAAGATTTTCTACTATCCAAGGCTGCTACAATCTCTACCACCTCCGGGTCCATTATGTTCATCACAAGACTCGAGTAGAGCAAGTTTAAGAGCATCATAACAAATGAGAGTAGAGGAATTATCCCCCAATAGATTCAACAATATGTGTAGCAAAAACAGCTTCCACATGTGCATGTTTTTTTACTACCTTAGACATGTCATACTCTAGTGTCATCATGAAGTCTCAATATGATCTTTCCCTTCTCAACATCTATCAAGGCCCTAGCGGTCCTTATAAAAGGACGATCCAAAATCAAGGGTACCCTTGCATCCTCCTCCATGTCAATCACAATAAAATCAGCAGGGAACACAAAATTTCCAACAATCACAACCAAGTCTACCATTATCCCTTTCAGGAACACTAAGGACCCATCATCTAATTGCAATTGAATTGAAGTAGCCATGTGATAAGTGGTGAAATAATGTAATTATCGGGTCTTCATTTACCTTCATTTCATGCAACTATTGACTTATTTCACCACTTTATAGAGTATTTCGTTAATATAGGTGAACTTATACAATTTTGGTTATAATATAGGTAAAAGCTCACTTGAGCAATGATTTTGGAGATTCTCAAGACATTGTGGCCAAGCTTTATTGCCATGAGAAGTGTGCCAAAGACAATGGAACAAATGGGGACGATTTCGGTGTAGAAAGACTATTTCTGGTGAAGACCTACCCAAAGGACCGCCCATGTAGGGCGGTCGAAAGCTAAAATTTTGCTTCTGGTCCGGACCGCCTCTGCTGACCGCCTCTGTGGGGCATTCAGGTTTAAGTCGCTCACGAGCTTTCCTTTATGGTCCGGACCGCCCCAGGCCGGCCGCCCCTGTGGGACAGTTGAAATAGAATTTTACTATAATACCCTTGAGGTTTACCTCCCACATCAATTGGAGGGGAGAACGAACCACTCCTTATATGGGTGGGGATACCTCTCCTAGTGTTTTTAGATAATTAGGGCTTTCACCATTTACTAATAATAAGGTTCTGGTTGTCCAGGTGGTTGGTTTTAGAGTTGGGCCTCATTAAAACCTTACTAAGTAATACCCAGTGGGAAAAAGCTTAGTGAGGAAAAAGAGTACCCACCATCCAAGCACATCACTAGGGATCTTTGACTAAAGGCACAAAAATAAAATTACTGTTTGTAGTCTCTTACACATATTCTTTCAAGGAAACCATGCTAATAAAACGTTCACAACATAAAGGAAGGTCTTTCCACCACGTCTTTATCCATCTCCATACTCCGAGCTTTATTCTCGTCAATGTTCATTCGACTGAGAGTCTTTCTTGTTGAAAGATAGCATTATTCCTCGACTGCCACACGTGATAAACACCATAGCATATGGTGGATCTCCAAATCCGCTTCGCCTTGCTTCCCAGGCGAACTAAGAACCACTCCTTGTATATCTCTCCCGCAGATACCTTACCTTGTTGTGAGGCCTTTTGGGGCTAGGAAACCCTAAGAACAAAACCGTGCGGCCTACATGCCAAAGCGGATAATACACAACAGTGGGATACTGGGCTGTTACAGTTGGTATCAGAGCTAGACCCAGGTCGGTGTACCGGTGTGGCCCACGAGGGCGCTGGGCTCCCAAGGGGGGTGGAGTGTAATACCCTTGAGGTTTACCTCCCACATCAATTGGAGGGGAGAATGAACCACTCCTTATATGGATAGGGATACCTCTCCTTGTTGTGAGGCCGTTTGGGGCTAGGAAACCCTAGGAACAAAACTGTGCGGCCTGTGTGCCAAAGCGGACAATATCACAACAGTGGGATACTAGCTGTTACATTTACCCAGAATGCATATTCAAAAATGGGAAACTTTGGCAGCACTTACTCACTTTTCATTTCACACTTCCACATTTGAGAATATAGAGAGAGTGAAGAAGAGAAGAAAGAAGAGGAAGAAGAGAAGAAGGAGGAGCTCACCTTCTCCAAAGCTTCTAAGCTCCATTAATGGCTTCTCTTTACTCTTTTCTAGCTTTTCTTTTCTCTATGTTTTAGTGAAACTCTATTATGCTTTGGGATGGGTTTTTTTTTACCCTAAACCCTAGAATATGCTTTTGAATCTTATTATGCCTTAATATAGTTGTTTCTCTCTTGATAATCATTCAATGATCTTAAATTGATCTCTTATTGCATTTGTGGTGAACCATTTCTACAATTTGATTTTGAGTTAGGGTTTGTGACCAATGAGAGAGAAAACCTTTAATTTATACCTCTAGGGTTAGTGGGTATAATTTAGGGCTTTTTATCTAGAACTTGCTTAATGTTATCTAGTGAGTTTAACACTAATTGGTTTTGAAGGTTAAAATTAACTAGATAATATTTAGCCCGTCTTTGGTTCAGAGGGTTATTACTCTTGTTCTAAAAGACAACTATGGTGTAAAAGAATTGTAAGTATATTTAGGAGTTTTAGGTGATTTCCAAAGTCCCAAAGTACTTCTCCATCAAATCCAACAAACTATCATTGTTAGTTTTACTGTTTGTTAGTTCCATTGTTCAACCTACACAATCAAGCTTGCCACCGGCTAAACCCCCCATTTACTGTTTTTTTTTGTTTCATTAACTAGATTATCGATACTAGGTTGATTGAACCAATTTCCTTGTGGATACGATACTTATTGTACTACATCGATTAGGTGCACTTGCCTATTCCTTGCATTTATTTATATACTTTGTTATATAGTTTTTGCACAACAACATGCATTCACCAATTCCAAGCTTATTAAAAACTGAAAGTGGCATAAGATTATTACTAGATCCTAGATCACAAAGTCCACTACCACAATCAATGTCATCAATAGAGCAAGGTATGATTGGCAAACTAGGATCTCCAAGTTTCAGAGAGAGGTTCTTAAATCTCTTCAGCAGCACCACCGATACCTCCTGTGTAAGATGCACGGTCTCAACCTCTTGCAATAATCTTTTATTTGAGATGATGTCCTTCATGAACTTTTCATAGACCGACATCTATTTCAAAGCATCATAAAATGGAATGTTAATGGTCAATTTCTTAAAGTGGCTCAAAATTTTCCAAATTGTTCATCTAAATATTTGTTTTTGAGCCTATTCGGAAAAAGAAGGGGAGGAAGAATCTTAGTGAGAGTGGAAGAAGTAGAAGTTTCAAGAGACTCCTTCTCCTTGGAAGTATTTCTCGGAGAAGGAGGAGATTCCTCAAAAATCTCTTGATCTTCCTTATGAACTTCTTGAGATTCTTGATCCTCATTTTCAACTTGTGGAATTGGTGATTCAAGATGCTTCCCACTCCTCAAAGTCACTGCTTTGGCCTGCTCTCTTGGATTTTGCTTTGGTTGACTTGGGAAAGTGGTTGGCGGCTTTTGTGCAAACTGGTTGAACTGTTGAGAGAGATTATCCAAATGAGATTTGATATCTTTTTAGAAGGCATCTTGACTTATATTCCTAGCATCTTGGCGGGCATCGTGAGCCTCTTGTGCTGAGGTTTTTGCATTAGAGAAGGCAATAAAGGAGGACATCATGTTCTTTGGTTCTTTATCCCCTTCGAAAGAAGAAGGTTGAGGTTGTTGATGTTGTTGGAATCCTGGGGGCCTTGAGGTCTATAACCCATGTTGGAGTTTACTTGGGGTCTATACCCTTGAGAGGAGTTTGAAAAATTACTTGGCCCTCCATGAGTTTGCTCATTGTTCCTCCATGAGAAATTCGGGTGATTTCTCCATGGGGCATTAGCATTGTTGTATAAGCTAATAGGACGGTTACCGACAAAGCTCTTGTTCTCATGGTCACTTATATAGCTCTTCCCTTCGCAATGATAAGTCTCATGGGGACCCGCACAAATAGTGCACCCCTCCATAAATGGGTATGAAGATGAAGAAGCTGCAAACTTAACACTTTCTTTCTGAGCGGTTGCTAATTTTTCAATCATCTTCGTGAGAGAGGAGATCTGAGTTGAAAGGTGATCAGTGGGCTCAACATGAAGTAAGCTTGATGCCCTAGGAGCTTTGCCTTTTGTTCTTCGCCCACTGCCTTGTGTTATTGGTCATGGTTTCAAGGAGCTTCATTGCTTCTTGGGGCAACTTGTTCATTGAACTTCCTCCAGCTGAGGAGTTCACAAGGAGTCTATTAGAATCGTTCAACCCATTGAAGAAGGAAAGGCAAAGAGACTGATCATCTAGCCCGTGATGAGAATAATTCATCAACATTTCTTTGAACCTGTCCCATGCATCATATTATGTCTCCCCCGGCTCTTGGGTAAAAGTATTGATTTCACCAATCAGCTGCCTTGTTTTGCTCGTGAGGTAATACTTGGCAAGAAACTTCTGGGCCATCTGAGCCCAGGTGTGGATTCATTTTGAGGGGAGGCTTCTGTACCATCTTGAACCTGATTCCTGAAGAGAGTGAGGGAACAACTATAGTCTGATCCTCTCATTAATAGCACAAGCTTTTCCAAAAAAGTTGCAAAAATCGAGGAAAAGGCTCAAGTGGTTTGGAGCATCGTCTGGATTCACCCCACTGAACCATCCCAAGTCTCGGGTTACCATAATGAAGTGAGTTTTGAATGTCCATTGTCCATTATCCTCTAGTGTCAACTCTGGGAGGACTATAGCTGAAGCTCTTCCCTTAGTGCACGATTGGTAATAATCACTTAGAGGTTGAGGTTGGGCTTGTAGTTGCCCTTCTTGATTATGCCTGTTGTTTTATATCTCTGGTTGTTCTTGCTCCGCCATGGTTAGACTTCTTAGATTCCTTTTAGCTCTTAGTAGGGAGCGCTCAAGATCGGGTCTCGGGCTGACAAGAGGAGAACCACGAGCTCGGGTGCTTAGCATGCACAAGAAGTGTAGAAGGTACCTAAGTAAACACCAGAAGTGAAATGCTAACTATTAGAAATAAGCAAATATAAACAAGGAATAATAAACAAAAATACAACAACTAAAAATAAAACTAAAATAAATAAAAACTAAAATACCAAAATTGGGGAAAATGATAGAAACTATCAATTTCCCCGACAACGGTGCCAAAAAACTTGTTGGTCTTCAAATACTATATAAATAAATATATGCAAAGAGTAGACAAGTATACCTATTCGATGTAGTACAACAAGTGTCATATCCACAAGGAAATTGGTTCTATCTCCCTAGTCTCGGTACTTAGTAGTTGAATTAAAAACAGTAAAATATGGGTGAAGCCGGAGGCAAGCTTAGTGATTCGATTCAATAATAAATAAAACAAACAATAAAACTAAAATGGTGTTAGTGGATTGGAATGGAGATGTACCATAGGAAAGTATAATCACATAAATACTCCCAAGCATATCATTAATCCTGATTTACTCTAGTTACCTATTAGGACTAAAGTGATGACTTCTCTGAAATCCTAGCACAAGTCAATTCTTTCCAAGTCAAATAAACCCTTCGGTTAGGTTAGGTAAACATCACTCGATAGCATTAAACACAAGTCCTTAATAATATCACTAGATCCACCAACTCATTAAAGAGGAAAAAAATCTAGGGTTTGTCTCTCTCTCTTGGCCAAAATCCCTAATTCACATATGTATGAAATTAGGAGGGACCACAAATGCACAAAGGTGATCAATATAGCACATTCATTGAGATTAGAGAGACAAAACAACTATAATTAAGCAAATTGTGTATTACATGCTACTTTGGGGATTTGGGGTCAACCCCCATTCCAAGGTACAAAATGGAACTACTTAGTAGGTTGTTGAAGAAGCTTTAATGGAGGTGGGGTCCTTCTCCTTCGTCTTCTTCTTTTTCCCTTTCTGTCTATTCTCTGTTCGACTCACCCTCTTCTTTTGCGTTTGTCCGTTTTCTATTTTTTCTCCAAATGCCCAAAAGTGTCGAGTGTCCCCCTTCTTTATATTGTCTAGTCCAGCCTAAAAGTAAAAAGTAAAGAGAATGAAGTGCCCATGTGTGTTTGCTGCTCACGTGGTCCTTACGCCTCCGATAAATTTGTTTCCAACCATTGTAGCAAGTGAACTACACACCTGCTTGGAGATGCCTGCATGTGTACGTGTGTTTATATGCATTACATGAGTTAATTGGCTGCTGTTGTGCATGGATCTGCTGGAGGTCCACGTGAGCTTACGTGCATGGAGTGAGCAGCTTGCTTGCATGCTTGATTATTTGATGCATGTTGATGCATGGCTGAAGATGTTAACGGTGCTAAACTTTACATGGCTGGAGTAAATGAGGCGCATGGTTGGACTTCGCATGGCTGGAGACGTGAGTGGCTAGATGGAGATTACTACGTGAACGAAGAAAAATATTACGTGCATGTAGCCTCCTCTTTAAGTGCATGGGCTGAAGGAGTACATGAGCATGTTATTGCCATTGACGTGCATGTGTGAAGAGCAGTAGGTAGCAATCAGGCACTTTTCCAGTTTAGGCGGTGAACAATATCAGTTTGGGGAGCATTTATCTAAACTATAATCAAAATGTGTAAGTTCACTATTATAAATAAAATACTCTATAAAGTGGTGAAACTATGTTATAAACCATGTAAAATGTATGTGAGAATAACCCCTTAAAAGTATATATTTTCACCACTTATCAATTAAAATTTAAACTCAACATACAATCCTAACATCTTCAAGGAATTAATTGATCCACAGAAGCAGAGTATATAAATATTTCAAACAAAATCTTGTATGGGAGGTATTTAACTTTTGACCCAAAGCCATTTATAAGAGTGAGAGTTCATCAACACTTTTTGGCTTGATGCAAATCAGTGTAGCTTTATGTAAATTTCATGTCTCCAAATACATATTGGGATTCTCAAACCAAAAGATCTAACAATTCATTACAGATCTGTACTCGATGTTCTTCTTAACCATTAATTTATCCCAATGAACATGTAAAGTTCATATTAAGGCGTTAAGATATATTTCATCATCATTGTCCAATCTTATGGACATTATCATTAAATCTTACAACCTTTAGCTTTAAGGTATACATATGACCATTGGGTGATGCATCAATTTAAACCAAATCTTACTAGTCCAAAATGGTCAGGATATAGTCCCCAAAATAATCCCTATATCTCTCTTGAATTTCAATGTATAAAGATCCAGGTTTAGCCATAATATCAACTAGTGATAACCTTATAAAAGATTTTCAAAATAAGCAACATATCATTCGTTAAAGAATCTTTTAATCCTTCAACAAGTGTCCACATGTAAAGCGGATA
The DNA here is from genome assembly GCA_023374045.1 of Limonium bicolor. Lineage (NCBI taxonomy): Eukaryota > Viridiplantae > Streptophyta > Magnoliopsida > Caryophyllales > Plumbaginaceae > Limonium > Limonium bicolor. The sequence continues at coordinate 95,650,075 of CM041777.1, read as the reverse complement.
CAATCTGCACCATTAATGAACCGGGATGGTCTAATTGGTCACGCCAAAGAAAAGTTTGGAAAACTTATGGTTTTCTTTATTATATATCTCAAGTTCTCAATTGTACCAGCATACATATGATACAAATCAAAGGAGAAAACAAGCAGCTACAATCATGACTTGTATCTTTTTCAGAATATACATTAATATTCTCTTATTTGTAGTCTTAACGTGATATCCGCATCAGGTATATCAATACTACTTTTTTGAGAAAACTTTTTATATACAAAGTTTTCTTAGTACAAAATTTCACCCTATAGGTGGTATTGTAGATGCTCTTTTAGAGCTTATTAACCCTTATCTTATGATTTTTTTAATCATGGAAAATCATTCTCACACATGAGACTGATGTCTTGTCATCAAAACACATTCTTATGGGTCAATTGTAATCCTCTGTAAAGCGTAGCATGCTACAACTGCACTGCATTTCAAGCAAGTGTTATTCTCGACTCTATCAAGAAATATATTTATTACTTGTATTATCTTTTAAGCATGCTTTTCAAGATATACGCCTTCCCCGGCATGTGTCTTTCATGACCCCTTCAGAGTGTACCAGTTCTTCGTAAATGGATAATTTTCATTCAGGACATACACCTTCATGGACATATGTCTTTCATAACCTCTCCAGGGTGTACGATTCTTTGTACATGGATAAATCACATAAATATAAACAAATATATATTATAAACAAGAATCAATAATTAAATAGAATATATAAAAAAACTTAGAATAATATGTAGAAATTTTAATTGTCATCCTAAACATAACTTCTCATTTTAAAAAAATTGCATAGCTTCATTTTTGAGCTAGCTTTAAAATAAACCGAGTTATGTTTACAAAGACCGTGAAAGTCTTGCAATCATAATAATGTCCAACCATGATAATCATAATTATTTCCATGGTAATAACAACTTATCATCTCTCACAATCTGGTCATTATTTTGACTATTCATGAAAAAAACATGGAATAAAAATGATGTGACAAGGACCATTCTATAGTTGTCATGCCAATGGTTCTCTTTTATAGATGAACAATATTTGGGTGCATGATTAGTGAGGATCTCTCATTTTTTGCATTTTAGCACTATCTCAAAAAAATGACCTCATATATGATTCACCGAGAATCATTTATAATCTCATTCGAATCGAATTGATTGTATGACATCATTTATATATTTCATGATAGAGGTTAAACTAGACATATGAGTATTCATTATCATGGTATATCATGTATGTAGTTTTTCAAAAACTAATTCAAATGATTTTCATAAATGTATCGTGGTTCAGTACCATCGTTGATTTTTCACGAACCATTATACAATGTTCATCTTATAAATAAAAATAATGAATTCGCCAGGTGTTATACCATCTCTTCAGATCAATGATATGATCGATACATTTATTTTCAAATATTTTCAAAAGTTTCCAGCGCAATGCTAATATCATATCATATTAAGTTCAATAGTCTTCGGCACAATGCTAATTTTTTTCATATCATATCAAAAATATTAAAATATTTGGCACTATGCCCTTCATATATTGAAGTCAATGTTTTAGGCACGAGCCTTTCTTAGTGATGTCCAAGGCCGTAAGCTGGCAATATTGGATATTTTTTATGATATAACATAAAAATAAACAGATATTAGACACGATCCTACATGTATCGTTTTCATGACATCACTTTCTATCAAAATCAAAGACTTGACTTTCAGGCGCAATGCCTTTATTTCTTCAAATAACATTAAAATTAAATTTAATAGGCGCAAATCACAGTGCGCTATATAGTGGTGTAAACATTATAAATAACAATAATAATAAAAAATGTACCATATATATCGCGACAAAAATAAATCAAACAACACATGATGAAAGAAATGGTGCAATAAAATAAAATCTGGCATAATGTCTCACATGATATTTATTTCTGGCCCGATGCCACACTTGATAATTATATCTACTTGATATTGAATTCTAGCACGATGCCTCACGTGATATTGTCTTGGCACAATGCCTCACGTGATTATTATTCTTGGCTTGATACCTCACGTGATATTAATTTCTGGCACAATGCCTCACATGATATTAATTTCTAGTGTAATGCCTCATGTGATACTAATTTGACATAATAATAAAATCAATCATTATTCACTGGTGCGGCGCGAGGCAAAAGAGGCGGTTCAAACTGTCTAAAAATGACGGTTTTGAACCGTCTCTTATACCGTCGTCGTTTATTACAATGGATTTTAAACGACGGTTCGAAACCGTCGTTTAAGAGCATAAGCAGGCGCGCGTCTAGGGGACTTTAAAACACGGTTCTAAATAAACCGTCGTTTATAGCCATGTTCCAGCGCGCGTAAACCGTCGTTTATAGCCATGTTCCAGACGCGCGAAGTTTACTATAAGAGACGGTTTTATGATAACCGTCTTTTAAAATCGCAGTATATAACACGGTTCTTTACCGTAACCGTCTTTTATAGACTTTTGGCGGTCGCGCCATTTTTACTATAAGAGACGGTTTCTTATGAACCGTCTTTTATAGTGTTTTTTTTTAAAAAAAAAATTCTGTTTTTTTCTTTCCCTCTGTAATCACAAATGATTACATCCACAAAACCTGCGTAATATAGCAGCATTCACTCTGTACAACAATCATATTTCACCAAAATATATAATGTGTGACATACTTCACACACAAATTGCCATTGCAATTTAAAAAGCTATATACAAAACAATGACAGCAGCAGCTAGCCCAACAGTTTAATCAATATTTTTTACACAAGTTAAACAAAAAAAGTGAGGGGTAAAACACATAATGACAGGACAGTCTTGTAGTCACCCTCTTTTTTGACCTCCCAGTGCTATCCATGAAATCATTTTGCTCCTTTGAAACACTTGACGATAAACAAACACATCTGCTCTCTAACTAATTCCAGATCTTTGACCGAGTAAGTTTTGCCCGAGTCCTTGAAAAATGTTCGAACCTGTAGAGAACAAGATAAACAAATATGAATGTAAAGACACATATGTATTTGTTTTAAACACAAATGATAGACAGATTTAGAAAATGTATATGTAATGGAATATATAATATACCTCATCATCGTTTGTGAGCTTCTCTATGTTTAAGACTAATTCAAGCATGAATCGCATTACATAGTAACCACAACTTTTAGAGTCCCTTTGCCTTGGACACTGACAAGTATATAGACAACAAAAACAAACGATCATAAATAGCAAATTATTACGACTAACACAATAGTGGTTAATAACTGTACCTCAAGATGAACAATTGAAAGCTGTTCGAACTGTTGAAGAACCGTCTTCATATAAGCACTATTAAGTTCAAAAATTAAATCATTAATTCTGGTTCATCATATTATATAGACAAACAATAAGTTGCATTAATTAACTAACACTTACGCTTTGAACAAGTCGTCAATTTGCAGGTCACGATACATTCGTAATGGGTCAAGCACAAGTAATTGTGATGTTCCCACGGAGAACACAAGGAGTAACCAATGGTTGCTACGATTGTAATTTTGAAAAGAGTTATCATATAGTAATACAATAAGTCAACAAAACAAATGAAATGCAAGAGGGAGAGTATTACTCACATCTGATGGAAAGGGATCATCACGTATTTACTACTGTTTTGAACAGCCTTCGTTATACCATGACACACATAGTTCTGGTATCCGACCGGGTCTCTGTTTGCAGAATCAAGCGATGTTGTTTCAGGGCATAAGAATGTCACCAAATCTCCCAATTTTTTATGACGCAGTCTAGCTTTCAGATACCTTCGACAAAAATATAATAATTAAAGGTGGAATAGCAAAACCAAAAAATAACAAGGTAGTCATTAAATTATAAGTTATTTTTTCTTCAAATGTAAGAAACAAAAAAGTAACACTTACAGGGAATATGCTTGGATGATAGATATATTCAACATATCTCTGCACAACATCTCTTTGATGTCCTCAAAATTTATTATTGTTCTTTGATCCGCTTCGTAATGGAAAAGCCACTCAGGTAACCACACTGACAAGCTAGTCATATGCAGACTCTTTTGCAATATCTGCTCATACAGTATCTTCTCAAACTTCGCCAAATTTTTGATCACAGAGGGGGGACACAGAAACTTCCTTCGCTGAGCTTCAGTAGTTACCTCTGTGGGCATAGGTTCTTTCCCCTTGGATTTCTGGTTGCCCTCAGCCAACTGTGTGTTCGCTCGATCAACATCCATTGATTGGTTGATCTCTTCATTACGGTTTCCCAATCTTCTCGTTTGATCAGGGATCTACCCAATCATATATAATGCAAAGAACAAAGAAGTTAAAACAATGTTTACATTAAGAGGAAAACAATTCATAAAAGCGTTAGACATACCTCATCAGAGATGACAATAAAACTGACTGGCCATGGTACAATAGCACCCTTCCCATCAAATAGTGTGACTTTGCCATCAATATCCATGGGAAGAAAAGCATTCTCAAATCCATCAATGATGGTCTGCAGGATTACTCTAGCATAGAATGGGGGAAGACGCTTGAGATTAATCAATGTAGTTGGTGCTGATTGTAGCACAGTACCGTATGCAGCATCCACAGGATATCCATCAAGAACAATTTGTAGACGACATGTTTTTTTTCCTTAAATAAGTAAAATGACAATTTAAATGTGAATAAGGCTAGTACTTTTTACAGTCAAACATTTACCATAACGAACAAGATTAATAGAGACATACTAACCTTCAGATTAGCAAATGGATACGGATCACAAGGGGCAGTACAACTAGATGAAGAAGTCGGTCGGGTTTGATCAGTTGGTTGGTTTTGTCCCCTCAAAGCCTTAGAAACAACCTCATTCACTCTCTCATCTACACGTGCAGACACCTCATTCACTCTCCGATCTACAAGTGCAGACACCTCATGCTCCGTCAGACCTTTTGAGGTGGACTTTTGAAATACATGTTTCTGACGCACTTGTCCCCCGAAACCCCTAACCCTTCCTGGATGATCCTTTAATCCAAGAAGTTGATTCAGCGGATCATTTTGACTCGGTGGAGCAAATATATCTATCTCCCCTCGCTGGGAGGCTTCAGCCTAGTAAGATGATTCAAAAAATAAGCAATAAGTTATAAATTGTAAAAAATACACTTTTAAACAAAACAGTTATAAACACTTACAATCTGAGCAGCCAACTCTGCTGTCTCTGGTCGCGGGTGTACCAACTTCCCATCCTTATCTATTTTTGAGTGACCTAAAACGTAGAGCTGAACTCGGTTGGCTTCATACACAGTGTCGATGGGAACTTCAATGCCATCATCATTCTTTTTTGTGAGCAAACCGGCATCTTTCCACTTGGGAATGCTACCAGTGTATCCCTTCCGCCCATATACTGCTGAAATCTATTTTTTCCTCGGTTTGCCCTTGCTTTTTCTTGAACCTCCTATTAATACAAATCATTAAATGAAAGTATTAAAACAATATACACACATATTAAAATTGGTGTTATTAAAATTTAGATTCAAACTTAAATTTAATAGGGCATATACCTTGAATTGCTCCGTCGTGTGAAACTCCTCGAACTCTTTCCATTCTTCCTCTGTGATCATGCCATCATAAAATATCCATGGTGGCACATCACGATTTCCTAATCCAATTCGCCACCAAGAAAGATCTGAACTGCCTCGCCCGTGCAGCTATGAGTGAAAGAACCGTCGCCCGCGCTTCATCTGGTATCTTGTACCGTTGCTGTACTTGCTGCCACATTGATTCTTTCACTTGCTCGTCCTCGTGTTTCCAATATTTATTAATTGAGCAACGGGACTTCGCAAGATTTCCTAACATGCTTGCGAACTCAGCTTGACAGTCTCCCCAGGCTCTGAAGTATTTATCCCAAACTAGATTAATTTCTTTCTTCAACCTCACCCCTCTGCTCGGCCCCCTACCCCTTCGTTTGTTTGACGGTTTCTCTGTCTGGGGCTGCTGCTGTGACTGCTGCTGGGTACACTGCTCAGGTGGCTGCTGCTGGGTACACTGCTCAGGTGGCTGCTGCTGTGGCTGCTGCTGTGGCTGCTGCTGTGTCTGCTGCTGTGGCTGCTGCTGTGTTTGCTGCTGTGTCTGCTGCTGTGGCTGCTGCTGTGTTTGCTGCTGTGGGAGATGATCTAGCTCATCACAATAAAAGTCTAGCTCATCCATATCGATGTCCATTTTGATTCCTGCATGCAATATAAATAGAAGATTTAGTTAATTAACAAGTAAATGAAAGTAAGAAATTATAAATACGAAAACAAAACTATCAATAATAGTAGACATAAATACAAAAACAAACTATCAAAAAATGAAGATATAAGCTCACATTAATCAATCCACATTCCTTCGCCATGGTCAGACCGCACAAAATTTGTAACATGGTCCAACTCTGGTAATTGAATCGAAAGGCTTGGTATTTCATCTTGCATGTTGTATTCATCCTCATCGACCACACCATCCACACCAACTATTCCTCTTTTTCCTTGAAGTACAAAGGACCATCTAGGATTAGATTGGTCAGAAATGTAATATACCTATTTCGCCTTAGTTGCAACAACAAACGGCTCAACTGTGGGTGTTGCACCACTAAGATGAACTAGTTTCATACCATGTTTCTCCTCACGGTAACCATTTCTGTTGTCAATCCAGTTGCAACTTTCCATCAACTTTCCTTCATTTTTTCTATGAGTCGAATGCCACCTTAGATTCTCCGCATCTTTATCAACTGCAAATAGACGCTTCAATCGTGGTATTATGGGCAAATACCACAACACTTTAGCAGGGGATTTATCCTTATGACGACCAGTGCATTCATTTTGATTTTTCCTCGCATAACGTGATTCCCCGTATTCTGGACATCTATCAGCAAATTCATTATCCTTCCAGTACAAAATGCAACCAGATGGACAAGCGTGGATCTTTTTGTACCCCATACCCATTGGACACATCAATTTTTTTGCTTCATAAGTCGATGTTGGTAAAACATTATCCTTTGGTAGTATGGTCTTCATCATCTGTAAGAGAGCACTGAAACTCACATCACTCCAACCAAATTTCGATTTTAAATTGAAGAGTTTCAAGACTGCGCTCAATTTACTCAATTCTGTAGGATCACACCCCGAATACAGCGGTGTTTTGGATGAATCCAGCAAAGTCTCATAGGTGTCTGGCCTATTGTAAAACTCTTGTTCAACATCTTCCAGCATTGCAGCAATGTCATCGTAATCTGGTTCATTGTCTACTATGTCGTGGTCATCGACCACAATTGTTTGATTATCTTCAACTTCCTCTTGTTCATTACACATGACATCTACCGCCCTCTGACCATGCCACCGGACTATATCTTCATAGTCTTTTGTAAAACCACGACGAATCAAATGTTCCTTTATTTTTTCTATCCCTCGATACTTCAAATAGTTTCTGCAGTCCACACAAGGACAAAATATGTAACCCTTATTGGCAGAAGTCAGATTATCGACCAAAACATTGCAAAATTTGTCAACTCCCTCAAGAAACTTGTTATCCAATTTTCCGATGTACATCCATGAGTTTGCCATCTGATATCCTTTAAAATATTGTTTAGTGCCACATGTGAAAAACCAAGGGCAAATTGAACAATTAATAAAGCAATAATCACGGCAAAAGAATTGTTGTGATGAAGACGAGGATATGGACTGTTAAGTTTGTTGACTTTGCATCTTTGTCAGTCACGACGAGGATGAACAAAAGGAAGTCTACTTCATTGTGGAGGGGAATAAGGCGTTCAATGGAAGGTGGGAAGATAAAATGTTATATTTACAAGCTATTCTTTGAATGATAGAAACTAAAGGAGAGAAGATAAAACATTTTAAATGTACCTTATTCGATGCAGATGATAAGCGTAATAGTTTGGTGATGAACAATTGTGAGAAATCCAATCAGATTAACTCTGTTTAAGAAAATAGAAAGTAACAGTACAAAAAATCGTAACTACAATTGTAGTGCAAATGTGATAGTCAAAACATAATAATGAAAACAACAAAAACAGAGGCGAAGTAGTGCGTTTTACGAAGGTAAAAATTATTGTAACATACCTTAAAAATGCAGGAGTACAATGGTCAAATTTTCAGAAGTGAAAAAGAGCAGCAGTTTTCCAGCAGCAGTTCTTCATCAACAGTAAATTAGGAGCAAATCAGCAACAAAAAAGAATAGCATTAACAAATCATCAAGTGCAGGTAAAAATCAAAAGATAGAAAATTTCACAAGAAAATTTCGGCATGGTCTCCCCTGTTTTTCTTTGTTTTCCCGGTTCTAAGAACCTCCACAACTTCTCTCAATAGGATACCATTCAACTCATCAAGCACATCACTAGCAATTGCAACCAAATAATCTAGTAGCTTAGGCAATTAAGGATCAAAATTGGGCGCACGAGCTTCCGGTATCTTCCATAATGCAACATTAAATGTACCTTATTCAGCAGCCCGGTGAGAATATATGCCACAGAGAAGATGCAGCAGCCCGGTGATTATTATCACTGTAGAGGAGCGGTCAAAATAAGAGAATGAGATTGCAGAGCTTGTGTGTATTCTTAACTGAAGCTGAAAAGGACTGAAAAAATTACCAATGGTTGCTACGAACACATATCTGATCGCTCACGTACTTGACTGGTTAATCGTACCTGAATGCTGCATTACCGTATACAAAACAAGTCATAAGCCCTATTACTATTTAGTCCATCATGTATCATCAACTTGTAGATTAATAAGCACCAATCAAGATGAGTAGGAGGTATGTTCTGTATGTACTTTCTTGATGTTTGATAGTGAGATTGAATGTAAAGTTTATCTTTCATAATAAAATAGGATACTTTCATAAAACTACAATAATATGATCACCCGACAACCCATTTATTGTTTCCCCTAAACATCAATATATTAACCCATTAACAACTCGGGTTAATAAGCTGTTGAACTATACCTCCTATCTTCCCGTTTAAACATTTTAACAAACACCTAATCTGCACTAAATAGACAATTAAACCCGTAGATTCCCAACAGAAATAAAGTACACAGAAATTCCTGCAATGAGAGCTCAATGGCTCCAGCAGGCGTGTATGTTCTTAGTTTGCCAGCTTTATTGTTATAGGGGTGCAGATATAAGAAGAGGATAAGGATAAGAGCAGAACATATATTTTCCAGCTCGTCAGCTACCGGTTGTGAAGGAAGAGAGGCACATATATATATGTATGCTCATCAATTAGTTCTCAAGAGTAAAGAGAGGCGGTGTAGAGCATGTATACCGTTCACCAGTAGACACAAGGTGGGAATGAAGAGATTCACAGAATATGTATTTGTTGCAGTCCCATTTATTTATCGCTATAGAGGCGCACCAACATGAAGATAATTCATTAACAAGCACTACAATCTGCTCGATTAAAACCACATCAGCTGCTCTTGAAGTCAATTCTCAACTCAGCCTATTTTTCTTTTCTTTCAATTCTGAACATCAAGAATATAATGCTGATGTTTTTTTTTCTTTTCTTGAAACAACAAGACTTCTACTGCATATAATACTTAATCAATTAGCTTCTAACGTTGACAGTAGCTCAAGGGAAGGGGAATTCTTCACTGTTATATAAATTACATTCCAGCCTGAATTTTGACGTTGGTACAACCATGTCAATATGATCATTCAGATTCTGTTTACATTAATACTAAAGCAAAATTACCTAGAATGTCCACATGTACCATAAAACTTTCTTTAATTACTTAAATGTTCTTAATTGCTGAATATAAACGCTAAGCACTTAATTCACTACACTAAAACTTTCGGTGAACTAATACCAAGACTAAATTAATCACCTTGTTTTCTGTTTTGTCAGAACTTAGTCTCCCACCATCATACAACTTCAAAACAGAAGGAACAGTGACAGTTAGAATTGGCTAACAGATGCAGGGACTTTGCCACTGCTATAGTGCTTATCGATTGTTTCAGATGCATTATAATCAAATTTATATTGCTGTTGCGGTTATAGAATCTGCTGCCTAATGTTGAAACAAACAAAGATAACAACAGCTGTAGCAGAATGCAGCTGGAGAAATCAGATACTTGTATGTTTTAATTAGTGGAAGGAAGGCACAAGTTTGGAGTATATTACCGTTTAATTCTAAGCAGGGCAAGAAGTAAGGTATATGGCAGTTCTAAACAGAACAAGAAGCAAGGTATATCCTTTTCAATAGCAACCTACTCTGAGGAACAAGAAGAGTGAAGAACAGAACAGGTTGTTCAATTTTCTTTTTTTTTTTGCTGCAATGTTACCGTGGATAAACAGACTAGCAACATATGCAGAGACAGAAACAAAAGAAGCCAGCAGAAACAAAAGAAGCCAGCAGGTTCTTCAGTTTGCAAGTTACAGTGAGAATAAAACAGAACAACTTTTGTTTATTTTGTGCCAAGATTACCGTGAGTTAAACAGAAGACAAACAAGGAGGTGTTGGTTTTATTTTCTGAACTGTAGTGTGGAATAAGAAGGAGACAGACCACACAAGTTTCTGGTTTGTTTTGCTAAACTGTTGTGAATCAAAAGAAGAAGAACAGCAGCATATTACGGTAGAAACAGAAAGGGAAGAAGGCTGGACAGCCACAAAACAGAGAATGAAGAAACATGTATATCCATTGTTCAACAAGGGTGGAAAATTACCGTGAGGAGTGTTTAACCATTCCCTTTTTAACATGTACTTACATTTATATAAATGTACAATTATGGTTAAATAAACTCTTTTTAAACTCCTTAAGATCATTTATATCCTATTGTTCCTTTTTTCCATACACAAGGATATTTAACCATTTATTTAATTAATTTATTATTAATTAGGGTAATTAATATTAGGGATATTTCACTATCTAATTAAAATTGAAGTTAGAATCTATGGTTAGAGAAACATACCAAAAGAGAGGAGTTTAGGCTATTTGCAGTTCCAGTGATCAATTTGTACGGAGGTGCAGACGTACGTGAGCGGAAGCAGCAGTTCCAGTGATCGATCGCGATTTGTAATCTCGCGCACTAACAAGACAAGAAGAGAATGTAGACATGAAAAGAGAATGGAGAAAATCGCAGAGCAGTATGTTCTTATCTTATATGTATAGTTTAATATCCCGCCGTTTCTTTCTATATATGTATATAGGGTTCAAAAAACCACACCATATTTAGACAACACACATAATTGCAGGGAGCTATGTATGTTTAATACTGTCGATTGAAACCAATATAACAATCCACACCCAGCACATCAAGAAAAATAATTCATCAACCATATTGAACAACAACATATTGGCTTTTTTCATACTCAGCCTATCAAGATCTTTAAGGGGGTTACAAAATAATTCATAGAACCGAACAAAAGCATTCATTCTGGAAATTAAATTAACGTCAGTGTATATGCACCAGTATTGATTACAAAACTAGCTAGCGCAAACAATTGTTGTTTGCCAGTTAATTAACACTAAAATTATGCAGAAATTTTTTGAAGACACACGCATCAACAAGGGGCAATTTTAACCCTGATCGGTTGATGAAGAGAGGGTGCAGCAACAAGGCTAGCAGAGAAAGAGAGGGGGCAACGAGTATATTACCGGTTCAGTGAGAAAGTGTTAGGGTACGGTGGAGGACATGGCGAGCAGAGAAAGAGAGGGGGCGACACGCGGTGGTGTTGGGCGCAGCGGCTAGAGTTGAGACGGAGGGGCAGCGACTGGATGAGGAGTAGGCAGCGACGGTGGTGGAGTTGAAGTTGATGGGCACCAGCAACAATGGCGGAAGACGAGCACAGAGAGGGAGGTGAAGGTTCGACTGAGAGAGAGCTACGGTGCGGGGGAATTGGCTGAGGAAATTAATTTGGGCGGGCGAAATAAAAGGGGTTATAAGAGACGGTTCCTTCAAAACCGTCGTTTATTAAGCGTTTTAAAAGACGGTTTCTTCAAAACCGTCATTTATTAAGCATTTTAAAAGACGGTTTATAAAAAACCGTCGTTTAAGATCTATTACCGCCGAAAACTTCAGACTTTTAAACGACGGTTGACCCGAAACCGTCGTTTATGAGTCGTTTAAAATGACGGTTTATAATAGCCGTCTTTAAAACTTAACCGCGCGCACAAAAAATTAAAATTTAAGACGGTTTTGTGTAGAACCGTCTCTTATAAGCCGTCATTTTTGATATTTTTTCTACCAGTGATTTAAAAAATTATATAGATATGTTGTCGATCGTTTCTTCTTTTTCAACTTAAAGTCATAAGACCATATAATTCAATAAACCGAAGAACACAAAGTATCGTTTCTTTATTGTCAATCTCACACAGAAAAGGAATCTACCTCACCGGGATCCGCTTCCGGTCAGATTACCACCACTACCGGTGATTCTCTTGAATCCTTCAATCTCCATGTACGATCACTAGTAGAAAAAATGTTTTTAATGACGGCGTTTAAACCACGGTTAAATGGAAAACCGTGGTTTAAAGTTTATAAACCACGGTTTTCATAGCAACCATCATTTAAGGTGCATACCAGAGCGCATATACCACGGTTCTTCAAGAACCATCGTATATAGGTTAGTTATATACCACGGTTTTCAGGGCAACCGTGGTATATAGTACATGCCGGAGTGAATATACCACGGTTCTCGGGGAACCGTCGTATATAGTGTACCTATATACCACGGTTTCTAGGCAACCGTCATTTATACTGCACATCTTACTATATTAAACCACGGTTTTTTGATGAACCGTGGTACATAGTCTAGGCGGGAATTTTAATTTTCGGCCGAAATTTAACGCGGCGCTCTTCTCTCTTCTCTTCTTCTTCATTCTCTTCAATGTCACGGTAATTTTGGAACCAAACCGACGAACATGCTATACAACTCTTCTTCATCTCTTCAATCTCACGGTAATTTTTGGAACCCAAACCGACGAACATGCTCTGCAACTATTCTTCATTCTCTTCAACTAGCTCACGGTAATTTTTGCTACCCTAAATTGCGAACAAGGAACATGCTCGTCCTCACTAATTCTCTTGTATTTCGGTAATTTTTGCAGCTTACACTTGCGAACAAGGAACATGCTCGTCCTCACTCACTCATTCTCACTGTTATTTTCGCAACCATAAACGGCGAACAAGGAACATGGCCTATGCCTCCATTCTTCATTCTCTTCAACTTCACGGTAATTTTGCAACCCACCGCGAACAAGGAACATACTACGCCTCCGGAACATTCTTCACTCATTATTTTGCAACCCTAAATCGCAAACAAGGAACACACATGTTCTAGCTTCTTCATTCTCTTATGTGCTCTGTTTGAGATCTGCGTAGCGGTGCTTCGAATCGCCGACGATTTTGAAAAAAAATTCATAGACTATAAACCACGGTTATATCGTTGATTTTATAGATAATATACCACGGTTTTGACCTATAACCGTCGTATAAAAGGACTTAAAACCACGGTTCTGACCTTTACCGTCATTTAAAATCGGTGAGGACCGCGTCCAAAAACGGTCTTAAACGACGGTCATAGCAAACCATGGTATATAGTCTAATTTTAAACGACGGTTATCAACCGTGGTATTAGGCAATTTTCTATATGCGACGGGAGCATAAACCACGGTTCCTAACCGTGGTATATAAGCAAAAGAACCGTGGTTAAAAACATTTTTTCCACTAGTGGATCTTTGACTTCTCCTACGACCTTGATCTCGTTCATTTTTATCTCACTCAGTGGCAAACTCACAATTCCAAATCATGATAAGGATTTTGGTGTCTCTTCTCCCAAATGTCCCGACGCCATCACAGTTTCAGTGACTTATCACCGCGGCGGCGTAGGCATAAGAAGGGAACGAAGGCATCGAAAGTGATTTATCACCTGTAAGTATGTATGTGCCTTTTTTTTTGTTTTGTTTTAGTTCAATCATAAAGGGAGGCCTTGTTGTATTTGCACATTCGCCATTTGAACCGTGCACAGTAGAGTCTTCAAAGAATTGAGGAACTGAGGGCGCAAGAAGAGAGAGGAGCTATGTTCTAGATTTCATTTTGATGAAGGAAAATCGAGAATGAGGCAACTAGGTTTAGGTTAGAACTCATGTTGATATCATATTGTAAATGAGAAAGAAGAAATATTACAGGGAGAGGCTCGATAGAGAGACAACTAATATTCTTATTCCAAAATGAGTATACAAGGCCTTTATTTATAGAAGGTAAGATACATGAGGAAACCCCTAATTACATGAGTAAAGAATATGTAAGTTAATGAGTAAGATGTAAAGTCCACCATAAATATATCTATTGATAACAAGAAAGAAAGGCATTTTTAGTATTCACAATCATATAAAAAAACTTGCACTTACTTTTACAGTATGGACATTATACATGTATGCCTATCATTTTTAGTGTATTGGTCTAGTGTTAGGCAAAAACTAACTAAGCCCTGAACGCCTAAACACAACACAAGAATACTGAAAGGCAAAATAGATAAGATAAAATACTAAGCTAAAAAGACAATAATGCACACAATGATTCACATTTAGAACTGTTTGATCATATTTACAAGACCCTTTCAAACAACCAAAAACAAGATTTAGTACAATGATTCAATTTCTCACCACATTTTACTGATAGCAGGATGAAAGATGTTATATGTATGTCCATAATACAGATATTATGCACATATAACCAAAATCATGACCTATAAATTTTTAAAAGACAAACTTGATTTGTTTGTTATGACCTATTCTTGATTAGAACATTCCATGACAACTAAGCTTGGTTTGTTTTTGAGGTCTATTCTGTTATACATGACTATAAAAGGTCTACATTTAAATAATTAATTTAAATTGTGGCCAGTTTTCCTGCATCCGCATATTTAGTACATTTTTTCAGTGTGATAGTACATGTTAAGAGTGTGATCGTGTATGTGTGGGTTAATCAACTTCTTAATTGTGTTTACGAGAATGATTAAAAAAACATAAGGATGAACTTGGCATAAGAATTTAGATGGTTCAATTAGGAGTGATCTATATTTCACTATAATGTTGTATCTCAAGAATACAAGTTTTTCATGTGCCAAAAACATAACATTCTACAAGGAATATATTTTTAGAATATAAAGACCAACAACAGCTTAGTCGGTGTACAATTCTCTTTTCAACAGTTCACTTCTTGGGTGGGATGAGTGAAACAGTTCAGGCCAAGGAAAAATGTACTTACTGGCATTTTAACTATAACTTTTTGTAACAGAGATGTGGTTGTTAGCGAACCCGGGAAACAATAATATGCTCGGGTCGGCACGAGTAGCAAGTAAGACAAACAATACTATTAGTTGATACTTCAACATATTACACCAACAAAATGCACTTTATAATTACAAAAATCTAAAATTTTCTAATAAAAACGTATACTTGAATCTGATCATGTTACAACACATATACTCTAGATACAGGCAAGACTGACCTAAACAACTCTTTTTAGAAAGTCTAATCATAATTAATTGTTTACAACAAAAATTCAAAGCTGGACAAGTTACTAAGCTTTTGAATGAACTCAACACGGTTGCTCTTAGTGACTTTCTTTTATGTAATTACACCGTTATTTCTCTATACGGCTAGAGCCTAAGATAGTGGTTCCATCCTTTTGTCTTGCCCTTTCATCTTCCTCCGAGCCATGTGTGCGATCTTCTCCACTGAAGCAAGCAATCCTTTCTGATTTTGTTTACCTTGTGGCTTAATCTCTTTTGCACAGTTTACGATTTTTTTGCACCGTTTTTCAAAGTAACCCACTCATTAGCTAGCCCTATCTTTTGCATGCAATCATTATCCTCCAAGCTTTTGCATGTCTTCTTTCTTTGGGATTAAATCGGATTTTTCTCTTCAGTCATCTTTTCCCCTTCTCATTTTCTCTCGGTTGATCACCCCCTTATCTTCTTCAACTTTGTAGTTTTCACTCCATCAAGGTCCTTTCCATGGCTTTCGATAGTTGCCAAAAACCCATAGATGAATTAGTCATGCATGCGTTGTGCTAGCCTTACCCTAACGGTGGATGAGGAGTGTATGGAGTTTGAAGATATGTTAGAAACGTAGCCAGTTGTCCCCTACTCTCGATGTCTCATTGGTAAGCTCTTCCATATCGTAGCGTGGATGTCAGAGCGATGGAGCGGACGTTGGGAAAGAGCCTGGCAGATGGAGGACACCTTAAAGGTTCGTTCTCTAGGCGTGGGTTTATTCATGTTTGAATTTGTTGATGAAGAGAAACTTCATATTATCTTGGGGAGGGGTCTGTGGACCTTCGATAACAGCCTCTTGGCCCTAACTGAAATTGATCCCTCAAAAGCGCCTCATGATCATGAACTTCGATGGATTCCCTTTTGGATTCGGGTGCATGATGTTCTGTTTGTGTTCTTGCATTGGGGTTTTGCTCGAATGCTAAGGAATCGGGTGGGATACTTTATGGATTATTAGGAGGAGGATCGACGGGATAGTGGTGAATACATGCGTATAAAGGTCAAGGTAGACATCACAAGGCTGATTCTTCGGTATGTCACAATCCCTTTGCTTGGCCAATCTACACGTCCTTGCTTCACCTACGAAAAGCTCCCAAGTATCTGTTTCCATTGCGGATTATTTCTACATGGCACCAGAGAATGTCCTTACAGAGCAGAGACTATGACTGCTGACTATCCGTAAGAGTGGGGGGAAACTGGGCCGGACAACAATCCGGTGTTGGTGGCGGTTGACCCTCAAACTGAAGAATGGTTGGAAGTGGAAGGTGGATACTGTTGAGCATGATATGAATCTAGAGGATTTCTTGGTGTAACCGCGGATGAAGAAGTTAGCGAAGAAATCCTGTGTGGGTCAATCCACTTTTCAATTAGCGGCGCCCTTGGGTGATTCTCAGGGCCGCCGGGAGCAATGAATTGCTTAGCAGTAACTATCAGGGTCTTGGTGAGCCCCGTGCAGTTCGATGGCTTTGGGGCTTGCTCCGGGATGAATTTCCAGCTTTAGTATTCTTGTCGGAAACCAGTCTTGTGGGATCGGAGATGGATGCTTTGGTTTCGAGGCTTCATGGGTACAATTGGTTCGTCGGGGATAATATAGGGCGGAGTGGGGGAGTGTTTTTGTTGTGGTAGGAACATTTGGATGTTCATCTAATCCCATTCTCGGGGAGGCACCTAGATTGTATCATGAAGGATGTATGGAGGGATGAATGGTGAATCACTGGTATATACGACTGGCCAAGGAGGGAGGACAAGTGGAGAACTTGGCGGTTAATTGAAGATTTGAACACTTTGTGGGTTGGGCCTTGGTTGGTCTTTGGAGACTGCAACGAAGTTATGTATGCCCATGAACAACGTGGACTGTTGCCCCGCAACCCTAGAGGGATGGAGGCTTTTCGGGAATGCCTTGGAAGTTGCGAGCTTATGGACGTGGGCTTTGTGGGAGAGAATTTCACTTTTAATAATCGAAGATAGGGCCGGAGGAATACGAGAAGCGGACTGGATCGCTTTGTTGCGAATGAAGGATGGAGCTTGTTGTTCCCTAAGGCGACCAATTTCCATTTGAGGTGGGGACGGTCAAATCACAGGCTTATCAAGCTTATTCTCCGGCCTGTAGCTCATCAGGGGACTAAGTCGTTCAGGTTCAAGAACTGTTGGAGCCAGAGCATGGAATGTAGATAAATAGTTCAACGAATTTGGTCTAGACCAAATCTGGCTACTGGTGGCTACCAAGGGAAGGTAAGGCGGTGTGGGTTTGAACTTAGGTGAAATACCCCGTAATTAAAAACAGTGATTAATTAGGCTAATTATAATTCTTAAGGCTTAATTACACTTAAATAAATATGAGAGAACAAATCCCGAAGAAAACGGACCTTTAAAATGGGTTAAATGCATAAACGAGCCTTAAAGCGCGTTTTTCGAGGAAACCGGGAAAACGTGACTTTAAGCGGGTCAAATAGGCTCGTAATGACTTTGGTCAACCAAATAGTCATTAATAAACAGTAATAAAGGTTGGGAACCAATAAAATTAATTAAACGAGAAAATTCCGGAAAACGGGTTCCGGTTAGTAAAAACTATAACAACCGGGAAGTTGTGGGGTGAGAGTGTAAATAAACAAAGCTAATGTGTCCACTTTGTAAATAAAAATCAAAAATCTGTAAGTGTGTGGGTAGGGGGCCGGCTGACTCCTCCCTCTCTCACTCTCTTTATTTCCCTCTTATTAGCTAAAAGACAAGAGAAATAAGTAGAAAAGTAGAAAAAGAAGAAGGGGCTCTCTCTCTCCTACTCCCCCTCTTCCTCTCACGTTGGCATCTCCCTCCCTCTCTGAATTTTCTTCTTCTCCTGCGACAGCCATGGAGAAATGAAAGAACCCACTCAACTCTCACCTTCTCTCCTCTCTTTGAACACTCAAATCTTGTCCAAATCCAACAAAAATTGAACCATTGGAATCCCCTCACCAAGGAGAACACTTTCCTCCTTTCAAAAATCGAAAACAACCAACTTCATCTCCATGGGTATGCTGCATTTGAAGCTTGAGTACCACCATTAGAAGCACCTTCACCTCCTTGTCATTTTAAGGTAAAAACATTCTTGGAAACCCATCTTTTTCTAGCCCTTATATGCAAAACGAAAATTCAAAGTAAGCCTTGCTTTGTTCCTTGCATTCCAGCCGATTTTGGATTCTCTTGTGGGCTAGGAATCTTGCTCTCTTGCTAGACAAGAACTTCATTCGTTGGTGGGAAGGTAATACTCTTTCCTAAACCCTAAAACTTAAATACTAGGGTTAGTTTAAAATGAATGCTAAATGGTTGGTGTGTATTGGTATGGTGGCTGTAGCATTGTGTATTGTGTGAGGAAGAACAAGGAAGAATGAAAGAAGGAAGAAGAGAAGGAAAGGAAAGAAAGAAAAACTAGCAAGACAAGGTAAATGCTCTTACCTTGGGTTAGTTTGTGTAGTACATTGTAACAGATTTTAAGTATCTAAAAATGAGGAATGTATGTAGTATGAGTAGTAGTAATGTAGTAATATATTGGAGAAGAGAATGTAACAGTTTTGAAGTTTTTAAATGATGTTTAAAAACTTGGGAAAACATGGGGTATTGAATGTGTATGTGCAGGAATTTTATGTTGTTGTAGTAGTGTTGAAATGTGAGCATAATGACTCGTGTAAACAGGTTGTGAAAATGAGCAATTGTGAGCTGAGTTAGTGTGTGGGCAAAGTAAGAATTATAGGGGAGACTATGTCCAAATCTGTCTAGGAATTGAGGACTTAGTGTGTGTAAGGAGAGGTAATAACCTAGATAGTAACTAGGTGTATTTGGAGAGTGTAAGGTAGTAGTTTAATGTCTTGAAACAGATTTGGAAAGGAGCTTGATAATGGAATGGAGCTAGGATGTAAAGTAATGTATTTTAAGATGCTAAGAGTGGCATTAATTGATGGAGTATTGGAGGATAAAAGTTTGAGTGAAAATCTGTAGCATAAGAAGGAAAACAAAAAACTGTAGCATTAGTGAAATGAAAAACTAGTATAAGTGTTGGATTGGAATGAGGAAGAATATGTAAGTGAATGTAAGAATGGAGTAGTAAGTTTGGTGGATGAACTAAGGTGATTTAGAGGGCTTAATTAGTGCTAAATCATGTATGGAAGTATTGGTAAAGATTGGGGAAACAATGGGTAAAGCTTCTGGAATAGACCGATCTTGCGACCGGACTTGCAAGGTCGGTCGGACCAGAATTACAAAGACGGAAACCTTCTGGAATAGACCGATCTTGCGACCGGACTTGCAAGGTCGGTCGGACCAGAAAATTTTCAAGGTCGGAAACCTTCTGGAATGGACCGGCCTTGGGACCGTACTTGCAAGGTCGGTCGGCCATAAAAATTCCCGTAATGAAAGCTACTGGAATGGACCGATCTTGCGACCGGACTTGCAAGGTCGGTCAGACTAAAATTTTCACGTAAGAAACTTACTGGAATGGACCGACCTTGGGGACCGGACTTGCAAGGTCGGTCGAGCCTGAAATTTTGCCGTAATGAAACATACTGACTTCGACCGACCTTGGGACCGACCCTGGATAAGGTCGGTCGAGTAAAAAAAATGTTTTTATTATATGAATATGATAATCATATATATATATATATATATATATATGCCTATATACATATATGCATATATATGTAGTAGTACACTATAAATGAAGTAGTAAAGGTAAGAAAGTAAGTAAATAAGTAAGGAAACAAGTTTAAGGAGTAGTAAAGAAAAGAATGGTTTTATAATCACGTAAGATTGTAAAGGAATAGTAAGTATACGTTAAGAGTGTTAATGAAGGAATAAGTTGGATCAATAATAGACCATTGATCATACAACTTCATGTATGTATAGGAATCATATAGTTGAACGTTGAAGGAATTCAGTAGTACGAATACGACGGTGAACGGTATGATTTCTTCATGCCCTGTATCCTAACTTGGTTACCCCGATTTGTGTGCTTATGTCATCACTCAAAAAGATAAATGCACGAATCGGATTTATATTGCACTTAATTGTGTTTGGACTATTTTGTTCTTGTTGTATCTTCTTGAACAATTAGTTTGTATAATTCATGAAATGAATGAATGAGAATGAAGTGTATGTGTACATGACGAGTATTTGTGTATTGTATTGATGTATGGAAAGGAAGTAATGACTTATACTAATTCCTAACATTCTAACTCCTAACATGAGTAATGAGTAAAATGGAATGAGTAGAAGTCCGATATAGTTTCGGCCACGCGTGAGGATAAGGAAACACAAGAGGTTGGATCCGAATCCTGGCTGTAATATTTTCCATGGACCAATCCCCTTGAATGGGTAGCATCCTGGATTAGTGGGCCACACTAAAGCCCGGTGGTGGGATGTAGTAATCCCGGCCCGGAGGTCATACCGACTTGACTTGAGTAAAGTAAGTAAGAAGTAAGTATTGTATGTGTATCGGTCTTGACTATTGTAAGTCATTGACCTTGAGTAAAAGAGTATCGAACGCCCGATTAACCCGGGTGTGTAATGAAGCTAACAAGACCTTCGTATGAATTGGGGAGGTGTATCCCCGTATTGCGGTGAGTACTCGGTAAGTAAGAACGGTTGACTTGTAATGTCTTCCATGCATGTATTGAATGTATGTATGTATGCCTTGTGAATTGAATGTATTGAGTTGTATTGTATAAAGCATGTATGTATGTATGAATGAAACGAACCGCATGTATTCGACCAAATAGTTGGCGTGCCCTCGCTAGTACGCGGGGTATGCGGTTATCATATGCAGCGTAAGCTGACCCCCTAGAGGGAATGTTTTTATTCTACAGGTACCCGCGAGGCGTGATGGTCAAGTAAGGACCGGTAGAATTCCTTTTTGGGGTAGTTAGTAGATTGGAATAGTGTACCGAGATGTACACGGCTAAGGCCCTTTTTGTGTAGCCGGTGTACCATGTGGTACACCTTTTTGGATAATGAATTCATGATTGGATAGTAAGGAAAACGTGTATAAACTCTCAATTTTTGGGAATAGTCTTGGAATGTAATTCTTATACTTTAGATACTCGGTAATCAAATGTAAGTAAGTATTTGGCATTGTAAAGTAAGTAGTACGTATTTGGTTTATTCTAATCATCAGACCATTACGGTAAGTAGTAATAGCCTTGTTAGTCTTGGATGGCTAACGGCGTTGTATCACCCGCCGGGAGTAAGTAAGTATTCCGCTGCGAGTAAGGTAATTATGGGAATGATTAGAGGATAATGGAAGGATTAGCGGTTGGGGTGTTACAAAAAGTGGTATCAGAGCGAAGTCTTGCTCTGATGATTAGAATACTAAGTGTAGTGATTACCGAGTTAGGATTTCAACCGTTATAAAACGGATATTTAGAAACCTAACTAGGAACTACCGTTGTTAACAACGGATACCCTTGACGTCTACAAAGACGATACCATTGTTTGAATCAAGACCATGAGGTCATAGTATCACAACATCTAATGTAATACACACTTGTTTAGATGTCAGGACGAGGTCCAGGCCGAACCCGAGGAGGGGCCAATGATGGACCGGGCGCGCAGACGATAGCTGAAATCGTCGCCGCCACGGTAGCACAGATGCTACCGTAAGTAATCACCGCTGTACAAGCAACACAGCAGAACCAGCAACAGCAACATCAACAGCCCGACCCACCTCATCCCCGTGAGACCAATTGGGTAAAGGCAGTCGCCGACCTTCGACCTCCATGCTTTAGAGGCGAGAGTGACCCCGCCAAGCTCGAGGCCTATCTCTCCGAGATGGAGACGGCATTCGAGACACTTGAGACTCCCGCTGGAGTTCGAGTGAGGATAGCTGCGTACTACCTCAAAGACGCGGCTATGGACTGGTGGAAACTCATTAAGGCCGAGCACATAGCCGACCCTGCATTCGGTTGGGAAGCATTCACCTCTCTCCTCTGATCTAAGTACTATCCCGAGCATGTCAAGACCAAGAAACGGCTTGAGCTCGATGCCCTAAAGATGACGGAGAAGATGACGGTTGATGAGTATTACCGCACCTTCACCTCTCTTCTCAGACTTCTACCCGACCTTGGGTATACCGGCCAAGTCTTGGTCGACCGCTTCTACGGCGGATTGAGCCATCGACTCCGGTATGGCATGAGATTCACACGGTTTACCTCCCTTCAGGAGTGTTACCACGCTGCATCTCGAGTGGAGATCACCTGCCAGCTGAGAGATGAGGAGCAGGCGCTGAAGCGCAAGGTGAGCAGCAAGGGTAACACCTCCGACGACCAAAACCAATCCAAACCTTGGAAGAAGAGGAAGGGGAAGTATTCCCATCAGAAGAACACTTCAGGAGATGGCGGTGCCCATACTGAGAAGGGCAAGGCAGCTGAGCCATTGCAGCTTGCTTACACCGCACCAGTGGCAGCGAAGCCACTGAGGTCTCAAGAACCAAACTGATGGCCGCAGCTACATATGTCGAAACTGCAACAAGGATCATCCCGGCACTGATTGCCAAGGAAGGGAGATCCGCTGCTACACTTGCCAGAAGCCAGGGCATCGTGCTAATGCATACCCAGAGAACTCTAGTCCCAAGGGCAACTATCAGGGCTACAAGCAGCGTGAAGGCAAGGAGACTACACCTGGCGATGCTCATGCCCAGCATACCTCCCAGGGACAGGGATCCCGAGGTCCGCAGAAGGGCGCACCGCAGAGGCAGCCGGCCTTACACATCATAGATCGTGATGGGACCGGGACTAAGTCCGGCCCAGGTAACTACCGTAACCTTTAATCCTTGAAGAGCATTACTAAGTATTAAAGTAATTGTATGAATGCGAGCATGAATGTGTAAGTACTTGAAGTATGAAAATGAGTATGAATAAGTAACATGGAAGTATGGTTGAGCATGAAATGAATTAGTGAGCCTAGAACTCACACTAGATGTAATTTACCACCTTAGGGAAATTCCTTATCTGTTACCCAATACCTTCAAACTCACCTCATGAAGAGACCGACATCGCCACTCACCACTTCAACAACGAACAATGTCAGGTCATCCACCCAGGTATGATTCTATTAAAAGGATACCTGACACCTGAAGCACAAATTTCAATCATCCGACGATGCAACGAACTAGGAATGGGTCCAGGAGGATTTTATACACCCGAATTCCCCGGTGGAGCTACAATGAAGCTGAAAATGATGTGCTTGGGAAAGGATTGGAACCCTTATACCAAGACATACCAAACAACGCGAACGAGAGACGGAGCCACACCTCCATCAATACCCCCGGAATTCCAAACGCTTGTCACACAAGCTGTAGAAATCGCACAACAATATGAAGATGAACCAGTCCCTGCACTTGAAGCAGACTTATGTATCGTTAACTTCTATGAG
Source organism: Limonium bicolor (assembly GCA_023374045.1). Taxonomy (NCBI): domain Eukaryota; kingdom Viridiplantae; phylum Streptophyta; class Magnoliopsida; order Caryophyllales; family Plumbaginaceae; genus Limonium; species Limonium bicolor. The sequence goes on along the minus strand of CM041777.1, from coordinate 95,626,095 downwards.
AAAGAAGGACGACTTGGCTTACACCAAGATAAGGACGAGACAACGGAATCTCTTGAGCTAGGAGTACCCGTAGTGTCTTGGTCCATTGGTGATGACGCCGTATTTTTGTATAGCGAGCAGAAGCGTGTGGACCTCGCAGAGAAATTGGTTTGAGATCAGGAGATGTCCTAATCATGGGTGGAAAATCAAGGTTGCTGTATCACGGGATCCAGAAGATCAAGTTGAATACGGCACCACCGGCAATAATCAGTACCACACACATGAAACCAGGACGCCTGAACCTTACCTTTAGAAAGTACTAATTTTGTAGTAGCATGTAACCTCGTAGTAACGTGTATTAGAGACACAGTATGTATGATGGTTGGTTATTCAATAAAAGCAGTGTTGGTTATTAAATTCCACTTGTGTTCCACCATCGTTACTTATAATCTTATGAAACAATAGGTTGTGGACTCGGTACCGAAGGTAACCTGAGTATCCTCACCGAAGAGCAAGCCGGCAAAAGCGGCACCATTCTAACGGGAACATTCCCAGTAAACGGCATCGAAGCCTCAGTACTATTCGACTCCGGCGCCTCTCATACCTTCGTGTCACCATCACTTGCAAAGAGGTTGGGGCTAGACGCAGATGAGCTACCAAATTTCTTGGTTACTCTTCATCGAAGGAGCGAGTAAAATGCACTAAGTACTACCAACCGCCACAATTCAAATCAAAGGCGAAGCGTTTCCCATCTCCTTCATTGAATTCAACGGGTTGGGATTCGACTTAATAATTGGAATGAACTGGTTGGAGCGGCACAAGGGGAGAATCCTATGCGCCGAGCATCGATTGCTGCTCAAGAGTCCATCTGGGGTCACTGTTTCATACCGCCAGAGGCCGAGAGAGCCTTCAACTACAGTTATTTCCGCTATGGCAATGTACCGGGAGCTCAGAAAGGACATGAAGTGTATTGCCATGTGCAAGATCTGGGAAAGAGATCCAGAATTCAGTAATGATGTAGCAGTAGTCTCAGAATTCTCTGATGTATCCGAAAGAGCTACTGGTATGCCACCACAGAGAGCATTAGAGTTCGAAATGACCTTGTACCTGGTACTGGTCCCATTGCTAGGGCACCATACCGTATGGCACCTGCCGAAATGACAGAGCTAAGAGCAACTATGTGATACTCGAAAAGGGTTATACGCCGAGCGTATCACCCTGGGGAGCACCGGTCCTCTTTGTGAAGAAGAAGGACGGTAGTCTCCGCCTCTGCATCGACTACCGCGAATTGAATGCGGTCACTGTAAAGAACAAATATCCATTGCCACGCATCGACGACCTGTTCGATCAGTTAAAGGGAGCTTCGGTCTTTTCTAAGATTGATCTCCGATCCGGATACCACCAAATTGCTATCAAAGAGCAAGATATCGAGAAAACAGCATTCCGAACAAGATATGGCCACTACGAATTCACGGTGATGCCATTCGGTTTGTCTAATGCACCAGCCAAATTCATGGACTTAATGAATCGATTATTCAGTGACCAGCTGGACACTTCAGTAGTAGTATTCATCGACGACATCCTTGTGTATTCGAAGTCAGCAGAAGAGCATGAAAACCACTTGAGAAGAGTACTTGAGACACTGCGCGAGAACCAGCTGTATGCGAAGTTCTCCAAATGCGAGTTTTGGCTAGATCAGGTATCATTCCTCGGTCATGTCATCTCGAGCGCGGGTATTTCAGTAGATCCATCCAAAATCGAAGCAGTGCGATCATGGCCTAGACCTAAGACTGTTACCGACATCCGGATCTTTCTTGGTTTAGCCGGTTATTACCGGAGATTTGTAAAGGACTTCTCAAAAGTCGCTAAGCCCATGACGTCATTGATGAAGAAAGATGCACCGTATGTATGGACAGACGAGTGCGAGGTATCCTTCCAGAGCCTAAAAGACTCATTGACCTCAGCGCCAATTCTCACACTTCCAGAGGGCACAGAGGGATTTGAGGTGTATTGTGATGCATCGGGCAAGGGAATGGGATGCGTACTCATGCAGCATGGCAAGGTAGTAGCATACGCCTCCCGCCAGCTGAAAAAGCATGAGGAGAATTACCCGACACATGATCTAGAGTTAGGAGCCATTGTCTTCACCTTGAAGATATGGCGACACTATCTCTATGGGGTAAGCATCACCATCTACTCCGACCACAAAAGTTTACAGTATGTATTCACACAGAAGGAACTGAATTTAAGACAGAGGAGGTGGATGGAGTTCCTATCGGATTACGACATCAACCTCCAGTATAAAGAAGGGAAGGCAAACGTTGTAGCCGACGCCCTGAGTCATCGAGCACACTCGCTCCATTCGCTACTCGCTTCTTCTAGCTTGGTTGACGAGGTGCGAGACGCTCAGCTGAGCGACCCTTACTTCACAGAGATCAGACAGAAAATCACAGATGGTACCTTTGAGAGCCGAAAGTATGACTTCAATTGCATGAAGATGGTCTGATCCGATTGAATGGCAGATTATGCGTCCCCCGGAGCAATGTTGAGCTAAGGGATCGCATTCTGTGAGAGTCACATTGTTCGACATTACATGTCCATCCGGGAGCCTCTAAAATGTACAAAGACATGAAGAGGTACTTCTGGTGGTCAGGGATGAAATCCGACGTGACTGAGTATGTTCTAAGGTGTCTCACATGCCAGAAGGTGAAGTTTGAGCACCAAAGACCGGGAGGAATGGTGCAATCCATGCCCATTCCGAAGTGGAAATTCCATGATATCTATATGGATTTTGTTGTTGGACTCCCACCTGCTAGGGGAGGACTCAACATGATCTGGGTAGTAGTCGATCGTCTCACCAAGGTTGCCCGATTCATACCGATGAAGGACACCTGGAAGGTGGCGAAGCTCGCGGAGCTATTCGACAGGAGATCATCCGACACCACGGAGTCCCGAAAACCATAGTATCTGACCGAGACACCAGATTCCTTTCGAGATACTGGAGAGCAACACGGGAAGCGCTTGGTACTGAGTTGAAGCTTAGCACCGCCTTCCATCCACAGACCGACGGTCAGACAGAAAGGACCATCCAAACACTAGAGGACATGCTTAGGGCATATGCCTTAGACTTCCAGGGAAGCTGGATTGAGAAGCTTCATCTTATCGAGTTTTCGTATAACGATAGCTATCATGCTTCGATTAAGATGTCGCCTTTCCAAGCTTTGTATGGTAGACCTTGCCGTACCCCGTTGTGTTGGGATGAGTCAAGTGAAGCGGTCATCATAGGACCGGAGTATCTAGAACAAGTACAAGCTGAAGTTCAGCAAATCCGAGCAAATATGAAAGCAGCCCAACATAGACAGAAATCCTATGCGGATGTGCGACGACACGACCTTGAGTTTGCCGTGGGTGACCAAGTGTTCTTGCGTGTCTCACCTATGAAGGGCGTCTTTCGATTTGGCCAAAAGGGCAAGCTGAGCCTGAAATTTGTAGGCCCGTATACCATTACCGAAAGGATTGGAGCCGTAGCTTATAGGCTAGCATTGCCAGAAGAATTGGGGCGTGTTCATGATGTCTTTCATGTATCACAACTCAAGAAATACATAGCCGATCCCTCTCATGTATTAGAACCCGAACATCTATCCCTAGAGCCGACGATGAGATATGTCGAGACTCCATTGCAAATCCTTGATACGAAGACAAGAGACACTCGCCATAAATCTGTACGAATGGTGAAGGTCTTGTGGTCTAACCACGATGTCGAGGAAGCGACTTGGGAATTAGAGGACGCCATGAAGGCGAAGTACCCAAATCTATTTGTAGACTAGATGTCTAGTATCCGTATAGTACGGAGGGTACGGGGCGTACCCCTTTTAAGGGGGGTAGAGCCTTTTGCTTTTGCATTGCTTCGGGTTAGCATTGCATAGTATGTATGTATTGTAATTGTATTTTATTGGCACAAGTGGTGCTAGTAGTATTCAGTATGTAGTACAATGAGTATGGTACGTGTATGGTATGTGTATGGTATGTGTGTAATGAGTAATGCATTTGTGTTGTACGGTATATGACACGAATGACATTGTGAAGTGTATTGTGAATGTATTGTGGAATGTACGAATTGGATGGTGTATTGTGTATGGTATTTGAATTGAGTATTGCGTATGGTATGTGAATTGAGTTGGTGCATAGTATCTGAATTGTATACGCTGGTAGTGTAAGAATTGTGAACACTTGTAAGGTGGTAGTAGAATGCATTATGGCAATTGGCTTGCCAAATGAGTAGAAATAGTAAACCGTAAACCTTGAGCAACTTTGAGGGCAAAGTTCCTTAAGGGGGGTAGATTGAAATACCCCGTAATTAAAAACAGTGATTAATTAGGCTAATTATAATTCTTAAGGCTTAATTACACTTAAATAAATATGAGAGAACAAATCTCGTAGAAAACGGACCTTTAAAATGGGTTAAATGCATAAATGAACCTTAAAGCGCGTTTTTCGAGGAAACCGGGAAAACGCGACTTTAAGCGGGTCAAATAGGCTTGTAACGACTTTGGTAAACCAAATAGTCATTAATAAACAGTAATAAAGGTTGGGAACCAATAAAATTAATTAAACGAGAAAATTCCGGAAAACGGGTTCCGGTTAGTAAAAACTGTTACAACCGGGAAGTTGTGGGGTGAGAGTGTAAATAAACAAAGCTAATGTGTCCACTTTGCAAATAAAAATCAAAAATCTGTAAGTGTGTGGGTAGGGGGCCGGCTGACTCCTCCCTCTCTCACTCTCTTTATTTCCCTCTTATTAGCTAAAAGACAAGAGAAATAAGTAGAAAAGTAGAAAAAGAAGAAGGGGCTCTCTCTCTCCTACTCCCCCTCTTCCTCTCACGTTGGCATCTCCCTCCCTCTCTAAATTTTCTTCTTTACCTACGACAGCCATGGAGAAATGAAAGAACCCACTCAACTCTCACCTTCTCTCTTCTCTTTGAACACTCAAATCTTGTCCAAATCCAACAAAAATTGTACCATTGGAATCCCCTCACCAAGGAGACACCATTAGAAGCACCTTCACCTCCTTGTCATTTTAAGGTAAAAACATTCTTGGAAACCCATCTTTTTCTAGCCCTTATATGCAAAACGAAAATTCAAAGTAAGCCTTGCTTTGCTCCTTGCATTCCAGTCGATTTTGGCTTCCCTTGTGGGCTAGGAATCTTGCTCTCTTGCTAGACAAGAACTTCATTCATTGGTGGGAAGGTAATACTCTTTCCTAAACCCTAAAACTTAAATACTAGGGTTAGTTTAAAATGAATGCTAAATGGTTGGTGTGTATTGGTATGGTGGCTGTAGCATTGTGTATTGTGTGAGGAAGAACAAGGAAGAAAGAAAGAAGGAAGAAGAGAAGGAAAGGAAAGAAAGAAAAACTAGCAAGACAAGGTAAATGGTCTTACCTTGGGTTAGTTTGTGTAGTACATTGTAACAGATTTTAAGTATCTAAAAATGAGGAATGTATGCAGTATGAGTAGTAGTAATGTAGTAATATATTGGAGAAGAGAATGTAACAGTTTTTAAATGATGTTTAAAAACTTGGGAAAACATGGGGTATTGAATGTGTATGTGCAGGAATTTTATGTTGTTGTAGTAGTGTTGAAATGTGAGCATAATGACTCGTGTAAACAGGTTGTGAAAATGAGCAATTGTGAGCTGAGTTAGTGTGTGGGCAAAGTAAGAATTATAGGGGAGACTATGTCCAAATTTGTCTAGGAATTGAGGACTTAGTGTGTGTAAGGAGAGGTAATAACCTAGATAGTAACTAGGTGTATTTGGAGAGTGTAAGGTAGTAGTTTAATGTCTTGAAACAGATTGGAAAGGAGCTTGATAATGGGATGGAGCTAGGATGTAAAGTAATGTATTTTAAGATGCTAAGAGTGGCATTAATTGATGGAGTATTGGAGGATAGAAGTTTGAGTGAAAATCTGTAGCATAAGAAGGAAAACAAAAATCTGTAGCATTAGTGAAATGAAAAACTAGTATAAGTGTTGGATTGGAATGAGGAAGAATATGTAAGTGAATGTAAGAATGGAGTAGTAAGTTTGGTGGATGAACTAAGGTGATTTAGAGGGCTTAATTAGTGATAAATCATGTGTGGAAGTATTGGTAAAGATTGGGGAAACAATGGGTAAAGAAACCAACTGAAAACAGATTTTAAAACTGAAGTACTGGGCCGGACCGACCTTAGGACCGAACTTGCAAGGTCGGTCGAGCCCAGAATTACAAAGACGGAAACCTTCTGGAATAGACCGATCTTGCGACCGGACTTGCAAGGTCGGTCGGACCAGAAAATTTTCCCGTCTGAAACCTTCTGGAATGGACCGGCCTTGGGACCGGACTTGCAAGGTCGGTCAGCCATAAAAATTCCCGTAATGAAAGCTACTGGAATGGACCGATCTTGCGACCGGACTTGCAAGGTCGGTCGGACTAAAATTTTCACGTAAGAAACTTACTGGAATGGACCGACCTTGGGGACCGGACTTGCAAGGTCGGTCGAGCCTGGAATTTTGCCGTAATGAAACATACTGACTTCGACCGACCTTGGGACCGACCCTGGGTAAGGTCGGTCGAGTAAAAAAAATGTTTTTATTATATGAATACGATAATCATAAGTATATATATATATATATATATATGCCTATATACATATATGCATATATATGTAGTAGTACACTATAAATGAAGTAGTAAAGGTAAGAAAGTAAGTAAATAAGGAAACAAGTTTAAGGAGTAGTAAAGAAAAGAATGGTTTTATAATCACGTAAGATTGTAAAGGAATAGTAAGTATATGTTAAGAGTGTTAATGAAGGAATAAGTTGGATCAATAATAGACCATTGATCATACAACTTCATGTATGTATAGGAATCAAATAGTTGAACGTTGAAGGAATTCAGTAGTACGAATACGACGGTGAACGGTATGATTTCTTCATGCCCTGTATCCTAACTTGGTTACCCCGATTTGTGTGCTTATGTCATCACTCAAAAAGATAAATGCACGAATCGGATTTATATTGCACTTAATTGTGTTTGGACTATTTTGTTCTTGTTGTATCTTCTTGAACAATTAGTTTGTATAATTCATGAAATGAATGAATGAGAATGAAGTGTATGTGTACATGACGAGTATTTGTGTATTGTATTGATGTATGGAAAGGAAGTAATGACTTATACTAATTCCTAACATTCTAACTCCTAACATGAGTAATGAGTAAAATGGAATGAGTAGAAGTCCGATATAGTTTCGGCCACGCGTGGGGATAAGGAAACACAAGAGGTTGGATCCGAATCCTGGCTGTAATCTTTTCCATGGACCAATCCCCTTGAATGGGTAGCATCCTGGATTAGTGGGCCACCCTAAAGCCCGGTGGTGGGATGTAGTAATCCCGGCCCGGAGGTCATACCGACTTGACTTCAGTAAAGTAAGTAAGAAGTAAGTATTGTATGTGTATCGGTCTTGACTATTGTAAGTCATTGACCTTGAGTAAAAGAGTATCGAACACCCGATTAACCCGGGTGTGTAATGAAGCTAACAAGACCTTCGTATGAATTGGGGAAGTGTATCCCCGTATTGCGGTGAGTACTCGGTAAGTAAGAACGGTTGACTTGTAATGTCTTCCATGCATGTATTGAATGTATGTATGTATGCCTTGTGAATTGAATGTATTGAGTTGTATTGTATAAAGCATGTATGTATGTATGAATGAAACGAACCGCATGTATTTGACCAAATAGTTGGCGTGCCCTCGCTAGTACGCGGGGTATGCGGTTATCATATGCAGCGTAAGCTGACCCCCTAGGGGGAATGCTTTTATTCTACAGGTACCCGCGAGGCGTGATGGTCAAGTAAGGACCGGTAGAATTCCTTTTTGGGGTAGTTAGTAGATTGGAATAGTGTACCAAGATGTACACGGCTAAGGCCCTTTTTGTGTAGCCGGTGTACCATGTGGTACACCTTTTTGGATAATGAATTCATGATTGGATAGTAAGGAAAGCATGTATAAACTCTCAATTTTTGGGAATAGTCTTGGAATGTAATTCTTATACTTTAGATACTCGGTAATCAAATGTAAGTAAGTATTTGGCATTGTAAAGTAAGTAGTACGTATTTGGTTTATTCTAATCATCAGACCGTTACGGTAAGTAGTAATAGCCTTGTTAGTCTTGGATGGCTAACGGCGTTGTATCACCCGCCGGGAGTAAGTAAGTATTCCGCTGCGAGTAAGGTAATTATGGGAATGATTAGAGGATAATGGAAGGATTAGCGGTTGGGGTGTTACAAAAGTGGTATCAGAGCGAAGTCTCGCTCTGATGATTAGAATACTAAGTGTAGTGATTACCGAGTTAGGATTTCAACCGTTATAAAACGGATATTTAGAAACCTAACTAGGAACTACCGTTGTTAACAACGGATACCCTTGACGTCTACAAAGACGATACCATTTTTTGAATCAAGACCATGAGGTCATAGTATCACAACATCTAATGTAATACACACTTGTTTAGATGTCAGGACGAGGTCCAGGCCGAACCCGAGGAGGGGCCAATGATGGACCGGCGCGCAGACGATAGCTGAAATCGTCGCCGCCACGGTAGCACAGATGCTACCGGAAGTAATCACCGTTGTACAAGCAACACAGCAGAACCAGCAACAGCAACATCAACAGCCCGACCGACCTCATCCCCGTGAGACCAATTGGGTAAAGGCAGTCGCCGACCTTCGACCTCCATGCTTTAGAGGCGAGAGTGACCCCCCAAGCTCGAGGCCTATCTCTCCGAGATGGAGACGGCATTCGAGACACTTGAGACTCCCGCTGGAGTTCGAGTGAGGATAGCTGCGTACTACCTCAAAGATGCGGCTATGGACTGGTGGAAACTCGTTAAGGCCGAGCACGTAGCCGACCCTGCATTCGGTTGGGAAGCATTCACCTCTCTCCTCCGATCTAAGTACTATCCCGAGCATGTCAAGACCAAGAAACGGCTTGAGCTCGATGCCCTAAAGATGACGGAGAAGATGACGGTTGATGAGTATTACCGCACCTTCACCTCTCTTCTCAGACTTCTACCCGACCTTGGGTATACCGGCCAAGTCTTGGTCGACCGCTTCTACGGCGGATTGAGCCATTGACTCCGGTATGGCATGGGATTCACACGGTTTACCTCCCTTCAGGAGTGTTCCCACACTGCATCTCGAGTGGAGATCACCTGCCAGCTGAGAGATGAGGAGCAGGCGCTGAAGCGCAAGGTGAGCAGCAAGGGTAACACCTCCGACGACCAAAACCAATCCAAACCTTGGAAGAAGAAGAAGAAGAAGGGGAAGTATTCCTATCAGAAGAACACTTCAGGAGACGGCGGTGCCCATACTGAGAAGGGCAAGGCAGCTGAGCCATTGCAGCTTGCTTACACCGCACCAGTGGCAGCGAAGCCACTGAGGTCTCAAGAACCAAACTGATGGCCGCAGCTACATATGTCGAAACTGCAACAAGGATCATCCCGGCACTGATTGCCAAGGAAGGGAGATCCGCTGCTACACTTGCCAGAAGCCAGGGCATCGTGCTAATGCATACCCAGAGAACTCTAGGCCCAAGGGCAACTATCAGGGCTACAAGCAGCGTGAAGGCAAGGAGACTACACCTGGCGATGCTCATGCCCAGCATACCTCCCAGGGATAGGGATCTCGAGGTCCGCAGAAGGGCGCACCGCAGAGGCAGCCGGCCTTACACATCATAGATCGTGATGGGACCGGGACTAAGTCCGGCCCAGGTAACTACCGTAACCTTTAATCCTTGAAGAGCATGATTAAGTATTAAAGTAATTGTATGAATGCGAGCATGAATGCGTAAGTACTTGAAGTATGAAAATGAGTATGAATAAGTAACATGGAAGTATGGTTGAGCATGAAATGAATTAGTGAGCCTAGAACTCACACTAGATGTAATTTACCACCTTTGGGAAATTCCTTATCTGTTACCCAATACCTTCAAACTCACCTCATGAAGAGACCGACATCGCCACTCACCACTTCAACAACGAACAGTGTCAGGTCATCCACCCAGGTATGATTCTATTAAAAGGATACCTGAAACCTGAAGCGCAAATTTCAATCATCCGACGATGCAACGAACTAGGAATGGGTCCAGGAGGATTTTATACACCCGAATTCCCCGGTGGAGCTACAATGAAGCTGAAAATGATGTGCTTGGGAAAGGATTGGAACCCTTATACCAAGACATACCAAACAACGCGAACGAGAGACGGAGCCACACCTCCATCAATACCCCCAGAATTCCAAACGCTTGTCACACAAGCTGTAGAAATCGCACAACAATATGAAGATTAACCAGTCCCTGCACTTGAAGCAGACTTATGTATCGTCAACTTCTATGAGAAAGAAGGACGACTTGGCTTACACCAAGATAAGGACGAGACAACGGAATCTCTTGAGCTAGGAGTACCCGTAGTGTCTTGGTCCATTGGTGATGACGCCGTATTTTTGTATAGCGAGCAGAAGCGTGTGGACCTCGCAGAGAAATTGGTTTGAGATCAGGAGATGTCCTAATCATGGGTGGAAAATCAAGGTTGCTATATCATGGGATCCAGAAGATCAAGTTGAATACGGCACCACCGGCAATAATCAATACCACACACATGAAACCAGGACGCCTGAACCTTACCTTTAGAAAGTACTAATTTTGTAGTAGCATGTAACCTCGTAGTAACGTGTATTAGAGACACAGTATGTATGATGGTTGGTTATTCAATAAAAGCAGTGTTGGTTATTAAATTCCACTTGTGTTCCACCATCGTTACTTATAATCTTATGAAACAATAGGTTGTGGACTCGGTACCGAAGGTAACCTGAGTATCCTCACCGAAGAGCAAGCCGGCAAAAGCGGCACCATTCTAACGGGAACATTCCCAGTAAACGGCATCGAAGCCTCAGTACTATTCGACTCCGGCGCCTCTCATACCTTCGTGTCACCATCACTTGCAAAGAGGTTGGGGCTAGACGCAGATGAGCTACCAAATTTCTTGGTTACTCTTCCATCGAAGGAGCGAGTAAAATGCACTAAGTACTACCACACCGCCACAATTCAAATCAAAGGTGAAGCGTTTCCCATCTCCTTCATTGAATTCAACGGGTTGGGATTCGGCTTAATAATTGGAATGAACTGGTTGGAGCGGCACAAGGGGAGAATCCTATGCGCCGAGCATCGATTACTGCTCAAGAGTCCATCTGGAGTCACTGTTTCATACCGCCAGAGGCCGAGAGAGCCTTCAACTATAGTTATTTCCGCTATGGCAATGTACCGGGAACTCAGAAAAGGACATGAAGTGTATTTATGCCATGTGCAAGATCCGGAAAGAGATCCAGAATTCAGTAATGATGTAGCAGTAGTCTCAGAATTCTCTGATGTATTCCCGAAAGAGCTACCTGGTATGCCACCACAGAGAGCATTAGAGTTCGAAATTGACCTTGTACCTGGTACTGGTCCCATTGCTAGGGCACCATACCGTATGGTACCTGCCGAAATGACAGAGCTTAAAGAGCAACTATGTGATTTACTCGACAAAGGGTTTATACGCCCGAGCGTATCACCCTGGGGAGCACCGGTCCTCATTGTGAAGAAGAAGGACGGTAGTCTCCGCCTCTGCATTGACTACCACGAATTGAATGCGGTCACTGTAAAGAACAAATATCCATTGCCACGCATCGACGACCTGTTCGATCAGTTAAAGGGAGCTTCGGTCTTTTCTAAGATTGATCTCCGATCCGGATACCACCAAATTGCTATCAAAGAGCAAGATATCGAGAAAACAGCATTCCGAACAAGATATGGCCACTACGAATTCACGGTGATGCCATTCGGTTTGTCTAATGCACCAGCCAAATTCATGGACTTAATGAATCGATTATTCGTGACCAGCTGGACACTTCAGTAGTAGTATTCATCGACGACATCCTTGTGTATTCGAAGTCAGCAGAAGAGCATGAAAACCACTTGAGAAGAGTACTTGAGACACTGCGCGAGAACCAGCTGTATGCGAAGTTCTCCAAATGCGAGTTTGGCTAGATCAGGTATCATTCCTCGGTCATGTCATCTCGAGCACGGGTATTTCAGTAGATCCATCCAAAATCGAAGCAGTGCGATCATGGCCTAGACCTAAGACTGTTACCGACATCCGGATCTTTCTTGGTTTAGCCGGTTATTACCGGAGATTTGTAAAGGACTTCTCAAAAGTCACTAAGCCCATGACGTCATTGATGAAGAAAGATGCACCGTATGTATGGACAGACGATGCGAGGTATCCTTCCAGAGCCTAAAAGACTCATTGACCTCAGCGCCAATTCTCACACTTCCAGAGGGCACAGAGGGATTTGAGGTGTATTGTGATGCATCGGGCAAGGGATGGGATGCGTACTCATGCAGCATGGCAAGGTAGTAGCATACGCCTCCCGCCAGCTGAAAAAGCATGAGGAGAATTACCCGACACATGATCTAGAGTTAGGAGCCATTGTCTTCGCCTTGAAGATATGGCGACACTATCTCTATGGGGTAAGCATCACCATCTACTCCGACCACAAAAGTTTACAGTATGTATTCACACAGAAGAACTGAATTAAGACAGAGGAGGTGGATGGAGTTCCTATCGATTACGACATCAACCTCCAGTATAAAGAAGGGAAGGCAAACGTTGTAGCCGACGCCCTGAGTCGTCGAGCACACTCGCTCCATTCGCTACTCGCTTCTTCTAGCTTGGTTGACGAGGTGCGAGACGCTCAGTTGAGCGACCCTTACTTCACAGAGATCAGACAGAAAATCACAGATGGTACCTTCGAGCCGAAAGTACGACTTCAAATTGCATGAAGATGGTCTGATCCGATTGAATGGCAGATTATGCGTCCCCCGAAGCAATGCTGAGCTAAGGGATCGCATTCTGCGAGAGTCACATTGTTCGACATTGCATGTCCATCCGGGAGCCTCTAAAATGTACAAAGACATGAAGAGGTACTTCTGGTGGTCAGGAATGAAATCCGACGTGACTGAGTATGTTCTAAGGTGTCTCACATGCCAGAAGGTGAAGTTTGAGCACCGAAGACCGGGAGGAATGGTGCAATCCATGCCCATTCCGAGTGGAAATTCCACGATATCTCTATGGATTTTGTTGTTGGACTCCCACCTGCTAGGGGAGGACTCAACATGATCTGGGTAGTAGTCGATCGTCTCACCAAGGTTGCCCGATTCATACCGATGAAGGACACCTGGAAGGTGGCGAAGCTCGCGGAGCTATTCGACAAGGAGATCATCCGACACCACGGAGTCCCGAAAACCATTGTATCTGACCGCGACACCAGATTTCTTTCGAGATACTGGAGAGCAACACGGGAAGCGCTTGGTACTGAGTTGAAGCTTAGCACCGCCTTCCATCCACAGACCGACGGTCAGACAGAAAGGACCATCCAACACTAGAGGAGATGCTTAGGGCATGTGCCTTAGACTTCCAGGGGAGCTGGATTGAGAAGCTTCATCTTATCGAGTTTTCGTATAACAATAGCTATCATGCTTCGATTAAGATGTCGCCTTCCAAGCTTTGTATGGTAGACCTTGCCGTACCCCGTTGTGTTGGGATGAGTCAAGTGAAGCGGTCATCATAGGACCGGAGTATCTAGAACAAGTACAAGCTGAAGTTCAGCAAATCCGAGCAAATATGAAAGCAGCCCAAGATAGACAGAAATCCTATGCGGATGTGCGACGACGACCTTGAGTTCGCCGTGGGCGACCAAGTGTTCTTGCGTGTCTCACCTATGAAGGGCGTCTTTCGATTTGGCCAAAAGGGCAAGCTGAGCCCGAAATTTGTAGGCCCGTATACCATTACCGAGAGGATTGGAGCCGTAGCTTATAGGCTAGCATTGCCTGAAGAATTGGGGCGTGTTCATGATGTCTTTCATGTATCACAACTCAAGAAATACATAGCCGATCCCTCTCATGTATTAGAACCCGAACATCTATCCCTAGAGCCGACGATGAGATATGTCGAGACTCCATTGCAATCCTTGATACAAGACAAGAGACACTCGCCATAAATCTGTACGAATGGTGAAGGTCTTGTGGTCTAACCACGATGTCGAGGAAGCGACTTGGGAATTAGAGGACGCCATGAAGGCGAAGTACCCGAATCTATTTGTAGACTAGATGTCTAGTATCCGTATAGTACGGAGGGTACGGGGCGTACCCCTTTTAAGGGGGGTAGAGCCTTTTGCTTTTGCATTGCTTCGGGTTAGCATTGCATAGTATGTATGTATTGTAATTGTATTTTTTGGCACAAGTGTGCTAAGTATTCAGTATGTAGTACAATGAGTATGGTACGTGTATGGTATGTGTATGGTATGTGTAATGAGTAATGCATTTGTGTTGTACGGTATATGACACGAATGACATTGTGAAGTGTATTGTGAATGTATTGTGGAATGTACGAATTGGATGTGTATTGTGTATGGTATTTGAATTGAGTATTGCGTATGGTATTGAATTGAGTTGGTGCATAGTATCTGAATTGTATGCTGGTAGTGTAAGAATTGTGAACACCTTGTAAGGTGGTAGTAGAATGCATTATGGCAATTGGCTTGCCAAATGAGTAGAAATGTAAACCGTAAACCTTGAGCAACTTTGAGGGCAAAGTTCCTTAAGGGGGGTAGATTGAAATACCCCGTAATTAAAAACAGTGATTAATTAGGCTAATTATAATTTTAAGGCTTAATTACACTTAAATAAATATGAGAGAACAAATCCCGAAGAAAACGGACCTTTAAAATGGGTTAAAAGCATAAACGAACCTTAAAGCGCGTTTTTCGAGGAAACCGGGAAAACGCGACTTTAAGCGGGTCAAATAGACTCGTAACGACTTTTGGTAACCAAATAGTCATTAATAAACATATAAAGGTTGGGAACCAATAAAATTAATTAAACGAGAAAATTCCGGAAAACGGGTTCCGGTTAGTAAAAACTGTAACAACCGGGAAGTTGTGGGGTGAGAGTGTAAATAAACAAAGCTAATGTGTCCACTTTGCAAATAAAAATCAAAAATCTGTAAGTGTGTGGGTAGGGGGCCGGCTGACTCCCCTCTCCACTCTCTTTATTTCCCTCTTATTAGCTAAAAGACAGAGAATAAGTAGAAAAGTAGAAAAAGAAGAAGGGCTCTCCTCTCTCCTACTCCCCCTCTTCCTCTCACGTTGGCATCTCCCTCCCTCTCTAAATTTTCTTCTTTACCTGCGACAGCCAATGGAGAAATGAAAGAACCCACTCAACTCTCACCTTCTCTCCTCTCTTTGAACACTCAAATCTTGTCCAAATCCAACAAAATTGTACCATTGGAATCCCCTCACCAAGGAGAACACTTTCCTCCTTTCAAAAATCGAAAACAAACCAACTTCATCTCCATGGGTATGCTGCATTTGAAGCTTGAGTACCACCATTAGAAGCACCTTCACCTCCTTGTCATTTTAAGGTAAAAACATTCTTGGAAACCCATCTTTTTCTAGCCTTATATGCAAACGAAAATTCAAAGTAAGCCTTGCTTTGCTCCTTGCATTCCAGTCGATTTTGGCTTCTCTTGTGGGACAAGAACTTCATTCATTGGTGGGAAGGTAATACTCTTTCCTAAACCCTAAAACTAATACTAGGGGTTAGTTTAAAATGAATGCTAAATGGTTGGTGTGTATTGGTATGGTGGCTGTAGCATTGTGTATTGTGTGAGGAAGAACAAGGAAGAAAGAAGAAGGAGAAGAGAAGGAAAGGAAAGAAAGAAAAACTAGCAAGACAAGGTAAATGGTCTTACCTTGGGTTAGTTTGTGTAGTACATTGTAACAGATTTTAAGTATCTAAAAATGAGGAATGTATGCAGTATGAGTAGTAGTAATGTAGTTATATTGGAGAAGAGAATGTAACAGTTTTGAAGTTTTTAAATGATGTTTAAAAACTTGGGAAAACATGGGGTATTGAATGTGTATGTGCAGGAATTTTATGTTGTTGTAGTAGTGTTGAAATGTGAGCATAATGACTCGTGTAAACAGGTTGTGAAAATGAGCAATTGTGAGCTGAGTTAGTGTGTGGGCAAAGTAAGAATTATAGGGGAGACTATGTCCAAATTTGTCTAGGAATTGAGGACTTAGTGTGTGTAGGGAGGTAATACCTAGATAGTAACTAGGTGTATTTGGAGAGTGTAAGGTAGTAGTTTAATGTCTTGAAACAGATTTGGAAAGGAGCTTGATAATGGGATGGAGCTAGGATGTAAAGTAATGTATTTTAAGATGCTAAGAGTGGCATTAATTGATGGAGTATTGGAGGATAGAAGTTTGAGTGAAATCTGTAGCATAAGAAGGAAACAAAAATCTGTAGCATTAGTGAAATGAAAAACTAGTATAAGTGTTTGATTGGAATGAGGAAGAATATGTAAGTGAATGTAAGAATGGAGTAGTAAGTTTGGTGGATGAACTAAGGTGATTTAGAGGGCTTAATTAGTGCTAAATCATGTGTGGAAGTATTGGTAAAGATTGGGAAACAATGGGTAAAGAAACCAACTGAAAACAGATTTTAAAACTGAAGTACTGGGCCGGACCGACCTTAGGACCGAACTTGCAAGGTCGGTCGAGCCCAGAATTACAAAGACGGAAACCTTCTAGAATAGACCGATCTTGCGACCGACTTGCAAGGTCGGTCGGACCAGAAAATTTTCCCGTCTGAAACCTTCTGAAATGGACCGGCCTTGGGACCGGACTTGCAAGGTCGGTCGGCCATAAAAATTCCCATAATGAAAGCTACTGGAATGGACCGATCTTGCGACCGGACTTGCAAGGTCGGTCGGACTAAAATTTTCACGTAAGAAACTTACTGGAATGGACCGACCTTGGGGACCGGACTTGCAAGGTCGGTCGAGCCTGGAATTTTGCCGTAATGAAACATACTGACTTTGACCGACCTTGGGACCGATCCTGGGTAAGGTCGGTCGAGTAAAAAAATGTTTTTATTATATGATTATGATAATCATATGTATATATATATATATGCCTATATACATATATGCATATATATGTAGTAGTACACTATAAATGAAGTAGTAAAGGTAAGAAAGTAAGTAAATAAGTAAGGAAACAAGTTTAAGGAGTAGTAAAGAAAAGAATGGTTTTATAATCACGTAAGATTGTAAAGGAATAGTAAGTATACGTTAAGAGTGTTAATGAAGGAATAAGTTGGATCAATAATAGACCATTGATCATACAACTTCATGTATGTATAGGAATCAAATAGTTGAACGTTGAAGGAATCCGGTAGTACGAATACGACGGTGAACGGTATGATTTCATCATGCCTTGTATCCTAACTTGGTTACCCCGATTTGTGTGCTTATGTCATCACTCAAAAAGATAAATGCACGAATCGGATTTATATTGCACTTAATTGTGTTTGGACTATTTTGTTCTTGTTGTATCTTCTTGAACAATTAGTTTGTATAATTCATGAAATGAATGAATGAGAATGAAGTGTATGTGTACATGACGAGTATTTGTGTATTGTATTGATGTATGGAAAGGAAGTAATGACTTCTACTAATTCCTAACATTCTAACTCCTAACATGAGTAATGATTAAATGGAATGAGTAGAAGTCCGATATAGTTTCGGCCACGCGTGAGGATAAGGAAACACAAGAGGTTGGATCGGAATCCTGGCTGTAATCTTTTCCATTGACCAATCCCCCCCTTGAATGGGTAGCATCCTCGATTAGTGGGCCGCCATAAAGCCCGGTGGTGGGATGTAGTAATCCCGGCCCGGAGGTCATACCGACTTGACTTGAGTAAAGTAAGTAAGAAGTTATTGTATGTGTATCGGTCTTGACTATTGTAAGTCATTGACCTTGAGTAAAAGAGTATCGAACGCCGATTAACTCGGGTGTGTAATGAAGCTAACAAGACCTTCGTATGAATTGGGAAGTGTATCCTCGTATTGCGGTGATTACTCGGTAAGTAAGAACGGTTGACTTGTAATGTCTTCCATGCATGTATTGAATGTATGTATGTATGCCTTGTGAATTGAATGTATTGAGTTGTATTGTATAAAGCATGTATGTATGTATGTATGAATGAAACGAACCGCATGTATTCGACCAAATAGTTGGCGTGCCCTCGCTAGTACGCGGGGTATGCGGTTATCATATGCAGCGTAAGCTGACCCCCTAGGAGGAATGTTTTTATTCTACAGGTACCCGCGAGGCGTGATGGTCAAGTAAGGACCGTTTGAATTCCTTTTTGGGGTAGTTAGTAGATTGGAATAGTGTACCGAGTTGTACACGCTAAGGCCCTTTTTGTGTAGCCGGTGTACCATGTGGTACACCTTTTTGTATAATGAATTCATGATTGGATAGTAAGGAGAGCATGTATAAACTCTCAATTTTTGGGAATAGTCTTGAATGTAATTCTTATACTTTAGATACTCAGTAATCAAATGTAAGTAAGTATTTGACATTGTAAAGTAAGTAGTACGTATTTGGTTTATTCTAATCATCAAACCGTTACGGTAAGTAGTAATAGCCTTGTTAGTCTTGATGGCTAACGGCGTTGTATCACCCCCGGGAGTAAGTAAGTATTCCGCTGCGAGTAAGGTAATTGTGATAATGATTAGAGGATAATGGAAGGATTAGCGGTTGGGGTGTTACATTAGGAAATGAGGAAGGTTGAAGCTCCAAGAAGAAACGGGAAAGATTAAGGAGGTGGAAGCTCAGTTGAATCGAATTGCAGATGCTCCATCCACGAAGCAGAATGTGGAAACCTGGGGAACTTTATCAAGGAATTGGATCGGTTACAGCTAAGGGAGGAGATGAGATGGTGCCATAGGTCCCGCATGAGGTGGCTCAAAGAAGGTGACATGAACACTGCTTTCTTCTTCCAACAATTTAGGGAAAGGACTAGGCATAATGCGATTTATTTTTTAGACAATGATAATGGCTTTTTTGAAAGTTCATGGGAGGGAATAGAACGTGTAGCTAGGGATTTTTATCAAAATATTTTAACGGCTTCTAATGTTGAGTCCAATGACCATCTCTTTGCTTGCATTGAAGATCGTGTGCCAGCTGATGTAAGTGAGAGCATGGGAGAGTCCTTAACCAGAGAGAAGAGTTATTTGCACTTAAGGGGATGGATCCACGCAAGGCACCTGGCCCAGATGGAATCAACTGTACATTTCTTTCTAACTACTAGGATATTGTGAGTGAGGATTTTATAAGTGTTGCTTTAGATTTCTGGAATATTGATGCTACTTTGGGTAATATTACTCACACCCACCTAGTCTTGATTCTAAAATGTAAAGGGACCACCTCTATGTCTGACTATCATCCTATTTCACTATGCAACACAATTTATCGCGACAGCTAAGGCAATTGTTAACCGAATCAAACCTGCAATGTCCCATGTTATTCTGAAGACCAGGGTGCTTTTGTTTCCCAACGTTTGATCACTGATTATGTTATTTTTAGGCATGAAATTTTTCATCTTATGCGCTTGTTAAGAGCCTTCGAAGCGGTACCTTCAATCTCAAAATTGATATGTCCAAGGCTTTTAATAGAGTGGAGTGGAGTTCTGTTCTGAGAGTTATAGGGAGGATGGGGTTATATGAGAGGATTGTAGGACTTATTAGAAAGTGTACTTCCACGGTTACTATGAATGTAATGATAAATGGGTTCCTAGTCAGAGCTTTGACACCAACTAGAGGTGTTCGTCAAGGGGATCCTCTTTGCCCTTTCCTTTTCGTATGGAAGTATTGTCATCTAGTGTAAGAATGGCAGCAAATGTAGGCTTTTATAAGGGCTATAGATTGAAGGGAATGTCCCGAGATATTAGCAATTTATTCTTTGCTGATGATTGCTTGCTATTTGGCTGGGCTAATAATCATAATGCGGAGGTCTTGCATGGCACAATTCAGGACTTTGCTAATGCTTCTTGGCAGTGTATAAATCCGTAAAAATCATCCATAATGTTCTCCAGGGGTACCACAGTCAGTTAAAGAGTGTGTGACATCTGTATTTGGGTTGCAGAGGTCCATGATTTGGGCATGTATTTGGGCTTTCCAAGCAAAGTAGGTTAAAACAGAAGACAAATGTTTGATTATAGAAGGGATAAGTGCATGCTAAGGTTCAGGGATGGGGTAGATGTGTCTCTCAAGCTGCCAGGGAAATTCTGATAAAAATGTCTTGCAATCCATCCCTATTTATATCATGAGTGTTATTAGGCTTCCTATCCTTTTGCTAAAGGACATTCAAATAATCTTTGCTCAGTTTTGGTGGTCTTGTGGAGTGAAGCTACGAGGACTACATTGGAAAAAATGGTCCTATATGTGCAGATGTGTGAGAGCAGGGGGGTTGGGGTTTCGGTATCTAATAGCTTTTAATGATGCGCTCCTTGCCAAACAAGTATGGATAATCTTGAAGCATCCAAATATACTGTTGTCTGATTTTTTAAAACACGATATTTTCCAAAGCAATGCATTCTAGATGCTAGTTTGGGGAGTTCTCTAAGTCCTATTTGACAGGCTCTTCACTCTAGTTTGCACATTGTTAAAGGAGGAGCAAGAAGTTTGGTAGGTGATGGAGACTCACAAAGCTTCGAGACTGTTGGCTGGCGACTAAAGTGGGTAGCCAGCCTGTCCTATGACAGGCCCCTGAAACTGTGAGAAATGAGGGGAAAGTTAGCCTCCTCATTGATAAAGAGAGGGGTGCTTCGAGGGATAATCTTGTTAATCTTTGACATCTGCCTGAGGATGCAGGGTGCATTTTAAACATGCCCCTAGAGAGGTGTAATATGCAAGATGAGTGGGTTTGGGGAAAAGAAGTTCTAGGAAGTTTACCACAAGGTTGGCCTATTTTGTAGCTCAAAGATACAGAACGCAGCCTGAGGGTTCTAGCTCAAGTAGGGGAGAATTGGGTAAGGCTCTGAAGAGAGTTTGGCACCTGAACTTGCCAAAGAGACTGAAAATTATGCTTGGCAATTTCCAAATGGTGCCTTGCCTTGTAGAGGTCTAGTTGCCTGTAGGTGAGGAAATGGGTATGACTCTTTATGTTTATGTGGGAGTTTTGAAAGTCTATGTCATGCTTTTCTGGACTGTACTAATGTTGGTGATTACTGGGATCGAAGTAACATTCTTGCACCCACAATTTTTGCGCACAGATGGTGCTCTTCTACACTGGTTCATGCACCAGTGCCTTACTTTAGAAAAAATTATTAACTTACAAATCTAGTTAGTTAGTTTATGGGGATTATGGTTTTCAAGGTGTAGACTGCAGCATGAAGAATTACTATCTGAAATACCCCTAAATTAATTTAAATTAATTTAGGGATTTCTTTTATTAAACCGTAAATAATACCATTAATTATTATATTATAGTATGGAATGGTGAATAATAAATCATTATATCCTTATATGGAGTTATGAAAATTAAATCATGGGATTTCTCCCATTTAATCCTAAAGAAACTATTAAATAGTGGATTACCATATATTATTATATAGTATTATGAATTTAATAATAAGATTTATAAGTCAATAAATCTTGGAAAAATTATAAACACTCCAACTATATTATAAAGATTTTAGAAAGAGTTGGAACATTGTTTTGAAACATAAAAGTCAATATAAAATTCTAGAAACCCTAAAGCCTTTTAAGCCTTGCTAGGGTTGACTTTTGATAATGGTCAAACCAGCCCATGAAACCTATACCAATAAATAGGTTATGGAAAACCATGAAGATCGATAAAAAGAACGTCAAAAACGGATCATCCTAGCCAAAGTTATGATCAAATGAAGTTTAGAGCCAAAATTTTGAAAAAATGCTGATGTGGCAAGTTTGCTGACTCATCGCGCGCCTCGGGATACGCGCCCCAGTACTTAGCCGATTTTTATCTCCTATATTTCCGGTAACCGATACCTGACTTTGCCCTAACTTGTGACCTTCATAACTTTCTCATCTTTTGGAACTTTTGAGTGTCGTCTTCTTTGTTGTCCTCTCCTACACTTCCTCTTTACAACATAACTTATACTAAACCTAGTTCGTCCTAAATCAACCGGAGACTCGATCCAAAGTAGCCACCCTGCAAAACCGAAACTGCAGATTCCAGTTTTCCTTCGATTTCAGGTAACTTCGTCTCGCCATAACTTCTTCGTTTCTCAGCCAAATTTCATGTTCTTTAGCTCGTTTTGAAGAGCTCTAATCCCTCTACAACTTTCATGTTGATGACCAAAGCCAATTCCCAACCGTTTGGAAGAGCGAGGTGTCTAAAGTTTCGGGTTCGTCACCACATAAAATCATAGAATTTTTCCAGAAAACGCAAGGTAAACTCGTAACTTTCAGCTCCGATTTCTTTCTGTGTAGTGCAAGTTAGGGTGAGTTCTTGCTATCATTGTGTAGAGTTAAGTTTCCTCTTTAGATTAAGCCCAAGAACTAGTTCTAACTCGGTCTGTACTGTAAATTATGATCCGCAAAGTTGGCACCCTGAACATACAGTTCGAAATATTTTCCAGAAACCCGATAACCAATCCTTTCGATTCGAGCAATTCCGGTAAGTTTTCTTCAAATTCCTTCAACCGTGCTAATCTATATTACATTATCGGTCAAAACCATGTTCCAATTGCATCAATTACGCATTAGATTGAGTGAATTTGTGAGATTCGAATTTGGAAACCCATATAAACCCTAACTTCGAAACCGAAATCGAAAACCGATGAATCCTGCATTATAGCTAGCGAAATTGTATCAATGGAACCGGAATTGAATTTGAATCTAAGGAACAAGAATCATCGAATTTGGTTCTGTAGATTGTGAGAAATGAGAGATTCATACGGGGGTCGGTTTTGAATCGCTGATGAACTAGGGTTTCAGGGACCGTCCGATCGGTTCTAAAGGATTGGACGGTCGAGATTAGATCGGTTATTAAAGATGTTTTTAAGTTTTATAATATTTCAGAATTTAGCTCTAACTTGTTGAATTTAGTTAATGGCCTTCCCGAATGTGTTTTGACTTGAAATTTTAACCATAGATTCCTTATTAAATCTAGTTTATTTTGATGTAAATTATTATGGTTTTGGAGTTTTTAAACGTAAGTTATGATTTTTGCAAGTTACGGGTTTCTCTGGAATTATTTGGTTAATTTAAAAGATATTTTTTATGAAATAAAAATTTATAATATGTATAAAATGTTATAGTTACTGTATATTAAATTTGGGAATTTTTGGACTATGGTAAATGGGTTTAAAAATTGTGTTTATGAGTTTTTCATAAGAATAACTTATAATATATGGTTTTTAATGTAACCAAAATTAAAGTATGGTTTGTTAATAAACTTTTAAGCTGGGAAAAATAAGGAAAACTAAATTAACATTTTATAACAGTATTTTATAAATGTTTTGGGTATATCTTTTAAGAGAGGTGAAATTATTTACATATATGTATATATACTTATTTAAGTAGAAACTTATGTTAAATCAAGGAATTTAATTATTTTACGTTTTATTTATTATATTATATGGGAGTTAATATTCTTAATTAAAACTAAGGAATATATATTTTTTTTACACATATATAAAAAGGGAATAAAGTAGTAACTTAGGTAAACAGGGAGCTAATAAATTAACACTTATATTAACTAAATATTATAAGAGCTAGTAACCTAAGATATAGTAAAGAAATACTTAATGAAACATACATGGGTGCAGATAAGTGTTGAGTAATAGGATAATTTAAATACAATAAGCTACATAGGGAATGTCTTAATTAAATTCTAATACAGGTATACTTATATATATAATAATAAAGGGAAACACTTTATTTCATAAACCGTATATCGGTTGTGGTTATGCCTAAAAGTTATTAAACATAATTAAATACAATAAAATTTCCTAAAATGTTTTGGATAAATCTTAATACATAAAGATATATATATATATATATATATATATATATATATATAATACATTAAAATAGATGAGGGAAATAACATTCCTTGTGATAGTTATAATAAGTAGGATATATATATGTTAAACCTTAGGTTTTAATCGGTGTGTAATTAAATAGTCATTAGTAACTTAAGGGTTTAATTACACAACATAAACTAACACGGTCTTGGTTAACTACTAAGCCCAAGTCTATGAACTCCAAAAGCCCACTTAAACAATTCAAAGAGAGTTTGGGCCACTCTCAGGGATAAATTCTAAATCGTTCCAAACTAAACGAAATGGGCCTAACAAAGGATTTAGTTAACAAGTCAACCCAAATCCTTATGAGAGAATAATGGTAAACCTGGAACTATTAATCAGTAAGAAAAGAAGGTTGTTTAGTTTATAAGTCCCTTAACTAATCGACACTTGGAACACCTTAATTATAGGTTACTATTGGGGAATCACTCATTCAGTTAATTATTGTTCTTCACATACCAGGTACGATTTCTCGTACTCCGATACTTCTGTTGATTGACTTATGGGATGTTTTTAAAACGCTAACTGAGTTTAAGAGGAATTTCTAAAAGGAAATGGTTGTGTGACTAACTCAGCTTGTGTGACTAACTGAGCCTTGAATGTGAAACTTACATGGGTATTGGTTCCTTCTTTTGGTTGTTCCATTAGACATTAACTGCTTAGGGTTTACGCTTCTGCACTCTGTAGGACTGAGTGTTTTGGTATTGCTCTGGGTAGTTAGTGATCTAGTGGAAATGTGGAGAAGGTCAATTTTGGTAAATTCTTCTTTTGACTCTGGATATCGTTTCATCCATGAGCTGGGTCTTGATGTTTCGACGTGCGCGCGTCTTCAATGGTAACAGTGAGGGGCTATATATCCCTGTCCCAAAGGGACGAGTAGACAGTGAGGGGCTGTATATCCCCTGTCCAAAAGGACGTAGTAGACAGTGAGGGGCTGTATATCCCCTGTCCTAAAAGGACGTACTTGGCGGTGGGGGCCATCTCTCCCAGTTGATTTGTTTCCACTCTTGAGTTATTGGTTCTTGGATCTATCTTTTCATTCCTAGTCCTTGTGACTATTGGGTCTTTCTACTCCTAACTGGGAATGGGATTTAACTAAGGCATTGGATGTTCACTAACACATGGTGTGGTTTTGTTTCACTAACTTTACCTTTCTGTTTTTATCTTTATTCTTAACTTGTTATCTTGATTTGGTGATTTGTGAAATGCCTTGTTCCTCTGTGTGGTTTAAGTGATTGTTTTCAAGCTATTATTTATTTAAGAGTTGTATTATAAGTTTGTTTTTGGAGGATCGTACCAGTTCCATTCCAGGGAACTGACCCACCCCTCTCGGGTGGG
This sequence comes from Limonium bicolor, assembly GCA_023374045.1. NCBI lineage: Eukaryota > Viridiplantae > Streptophyta > Magnoliopsida > Caryophyllales > Plumbaginaceae > Limonium > Limonium bicolor. The sequence goes on along the minus strand of CM041777.1, from coordinate 95,600,726 downwards.
CTGCTTGGTTTTATCTTGCAGGTACGAGTTATTTTACAGGTGGCCACGAAGAGAACGAGTGATTGGGATGGGATTAGGTTGTTTGAGAGTTTATGTGTTTTATTACTGTTTTATTTATGTTAAGTTTTCTCGAGGTTCAGGCCGTGACAATTGTAATCTTTAAGTTGTAATTGGTGAGGTTTGGTGTCGGGTGTTTGGAACCCGATGGTCTGTACGCCTTTAGTATTTTATTTCCGCTATAAATATGTTAAATAGGGGCGTTACAGAAATTGGTATCAGAGCGTAGTTACGCTCTGAACCCGAGAAGACAAGCCGAGTGAAACACTTAGATTATAGGTGCACTTAAAACTGGGGAACTGGGGTAGAATTGGGAAGTGAGAATTCCAGAAAGGCGCGTGACCCTTACCCCATACTTACTTTACTTACTTACTTCACGTACCTACGAACCGTCCTTAGGACGTTATAAATATTTCATATATTACTACATAGATATTTAGACTCAACAATACGCCTTCTGAGTAACAAAACCGTCATACCAGCTAGATGTCTCGAAGAGGAGGAAGAGAGGAGCTGGTCCCTCAGGAGGCTATGGACCCGACGCTGTCACCCCAGAGGTCATAGCGCAGATTGTGACAGCTGCATTAGCTCAGCAGCAGGCTCAGATCCCACATCCACCACCGCCACCACCTAATGGTCCCCGGGAGTTCAACTGGCTGAAGGCAGTCAACGACCTTCGTCCCCCAGTCTACGAAGGCCAGCCAGAACCGAATACCTTAGAGAGATACATCGACGAGATGCAGAAGGCCTTCACCTCTCTGCACGTTCCAGCAGGTCGCCAGGTGGACATAGCGGCCTACTTTCTCCAGGGACCCGCGCATCGATGGTGGCAGACCGCCAGAGCTGAGCTGACTGCCCAGGCGGACTTCGGCTTCCCAGCCTTCTTAGTGGCCCTAAGAGCCAAGTTCTATCCATCCTACCTACAGAAGAGGATGAGGAGTGAGTTCGAGCAGCTGAAGCAAGGGAGTTCCTCTGTTGCTGAATATTATAATAAATTTGTGGAGCTGCTCGCTGTTATTGGAGAGGGAGCTTACGCTCCGAGGTATCTGGTGGATAAATTCCACACCGGCTTGAACTTCAGGATCATGACTATGATCGGTTCCACCAGAGGGATGACCCTACAGGTATGGAACATGATTTAGAATTTCTTGTACGCAAAGATTTCCCCACTAACACATATTGTCACCACAGGAGCTAGCGGATGACGCGAATGACTGCGAGACCACCATTGCCTACCAGGACTCTGTGCTAGGCAAGAGGAAGGGGGTGGAGAAAGAGGAATGGAGGGAACTTTTCCCAGAACTATGAGAGAAAGGGAAGTTCTACAAGGGAGGAACGAGAAGGCCATGGTCCCCTCATATACTAATGCTGAGCCACTCCGCTCCCAGCCATTTAAGGGTGAGATAAATTAGAAACTCCAATGTGGTTACATTTTGTTATCACAATTACTAACCTTGAACTGAAACAGGGAACCAACTTGCGAGAAAGTACTTCTGCAAGTGGTGCAAGAAGGACCACCCGGGCAAGGATTGTAAGGGAAACCTGGTGGATTGCAACCACTGCGGTAAGAAGGGGCACAGATCGTTCGAATGCTTCCTGAACCCGGATTCCAGGAACTACAAGCCACGCACCGGGAACACTGCTAGAGCCCCAGCTGCTACTACTACTGGAGGAGGTCGAGGTGGCACAGGAGGTGCTGGACCATCTACCAGCCGCCCTGCCCAGAGCCATCCGCAGAGGCCGGGACAGAACTACCCCCAGAGGCCGGGCAAGGCACCGGTCCTTAACATGGTGGACCGCGTCGAGGCAGCAAGTGATGACCCGAGTTCACCTGGTGAGGACTATCTCCCTCATGAAGAGGCTTAGACCCTTACCTTCTTTACATTCCGTTGGCTAGTTTTTTTTTTCTTTGTCAATGTAAAAGGGATGAACTATAAACCCTTATTTTGTTTCGTTTCGAACCTTTCATTTCCAGTTGTGAACCTTGACTTATTTATTTAATGGCAATTGTTGTTCAGCTTTCGATATTTGCTTTCCTATTTTGCCATATTCCACACCCAACATCCCTTTTGAAGCCAAACCACACCCACCAGAGAAGTGTGAGGTCTTGAGACCCGGGATGATCTTACTACGAGAGTACCTGACCCCAGCAGTCCAGTATGCATTGATCCTCAAGATCAGGGAGTTAGGTGTGAAGGAAGGAAATTTTACACCCCTACCTTCAAGAATGGTTCAACCATGAAGGTGAAGATCATGTGCCTAGGTAAGAAGTGGGACCACACCACCAAGAGCTATGAAGAGGTGGAGGTGCCACCAATCCCGGAGGAACTGCAGACCATCATTAGAGCTGCAGTTAAGGCAGCACAAGAATTGGAGGATGAGCCCGTCCCAGACCTAACCTCCGACGTGTGCATCATCAACTTCTATGGAAAGGAGGGTAAGCTAGGGATGCACCAAGACAAGGACGAATCGCCAGAGTCCGTCACTAGAGGAGTTCCAGTGGTGTCCATATCACTTGGAGACGACGCGGAGTTCCTATTTGGTGATCAAAGGAGGATGGACCTTGCTACCAAGATCCTCCTGAAGTCGGGTGATGTACTGATCTTTGGTGGGGCAGCTAGACTCATCTACCATGGGGTGAAGAGAATCAAGCCCAACACAGCCCCCACACCCATCATTAACCAGACCCATATGAAACGGGCCGTCTAAACCTAACCTTTAGACAGACCTAGCCTTGTACTTTACAGTTTCAGCATTGTAAATTTTAAGTTGCTCATGAAGCTTTCAATAAGAATGGAAATTCTAAGAATTTTATTGCTTCATTGTAGGGGTTGGAAACTCAGGGATCAGGTTGAATGTGTTGAACCAGGCTCAAGCAAAGAGCAATGGAATGGTCATCACAGGTATAAACATTAACCCTGAGTAATTACCTTCCTTGGAACGTTAACCAGAATCTTAAAAATCTATCCTATAATTTCAGGCACGTTCCTAGTTAATGGAGTGGAGGCCACAGTCCTGTTTGATTCTGGTGCCTCCCACTCCTTCATATCACAAGCGTTTCATGCTAAGATCAATGCTCCCACAGAGGATATCCATGACTGCTCAGTCTTGCTGCCTTCCAGAGAGCTGATCAAGTGTAGTAAGCAGTGCAAGAATTTGAGCATACACATCAAGGGAGCAGACTTCCTTCTGGATGCCATAGTCTTCCCTGGCATGGGTTCGACATAATTGTGGGCATGGACACGCTACACAGCGGTACCGAGGCAGACTACACTGTGCAGAGCACCGTCTCCTCCTGAAGTCAGCTACAGGGATCACAGTGTCATACCGAATGCAACCTAAACAGCCGACTGTGAAGGTTGTATCGGCTTTATCCCTGATGAAGGAGGTGTCCAAGGGCGCTACCGCCTACTACTGTTATGCCCAGGATCTGAGGACGGATCCGAAGTTCCAGAGCGATGTTCCCATAGTGTCGGAGTACCCCGACGTTTTTCCAGAGGAGCTACCTGGACTACCACCACTGAGAGAGGTTGAATTCAACATCGACCTCATACCTGGCACGGGACCGATTGCTAAGGCTCCCTACCGGATGGGCCCTGCAGAGATGGTTGAGTTGAAGAAGCAGCTGCAGGAGCTACTAGATAAGGGTTTCATCAGACCCAGTGTCTCACCTTGGGGTGCTCCAGTGCTTTTCGTCAAGAAGAAGGACGGGAGCTGAGACTCTGCATCGACTATAGGGAGCTGAACAATGTCACGATCAAGAACAAGTACCCACTGCCCAGGATCGATGACTTGTTCGACCAGCTGAGGGGAGCTAAGGTGTTCTCCAAGATTGATCTGCGTTCCGGATATCATCAGATAGCTGTAGCTGAGTCAGATATAGAGAAGACAGCCTTCCGGACCAGATACGGCCACTACGAGTTCACAGTGATGCCGTTTGGACTGACCAATGCACCCGCGAGATTCATGGATCTGATGCAGAGAGTCTTCCAAGCCCAGTTGGATAAGTCAGTAGTCGTGTTCATAGACGACATCTTGGTATTCTCCAAGAGTCGGGAGGAACACGAGCAGCATTTGAGGACAGCCTTGGAGACTCTGAGAGAGAAGAAGTTATATGCCAAGTTCAGCAAGTGTGAATTCTGGCTGGACAAGGTGTCATTTCTTGGACATGTGATCTCAGCTGAGGGAGTTTCAGTAGACCCAGCTAAGATTGAGGCAGTGAAGAGCTGGCATAGACCTCGCACCGTGACAGAGGTGAGGAGTTTCCTTGGGTTGGCTGGCTACTATAGACGCTTTGTGAAGGACTTCTCCAGGCTAGCCAAGCCCTTGACCTCCTTGATGAAGAAGGACACCCGTTTGTATGGACAGAGGCTTGTGAGGTCTCCTTTCAGGCGCTGAAGGACGCCTTGACCACAGCTCCAGTATTAGTGATCCCTGAGGGGAACGAGGGATACGAGGTGTATTGTGATGCTTCAGGCAGAGGGATTGGTGGGGTACTGATGCAGAATGGCAGAGTGGTAGCGTACGCTTCTCGACAGCTGAAGAAGCACGAAGAAAATTACCCCACACACGACCTTGAGCTCCTCGCCATAGTCTTCGCCTTGAAGATCTGGCGACATTACTTGTATGGAGCCACAGTCCGGATTATGACAGACCATAAGAGTCTGAAGTACATCTGGACCCAGAAGGAGCTGAACCTGAGACAGCGACGATGGGTCGAGCTACTGGCTGATTATGACATCAACCTTCAGTACACTGAAGGTAAAGGGAATGTCGTGGCAGACGCTTTGAGCAGGAGAGTGTACTACTCACTCCTAGCTTTGATAGAGACGACCACGATAGCTGAGGAGATATACGCAGCCGGATAGTGATGTATACCTACAGGGCATCAGGCAGAAGTTAGCAGACGGTATGACTGATGGTCTGAAGTATGAGTACGAGCTAGACAGCGAGGGACACCTTCGAGTCAGAGGCAGACTCTGCGTTCCTCAGGATGCGACAGAACTTCAGACCAGGATTCTCTCTGAGGCTCATTCCTCTACATTATCAGTACACCCTGGAGCCACCAAGATGTACAAGGATTTGAAGCAGTTATTCTGGTGGAGCGGGATGAAGAGGGATGTAGCAGATTTCGTCTCCCGATGCCTCACCTGTCAGAAGGTGAAGTTTGAGCATCGTCGACCAGGAGGCCAGATTCAGTCATTACCAGTACCGTGCTGGAAGTTTGACGACATCAGCATGGACTTTGTGGTCGGTCTTCCTCCAGCTAGAGGCGGACTGAATTCTATTTGGGTGATAGTCGATAGGTTGACCAAGACAGCCAGGTTTATACCTATCAAGGACACATGGAAGGTGCCCAAGCTGGCTGAGGTGTTCACCACAGAGCACATCCGGTACCATGGGGTACCGAAGACGATTGTCTCCGATCGTGACACACGTTTCCTCAGTAGATTTTGGCGTCAGGTGCAGGAGGCGTTTGGTACTCAGCTACGCCTTAGCACAGCCTTTCACCCTCAGACTGATGGGCAGACCGAGAGGACGATTCAGACGCTAGAGGATATGCTACGAGCAGTTGCTCTAGACTATCAGGGGAGTTGGGTAGAGCGTCTACACCTGGTGGAGTTCTCCTACATAACTCCTACCACTCATCTATCGGCATGGCACCATTCCAGGCTCTGTATGGCAGGCCGTGCCGGACCCCTTATCGATGGAGGACACCTACCGAGGCAGTCCTGATTGGGCCCGAGTATGTTTCAGACACTGCAGGATGACGTCAGAGTTATTCAGCAGCACATGAGGGCAACGCAGTCTAGACAGAAATCCTATGGGGATCAGCGCACCAGAGAGCTCGAGTTTCAGTTGGGTAACATGGTTTTTCTTACGGGTGTCTCCGATGAGAGGGATATTCAGATTTGGGATGAGGGGGAAACTACCCTAAGTATGTCGGTCCCGTACAGGATTACGGAGCGAGTGCCCCAGTTGCTTACGACTAGAGCTACCTGCGGAGTTGTGGGAAGGTACATACGTGTTTCCATGGGCACGATGTGTTTCATGTATCTCAGTTGAAGAAGTATATGCCTGACCCTTCTCACGTACTGCAGCCAGAGAGACTGGAGATTGAGCCTACACTGAGGTATGAGGAGACTCCTATTCGGATCTTGGACACGAAGGTCCGAGAAACGAGAGGCAGATCAGTTAAATTAGTGAAAGTTCTTTGGGAGCATCATGGGGTTGAGGAAGCTACTTGGGAGACTGAGGACTCCATGAGAGTAAAGTACCCACATCTATTCACATGATGTTTTTCCTATCCTGCTGTGATTCACATTAGTAGCGGTACGAGGGCGTACCTTAGCTCTTTAAGGGGGATATACTGGCATACTCCTCCTTCGTTATCTCATCCGGATTATGCCTGTTGCATTATTAGTAGAGTGAGAGGTGTATGTATGTACGTAGTTTTACATTATGGCACGGTAGTATGTGACGTTTATTTGTATATTTGGTATATTTGATTCAGTTAGTTTATTTTGATTCAGTTTGATTTGATTCTGAGTAATCTCGGGTGGAATATTGAAATGGAATGGATGGTAGTTAAGGAGGATTGGATTGTTATAGTTGAGGTTTTAAACTTGAGGCGAAGTTTCTTTTAAGGGGGATATACTGAAATACCCCAAATTAATATTAATTTAGGGGATTTTTATTAAAACCGTAAATAATACCATTAATTATTATATTATAGTATGGAATGGTGAATAATAAATCATTATATCCTTATATGGAATTATGAAAATTAAATCATGGGATTTCTCCCATTTAATCCTAAAGAAAACTATTAAATATTGGATTACCATTATTATATATAGTATTATGAATTTAATAATAAGATTTATAAGTCAATAAATCTTGGAAAAATTTCTAAACACTCCAAGTATATTATAAAGATTTTAGAAAGAGTTGGAACATTGTTTTGAAACATAAAAGTCAATATAAAATTCTAGAACCCCTAAAGCTTCTCAAGCCTTGCTAGGGTTGACTTTTTGAGAATGGTCAAACCAGCCCATGAAACCTATACCAATAAATAGGTTATGGAAAACCATGAAGATCGATAAAAAGAACGTCAAAAACGGATCATCCTAGCCAAAGTTATGATCAAATGAAGTTTAGAGCCAAAATTTTGAAAAAATGCTGATGTGGCAAGTTTGCTGACTCATCGCGCCTCGGGATACGCGCCCCAGTACTTAGTCAATTTTATCTCCTATATTTCCGGTAACCGATACCAGACTTTGCCCTAACTTGTGACCTTCATAACTTTCTCATCTTTTGGAATTTTTGAGTGTCGTCTTCTTTGTTGTCTTCTCCTACACTTCCTCTAAACAACCATAACTCACACTAACCTAGTTCGTCCTAAATCAACCGGAAATTCGATCCAAAGTAGCCACCCTGCAAAACCGACTGCAGATTCCAGTTTTCCTTCGATTTCAGGTAACTTCGTCTTGCCATAACTTCTTCGTTTCTCAGCCAATTTCATGTTCTTTAGCTCGTTTTGAAGAGCTCTAATCCCTCTACAACTTTCATGTTGTGACCAAAGCCAATTCCCAACCGTTTGGAAGAACGAGGTGTCTAAAGTTTCGGATTCGTCACCACATAAAATCATAGTTTTCTTTCCAGAAAACGCAAGGTAAACTCGCAACTTCCAGCTTCGATTTCTTTCTGTGTAGTGCAAGTTAGGGTGAGTTCTTGCTATCATTGTGTAGAGTAAGTTTCCTCTTTAGATTAAGCCCAAGAACTAGTTCTAACTCGGTCTGTACTGTAAATTATAGATTGCAAAGTTGGCCCTCAACGGGTAAGTTCGAAATTTTTCCAGAAACCGAAACGAATCCTTTCGATTCGAGCAATTCCGGTAAGTTTTCTTCAAATTCCTTCAACCTTGCTAATCTATATTACATTATCGGTCAAAACCATGTTCCAATTGCATCAATTACGCATTAGATTGAGTGAATTTGTGAGATTCGAATTCGGAAACCCATATAAACCCTAACTTCGAAACCGAAATCGAAAACCGATGAATCCTGCATTATAGCTAGCGAAATTGGTATCATTGGAACCGGAATTGAATTTCGAAACCATAGAAACAAGAATCACTCAATTTGGTTCTGTAGATTGTGAGGAATTGTCGAATTAGTACTCGAGCTCGGTTTGGTTTTCGCTGATGAACTCGGGATCTCGGGCCGTCCGATCGTAGTTAAAAGATTGGACGGCCGAGATTAAAACGTTCAGATTTAAGTGTATTAAGGTTTTTATAAATTCCAGTAATTACCCTAACTTGTTGAATTAATTTAAATACCTTCCCGAATGTATTTTGACTTGAAATTTTAACCATAGATTCCTTATTAAATCTAGTTTATTTTGATGTAAATTTATGGTTTTGGAGTTTTTAAACGTAAGTTATGATTTTTGCAAGTTACGGGTTTTAGAATTATTTGGTTAATTTAAAAAGATATTTTTATGAAATAAAAATTTATAATATGTATAAAATGTTATAGTTACTGTATATTAAATTTGGGAATTTTTGGACAATGGTAAATGGGTTTTAAAATTGTGTTTGTGAGTTTTCATAAGAATAACTTATAATATATGGTTTTTAATGTAACCAAAAATTAAAGTATGGTTTGTTAATAAACTTTTAAGCTGGGGAAAATAAGGGAAAACTAAATTAACATTTTATAACAGTATGTTTATAAATGTTTGGGTATTAGCTTTTAAGAGAAGTGAAATTATTTACATATATGTATATACTTATATGGTAGAATTAAAATAGAAACTTATGTTAAATCAAGGAATTTAATTATTCTACATTTTATTTATTATATTATATGGGAGTTAATATTCTTAATTAAAACTAAGGAATATAATATATATATATTTACACATATATAAAAAGGGAAATAAATAGTAACTTAGAGTAAAACAGGGAGCTAATAAATTAAACTATAATAACTAAATATTATAAGAGCTAGTATCCTAAGATATAGTAAAGAAATACTTTATGAAACATACATGGAATGCAGTTAAATGTTTGTAGTAATAAGATAGTTTAAATACATAAGTTACATAGGGGATGTCTTAATTAAATTCTAATACAGGTATACGTATATATATTAAATAAATAAAGAGAAACACTTTATTTATAAACATATATCGGTTGTGGTATGCCTAAAAGTTATTAAACATAATTATATACAATAAAATTTCCTAAAAATGTTATGGATAAATCTTAATACATAAAGATATATATAAATATATATGTATATAATACATTAAAATAGATAAGGAAATAATATCCTTGTGATAGTTATAATAAGTAGAATATAGAATAGATATATATATATGTTAAACCTTAGGTTTAATCGGTGTGTAATTAAATAGTCACTATTAACTTAAGGTTTAATTACACAACATAATCGTAACACGGTCTGGGTTAACCTACTAAGCCCAAGTCTATGAACTCCAAAAGCCCACTTAAACAATTCAAAGAGAGTTGGGCCACTCTCAGGGATAAATCCTAAATCATTCCAAACTAAACGAAATGGGCCTAACAAAGGATTTAGTTAACAAGTCAAGCCCAAATCTTTGTGAGAGAATAATGGTAAACCTGGAACTATAATCAGTAAGAAAGAAGGTGTTTTTAGTTTATGAGTTCCTTAACTAATCGACACTTGGGACACCTTAATTATAGGTTACTATTGGGGAATCACTCATTCAAGTTATTATTGTTCTTCACATACCAGGTACGATTTCTCGTACTCCGATACTTTTGCTGATTGACTTATGAGACGTTTTCGAAAAACGCTAACTGAGTTTAAGAGGAATTTCTAAAAGGAAATGGTTGTGTGACTAACTCAGCTTGTGTGACTAACTGAGCCTTGAATGTGAAACTTACTTGGGTATTGGTTCCTTCTATTGGTTGTCCCGTTAGACATTAACTGCTTAGGGTTTACGCTTCTGCACTCTGTAGGACTGAGTGTTTTGGTATTGCTCTGGGTAGTTAGTGATCTAGTGGGAATGTGGAGAAGGTCAATTTTGGTAAATTCTTCTTTTGACTCTGGATATCGTTTCATCCATGAGCTGGGTCTTGATGTTTCGACGTGCGCGCGTCTTCAATGGTAACAGTGAGGGGGGTATATCCCCTGTCCCAAAAGGGACGTAGTAGACAGTGAGGGGCTTGTATGTCCCTGTCCTAAAAGGACGTACTTGGCGGTGGGGGCCATCTCTCCCAGTTGATTTATTCCACTCTTGAGTTATTGGTTCTTGGATCTATCTTTCATTCCTAGTCCTTGTGACTATCTGAGTCTTTCTACTCCTAACGGGAATTGGATTTAACTAAGGCGATGGATGTTCACTAACACATGGTGTGGTTTTGTTTCACTAACTTTACCTTTCTGTTATTTATCTTTATTCTTAATTGTTATCTTGATTTGGTGATTTGTGGAATGCAGTTCCTGTGTGTTTATTTTTAAGTGATTGTTTTCAGCTAGATTTATGTAAGAGTTGTATGATAAGTTTGTTTTTGGGAGGATCGTACCAGTTCCATTCCAGGGAACTGATTCACCCCTTTCGGGGTGGGCTGCTTGGTTTATCTTGCAGGTACGAGTTATTTTACAGGTGGCCACGAAGAGAACGAGTGATTAGGATGGGATTAGGTTTTGTGGAGAGTTTATGTGTTTTATTTCTGTTTTATTTTTGTTAAGTTTTCTCGAGGTTCAGACCGTGACAATTGTAATCTTTAAGTTATAATTAGTGAGGTTTGGTTCCGGGTGTTTGGAACCCGGTGGTCTGTACGCCTTTAGTATTTTATTTCCGCTATAAATATGTTAAATAGGGGCGTTACAGTATCATTGACTAAAGGGCTAACTTATAAAGAGAGGAATCTAGTCTGTTTCGACTTTCTGGTTGCGCATCGTGATCACTACGAGAGACTTCAATGGGGAGTCACTCAAGGGAATCCATTGTCCACACTCGACGATGGCGGAGGGCACTGCCGTTGGTGCACAGGTTCGACCAGATCGGTCTTATATTTATCCAGGGCCATAAGGTCAGTTGGTAACGGTTCCATTGGAACCCAGGGGACTATCGTCCATTAACAAGTTATTACAGGTTGTCTTGACATGACGCCTGAGGTGGAAATTAATTGGAAAAGGTTAAGTGATTGGTTTAAAGGATAAGGGCCAGGTGGCCAACAAACAAGTACAGTTTAATACGCGTATCTTGTTTGGTTATTGTTGTGGTTTATTGATGTGTGAATATTGGTTATTATTATGGTTGTTGATGTGGGGTTATTGATGTTGTGTACTATTGTACATTGATGTTTACAGGTGAATTGTTATTGTTATGTGAGTGTTAATGTTTACAGTATTATTGTTATTGTTGTAAACCGGTATTTCATGTAAAGAACCTAATGTCAAGATGGCTAAAACGACCTAAGGAATCTAGATGATTTAAGACTACATTTAGCATACCAGCATTTCGATTGCTGAGCCCTTCAATGGGCCTAACATTCCAGGTTATTGAAGAAGACTCAAGCCGGAGTGCGGGACACGGGGGTAGCAGTTGTGTTTTCAACATCATCTTTGGTTTTATTTTGTATTGTATTAAGGAGGTTGTTGTATTCAGTTAGTTGCTCATTTAGTTGGTTGGGTTTGTAATAATTAGAGTGCTCAGTATCTGTTCATCACAGCGTGAGGAGTTGAGATTGTTGGAAAGAGTAAAGATGCCTTGTTACTCACAAGGGCGAGTAACGGCGTGTAACACCAAGGTAGATAGTTTTTTTTTCCGCTGCGAATTGTTATTTTTTTGTATGCTACGACATGCGACGTTATTACAGGTTTAGGATTAGGGGTGTTACAAGTCTTCAAATAGTCGTTGAACATTAAAACACATACCTCAAGCACCTTCATATAGCCAGCCATCACAATTGATTTGCACGAGATGCTATTCTGAGCTGGCGATACAACCATGCAAGAGTACGTGCTCCCCATGCATATGTGTTTAGCCTTATACCGCACCTCATGGGAGTGAGTAACAAAAAAGGCGATGGACTAAGATATCCATGCCAATTTCCAGCACATAGGGTGGTACCAATGACATAGTAAATCCAGCCACTTGTCTGTTTCATAGGATCATTATCTCTACTCATGTCGTGCTCAATCAAATTCCTAAGCATTACAATGCCACTATGCCACAGTCGGTTTGTCATCCTTTTGACATCTTTCCCGAAAGCGAGACACTCAATCATTACTTATTCAGCTCACTAGTGGACTGATTTCCCTAAATCGCATGACCAACGAACCCATCGAAACGCGCATCCCACTCACAGAAAAAAGGGACGAAATTTCTTATAATCTTTTATGTTTAAAACCCATATACAAAGTGAACGGATCCTTCCAATCAGGGCGATACAACAACGAATACAAGTCAATGAGTTAGCAAGATTATACGAATATCCGGATTTGAGAGGTATTAGGAAGTAATGGACAAACATATTAGGGCTGAAAGACAATATCACGTTGAGAGAAAGTACCTATTAAAGAGAAAGTCGAGGATATTGATAATAAGAGGCAAATTCGTATTTGGTGAAACGGTATATATGATCACGAGTTCAAAGTCGTCAATGATTTGACCAATTTCGTGAATGAGGACAAAGATTACGTGGATAACTAGTTCCTCTTTGTATTTGAAGTACCATCCGCACTCGTCGAGTAATTGTCCTCTCACTAAACACATATGGAAGAATTTTATCAATTAGGTGGGGGAATGGGGTTCTTAAATAGGGGGGAATATGGGGGGGGAGAGTTAGGGAGATTTTTGATCGCTGTAAAGGTCTCATAGGAGAGTTTAAATAGGGGGATGTTTTTTTTTGAGCAATGAGTTGATTGATGACAAAAGCTAGGGTTAAGAGGTGTGAGGGTTGGGGGAAAGGGAAAGTGGTCCATAGGACTTTAATGAAAAACTGACATGTGGGGGCTTCAGCTTATATTCAACTTTTCCTACATAAATGTCGGATGGTTGTCATCAATGTCACTCATTAATCTTCAACTGAAGTGTTCTCATTTTTCATGTAAATCGCATTAAGGGGATATCCCTTTGATCTAATTTTGGGGAGAGAGGTGAGTTCCCATCAGTCATTTTAGGGGAAGGGGTGTCCTCCCTCCTACAAAAGTAGATATCAATGACTATTGTGTGTGGGCATATGATTCATCATATGAAATACCCCTAATATTAGAATGCGTATATATAAGTTACGAATATTTATATGATTTCAAGTTTATTATGTAGTTTATGAGTACATTATATAATTTACAAGCATATTTTATTGAATAAAGAGGATTCATTTTAATTAAATAACCCATTTAGAAGTATAAAGTCGGTTATGATTTTAATGTAGCAGTAATAATCATCGTATTATCTGGTTAGTTGGTATATTTATTTATTAAAACGAAGTTATAATAATAATGTTATGATTTAATACTATTTATTTTTTCTATATTAAACAAGTCTGTTTTAATCGGTTAGTTTCGTCCTTTGAGTTTTTCTGATTTATTAGTGAACTAGCACTAACCATTCATATTTTCTACTTTAATTAATTAGCTATATCGAATTCCTTGATTAACTCCATGTTGTACTTTAATGTGTTACCAATAATCCCTTGTCTTGCCTCTGAAATTCAAGACTAAGGAAGTAATGCAGAGCACCAAGATTTTTGATGCGAAATTTCTTGTCAAGACTGAGTTTTAGAGATTCAATAGCAGCTAGGTTTTTTCCACAAACCAACAAATCATCAATATACACTGCTATGACAATGATTGATGACTGTCTTTCTTAAAAAATAAAAATATTCATTGTAAGAGTTGACAAACCTTATGTTTGAGGAAAAGGTTAGCCGAGCATACCATTGTCTTGATGCCTGTTTTAGGCCATACAGAGAGCGTTTCAGCCTACAACCATAGACTGACTTTTAATGTCAACTGAAATGCCAGGTGACAGCTTCATATAAACTTCTTCATCCAAATTCCCATGAAGAAAAGCATTTTTGACATCCAACTGGTCAATGTACCAATCTCTTTCACTGTAACAGCAAGCAGTGTTCGATTATTGTCATTCGCATCACTGAGAGTATGTTTCTGTATAGTCGATTCCCTCTTTTTAAGTATATCCCTTTACCACTAGACCCAGCCTTATATCGCTCTAAGGATCCATCAGATTTCAACTTAATGCGGTAATCCCACTGCCTTCTTTCCTTTTGGTAGAGAAGTGAGTTCCCAAGTGTCATTTGCAGCCAAGCATGTATCTCATCTTCCATAGCTTTGCGCCATAGCTTTTGGTGCAAGCTTCAGAATAGTTTTCAAGTTTGTCAGATTAATATCATGATATCCTATTTTTTGAACAGATAAGACACAACTGTTCCTTGTTTCAAAAAGACAAGGTTTTATATCAGTTAAGGTTTCCACATTCAGAACGACTGAAATACCCCGAACAATATCACTTCAAAATTTGTGAAGTTTAAAATAAATTACGATCCCACAAAAAAAAAAGAAAAATAAATTAATATCATAATAACATTGTATGTGCGCATCGGGACGTACTACGCAATTACTAACTTCATAGTTATGAATGCACCTTCTAAACCGAAAACGTGAATATAGTTCACAACGGTCATGTATAAGTAATAGCGTGACATAATAAAATAGTCACATGTATACATATATAGACATGTATATATAACTAAAGCGCGACAGGAATAAAGTAATCGCACGTATGTACTTACGTATACAAGAAAATAGGCATTATTTAGCTGATTTCAAAAGAAAGAGAGCGAAATGCGCTCTTGCCATGTTTGAACCCGTACCTTTCGTAACCTTCCTGAATGCCTTAACCGTTTGAGCTCAAATTCAATAATGCATTACGTCCTAGACGTATCCAATTATTAGAGTTACGACTGATGGTGTACCAACGTAACATAATGCCCCACCTCCCATTTCTTGTTTTCCATTATCGGGGACAGACATACACGCATCAGCTCCATATTTTGTGCTCCAGCATGTCTAAGATGCTGTTTCCTTTCTGAACCAGTGCGTGCCAAACCCCCGAACTGCAGCACCAAACACCAAGCAGTTTCCTTTTCTTTCTTTTAAGCCTAGCACTAACTCCATTGTGCATCTTCCCAAGCCACAACTGAATCAACCCATCAGTACTTCAGCCCTTCTCCTTTTTCACATTGCCCACGACAGCCCATGCTTTCCCCCTTGATACTGCTACTGATCGGACAAAAAAAAAACATGACAACAGATTGTCATTTCCTCCATCAAAGTTTGTAAAAGCATACCTGCATGCGCATCAGAGTTTGTCCCTGTTTCAGACTCCCTGCCTCAGAATCTGTGTGAGCTGACAACAAAAGAATCTCAAGCTAAACCGTATATCAGGCTACTCCATCCCTGCGCACCATACCCTCCCTTTTTCCTTGTAACTTATTAGGATATACTATAGGTTATACGGTTATGTCATTATATCTGTATCTTCTTATCCTATAGTCCCGTCTTTTATCCCTCTGTTAGAGTTGCTGTATATAAGCAGCTCCTCTCTCTCTTGTAACTTAATAACACATTTACTCATTCTCTGCGTGAATATTCATCGTCTAATAAAACCTCTCTTCTCCTCCTCGTTCTTCATCGTCTTCCCGACTCGTCCAAGCCTAACATGTATCAGAGCGACAACGCTCCTCAGCTTAAGTTGTCGACAATGGCGGATGGGTTGTCTATAGAAGACCAAGAAAATCACGAGGTCATTGAAGAAGAAGAAAAAGAGGAATCGACGATTCAAGAAAATCACCTCGAGCAACACTTCAATGACCACTCTACCTGCATCCTTCCGATCAACCATCGCTCTCATTTGGCGTGAAATGCAAAGGGCGAAATGGGTTCGATTCGTGGAAAAGGGCGGCCACCATCGTCCTCAAAGCAAAAACAAATACGGGCTGGTCACCGGTTGCGTCGAAGAACCAGATTTGTCCTCCGAGCGTTATCCCATGTGGGAACGCTGTAATCATACTGTAATGAGCTGGATAATAAACTCAGTCGACAAGGAAATCGGCGACAGCATTCTCTACTGCAAGAACGCACATCGCATGTGGGTTAGTCTCTGCAAGGATTCGACCTCACGAGCGGACCGGATGTTTATGCAATCAGAAAGAAATCACCCAATTGCAACAGCGCGACGAATCTGTGAGCAGCTATTTCACGAAACTGACCAAACTCTGGGATCGGTTAGATGCGAGTAGACCTAACCCTAGGTGTCTCTGTGGTTGCAAATGCGGAGCGGCGAAGCTATTGAAGAAAACTTGAACAAGATCAGCTAATCAAGTTCTTAGATGGATTAAACGATAATTTCCAGACGGTCAAAGACACCATTCTCCTTATGAATCCTCTTCCAGACGTCGAACGGGCTTACTCCCTCGTTTCTCAAAGTGAGAAACAGCGACAATCATCCGAGAACAAGAAAGGAGAAAATGAAGATTCTGTAGCCCTTGTCAACAAGACTACCACGGGTCCAAGAAAATCCACTGGGAAAAATTACACTGGAAGAAAGTCTCCTGTCGGAAGCAATAGCGAGAAAAAATCAACCCAAGTGTTCGAATTGTGCAAAGTTGGGCCACACAAGATCTGAGTGTTGGTGGCTAATCGGTTTTCCAACACAGATGGAACCCAGCCTCAAGGACAGCAGCGAACCCAGACCAGAGTTGCGGATCTGTTGTTCATCAAGAATCGAGGGCGAATTCTCCTTCACCAAGCCAACCATCACCAGTCTTCTGGTTTCACGAGTGAGCAAATCGAGCAACTCGCCAGGTATTTCGAGCACAGAACTCTAAATGCCAAAGATTCTGGCGACAAGACTTTTGGAAATTTCTCCGTAATATCACTGAAACTCTTTCCTTCCAGTTGCAAGTTTTGAATGCTAGTTCTTCTGATGATTTAAATGACTTGTGGATTATTGATTCTGGAGCTTCTGACCATGTCACTGGAAACAAGTTTTTGATTAAAAACCTCTGTGATTCATCTAAAACAAAACTATTACTCTTCCTGATGGTCAAAGAAAAACCGTTTTCAATACTGGGCATGTGAGAATCTGTGATGACTTCAGTTTATCTGATGTTCTGTTTGTACCGACCTTCATGTTTAATTTAGTGTCTGTTAGTAAATTGACACAGCAACTGAATGTGTCTGTTGTGTTTACGCATGATTCTTGTATTATGCAGGATAGACAGACTCAAATTGAAGCCAAGATAGCTTTACAACGTTGTGTTTTATACTTTCTTGATACGTTTGCTCTAGGATCTTTTCTGTATAGAGTCAAAAATTCTTCTTCTGTTGTTTTGGTTCCAGACAGAACATAAATGATACAAATGTTTCTAAAGATCTCTTACTTTGGCATAGCAAACTAGGTCACATTCCTCCTAGAAAGCTTTCCATAATGCAAATTGGGAAGAAATTCCCTTCTTTAGACATTCTTCCTTGTACTATCTGCTACAAAGCCAAAGGAAAAAGAATGAAATTCAAACAGTCTGAAATAAAAACCACCTGCTCTTTTCACATGATCCATGTTGACATTTGTGGCCCTATCAGAATTGAAACACAAACTGGTCACCGATACTTTATCACCATTGTGGATGATTTCACTAGGTCTACTTGGATAAAGTTACTTAAATACAAATCAGAAGGAATAAAAATAATCAAAGATTTTGTTTCTCTTGTTGAAAAACAGTTCAATAAACAGATAAAAATAATCAGAACCGACAATGCTAAAGAGTTAGGAACTTCACAAGAAGGAGTTGAATTCTTTAGACAAAAAGGAATAACACACCAAACATCCTGCTCTCACACACCCCAACAAAATGGGGTGGTTGAGAGAAAACAGGGCCACCTATGCAAATCACCAGATCCTTCCTTTTCCAATCTGGCCTCCCTCCTGATTTTTGGGGATACTCCCTAGAGCATGCTGCATATGTCCTAAATCGAATCCCCACCAAAGCCATAGGAAACATCTCGCCATTTGAAAAATTATATAACAATCTCCCTGATTATAATCAAATAAAGAATTTTGGTTGGCCTGTGTTTTGTCACTAATATTCAGCCAAATAGAAGCAAGCTTGACTCTCGATCAGATGCTTCTGTTTACTTAGGAAATGCCAAAAACACCAAAGGGTACAAAGTCTTAACATAGAAACAGGAGAAATCCATATAAGTCGTGATGTTGTGTTCTTTGAAAACATATATCCTATTCGGGACAAAGATTGGATTAAATTCTGGCATGATAACCATTCCACTATACTCCTGATAATAACTACTTTGAAATTTTTCTGTTGAGACAGACTATTCTATTTTTGATTATCCTCCTCCACATCATAAAGAATGTGGGACTGATATCAGCCAACAGAAAACAAATAATACCCCACAATCCTCCCACCACTAATGACAGAATAGATATTCCCTCTGAAATAGAAATCTTCATTCTGATCCTCCCAATTACACCACATCAGACCAACATTCACCACAACCCCCTTCTGTTACACATGATCATGATACAACTGTTATCAGTGATGAACAGATCAATGTACAGAAACAGTTAATCCTTCTCAAGGTCCACGCAGGTCCTCCAGACCGCATACCAGACCTGTAAAATCAATGATTATATCTGTTTTCAGATACCCACCCAAGATCCCTTTTCCCAGATTCTTTCTCACAGATTATACACCCAGACACACCCCACACAAACCCAAACACTCTCCCTGTTGACACTCTAACCAACATCATACCCAACCAGAACCTAGCTCTTTCTGCTGCTTCCAACATTCTTCTACATGAGATCCTTACCCTTAAAGAACCTGCTACATATGCTGAAGCAAACAAGGACCCTAGATGGGTTCGTGCTATGGCAGCTGAATTCCAAGCTTTAAAAGACAACCACACATGGTCTATTGTCGATCTTCCCAAGGGTAAAAACCCATTTCTTGTAAATGGGTGTATAAAACAAAACTCAACCAGATGGAAGTCTTGAACGTTTTAAAGCTAGACTTGTTGTAAGGGGTTGGTTTACACAAAAATACGGCCTTGACTACGAGGAAACTTTCTCTCCCGTTGTCAAGCTAACCACCATTCGTGCCCTTATCATTGTTTCTTTCAAAAGGGGATGGATAATCGATTCAATAGATGTCAACAACGCTTTTCTCCACGGGGATTTAAAAGAAGATGATACATGCAAATACCCCAAGGTCTAGCTGTCAATGGAGGAAATAAGGAAATTTGCAAATTACATAAATCATTGTATGGCCTCAAAACAGGCCTCTAGACAGTGGTATGATAAACTAGCCAACCTTTCTTTCAATCTAGGCTACCAACAGTCTAATAATGACTATTCCCTCTTCTTTAAGAACACATAGGGAAAAACACCTTTCTTGGCATTTATGTGGATGACATAATTGTTACAGGAATGATAAAAACAGAAATAAAAAAACTAAAACAGCAGTTGCATATCAATTTAGGATCAAAGATCTGGCCGATTGCATTTTTTCTTGGGATGGGAATTCATTGAGACTAATGACAGATTGATTATGTCACAAAGGAAATATGCGTTGCAGATTCTTTCAGATTTAACATGCAGGAATGTCGGCCATCTGTCTCTCCTCTAAACTCCATCAGAAAACTGTACAAAGACAGTGGGCAGTTACTTGAAGACCCAACATTTTACAGAAGATTGATAGGGAAGTTAAATTCTTGACTAATACTAGGCCTGATCTCTCTTTTACAGTTCAGCATTTAAGTCAATTTTTGCAACAACCTACCATGCACATCTTGAGCGGCAATCACTCTTTCTTATCTAAAAGGGACTTTAGGATTTGGTATCTCTTTCAACGAAAATTCATCTTATAATTGGTTGCATTTTGTGATTCTGATTGGGCTTCTTGTCCTTGACTAGGAAATCAATCTCTGGTTATTAACAACTTCTTGGCGGTTCTCCCATCAGCTGGAAATCACCCCAAGAAGCAAGCTTCAGTCGCACTTCTTCCGCTGAAGCCGAATACAGATCAATGCGCCAGATTACAAGCGAGCTAAGCTGGTTGAAGCGCCTCCTCCATGAGCTGGAAGTGGAGATATTCAACCAGTACCCCTCAAGTGACGATAAGTTTCAGCCATTCACATGCCAAAAACCGGTGCACGAGAGGACCAAAACATCGAGTTGGATTGCCATTTCGTCCGACAACAACTACAAGCAGGCCTCATCCAAGTTCAGTACATCCCAACTCGAAGCAGCTTGCGGAACATCCTCACTAAGCCGCTGACAGGAAAGGCATACCAGCAGACTTTCCCCGATTAGGCATGGAATCTGTATAAAAACACAGACTTTCCACTCTGCCATGTTAAGTCTTGAGGGGGGGTATTAGGATATTACTATAGGTTATAAGGTTATGTCATTATATCTGTATCTTCTTATCCTATTAGTCCCGTATTTACCCTTTTTTTTCTTGTTAGAGTTGCTGTATATAAGCAGCTCCTCTCTCTCTTGTAACTTAAAAAACACATTTATCATCTCTGCGTGAATATTCATCGTCATAAAACCTCTCTTCTCCTCCTCGTTCTTCATCGTCTTCCCGAATCGTCCAAGCCCTAACATAACTTGAGATCACAAAATGATGTCCCAGCCTTGATTTCTTGTAGAATTACATGAAAACAGATTTTTATTTCGGTAGAATAATTCGGAGACAAATGTGCGTGACAGAGCTGGTGCAATTAGAGTTTATTCTGTTTTCAACCCCCACACGCCTACCTCATGAGAATCAGGGAGCAACTATCACCATAGTTCATTAAATCCGTGTGTGTCCCATGCAAACACCCACCTTGGATGTGCAAGTTCTGGAGCAAACCATTCAATCTCCGATTCTAGCAGGTAAACATCAGTCTTTAAATCCTGCTCAATTTTTCTGTTGTATACCGAGAATGTCCTTGCTGCCTAACTCATTGCCACCCCGTCTTTGCATCACCTTGCCTGAAAATTTAGCCCATGAAGAATGCATCTACTCCACTGAATACTTCTTCAAAGAGTGCACTGGAGTTACCCACACAGTCAGCTACCTTGCTGCTTGACAATCTTTAAAGGTGATTCTCCCAAACTGTGTTGCTATCTTTTTCTCTCTGTATTCGTGAATAACCGAGACTTGAACAGACATGCACTCAACGCTCTCTTGCTTCCCTTTCATGAATAAACTCCATATGCAGCGTACTAGGCTTGTGTTGAAAAGCTTCTGGACAAACAAAAAAAAAAAAAAACTGCTGTTTCAAAGTAATAACTTGATCAGGTAAACTTTTAACCAGTTTCCATGGCCACTTTATCTGTTTGGGTTGGCCCGAGACTTTCCTTGCTGTCTAACCCATTTCCACCTGAATCCTTGCATAGCTCGATGGGTAACTCAAGCCATGAAGGTTGAGCCTGAACCTCACGAACAACAGCCACTAGCTTTTGGTGTCTCAGTTCTGTTGCGTTCTGAAACTTCTTGTTCCAGAGAGGTGCAGTAGATAAGTAAGTAGCAATAATAATGTGTCCTGGTTTTGTTTTGGATTTAAAATACTTAATTAAGTAGCTAAACCATTGAGGGAATTAGAGTTAACGTTACTATCTAACAACGAGGATCAAAAGAAGTAGACAGATCCTGTTTCTGGTTCTTATTCTCTAATAAATGCCTCTGTATAACTGACCCACAAGAGGTATAAAGGACTTGCTTATAAACTTAGAATCTAGCCCATACACCTAAGTGAGGCTATAAACACCTTGGTAGGAAAAAAAAAAAACCTGTTGCATCTGTACAACTTAGCCAGGAAAAAACTAGTGCAATCTGGTGTTTGACAACCCCCTGTCGAATCTGGGAATGTTCTTTTTTTGAAATCTGTAACATTAGCTCCTGTACACTAATTGTCCAGGGGTATTATAGGGGGGTGTTGATTTATTCATAAACTTAAAACACAACTAAAACATCTAGGCGGAAGTGGGAACCAGTTTGTGCTTCAGGACTGAAGATAGAGAGAGAAGAGAGAAAGGAATAGTTCAGTAAGGCAACCAGGGAATTGAAATCTGTAACATAGCATTCTGTCTACCAAGTGCCTAGAAAGGATATTGGAGTATGGTTGAGTTACTAATGAATAGAGGGCAAAGATAAACTCCTTACTAACCTGGTGTCCGAAAGTTCTGGCAACCTGATCACCTTTAGGAATCTGTAACGTGTGTATTCCGTATATTAACCTTCTGAAGAAGCCTGGAAGCTGTAGTAACTTAATGACCGATCTAAGAGACTACCAAAACGTGAGACCAAGTGTAACACACAAAAAAAAGAATAGTTAGCAACTTATAAGAATAAGAAAATAGGTGCAACAGCCAAACTCTTGAATAGACAGAAGAAGAGGATAAGAAAGGAATATGACAGTTTCTGATTTTGTTACCCACAGTCCCTTCAATTCTGTATAAAGGAGTTTTAGTAAATGATCTCAGCGTTGTTCTGACTTGGCTTTGAGTTTAAAACCACCTAATACATCTAACCAGTGGGGTAAAAACGCTATTGGAAATTTGATGACAGATAGGTAATCAAAATCAAAGACAAAAAGGAAAAAACCAAAAAAAAAAGTACACAATGCGTCAGTTTCCAGTTTTACCGCTTATTTTAGTTCAGTATAATGATTTTTCTGAGGTATGGTCCTTGCTGTCTCTGGGTTTAAATTCTGCTAGAACAACTAAATAAGTAGGTAAGGAATCTGGGAAAAGATTTAAGTCATGTAATAACCAGACAGAGAGAAGCAGAAAGGAAATGCACCAATTCTGTTTTCCCAGATTTCGTTAGTATGTCAGTTCTGTATAAATAAGTACAGATGCTATGTGGGTGTTTATTTGGGTTAAAATGTACTTTAAGCTTTGTTAATTCAGTTAACTAAGGGTGTAGATGCTTAGGGATAAATTGAATGACTAAAACGTGGGCAAACAGAGAGGGAGAGATCAATAGAAGTTTATCAGTTAGTTTAGTTTCTGTCTAGTTTCAGTTGATGGCATATCAGTGATAGTAACCGGGTTGTGGTGAGTTTGTCTTGACTAAGAATCTCGAGAGGACAATGGGGTGAGTGAGTCAGTAAGTTTGGAGAATCGAAACTCAACTCAAGAACAAACAGGTAATAGAAGGGAAGTTATCAGTCGCATAATTTCAGTTTTGCTATGTTCTGTACAACGATTTTTCAGAGGAGTTGCCCATGAGGTTTTGGGTTAGTATTGAGTCTAAGACTTTGTTAATACATAAGACTAAGTGTTTATAAGTTGGGAGAACTGGAAGTCAGTCTGTAAAACCAAGAAGATAAAAAAAAAAAACAGTGGTGTCGAGTTTCAAGTTCAGGTGGTGGACTAGTTTCTGCTTCTGTACAGAAAATTGGGTGAGTGTTCATTGGTGAAACTTGGAGTTTAAAATGGAGGCAAAACACTTAGCTGGGTAAGGAGTACATGGGGGAGATTTGGAAGACAGAACTGTGATTAAATAGAAAAAGGAAGGGAGGAGTATTTCACTGATTTCAGTTTCAGTTCTGATGGTGATTGTTTCTGTATAACTGAGTTACAGCTGGGAATAAGAGTTTTGATTGGTCTGTAAGTGAGCTTAAAGCCTTACAAACATTATTGACACCCTCAGCTAGTGGAGCAAATACTGGGGAGAGAATGAAACATCGGTTGGGTTGAACAGAAACAGGGATCAAGAGGAAGTATATAACTTTTTGTTTCAGATTCTGAAAGTTGGGTTCTGTAAAATGGATTTCCAGAAGAGACAGCAGTATTGTATTGAGTGCTAATAAATCTGAAACATCTCTAACATATCTTAGTTGGGTTATAAGTGTCTAAGAGAAAATTGGGAGTTAGGATAGTTAACTTCCAGCAAGAAGAAACAAACAGAAAGGTACCGAATCTGTTCAATTTTTTTTCTGTAACCCATGCTTCTGTATAACTGATGTACATGGGTGTTATGAGGGTGATATTAAATTGATAATGACCCCAAAACCCTCCTAATGTATCTAGCTAAACTTATGTAACATCTTGGGAAGTTTAGACACCCTTAGACACATTAAAAATGTTATAATATAAGGTTATGTACAAGAACCTTGTTTCAGTTTTGAAACACTTAGGCCTCAGTATAAAGGAGTTTCAGAAATATTTGAGGAGCGATATTGCGTGATTACTGAGCTTAAAACATAGCTATTTAACTAAGGAAAGAATACACATTAGATAAGTCATATCTATGTTATACAAACTTGTTACATAATTGCCTCTTAAAACGCCCTAAAACATTAACTAAAGAAAAGGGCTTAGTTAACATGTAACTAAAGATATGAATATCCTAGGAGTAAGTTGAGCCTAGGATTAATGCATGTGAAGTTCTATGAGTCAATACGAACTAGGCATGTGACAACATACCTAGGGAATGACATACGATATAAAGTGTCGTCACATAAAATAATAAACTGACACACTGTTTTAATTACCTCTAGGACCGTAGCGAGCTCCGACCAGGATTTCGAGTGTAAGACAACTCGTGCTTTCAAAAAAGGTATGGACATGTGTGGTTCGTATGTTGCCGTGTTACACGGCTTGTGTGCTGTGTGCCTTGTGTGTGAAAATGACATAAGATCAAAGCATGGAATTGGATTGCTTGTTTATCATGTTGTATGATTTCTATATCATTGTTGTATGTATCATTGCGCGCACACAGTAGTTTAGTCCCTTTCTCGTTTATGGACCTTGAGATGAACTACTACGAATTATGAAAACAAAGAAAACTCTATAAGGGGAACTCCTCTCTAAACCATTGAGGACTACCATGACACCCACTATGGTGTCTATTCATTAATGATAATAAAGAGCAAGTCTCCTTGGTGAGACATGACGAACCACGTAAACAAAACAAAAGAACTATACGAAGAGACAAATCCTCTCTAACTTTAGAGGACCGCTAATGACACCCACTATGGTGTCGAGATTATAATGATAATGAAGTGAAAAGTACCAACTGGTGGAACATGAGGATAACCCGGGAAGACGACATCTCGGGCCGCGCGGTATGGAATATTCGGGAGTTGGTATCTGCATCAGATCCTTCGCCCTTCTGTGTGGAGCACATCCTGGAGTCTAGAGGCGACTCCGCTTTCTCGACGCATGACGTCGAGAATGGGGGAGTGACAAATTGGGGGAGCTTATCCTGGAGTCAAGAGGCGACTCCGCTTTCTCGGCGCATGACGCCGGGAATGAGGGATTAGCTATGGAGGCGACGACCTCCAACGTGCGGTGATAAAAGAATTCACAAGTAACCCTTGAAGAAACAAGGAATGATTAGCACCTACATAATAAAGTCTCGGGATCTAATCTATATCCCCTGACTCGGTGCCAGAGAATAGAGGAAAACATGTGTAACGAGACCAAGCAAATAAGAAAATTCACAAATGTGATCATTTAAGAAACAAAGAATGAATAGCACCTACATTATAAAGTCTCGGGATCTAACCTACATCCCCCGGACTCGGTGCAAGAGAAGAAAGATAAACATATGTAATGAGAACAAGAAAACAATACGCAATCTCTTGAATGATCCCATTGCGAGGATCGACGGTATAATGTACCTACACACCCGTCCTATAATTGCCTGACTGTTGTTGCTACACTAGCAGCTTATTGTGTTGGACTGCGTGTTTGACATTGTTGTGCTACTTGCAAGATGTGCTTGGTTGCTTGCTGATATTGCTATGCTGCCTTGAAGTGTGTTTGATATTATGATGTAATGTGATGTGCTTTACTGCTTTAATATAGCATGTAAAATGACTTAATAATATTCGACCAAGTAGTCGTGTGGCCCGGTAACATGCGGGCTTCACACGTTCATACTCAGCGTAGTTTGCTGAGTCCTTTACACCCAATTTTTTTCAGGTCTTGTGCCAGACGATAACGGAGAGTAGGCAAGGGTGACT
This sequence comes from Limonium bicolor, assembly GCA_023374045.1. Lineage (NCBI taxonomy): Eukaryota > Viridiplantae > Streptophyta > Magnoliopsida > Caryophyllales > Plumbaginaceae > Limonium > Limonium bicolor. Next base: position 95,574,594 of record CM041777.1, on the reverse strand, counting down.
ACCATAGGGGTAGTCCACATGGCAAGCCTTTTAGTAGTATGCTTTTAATGTATGGGTTGTACTTTCGGTTTATGTTGTTGGATTAAGAACTTATGTTGTAGACTCTCGGTACTCGGTTTGTATACTTTATGTTGTATTTGGAATTCGTTAAGGTTGGACTTCCAGTCATACAGACCGTAACTTAGAGTTGGTATTGTGGTCTGTCAACCACGTGGGTGGTTGGCGTCTGTGACACCCGGATAGAGTAGGAACCGCTGCGTAGACATCTCACGTTACCTTTAGGCGCGTCGCTTTGATTGTTGGTCGTTATTCGGGGGTGTTACAGAAAGTGGTATCAGAGCGTAGTTACGCTCTGATGACTGGAACAAAGAAGTACCGAGTATAGGAAAACCTGAAATTTGGAATTCTGACAGTGAGTCAAGGGTTGGGGGGGTAGTACGTGAGGCGCGTTAGTTAGGGTTCTTCCCCAGTAATACTGGATGCTAATAAACACCTACACCCAACCTTCACACCCTTAATTGTCCCTTAAATTCAGAGAAAAAAAAACGCCAGAGAGGTAGAAAGCCTCCTCTTACTCGGGGAAACCCGATCTGGCATCTACTTAATGTTATACTATCAACACGAGAAGAAAAGACTATACTATACAATAGACGTTGTCAAAGGGATAATACCCGTAGAGGGACCAATTTTAGTGACAACTTGGGTCGACATGCTTAGCAGTCGATAGGACCCTACCTCACAAGTAAAGAGGACCGAAATACCCTAAAAAAAAATTATTATTATGAAATAAATAAAGCTCAAATAAGCAAATAACTAAACTAAGGATGGGATTGAGATAAATCTGCAATTCGAACACTTGAGAGGGTAATTCAAGAAAAACCTCGTAAACAATGAAATAGAGAGAATAATTAAGAAGACTCAATAACAATCATAAAACAATTAGAGAGATTCACAAATATATAATATAAAATGAGCAACAAGTTTCACAATTTGAATGTGCAAGCCAAGGACTAGAAGTATGTACAATAACTAGTCTCTACTTCGCGTGTAACACATATCCGCAAATGACCACCATCATCAAACATATCCCATCTCACCATTTGTATATGATTACATGATTACCATGACCTCGTCATGAAGCTCAAGTCCTCTATCTTGATGCCTGCTATTCCTCATGGCTTCGTGCTAAACAGCTCTTCTCAACCCTTATTTGTAATTTCCTAAAGTCAAAAACGTATTGGTACAAGGGTCATAAACCGATTCCTCGAACGTTGCAATTCCCACACAGACATAACTATAACGGGTAACATAATCACGGAAGTCAAATAACAGAAGATGGTACAATATAAAATTAATTCCCAATCATTAATGAACACACCCTAGGGAAGGAATGCTAGAATACCACCGAGAACCGTGGAGTTCAACTTAATAAAAGATGGACCTTCTGGGTCACCTGTGCACCCTTCACTATGACTAGGAAGGAAATGAAACGAAGTCTCACTAATATTAGTATAGTGAAAAAAAAAGGAAATGAAACACTAGTTCTAATAGACGGTATACTCACAGGATAGGCATACCAAAGAACACTTCGATCCATACTTGTCTAAGCTTTATTATAACCCAGTTAGAATTGTCTCGGCGTTGCTATAATAATAACCACTCTCAACAGCAACAAATAAACGACAACATTGATAGAAGGAAGTCCAATCTGGAAACACCACCATAACAATCAGTAAAGGCTTGAACTTCTTAAGTCTATACCAAGACAAATATAGAGTCGGAGACTAAATCGAGGAACTCTGAATGAAATTTAGCAAATATTACATCAACGAATGTATATACATGTACAAATCAGGAAAGACGCAGTACATGTGGAACTTAAGGAGCTAAATAAAATGCAATTAAAGGGTATCCTCGCTAGTTATGCAAGCATACCAAACTCAACCATCAAAAATAAATAAGTGGGACCTCGATAGTAATAACTATGGATTAAGCACCATTAGTTTGGTGGAGCCGCAAGTAAGAAGTTGAACAACTTCAGGTAAGAGGAACACACCAACAAAGTAAAATCATTCAATTAATTAGGAACTCAGACTCGGAATTAGGAGTTGAAATTTGGGAATTTCCGACAAGGTGAATTGATGGGCTAAGGGAAATTGTAAACATGGGGAAAATAGTAATAATCTAAGCACTTTGAAGTATACAATCCTACACCCCATTGACTAACACTGGAATGTATTAGACAACATGTATACACATAAATATGGTACGAGGATTGGTACTCTAATAACTTATAAATCAAGGGGATCATTGTAATATAAATACGACCTTGAACCTTATGACACACGAATATGTATATAGGTACACACCTAGATGTATATATATTTAGAAAATTATACACTTAATCTCAAGACTTAGATCTTATTACTAGCCCATGTATTGATTGCCAGATGACTAGAAACGAATGGGATAAGAATTAAAATAGGTTGAACTAATTATTGGTTTAAATCGGACGTGCAAGGTTGAACTTGACCCTGGCCAGGTCAAGTGACACTAAGCTCAAATTGGAGTGCCGAGGTAACCCAACATTTACGCTGATCACGTCATTGTCGAGTGATTCTCGAAACCCCCTACAAGTGGACACATAAACTACAAATAGGTGAAAGTTTATAAGCTGGATAAGTAAAAGTGCGAAGGAAGCGATGTGAATGTTAGATGATAAAATGGTATAGGATACACGGAGATAAGATTCAAACTTTAGAGGGTAAACACATGAGTATACAAATGTGTAAGGACTTGAAATAATGTGATATTACGAATAACATAGCTGTTAATACATACAGTATACACTACCTTAACCAAATGCAATAGGTAACCGGTAGGAATCGAGTACTTTACTTCCTGGCGGGACATAAGAACAATGGTGATGGTAAGAAAACTAGACACCCTATATTGGATGGTTTACAATCGCAAAAACTTGGGAAAGAAAAAATATATAGTTCGGTAAACCGGCAGTGTCAAGGCCATGATTTGGCTAAAAAATAGAGGTTACTAGAAGACAAAGAACGGCCTAATTTGGCTATACACATTAGGGCATAAAATAGTTAATAATGTTGGGAGAGTAATTACCTATCTACATATAAATATGATCGGTAATGTAAATTAAACATGTCATTATAACAATGACCCGTTGTAACATTGAAGAATACTAAGGACTAAAATCGTTACTACAGAACATACATGAATTAAAACCAAAAGGGCAGCGAAGAAGAACAATTCAAATACTTAAAAGAGCACTAAAAACATGAACTTCCGACCTCCAGAGTAAATGGATAGACAAGCTACTACCCACCGAGATTATGTATAAATTAAGATACCCCATGTCGGTCAAGAGACTTTTACTCCTATACTATTAAATCATGCACTACCTTAAAAGGTATAATGAGGGAAAACTAAATCTGAAGGAAACCAGAGTCGCACAACAGAAGCTGGTGGACCTCATCTCACATTTTCCAGTTGAATAAGAATGTGACTTATCTGCCAATACCTTAGACCCAGAGTGGCCAAATCCAAATACGTTTGTAGATCGGTAAGGATACCGATAAGTGCCTTTGGTACGGAAACTAGAATACTCCATGAGAATTAGACGTCTAGAACCAAGGTTCAAGAATGATAAAATAGGGATTACGTGGGCGTAATCCATTTTAAGGGGGGTAGGCGCGTTGCGTTTTTACTGTGTGGTTACTCGTTCGAGGTGTTGTTTTTGAATGCGATGTATGTGAACTGTTTGTGGATTGGTTTAAATGCAGGGTGATTATGAATAAATGACTTACCATCTGAATGATTATGAGCACAGTATATGAAGTATTATTGAGAATTGAGGTATTATTGAGAATTTGGTGAAGCCACAGATGTGGCGTGGTGCTTATAAGCATAAATGACGAAATCGAACTGTGGAATTGCGGGACATGATCCCCTGTTTAGAGAGAACGTATTCAGGACTTATTTTTGCACTGTGTGTGTTCCTACAGCCACACGTTGGTTGTGTGTATGAGATGGTTATGTGTGTGTTATGTACACTCTGTTGTGAATGAATGTTGTGTGCCTCTATGAAAACGTGGGTGAAGCCACTAGGGTGGCATAGTGCGTATAAACATTGAGAATTATAATATATGGAACTTGATCCCTGGGTTATTGTGAACGAGTACGGGACTGGATCCCAAGGGTTAACGGGAATGGAAAACACCGGTTAAGGGAATAAAACTTCGGGACGAAGTTCTTTTAAGGGGGGTAGACTGAAATACCCCGAACAATTATCACTTCAAAATTTGTGAAGTTTAAAATAAATTACGATCCCACAAAAAAAAAGAAAAATAAATATAATAATCATAACATTGTATGTGCGCATCGGGACGTACTACGCAATTATAACTTCATAGTTATGAATGCACACTTCTAAACCGAAAACGTGAATATAGTTCACAACGGTACATGTATAAGTAATAGCGTGACATAATAAAATAGTCACATGTATACATATATAGACATGTATATATAACTAAAGCGCGACAGGAATAAAGTAATCGCACGTATGTACTTACGTATACAAGAAATAGGCATGTATTTAGCTGATTTCAAAAAAAAAAGAGAGCGAAATGCGCTCTTAACATGATTTGAACCCCGTACCTTTCGTAACCTTCCTGAATGCCTTAACCGTTTGAGCTCAAATTCAGTAATGCATTACGTCCTAGACGTATCCAATTATTAGAGTTACGACTGATGGTGTACCAAACGTAACATAATGCCCCACCTCCCATTTCTTGTTTTCCATTATCGGGGACAGTACACGCATCAGCTCCATATTTTTGTGCTCCAGCATGTCTAAGATGCTGTTTCCTTTCTGAACCAGTGCGTGCCAAACCCCCGAACTGCAGCACCAAACACCAAGCAGTTTCCTTTTCTTTCTTTTAAGCCTAGCACTAACTCCATTGTGCATCTTCCCCAAGCCACAACTGAATCAACCCATCAGTACTTCAGCCCTTCTCCTTTTTCACATTGCCCACGACAGCCCATGCTTTCCCCTTGATACTGCTACGGATCGGAAAAAAAAAAAAACATGACAACAGATTGTCATTTCCTCCATCAAAGTTTGTAAAAGCATACCTGCATGCGCATCAGAGTTTGTCCCTGTTTCAGACTCCCGTGCCTCAGAATCTGTGTGAGCTGACAACAAAAGAATCTCAAGCTAAACCGTATATCAGGCTACTCCATCCCTGCGCACCATACCCTCCCTTTTTCCTTGTAACTTGAGATCACAAACATGACCTGTCCCAGCCTTGATTTCGGTAGAATAATTCGGAGACAAATGTGCGTGACAGAGCTGGTGCAATTAGAGTTTATTCTGTTTTCAACCCCCACACGCCTACCTCATGAGAATCAGGGAGCAACTATCACCATAGTTCATTAAATCCGTGTGTGTCCCATGCAAACACCCACCTTGGATGTGCAAGTTCTGGAGCAAACCATTCAATCTCCGATTCTAGCAGGTAAACATCAGTCTTTAAATCCTGCTCAATTTTTCTGTTGTATACCGAGAATGTCCTTGCTGCCTAACTCATTGCCACCCCGTCTTTGCATCACCTTGCCTGAAAATTTAGCCCATGAAGAATGCATCTACTCCACTGAATACTTCTTCAAAGAGTGCACTGGAGTTACCCACACAGTCAGCCTTGCTGCTTGACAATCTTTAAAGGTGATTCTCCCAAACTGTGTTGCTATCTTTTTCTCTCTGTATTCGTGAATAACCGAGACTTGAACAGACATGCACTCAACGCTCTCTTGCTTCCCTTTCATGAATAAACTCCATATGCAGCGTACTAGGCTTGTGTGTTGAAAAGCTTCTGGACAAAACAAAAAAAAAAAAAAACTGCTGTTTCAAAGTAATAACTTGATCAGGTAAACTTTTAACCAGTTTCCATGGCCACTTTATCTGTTTGGGTTGGCCCGAGACTTTCCTTGCTGTCTAACCCATTTCCACCTGAATCCTTGCATAGCTCGATGGGTAACTCAAGCCATGAAGGTTGAGCCTGAACCTCACGAACAACAGCCACTAGCTTTTGGTGTCTCAGTTCTGTTGCGTTCTGAAACTTCTTGTTCCAGTAGAGGTAAGTGCAGTAGCAATAATAATGTGTCCTGGTTTTGTTTGGATTTAAAATACTTAATTAAGTAGCTAAACCATTGAGGGAATTAGAGTTAACGTTACTATCTAACAACGAGGATCAAAAGAAGTAGACAGATCCTGTTTCTGGTTCTTATTCTCTAATAAATGCCTCTGTATAACTGACCCACAAGAGGTATAAAGGACTTGCTTATAAACTTAGAATCTAGCCCATACACCTAAGTGAGGCTATAAACACCTTGGTAGGAAAAAAAAACTAACCTGTTGCATCTGTACAACTTAGCCAGGAAAAAACTAGTGCAATCTGGTGTTTGACAACCCCCTGTCGAATCTGGGAATGTTCTTTTTTTGAAATCTGTAACATTAGCTCCTGTACACTAATTGTCCAGGGGTATTATAGGGGGGTGTTGATTTATTCATAAACTTAAAACACAACTAAAACATCTAGGCGGAAGTGGGAACCAGTTTGTGCTTCAGGACTGAAGATAGAGAGAGAGAGAAAGGAAATAGTTCAGTAAGGCAACCAGGGAATTGAAATCTGTAACATAGCATTCTGTCTACCAAGTGCCTAGAAAGGATATTGGAGTATGGTTGAGTTACTAATGAATAGAGGGCAAAGATAAACTCCTTACTAACCTGGTGTCCGAAAGTTCTGGCAACCTGATCACCTTTAGGAATCTGTAACGTGTGTATTCCGTATATAACCTTCTGAAGAAGCCTGGAAGCTGTAGTAACTTAATGACCGATCTAAGAGACTACCAAAACGTGAGACCAAGTGTAACACACAAAAAAAAGAATAGTTAGCAACTTATAAGAATAAGAAAATAGGTGCAACAGCCAAACTCTTGAATAGACAGAAGAAGAGGATAAGAAAGGAATATGACAGTTTCTGATTTTGTTACCCACAGTCCCTTCAATTCTGTATAAAGGAGTTTTAGTAAATGATCTCAGCGTTGTTCTGACTTGGCTTTGAGTTTAAAACCACCTAATACATCTAACCAGTGGGGTAAAAACGCTATTGGAAATTTGATGACAGATAGGTAATCAAAATCAAAGACAAAAAGGAAAAAACCAAAAAAAAAAGTACACAATGCGTCAGTTTCCAGTTTTACCGCTTATTTTTAGTTCAGTATAATGATTTTTCTGAGGTATGGTCCTTGCTGTCTCTGGGTTTAAATTCTGCTAGAACAACTAAATAAGTAGGTAAGGAATCTGGGAAAAGATTTAAGTCATGTAATAACCAGACAGAAGAAGCAGAAGGGAAATGCACCAATTCTGTTTTCCCAGATTTTCGTTAGTATGTCAGTTCTGTATAAATAAGTACAGATGCTATGTGGGTGTTTATTTGGGTTTAAAATGTACTTTAAGCTTTGTTAATTCAGTTAACTAAGGGTGTAGATGCTTAGGGATAAATTGAATGACTAAAACGTGGGCAAACAGAGAGGGAGAGATCAATAGAAGTTTATCAGTTAGTTTAGTTTCTGTCTAGTTTCAGTTGATGGCATATCAGTGATAGTAACCGGGTTGTGGTGAGTTTGTCTTGACTAAGAATCTCGAGAGGACAATGGGGTGAGTGAGTCAGTAAGTTTGGAGAATCGAAACTCAACTCAAGAACAAACAGGTAATAGAAGGGAAGTTATCAGTCGCATAATTTCAGTTTGCTATGTTCTGTACAACGATTTTTCAGAGGAGTTGCCCATGAGGTTTTGGGTTAGTATTGAGTCTAAGACTTTGTTAATACATAAGACTAAGTGTTTATAAGTTGGGAGAACTGGAAGTCAGTCTGTAAAACCAAGAAGATAAAAAAAAAAAACAGTGGTGTCGAGTTTCAAGTTCAGGTGGTGACTAGTTTCTGCTTCTGTACAGAAAATTGGGTGAGTGTCATTGGTGAAACTTGGAGTTTAAAATGGAGGCAAAACACTTAGCTGATGGTAAGGAGTACATGGGGGAGATTTGGAAGACAGAACTGTGATTAATAGAAAAAGGAAGGGGAGGAGTATTTCACTGATTTCAGTTTCAGTTCTGATGGTGATTGTTTCTGTATAACTGAGTTACAGCTGGGAATAATGAGTTTTGATTGGTCTGTAAGTGAGCTTAAAGCCTTACAAACATTATTGACACCCTCAGCTAGTGGAGCAAATACTGGGGAGAGAATGAAACATCGGTTGGGTTGAACAGAAACAGGGATCAAGAGGAAGTATATAACTTTTTGTTTCAGATTCTGAAAGTTGGGTTCTGTAAAATGGATTTCCAGAAGAGACAGCAGTATTGTATTGAGTGCTAATAAATCTGAAACATCTCTAACATATCTTAGTTGGGTTATAAGTGTCTAAGAGAAAATTGGGAGTTAGGATAGTTAACTTCCAGCAAGAAACAAACAGAAAGGTACCGATCTGTTCAATTTTTTTTCTGTAACCCATGCTTCTGTATAACTGATGTACATGGGTGTTATGAGGTGATATTAAATTGATAATGACCCCCAAACCCTCCTAATGTATCTAGCTAAACTTATGTAACATCTTGGGAAGTTTAGACACCCTTAGACACATTAAAAATGTTATAATATAAGGTTATGTACAAGAACCTTGTTTCAGTTTTGAAACACTTAGGCCTCAGTATAAAGGAGTTTCAGAAATATTTGAGGAGCGATATTGCGTGATTACTGAGCTTAAAACATAGCTATTTAACTAAGGAAAGAATACACATTAGATAAGTCATATCTATGTTATACAAACTTGTTACATAATTGCCTCTTAAAACGCCCTAAAACATTAACTAAAGAAAAGGGCTTAGTTAACATGTAACTAAAGATATGAATATCCTAGGAGTAAGTTGAGCCTAGGATTAATGCATGTGAAGTTCTATGAGTCAATACGAACTAGGCATGTGACAACATACCTAGGGAATGACATACGATATAAAGTGTCGTCACATAAAATAATAAACTGACACACTGTTTTAATTACCTCTAGGACCGTAGCGAGCTCCGACCAGGATTTCGAGTGTAAGACAACTCGTGCTTTCAAAAAAGGTATGGACATGTGTGGTTCGTATGTTGCCGTGTTACACGGCTTGTGTGCTGTGTGCCTTGTGTGTGAAATGACATAAGATCAAAGCATGGAATTGGATTGCTTGTTTATCATGTTGTATGATTTCTATATCATTGTTGTATGTATCATTGCGCGCACACAGTAGTTTAGTCCCTTTCTCGTTTATGGACCTTGAGATGAACTACTACGAATTATGAAAACAAAGAAAACTCTATAAGGGGAACTCCTCTCTAACCATTGAGGACTACCATGACACCCACTATGGTGTCTATTCATTAATGATAATAAAGAGCAAGTCTCCTTTGGTGAGACATGACGAACCACGTAAACAAAACAAAGAACTATACGAAGAGACAAATCCTCTCTAACTTTAGAGGACCGCTAATGACACCACTATGGTGTCGAGATTATAATGATAATGAAGTGAAAAGTACCAACTGGTGGAACATGAGGATAACCCGGGAAGACGACATCTCGGGCCGCGCGGTATGGAATATTCGGGAGTTGGTATCTGCATCAGATCCTTCGCCCTTCTGTGTGGAGCACATCCTGGAGTCTAGAGGCGACTCCGCTTTCTCGACGCATGACGTCGAGAATGGGGGAGTGACAAATTGGGGGAGCTTATCCTGGAGTCAAGAGGCGACTCCGCTTTCTCGGCGCATGACGCCGGGAATGAGGGATTAGCTATGGAGGCGACGACCTCCAACGTGCGGTGATAAAGAATTCACAAGTAACCCTTGAAGAAACAAGGAATGATTAGCACCTACATAATAAAGTCTCGGGATCTAATCTATATCCCCTGACTCGGTGCCAGAGAATAGAGGAAAACATGTGTAACGAGACCAAGCAAATAAGAAAATTCACAAATGTGATCATTTAAGAAACAAAGAATGAATAGCACCTACATTATAAAGTCTCGGGATCTAACCTACATCCCCGGACTCGGTGCAAGAGAAGAAAGATAAACATATGTAATGAGAACAAGAAAACAATACGCAATCTCTTGAATGATCCCATTGCGAGGATCGACGGTATAATGTACCTACACACCCGTCCTATAATTGCCTGACTGTTGTTGCTACACTAGCAGCTTATTGTGTTGGACTGCGTGTTTGACATTGTTGTGCTACTTGCAAGATGTGCTTGGTTGCTTGCTGATATTGCTATGCTGCCTTGAAGTGTGTTTGATATTATGATGTAATGTGATGTGCTTTACTGCTTTAATATAGCATGTAAAATGACTTAATAATATTCGACCAAGTAGTCGTGTGGCCCGGTAACATGCGGGCTTCACACGTTCATACTCAGCGTAGTTTGCTGAGTCCTTTACACCCAATTTTTTTCAGGTCTTGTGCCAGACGATAACGGAGAGTAGGCAAGGGTGACTACCATAGGGGTAGTCCACATGGCAAGCCTTTTAGTAGTATGCTTTTAATGTATGGGTTGTACTTTCGGTTTATGTTGTTGGATTAAGAACTTATGTTGTAGACTCTCGGTACTCGGTTTGTATACTTTATGTTGTATTTGGAATTCGTTAAGGTTGGACTTCCAGTCATACAGACCGTAACTTAGAGTTGGTATTGTGGTCTGTCAACCACGTGGGTGGTTGGCGTCTGTGACACCCGGATAGAGTAGGAACCGCTGCGTAGACATCTCACGTTACCTAGGCGCGTCGCTTTGATTGTTGGTCGTATATCGGGGGTGTTACAGACCTGATACAATGTATATGTAATAGCCTTGTTAGCCACGTGGGTGGTTAACGGCGTGTAACACCAACGAGTTAAGTAATGTGATAAGTATGTTCTCCGCTGCAGTTTGTTGTTAAGTGTGTCAATGTTGATGGGGTGTTTTACAAAAAGTGGTATCAGAGCGAAGTGTCGCTCTGATGACTGAATTACCGAGCTTAGGAAGTACCGAGTTAGGAGTTTAAGACTTTGGTTAAGGGTTGAGTGATAGCGTGAGAGATACGCTAGTTAGGTATTACCAGTGTGTACTGGAATCCTACAATATCCTTCCGCCCTCCACAGTCCCTCTTTATAACTTGGGAAAGAACGCCAGAGAGACGGAAGACCTCTCATACTCGGAGTACCCAATCTGGCTGTTATTAAATACCTCTAAAGGTATGGAGAACCTGTCATACGGTAGATCCCGAAAACTGGAATCCCGGAGACGGTTTCCATCTGAACAATTAACCGCATTAATAGCGAAGAATGAAGAATTTTTGTGCATAGAGAATAGTATTTCCGCACCTGGGTCGGCATGCCGACATATCGAGAACAACCAGCTTGCAACGCACCACGTGCAACAGCAGCAAGTGAGGCGAACGAACCACGAACCACCAGACAGGCATGTCTACGGGAACATACTAATACACCAACGGTATACCAACCGATGAAGGAACTACAACGTAGTGCCCAAACAGAACAAGTCACAGTAACCACGACAAATGCGTGGAACGGGCTACGAAGAGGAAACAATACTAAGAAAAGGGGTCTCCAGAATGGGAAACGCCCAAATGATTATCATGTGAATACATGAGAAGTCGCCCAGAGGGTCAATTGTCAAGACTGTAAGATCAAGTGAGGGCCAACAAGCCACTGATGACAGTACGGGTAAAGAACAATACCATAACCGTATGTGTTTAACCGATAGCCAGTTAGCATGGCGCACTTGCCATGGCAAGTGCTGCTATAACAGGGAAGTTCGGGAAATTTATAACAAATAAAAAGTACTTAGTAAAGTACCATGAAGTTAAGAGAGATCATCATAACCGTGGAAGGGCTTGATAGCCTAACCTCTATAATTGGAAGTACACCAGTCAGCAAGAAGCTAGACTTGGTTAAAGCAAGAAGACGTTGTGAAACCATGAAAAAAAAAATTTCTTCCAAACTCAGATTTATTTCAAACTCTTTCTTTCAAACCAGATTTTCTTTCAAACCAATACTTCTTTCTAACCTTCTTCTAAACCAAACCAGTAAAACCAAGGGCAGTTGATAAAGATACAACAGTGGAGAGACTTTCCCTCGATAAAGTTCGGGAAGCACGGAATGCATGTTGTCATAGGACAACATAAGGGAGTTGACAACTGAATACTTCACCTAGGCGTGTGACGAACACTACGAGTGTACCAATTGTAATGTGGGACGACCGCACTCCGATAGGAGCTTGTGGGCCTCACAGACCTACTTATGGGTTGGTCGGGTAGTAGCAATGTATCAGTATGGTACCCACATATGTATACGAGTAGAGTCCGAAACACGGGAAGTAGTCGACTCCGTACTACGGTCAGCAGTATAAGTCAAACAAGAGCTAAGGATTACATGAATGGTTGAAGTAAAGGAACCTAGTCACGTTAACGAGCTAAAGGAATTAGTGAATTCATTTCAAGGAAATGTTTAAGAGTCAGGAGGTGCAAGTGCACAAACTGATTGTAAAGACATAGCATGTCTTAAGGATCCCAAGGATAAAAAAATGATAGCTGGAATGTGACCCAGCTGTGCATGACAAGCAGATGCCTAATGTGGATACATTAATGTGTAATGAACGGGATGAAACTCCAGAATGAGTACCTACACTACCAGGAAATGTTGATCTTCACAGAAGAAGATAGTAAGCCAGTCAAGAACGCAAAACGGCGTGGCTAACTGAATACCATTAAGTGCGACCAGATGTAAAGGCATAACTTAACAACACCTAGGAGCAATCCTTGAAGAGTGTGTTCGCATCAAATAGTTGAACGAAATAACGTGACAGAAACACAGGGGTTGAAACTAACACCCAGTTTAGACCATAAGTGTGTCAGGAGACGGACTGACAATCCTAAGGGGCATCCCATGAAAGGAAAAAGAATGCAACGACCTTGTCAGGGAGCCCAATATAATATCCAAACATGTAATGTTGTACAGAGAAGTAAATGTGTGTGAACCGCCTACGGGCAGATGCGAGCGTAGAGCTCGAGGCAGTTAAGGCTTATAAGCCACAAAGAGGCTATGTTATATAATTTAATCGATTAAGAGTTTATGTTATTAAGTAAGTTAAGCGGATAACGAACCACTGCTAAGAGAGTAGGGATCCTCTTAATATTGTGATACCACAACGGCGGTAGTTATGTGAACCAAGTTCAAGAATATGTTATGATTACGAGAGAGTAGTTAGTTTAAAGTGAAGCACCGAGCTAAATAACGCCGGCTTGTGACTCATCCAAATGAAGGACGAACAAAATTAAGAGTGATGTAAGTATATGTGTGAAAGTTAATATGACAGTGAATACTATATAAGTTGATGTTATACAAAGAGAAGAGCACGGTACGCAGCAAGCGACCGTTGTATAAGTGTGTGTTGAATAATAATATGGCAGATAAGACCAGTTATGAGTTAAACTCAGTGGAGATGCAGGTAAGTGGGTGATAAGCAGACTGGGCAATAAGCTAGTAGTTGGTACTATGTGATAAGGAACTCAGTGTGGATTCCCATTGCTAATAAGAGATTTACTGTCAAGAGTTTAAGCCTCTGCACTCTGTATGACTGAGTGTTTTGGTATTTGCATTTGCGTAGTGATGATCGAGTGTGGATAGCTAGGACTTGGGAAATGTTATTATGGTGGAAACGGAAAGCGGCTTATAAGCCATAGTGGCCGATGCATAGGAAATGTAAGGTCGTACTAATGAAGGAGTACTTGTGTACAGAACCAAATGTGGAGGCGAACAGAAGTTTTAACAGAAGCTAAGTAGACAATAACAGTAAGTGCTCATAGATACCTAAATATCGTATGAAATATACCTCAAGTGTGGAAATAACCAAGAGAGCGGCAACCCATTAGGTAGGCAGCTCAACCTCAACTGACGGTAAGTCGGAAGGGAAACAAGTCACATCATTGTGAATACATAGCTGTATAACCAGTAAATTGTAGAGATGTGGATGGGAAGTTTAATAACTCACCAAATTCGCTCACGGTAAGAGATACCACGAGTCGCTTGAGAAACCATTATTACAATAAATGGGAGATGTACAATACAGTAAGAATAACGAAGGGGGCAAACTAAGCCCTACACTGTTATCAGAGTTGCGCAGCAGAAACTAGTGAGCCAGTGATTCAAGTGGCGGAATGTGCATGGTGAACACGAATGAATGGCTAATAGTTAATGCCTAGAAGCCTCACAGGCCAGAGCCGAAACCAGTTAATAGTTAAAGCAAACTCCAATGAGAATTCTTGGTTAGGAACAAAACGCTAATATGTGCTGTTTTAGGATCCTCTAATCGGAATGCATTGTATAACGGACCGCGTGGAAGTTAAACACTTCACGACGGTAGAACATTTTAAACCAATGTTCAGTGGTTGATTATGTGGGCGTAATCCCTTTAGGGGGGTAGAGCGCAAAACCACTTAGTGTGTTTTACCGTACAAGTGTACGTAGTGTACGTGAACTATGTTGTGCATAGCACACAAATAATTTGTTTGGATGATTGATGTGTGGCGTTACATACACATACGCATTCATTCATGGTTAAATATGGTAATTTTGCACAGAAGATGCGAATACCATTGTGATTGTGATAAGTGTGACTACTTAGTTTAGTTGTTGTGGTGTTGGTACAAGTATTTGGGAGTAAAGAAACTCCCGGGGAACAAAAACCCGACAGTGTATAAATGTAAAAACCGTGTGTTGTATTTTGATAAAATATATGTGTATGTATACAATATAGTGGGTTATGAAAGGGTATGAAACCGACATAGAACCTAGTGAGAATAAGATTCCCTAGGTAACAGGATAAAGTGAATGAAGATAACTGGTAGACGAAGTTCTATCCTTGGAGATGTAATGATTATGACTAGAAAGACTAAAAGATAGAAAATTGGAAATGAGTTTATTACTTGATGGTTGAAATGAAGTGGGAGGGAATGAACTTGATTTACATGCGATCAAGGAAGCCGAACACAAATTAGGGTGGAAGGATAGTTTCGACACTGATGCTGATCACATCAGGTTGGATGATTCTTGAAGCTCCCTTAATGGTCACAATTAACCACGCTAAGAAGTGAGCAGAGAGTATATAGTTGGACTTGGAGTTGTATGTGTTTTCAAAAGGATTTTGAATTGGTATTTATAAACGTCGATAGATACTTTACATATTAAAGTTCTCTTACTTAACCTCACAAGGAAAAAAATTTAAAAAAAAATTAAGTGATGGTTTTGATCTCCCAAAGGACGGGGACGGAAGGTGTCCATCACGACCGGGTTTTACGGGATCACAGTGTACGTAAAAGATATTTTTGGTTGCCATACATGCAAAGACATGTTGTGTGGTATGTGTAATAAAGATTAATTTGACCTTGAGTTCCAAAAGTGTATGTTATCAAGACCTATGAGTCTAAATGTTGTTATGTTACCCAGACCCAAGAGTCTAAGGGTTTTGTTATGTATGTGCAAATGTTGTTAAGATACCCGGACCGTAAGTCCGAGTTATCATGTGAGTATGTTATGTTTAGTGATGGATGTGAATATGTTACACGGACCATTAAGTCCGAGGTGTGATGTAATGTAGGATTTTTGGTTATGAAAGTTTTATTTTTAAAAGAATCCCTTGCTCTAATCCAATGATTGTGTGGGAAGAAGTGTGAACTTCGAGGACGAAGTTCTTTTAAGGGGGGTAGATTGAAATACCCCAAACCTTGATATATTTTTAAATACTAAACTATGATATTTAAAGGCTTAAAAGTGCCTTAGAAACATCAGTGTACGATTTAAACCATGGTGAAAACAATAAAGTACCATAAATACAGTTTGAGCAAAAACATGCACTAAACTTGGAGTGAACTTGGTTAGGACCCAAAGAACCTACCAAGACTAAATGATACTCAATTATGATTTAATAAGGCTAATTAAGTCCTTAGTAAACCTGGTAGACAATTAAATGAAATAAAACACAAATAAATACCTTAAAGTCAACGTGGGCAACAATGTGCTCTAAGCTTGGGATAAATTTGTATAAGACCTAAAGGTCATATCTATACCTTAATTATATGTTAATGACGTATAAAATAAATTACTAAAGAAAACCAAGCTTGAAAACAAGTAAAATACAAAATGTGCTTTAAGGAGTCTTGAAGCACATTTTTGAAAAATTGTCTTGTAAATGGGTTTTGAATGGCTAAATGTCCATCATTACTCTTTAATTAACATGTGTACTAATTAGTATCACATTTGGAAGTCTAAATAAATGGGAAACAAGAAAGTTTCACAAGTATGTGCCTTGTTTTTGTGAATAGTAACTAAAATATGCTAGTTTATGACATAAGTAAATATAAGTAAGTTAATGGTCAACAAAGACCAAAACACCCCTAAGTAATATAAGGGGGCTGGTTTTGTAAGGTGAGTCACCACCATTTGCAAATCAATTAAAGAAAGGAAGACACAAAGTAAAGTACTATTCTACTTTATTACATAATATCTAAACAAAGGTAGACCTCTCACCTCATTCTCTTCTTTTCTCCTATTCCCACCGTCTTCATCCTCTCCTCTCTTCTTCAAAACGATGGGCTATAGTAACCTCTCTTCTCCATCTTCATTTCCTTGCCAAATCCAACTCCATGCCCCAAATCAAATTCTAAGACCATATTTGTCTTAGTTAGACCAAGCTCTACACTTCTCTTTTCAAATCTTCAAGAACTACATTTCGGTGCCATGGAGAATCACCATTGAAGGAGCTTGAGCTCATATTTTCATGCCATGTTATTCTCCTTTGCTTCAAGGTAAGGAATAACCAAAGAAAACAACATTTCCTTCATTTTTTATTACATGTCCGAAAATTCACCATTAATGGTGTCTTCTCTTGTTCTTTCATAGCCCCATTTCAATCTTTAAAGGACAAGGAGGAGTCCTCTCTTGATGCTTATTCAAGCTCTCTTTTATTCCAAGGTAAAACAACTATCCTAATGTGTTAAGACAATATATATATATAACCTAGGGTTTGTAAGTGAGTTTAAACATGAAGCTTGAATGCTCATTGGTTTTACTTGTGTATTGATTAGAACATTGACAAGTAGCCAAGTACTCTTGGCGATTTCCAAACAAGGGGAGAACAAGAGTGTTCTAGTAGAAATCTTGAAGAAAAGAGGTAAAAAACTATCTCAATGTAGTTTAAATGCCTAGGAAAAATGAGCTTGATTTGCTTAATAAAATACCTAAGGAGCCAATGACAAATGAGCTAGTAAAATGCTCTCAAGGAGTTTATTAAGGGCATATGTATTGTTGGGTGTATTTGCAGGTCAAAGGCAATATATACATGTGGAAATTCAGTGTTTATGGTTTATGCAATTTAAGGGCCTAAGAGCCATGTTATTTAAGGGCCTAAGTGCCAAGTAATTTGATTATGCACTATATTGTGATGTAGTGTAAATTTGGTGAAGTTTTGTGTGTGACAAAGTTCTTGGTGGACTTTGATGTTCTTGAATGATTAAGGTGAAAACCTAAGTGTTTGGATGTGAGAATATACAAGAGAAGCTATGGCAAAATTTAGTTGATAGACAAAGGAGTTTATATGTTCTAATGAGATTTTATGACCTAGACGGTATTAGGAATTTGTTAAGTGTTAAGATGGTGAAACAAGTGAAATATGGTGTTCTTAAGTGTTGTGATGTCTGGGCATAGTCTTGGAGGATTTAGAAATCAATGGGTGTTGTAAACACACCAAAGTTATGTTGTATGAAATGCTAAGTCTTGTGCAAGTTTTGGTGATCAAAGGAAAAATAATGCCTTGTGAAGACTAAGGTGAAATAATGCCCTAAGAGTAGTGATAATGGTGGTAAGGAAACATTTTGGGATAGTGATTGTCATAGGTATAAAACACCACTTAAAAACTAAGGAAAAACACTACAAGTGTTAGTATTTATAAGAATCGTGTAATGCTGAGGAAGATCTTTAATGGGTAATTAAGGAGTTTAATGAAGTCTTAAGGGGTGTTTGAGGTGCCCAAATGAGGGTTAGAAATATAGGATACATGAGGTGAAGTTTGGAGTCAAATGGGAATGTAGAAACAAAGGTCTGGAGCGGACCGACCTTAGGGACCGGACTTCTAAGGTCGGTCGAGCTCATTTTACACTACCGGAAAGAGTTTCTGGAATAGACCGACCTTGGGGACCGGACTTGCAAGGTCGGTCGGGCTTGTATATTTGGTACGGATTAAGTTTCTGGAATGGACTGACCTTGGGACGGACTTGCAAGGTCGGTTGTGTCTAAATTTTTGAACGGGAATTGTCTCTAGAATAGACCGACCTTGTGGACCGAACTTGCAAGGTCGGTCGGAGTAGAATTTTGACGGTAATATGTTCTGGAATGGACCGACCTTGTGTAAGGTCGGTCGGTAAGGTCGGTCGGACCAAAAACATTGCTTAAGGTTATAGGATGATGGGGATTATTAAGTAATGATGTTGTAAGATTGTTAAGGACATGTTAAGTGAGTTATAATGACAATTTAGTGGGGGAAAAGTTGTATTAAAATGAAGAAGTAAAACAAGTTAAAATGTGAAGTTATTTAACTAGATAACGGGGATAAGTAATGTGCATTAGACTTTAAACAATTATGTTACCCCGATGTTAATAAAAGTAAATGTATTGTTATCAATTGTTCAAAGATGTTACGAGGAACATGTGATGGCACGTTAGAGTAAAACCTCGGTGACAGGTATGGTTTTCTTGCAACTGTGTCCTACCGGATTACACCGGCTTGTATGCCAATGTTTTTCTGTATGTTTGCCACGTTATAAGATAAATCATGAAACGAGTTTACAGTGTGTTGTTGTTGTGTGTTTGCGTACGATACCGGTAAACTCGAATGCGTATGAGGACTAGCTAACAATGTTAGGTAAACGTAAGAGAACGGTATCCGGTGATAACGTTTCCAACCTAAGGAACATTCTAACAGGCTATGCGTGAGTTAGTCATGTGATGTTTGTGTGTGATGTTTGTGTGTGAATGTATGACTCTCTCTTCCCTTGTGTGTGTGTCTAACAAGACTTAACCCAATGTTTGTGATTTGTTTATTGAGTTCAATGTTGAATTACTAACAAGTGCTAACGGGGGAAGTGAGGAGTCCGGTCTGTTCCGGCCACGCGTGTGAGTATGGGGGTCGTTGTCATATCAGGTTCGATCCTCTCTGTATGTTATGGTTGTTTTCCATTTGGTTTCCAACCTTCCCTTTAGCTTAACCAAGGCTATTTTACTGACTCACGTCGGGCCACAGGGCATACTATGTTTATGTTTGTTCGGTGTGCTTGGGTTACTATATCCGATGCACCTTAGTGTTAAGTTATCCGTTCATTTAACGAGACGGTAACGAGTATGTAACGAGATTATCATGAGTTGGAAACATTCTCTAGGCTCTACAAGTGAACTGACTATGTTGGGCCGGTTCGTAAAGGGAAACCGTTCCCATTATGTTATGTATTGTGGTTGTGCTGCAATTCTTATTGCGATGTGGACGTTATATGTTGTTAAGATGTGGAGTATGTGGATCATGGATGTGAATTCCAGTTTATTGTAAGAGGCGTTTAAGGATAACCGACTGGTGGGTAAGTGTCGTCTATTAAGGAAATAGCTCCATTAAAGGAGAAAACACTCTAGGGGTTTAAAGATCACAATGAGTGATTTATCAAGTGTAGATGTCTTGGCTGTTTATTGAGCCTTTGTTGTACAGTTTAATGTGTTGTGTGTTTGTAGTTACATGCATGATTCAAATATAATCAACCGCATGCTAAGACGACAATAGTTGTGTGTGGCCCGGGTAGCATGCGGGCTGTGGGATTACCATACCAGCAAAGGTGCTGAGCCCCTGGGGGGCCACCCTTTTCTCTTCTTTTCCTATTTCAGGTACAAGGAGCTGGAAGCCGTTCGAGAGTAGGACGGGGTAGTCGTTTGTACATGGGTAGCCATTTAATCTGTTTATGTATCGTAGGTGTAGTAAGACCGAAATTGTTATCGGTATCAGTTGTAAATACTCGGTACAGTTGGAAGGCTTATGTATGTAGGTTGTTGTTAATGAAAAGATTAGTAATGTGTAGTCGCTCGGGAAATCTAGTCCATCGACCGATACAATGTATATGTAATAGCCTTGTTAGCCACGTGGGTGGTTAACGGCATGTAACACCAACGAGTTAAGTAATGTGATGAAGTATGTTCTCCGCTGCAGTTGTTGTTAAGTGTGTAAATGTTGGATGGGGTGTTACAAAAATGGTATCAGAGCGAAGTGTCGCTCTGATGACTGAATTACCAAGCTTAGGAAGTGATGAGTTAGGAGTTTAAGACTTTGGGTAAGGGTTGAGTGATAGCGTGTGAGAGATACGCTAGTTAGGTATTACTAGTGTGTACTGGAAACCTAAAACATCCTTCCCGCCCTCCACAGTCCCTGTTTATAACTTGGAAAGAACGCCAGAGAGATGGAAGACCTCTCATACTCGGAGTACCCAATCTGGCTGTTATTAAATACCACTAAGGTACGGAGAACCTGTCATACGGTAGATCCCAAAAACTGGGAATCCCGGAGACGGTTTCCATCTGAACAATGTTAACCGCATTAATAGCGAAGAATGAAGAATTTTGTGCATAAGAGAATAGAATTTCCGGCAACCTGGGTCGGCATGCGAGCAGTCGAGAACAACCAGCTTGCAACGCACCAACCGTGCAACAGGCAGGAAGTGAAGTAACGGAACCCGAGACACATGTCTACGGGAAAATAATACACACCACGGTATACCAACCGACGAAGGAACTACAACGTAGTGCCCAAAAAAGAGACAAGTCACAGTAACCACGACAAATGCGTGGAACGGGCTACGAAGAGGAAACAATACTAAGAAAAAGGGGTCTCCAGAATGGGAAACACCCTAATGATTATCATGTGAATACAGTGAGAAAGTTGTCCAGAGGGTCAATTGTCAAGACTGTAAGATCAAGTGAGGGCCAACAAGGCCACTGATGACAGTACGGGTAAAGAACAATAACACAACCGGTAGTGTTTAACCGATAGCCAGTTAGCATGGCGCACTTGCCATGGCAAGTGCTGCTATAACAGGGATGTTCAGGAATTTTATAACAAATACAAAGTACTTAGTAAAGAACCATGAAGTTAAGAGAGATCATAAACGTGGAAGGGCTTGATAGCCTAACCTCTATAATGGAAGTACACAGTCAGCAAGAAGCTAGACTTGGTTAAAGCAAGAAGACGTTGTGAAACCATGAAAAAAAAAAATTTCTTTCAAACTCAGATTTATTTCAAACTCTTTTCTTCAAAACAGATTTTCTTTCAAACCAATACTTCTTCTAACCTTCTTCTAAACCAAACCAGTAAAACCAAGGCGGCGGTTGAAAGATACAACATTGGAGAGACTTTCCCTCGATTAAGTTCGGGAAGCACGGATGCATGTTGTCATAGGACAACATAAGGGAGTTGACAACGAATACTTCACCTAGGCGTGTAACGAACACTACGAGTGTACCAATTGTAATGTGGGACGACCGCACTCCGATAGGAGCTTGTGGGCCTGACAGACCTACTTATGGGTTGGTCGGGTTAAGTGGCAATGTATCAGTATGGTACCCCACATATGTATACAAGTAGAGTCCGAAACACAGGAAGTAGTCGACTCCGTACTACGGTCAGCAGTATAAGTCAAACAAGAGCTAAGGATTACCATGAATGGTTGAAGTAAAGGAACCTAGTCACGTTAACGAGACTAAAGGAATTAGTGAATTCATTCAAGGAAATGTTTAAGAGTCAGAGGTGCGAAGTGCACTAACTGATATGTAAAGACATAGCATATGTCTTAAGGATCCCAAGGATAAAAAAATGATAGCTGGAATGGTGACCTAGCCTGTGCATGGACAGCAGATGCCTAATGGGATACATTAATGTGCAATGAAGGATGAAACTCCCAGAATGAGTACCTACATACCAGGAAATGTTGCTCTTCACAGAAGAAGATAATAAGCCAGTCAAGAACGCAAAACGGCGTGGCTAACTGAATATACCATTAAGTGCGAACCAGATGTAAAGGCATAACTTAACAACACCTAGGAGCAATCCTTGAAGAGTGTTCGTATCAACGATAGTTGAACGAAATAACGTGACAGAACACAAGGGTTGAAAACTAAACCCAGTTTAGACATAAGTTGTCAGGAGACGGACTGACAATCCTAGGGGCATCCATGAAAGGAAAAAGAATGCAAGACCTTGTCAGGGAGCCCAATATAATATCCAAACCTTGTAATGTTGTACAGAGAAGTAAATGTGTGTGAATGGCTACAATGAGCAGAGCTCGAGGCAAGTAAGGCTTATAAGCCACAAACAGGATATGTTATATAAATTTAATCGATTGTAGAGTTTATGTTATATAAGTAAGTTAAGCAGATAAAAAACCACTTCTAAGAGAGTAGGGATACCTCTTAATATTGTGAGACCACAACGGCGGTAGTTATGTGAACCAAGTTCGAGAATATGGTTCTTATTGCGAGAGAGTAGTTAGTTTAAAGTGAAGCACCGAGCTAAATAACGCCGGCTTGTGACTATCCAATGAAGGACGAACCAAAATAAGAGTGATGTAAGTATATGTGTGGAAGTTAATATGACAGGAATACTATATAAGTTGATGTTAACAATGAGAGTAAGAGCACGGTGCGCAGCAAGCGGCGTTGTATAAGTGTTGTTGAATAATAATATGGCAGATAAGACCAGTTATGAGTTAAACTCAGTGGAGATGCAAGGTAAGTGGTGTGATTAAGCGACTGGGCAATAAGCCAGTAGTTTGGTACTATGTGATAAGGAACTCAGTGTGGGATTCCCATTGCTAATAAGAGATTACTGTCAAGAGTTTACGCCTCTGCACTCTGTATGAATGAGTGTTTTGGTATTGCATTGCGTAGTGATGATCGAGTGGGATAGCTAGGACTTGGGAAATGTTAATTATGGTGGAAACAGAAAGCGGCTTATAACGCCATAGTGGCCGATGCATAGGAAATGCAAGGTCGTACTAATGCAGGAGTAGGAGTACTTTACAGAACCAATGTGGAGGCCCGATTAACAGTAAGTGACTACAGTAGCACTAACTACCAAATATCGGTATGAAATATACCTCAAGGTTGTAAATAACCAAGAGAGCGGTACACATTAGGTAGCAGTCAACCTCAACCGACGGTAAGTCGGAAGGGAAACAAGTCAATCATTTGTGAAATACATAGCTGTATACACAGTAAATTGTTAGAGATGTGGATGGGAAGTTTAATAACTCACCAAATTCGCTCACGGTAAGAGATACCACGAGTCTCTTGAGAAACCATTATTACAATAAATGGGAGATGTACAATACAGTAAGAATAACGAAGGGGGCAAACTAAGCCCTACAGTTGTCAGAGTTGCGCAGCAGAAACTAGTGAGCCAGTGATTCAAGTGCGGAATGTGCATGGTGAACACGAATGAATGGCTAATTATTAATGCCTAGAAGCCTCACAGGCCAGAGCCGAAACCAGTTAAGAGTTAAAGCAAACTCCAATGAGAATTCTTGGTTTAGGAACTAAACCGCTAATATGGTTAGGATCCTCTAATCGGAATGCATTGTATAACGGACCGCGTGGAAGTTAAAACACTTCACGACGGTAGAACATTTTAAACCAATGTTCAGTGGTTGATTACGTGGGCGTAATCCCTTTTATGGGGGGTAGAGCGCAAAACCACTTAGTGTGTATTACCGTACAAGTGTACGTGAACTATGTTGTGCATAGCACAAATAATTTGGTTGGATGATTGATGTGTGCGTTACATAAACATACGCATTCATTCATGGTTTAATTATGGTAATTTTGCACAGAAGATGCGAAATACCATTGTGATTGTGATAAGTGTGACTACTTAGTTAGTTGTTGTGTGTTGGTACAAGTATTTGGGAGTAAAGAAACTCCCGGGGAACAAAAACCCCGACAGTGTATAAATGTAAAACCGTGTGTTGTATTTTGATAAAATATATGTGTATGTATACAATATAGTGGTTTATGAAAAGGGTATGAAACCGACATAGAACCTAGTGAGAATAAGATTCCCTAGGTAACAGGATTAAAGTGAATGAAGATAACTGGTAGACGAAGTTCTATCCTTGGAGATGTAATGATTATGACTGGAAAGACTAAAAGATAGAAAATTGGAAATGAGTGTATTACTTGATGGTTGAAAATGAAGTGGGAAGTGGAACTTGATTTACATGCGATCAAGGGAAGCCGAACACAAATTAGGGTGGAAGGATAGTTCGACACTGATGCTGATCACATCAGGGTTGGATGATTCTTGAATCTCCCTTAAGTGGTCACAATTAACCACGCTAAGAAGTGAAGCAGAGAGTATAAGTTGGACTTGGAGTTGTATGTGTTTTCAAAAGGATTTTGAATGGGAATTTATAAAACGTCGATAGATACTTTACATAATTAAAGTTCTCTTACTTAACCTCACAAGGAAAAAAATTTTTTAAAAAAATTTAAGTGATTGTTTTGATCTCCAAAGGAACGGGGACGGAAGGTGTCCATCGCGACCGGGTTTTACGGGATCACAGTGTATGTAAAAGATATTTTTGGTTGCCACACATGCTAAGACATGTTGTGTGGTATGTCTAATAAAGATTATTTTGACCTTGAGTTCCAAAAGTGTATGTTATCAAGACCTATGAGTCTAAATGTTGTTATGTTACCCAGACCCAAGAGTCTAAGGGTTGTTATGTATGTGCAAATGTTGTTAAGATACCCGGACCGTTAAGTCCGAGGTTATCATGTGAGTATGTTATGTTATGTATGGATGTGAATATGTTACCCGGACCATTAAGTCCGAGGGTGTGATGTAAAGTATGTTTGGTTATGAAAAGTTATATTTTTATAAGTAATCCATGTGCTCTAATCCAATGATGTGTGGGAAGTGTGAACTTCGAGGACGAAGTTCTTTTAAGGGGGGTAGATTGAAATACCCCAAACCTTGATATATTGTTTAAATACTAAACTATGATATTTAAAGGCTAAAAAGTGCCTTAGAAACATCAGTGTACGATTTAAACCATGGTGAAAACAATAAAGTACCATAAATACAGTTTGAGCAAAAACATGCTCTAGACTTCGAGTGAACTTGGTTAGGACCCAAAGAACCTACCAAGACTAAATGATACTCAATTATGATTTAATAAGTCAAATTAAGTCCTTAGTAAACCTTGGTAGACAATTAAACGAAATAAAACACAAATAAATACCTAAAGTCAACGTGGGCAACAATGTGCTCTAAGCTTGGGATAAATTTGTATAAGACCTAAAGGTCATATCTATACCTTAATTATATGTTAATGAACGTATAAAATCAATTACTAAGAAAAACCAAGCTTGAGAACAAGTTAAAATACAAAATGTGCTTTACGGAGTCTTAAAGCACATTTTTGAAAAATTGTCTTGTAAATGGGGTTTGAATGGCTAAATGTCCATCATTACTCTTTAATTAACATGTTTACTAATTAGTATCACATTTGGAAGTCTAAATCAATGGGAAATAAGAAAATTTCACAAGTATGTGCCTTATTTTTGTGAATAGTAACTAAAATATGCTAGTTTATGACATAAGTAAATATAAGTAAGTTAATTGGTCAACAAAGACCAAAACACCCCTAAGTAATATAAGGGGGCCGGTTTTTGTAAGGTGAGTCACCACCATTTGCAAATCAATTAAAGAAAGGAAGACATAAAGTAAAGTACTATTCTACTTTATTACATAAATATCTAAACAAAGGTAGACCTCTCACCTCATTCTCTTCTTTCTCCTTGTTCCCACCGTCTTCATCCTCTCCTCTCTTCTTCAAAAACGATGGGCTATAGTAACCTCTCTTCTCCATCTTCATTTCCTTGCCAAATCCAACTCCATGCTCCAAATCAAATTCTAAGACCATATTTGTCTTAGTTAGACCAACCTCTACACTTCTATCTTTTCAAATCTTCAAGAACTACATTTCGGTGCCATGGAGAATCACCATTGACGGAGCTTGAGCTCATATTTTCATGCCATGTTATTTTCATTTGCTTCAAGGTAAGGAATAACCAAAGAACACAACATTTCCTTCATTTTTATTACATGTCCGAAAATTCACCATTAATGGTGTCTTCTCTTGTTCTTTCATAGCCCCATTTCAATCTTTAAATAACAAGGAGGAGTCCTCTCTTGATGCTTATTCAAGCTCTCTTTTTATTCCAAGGTAAAACAACTATCCTAATGTGTTAAGACAATATATATATATAACCTAGGGTTTGTAAGTGAGTTTAAACATGAAGCTTGAATGCTCATTGGTTTTACTTGTGTATTGATTAGAACATTGACAAGTAGCCAAGTACTCTTGCCGATTTCCAAACAAGGGAGAACAAGAGTGTTCTAGTAGAAATCTTGAAGAAAAGAGGTAAACAAACTATCTCAATGTAGTTTAAATGCCTAGGAAAAATGAGCTTGATTTGCTTAATAAAATACCTAAGGAGCCAATGACAAATGAGCTAGTAAAATGCTCTCAAGGAGTTTATTAAGGGCATATGTATTGTTGGGTGTATTTGCAGGTCAAAGGCAATATATACATGTGGAAATTCAGTGTTTATGGTTTATGCAATTTAAGGGCCTAAGAGCCATGTTATTTAAGGGCCTAAGTGCCAAGTAATTTGATTATGCACTATATTGTGATGTAGTGTAAATTTGGTGAATTTTGTGTGTGACAAAGTTCTTGGTGGACTTAGATGTTCTTGAATGATTAAAGGTGAAAACCTAAGTGTTTGGATGTGAGAATATACAAGAGAAGCTATGGCAAAATTTAGTTGATAGACCAAGGAGTTTATATGTTCTAATGAGATTTTATGACCTAGAAGGTATTAGGAATTTGTTAAGTGTTAAGATGGTGAAACAAGTGAATATGGTGTTCTTAAGTGTTGTGATGTCTTGGGCATAGTCTTGGAGGATTTAGAAATCAAATGGGTGTTGTAAACACACCAAAGTTATGTTGTATGAAATGCTAAGTCTTGTGCAAGTTTTGGTGATCAAAGGAAAAATAATGCCTTGTGAAGACTAAGTGTGAAATAATGCCCTAAGAGTAGTGATAATGGTGGTAAGGAAACATTTTGGGATAGTGATTGTCATAGGTATAAAACACCACTTAAAAACCTAAGGAAAAACACTACAAGTGTTAGTATTTATAAGAATCGTGTAATGCTTGAGGAAGATCTTTAATGGGTGATTTAAGGAGTTTAATGAAGTCTGAAGGGGTGTTTGAGGTGCCCAAATGAGGTTAGAACATACTAGGATACATGAGGTGAAGCTTGGAGTCAAATGGGAATGTAGAAACAAAGGTCTGGAGCCGACCGACCTTAGGGACCGGACTTGTAAGGTCGGTCGAGCTCATTTTACACTACCGGCAAGAGTTTCTGGAATGGACCGACCTTGGGGACCGGACTTGTAACACCCCATCCAAAGCCAATCGTGGTTATCGCAAAACTGAACCCTAAATCGAATATGTCGCAGCGGAAATAATAAACACCTGGACCTTGCCACGGTCTGATCGTTAGAAAATACCGGCCTTACCATTTACAACACTTATCCAAAATACTTAACCAACCCAAAACATCACCATCCATAATACCACAACCAACCGAGTACAAATAGCTAAGACATAGTCACAACCTTACATCAGTTTAAATATAAACAGACGGGCGCACAGGCACAACCCGAACTCAAAATAAACATCCCAACCTAATCTAACCGCTCCTACTCTCGTAGTGCGTCCTCATGGGTCTCTTACCTGCAAGTGTAAAAACAGCCCCAAAGGGGGTCAGCACGAATGCTGGTACACCCTCTCATGGCCCCCAAGCTAACGGGCTACGACGAATAATTGTCGATAGCATGGAAATTGATTATATACACAAGCATAATACGAAGTGCAATAACAATAACCACAGATGAACACATATAGTTCACAAACAATGAACGACTCAAGCGTTCCCTTATCAGGTGGGTTAGTAACCCCCTCCTTAGTCCTCATTTCCTTAATCTCAGTTCCTTACCTTACCTTAATCTTAATCTTAACTTAATCTCAGTATAACAACCGTTCCTGGAAGAGAATGGTTGTAGCTTAATTCGAACCTGGGATTTAGGTGATCCCACCGCACCATCTTAATGCCACCTACTCTGGACGGGAGTCCAGCGTAGCTGAGCCGGCAACCGGCCCTAGGCTACAAGTCCGAAGACAAGTCCTTAAGCGGAGGCGGATCTAATTGAGATACCGTCCCCCTTTTTCTTAGCATGCATGACCGGAGATCGGTCCCGGGTTTCCTCACTCAAGTTCCAGTTAGTAGACATCTAATCACCATGTGCTAGCTAAGCCTTAACGGGCATTAACCAACAACCACCAAACTTAACTCTTATTCTTAACTCAGTAAGTACTAAACTTGGTTAGTAACAATCTCAAGTCTCGCGGATTAGTCTAACTGTAACACATGCACAATGAGAACAAATATAACCGGTTGCATGCTTTATCTTGTTTTAGTCATGGCAATTAAACAGATAGCACACAAGCCGAGGGACACCTCGTTAGCAAGCAGGTCACAAGAAAGATTGTACCGTTCACCGTCGATCGTTGTTTGATTAACCTTCTTCGGGGTCCCAATTCACAAACCTAAATCATTCATTCATTTTTAGGTCATTAGTTATTTGCACCTTACTTAACTCACTTAGTCCCTAAAGATTCCATTCAATAACCTCTCAAGTCTTTGCCACTTAGCTTACAAACTTAACTTTAAACATTAAAACTTATACTTAACTTAACTTAATCCCTTAAGTTCTTAGGGTCCTAATCATTACCACCCTACCAAAGGTATACCTTATTACCTATTACCATTCTTAGAATTCAAAATTTCTCTTTTTTTTTAAGGCTCGACCGAACTTCCGACCGACCTTACCCAAGGTCGGTCCATTCCAGAACACATTACCGTTTGAAAATTCTACCCTGACCGACCTTGCAAGTCCGGTCCCAAGGTCGGTCCATTCCCGAGAGTTTCCCCCGTGGGAAATTTAAGCTCGACCGAACTTGCCAAGTCCGGTCCCATGTTCGGTCGATTCCAGAGACTTATTTCCTTCACAAAATACAAGCCCGACCGAACTTGCAAGTCCGGTCCCCAAGTTCGGTCGGTTCTAGAGACTTTCTCCGGTAGTGTAATTTGAGCTCGACCGACCTTGCAGGTCCGGTCCCTAAGGTCGGTCGGCTCCAGAACCTTGTTTCTAAATTCCCATTCAACTCCAAACTTCACCTCATATATCCTAGCATGTTATAACCTCATTTGGGCACCTCAAATACACCTTAAACCAACCACTAAACACTTTAAATCACTCACCAACATCCACTTTAATCATTATGCATTTTTCCTTGTAATAATGCCAACACTTGTAATGTTTTCCACTAGGTTTCTAGGTGGTGGTTCATACCTAATGTAACCACTATGCCAAATGTTTTCCCCACCACTATAACATCATCTCCCAATCATCTTTCACCATCTAAAACTCTTTTATGCATTACTTAAAGTTCCTTCACAAGCTTAAACTTCCATCCATCAACACATTATTTCCTTCCTAGTTGTTTACCAACATTTGCCTAAGTCCTACATACTCAAATACATTCTCTTGATTCCTAAATCATTCATAGTAATGCCTAAGTCATTGTAACTCATTAAAGCACTTTATCTCACCCCTTTTTCATCAAGACAACCTCTAAAACTTCCTAGTACTTACTTAGTCATTAAATTCCCTTAGAACATCTCGAACACTTAAGTTCTCCTTTAAATTTTGCCATGGGTTCACTAGTGTATAACACATCCTAACACATGGTTTTTCTCCATCAAACAACCAACATCACCCAAATTCCCATCACAACACCTTAACACGCAATTTGCACCATCATCATCATATAGTGCTTAAACTTAAATGCTTGGCACTTAGGCCCTTAAATGACAATAATCTTAACCACTGAATTTCCACATATATTTGCCTTTAACCTGCAAATACACACAACAAGGCTCCCATTGAAATAAAACGCTTCTTGTAATTCATCTCAACTTTGTTTGACTATCTCTTTTCTCATTGGCTCCTTAGTCACAAGTTCTCAAACATAGTCATTGTTTCCCCTAGATTATATATAGCCCTTTTTCTAATGTAAACTCAACACTAAACTCATCACATATCTAAATCCCATTCCCTTAAACAATAAAACACCTTAAGGTAAGTAATTTACCTTATTCTTTCACAAGCTCATAAACTTTCCCCTTAGGTTTTTCCTTGCTCAATCTCGGCCACCACTTAAACTCTCCTTGCCAATGTTCTAACCAATATCCAATGACTCCAATGAGTACTAGATAATACATTAACCCTAAGGAACAAACCCTAGGTTAAAAATGTGCTTTAAGGTATTAAGGTGATTGTTTTACCTTGGTTTCTCAAGACAAGCTTGGATATGAAGCAAGAAAGACCTCCTCAATCCTTTGAAGAGTAGAAAACAAGCTAGAACAAGGCATAAACATGGAGTCCCATGAGTGCAAATTTTCGGACAAGGAAAGAAATGATGGAAACCTAGATTTTCTTACACTTTCTTTACCTTAAGAGAATGGAGAAGCCAATGGAGTCTCCAAACTTGAATTTCCTCCTCTAATGGTGGTTTGGCTTGGCACCAAATCAAAGCTCTTGGAGTTTTGAAAGGATAGAAAGAGAGAGCTTGAGCTAACTAAGAAGAATATGTAATTTGTTTTGGTTTTGGAGCTAAAATGAGTAAGTTGTGTGCAAGAGAAGGTGGAGCTAGCATGGAGAAGAGCTTCTCGTTAATGGAGAAGGGAGAGAGCAGCTCAACCGTGGGAAACAAGAGAGAATGAAGAAGTGAGGAGAGGGTGAGTTAAAATGAGATCTTTATATTGTAAAGTAAATAGTACTTTTGCTTTTTCCTTTAATTTCCTTTCTTATTTGCTTAATGACTCATAAAGGTGGTGACTCACCTTATAAGAAACCGGTCCCCATTTAATAATAAGGGTACTTAAGTCTTTGTTGACCAAATCTCTCACTTATATTGACTTATGTTATAAACTAGCTTAATTAAGTTACTATTCACAAAACAAGGCACATTGTTGTGAAATTTTTGATTTCCCAATGATATAGACTTCCAAATGTGATACTATATAGTACACATTTTAATTAAAGAGTAATGATGGACA
This sequence comes from Limonium bicolor, assembly GCA_023374045.1. Lineage (NCBI taxonomy): Eukaryota > Viridiplantae > Streptophyta > Magnoliopsida > Caryophyllales > Plumbaginaceae > Limonium > Limonium bicolor. Next base: position 95,543,086 of record CM041777.1, on the reverse strand, counting down.
CCTAGCCATTCAAAACTCATTTACAAGACAATTTTTCAAAATGTGCTTTAAGACTCCTTAAAGCACATTTTGTGTTTTAACTTGTTTTCAAGCTTAGTTTTCTTTGGTAATTGTTTTAAAATGACCATTAGGATCTTACTAAGGTCTTAGAACAATATTTGGGTACTCACCCAAGTCTCTCCAAGCTTAGAGCACGTTTTTGCTTAAACTGCTCTTGGTGTTTCCTTATATTTTCTTTGATTAGAAATGTTTCTTAATGTTTGTAAGGCTTTTTTAGCCTCCTTATATCTTAGTTTATATTTAAACACCACCATATCTAAGTTTGGGGTATTTCAACTGAGATTAAAAATAGAAACATGTACACAACTCTCTACGATTGTCTCCATCACAATTATGACAAAGATAACACTAACTGCTATATATCTTTTCATTTGGTCGTTTTATCGAATCATAGTGTAAAAGAATATTTTCTTAGAATTTATTAAATTACAGACCTTGGCTTATTGATATACTGAAGGCTATATAAACGTTTGAAAACGATAACTGAATTGCTGGATTCAATTTTATGTATTCACTTACATTGATTTTTACGTATCCACAATAACTTATAAGCGTTTCCATTGATGATTAGAAACATGTACACAACATGCTATAATTGTTTCCATCACTATAATAGAAAAGATGACACTGACTCCTATATGTGTTTTCTTTGGCCATTCTTATCGAATCATTGTGTATATGAATAGTATTTTCTTACCATTTATCATTTCACAAAGCTTAACTTATTGATAAACGTGAATGTTATAAACGTTTGGAAACGATAAACTGAGTTGTTGAAGTCGATTTTACGGATTCTTTTAACCTTGATTTTTACGTATCCATAATAATTTATAAACGTTTCCACTAATATTTAGAAACATGTACACAAACTTCTATAATTTTTCCATCACTATAATAGAAAAGATGACACTTACTCTTATATGTGTTTTCCTTGGCCATTCTTATTGAATCATTGTGTATATGAATATTTTCTGACCATTTATCATTTCACAAAGCTTAACTTATTGATAAACATGAATGTTATAACGTTTGGAAACGATAAACTTAGTTGTCGGAGTCGATTTTACGAATTCATTTAACCTTGATTTTTTACGTATCCATAACAATTTATAAACGTTTCCACTAACATTTAGAAACATGTACACAACCTTCTATAATTGTTTCCATCACTATAATAGAAAAGATTACAGTATCTCTTATGTGTTTTCCTTGGCCATTCTTATCGAATCATTGTGTATATGATTTTTCTTACCATTTATCATTTCACAAAGCTTAACTTATTGATAAGTGTGAATGTTATAAACGTTTGGAAACGATAAACTAAGTTGTTGGAGTTGATTTTATGAATTCATTTAACCTGATTTTTACATATCCATAATAATTTATAAATGTTTCCACTAATATTTAGAAACATGTACACAAACTTCTATGATTGTTTCCATCACTATAATAGAAAATATGACACTAACTCCTATATGTGTTTTTCATTAGCCATTCTTATCGAATCATTGTGTATATGAATATTTTCTTACCATTTATCATTTCGCAAAGCTTAACTTATTGATAAACGTGAATGTTATAAACGTTTGGAAACGATAAATTGAGTAGTTGGAGTCGATTTTACGGATTCATTTAACCTTGATTTTTACGTATCCATAATAATTTATAAATGTTTCCACAAATTTTTAGAAAAAATTACACAACCTTCTATAATTGTTTCAATCACTATAATAGAAAAGATGACACTAACTCCTATATGTGTTTTTCCTTGGTCATTCTTATCAAATCATTGTGTATATGAATATATTCTTACCATTTATCATTTCACAAAGCTTAACTTATTGATAAACATGAATGTTATAAACGTTTAGAAACGATAAACTGAGTTGTTGGAGTCGATTTTACGGATTCATTTAACCTTGATTTTTACGTATCCATAATAATTTATAAATGTTTCCACTAATATTTATAAACATTTACACAACCTTCTATAATAATTTCCATCACTATAATAGAAAAGATGACACTAACTCCTATATGTGTTTTTCCTAGTCAATTCTTATCGAATCTTTGTGTATATGAATTATTCTTACCATTTATCATTTCACAAAGCTTAACTTATTGATAAACATGAATGTTATAAACGTTTGGAAACGATAAACTGAGTTGTTGGAGTCGATTTTACGGATTCATTTAACCTTGATTTTTACGTATCCATAATAATTTATAAATGTTTCCACTAATATTTTGAAACATTTACACAACCTTCTATAATTGTTTCCATCACTATAAAGAAAAGATGACAATAACTCATATATGTGTTTTTCCTTGGCCATTCTTATCGAATCATTGTGTATATGAATATATTCTTACCATTTATCATTTCATAAAGCTTAACTTATTGATAAACATGAATGTTATAAACGTCTGGAAACGATAAACTGAGTTGTTGGAGTCGATTTTAAGGATTCATTTAACCTTGATTTTTACGTATCCATAACAATTTATAAACATTTCTACTAATATTTAGACACATGTACACAACCTTCTATAATTGTTTTCATCACGATAATAGAAAAGATGACACTAACGGTTATATATCTTCTTCTTTTTTTCGGCCGATAAAATCACGCCTTGTGTATAAGAATCATGTATATGTTCAATTATCTAACTTTATCATTATTTTTTTTTATGAATTTTCAATTATTTTACTTTATATAAAGTATATATGATTTAATCACTTTTACTCTTTATTTTATTTTTCTCGTTATGATTTTTTCCCTAAAAACTAGTATACTTTTTTAGAGTCACTAATTAATTGTAACACTCTAATGTAATGTAAGTTTTGTCGATCCTTATTTTTTGAGAATAATTATGCGAACATTTTTAAGCTACAAAGATTTATAATTATTTAACTTTATGTATTTATATTCATTTAACTTCTTTTAATTATATTCAGCTGGATAAAGTTATATATTTGAACTGATGCATGTTTATAATTTTCTTTGTATTTATACTTAAATGACAAAATATTATTAGGTAAAGAAAATGTTATTCAATCGTCATATGAATATACGTATAAAGTCATAAAAAATAATGATATATCATTGAAGCATTGTAAAAAAGACAAAAGAATTACAATATTAAAATGTATATAATATACAAATTTCTCTCTATACTCTAACTAAAAAAAAACTACTTTTTATAAGTAGCAACACACATGTAATCCATCAGTTTAAATAATAATAAAAAAGCTAAGATAAGTTGTCATTAAGAAAAGTAACTATCCCTTCAGCTTCATGAATTATAAAAGCACGCCTTGTATCTACTATTTACATATAAAAAGAAATCTAACGGTTTAAATTATAACTAAAAGAAAAAAATTGAAGGCTAAGATTGCATCCATCATTTTGACGGAAATCTAGCATTCGTCAGCGAATCCACGCCCCCTGTACTCAGACCAAATAGCTATAGCAACCCAAATCTCAACGTTTTTGTCTGCCATCTCACGGTTGTTCAGTCAGTCCTTTCCTTTTTCTCGGGCGAGGTTTAGCTGTTTAAGTGAGGGAAACGAATTGTCCGTCCCTGACGGATCAGTGTTTTCTTTTTAAATATATATATATACATATGCGTGTTCCATCTCAACCTAGAGTTGCTCAAAATCTGTCTGGCCCGGAAAAAAGCCCAGTAGACCTAAATCTGATGAACTGTCCGGGCAGGTTTGGACAAAAAAAATAGCCTGAGTAAAAAACCGGGCCGGACCGCGGCAAATTTTCAAACCCGCAGGCCGAGCCCGCCCAGCCCGGTTTTCAATATTATTTATTATTTTTTAAAAAATATATATAAAATAATGTATGTCTTATATTATTTTATATAATACATATCAAAATTATATTTAATATACATACAAATATAAAATTTAACTCAAATTTATATATATAATAATGATTTTGAAATTAAATATATATTTTTTTAATTTTTTAATTTAAAAAATTAAAATAAGTAAATAACCGGGCCGGGCGGGGCGGACACTGGCAGAGCTGAAAAAAAATCGGGCTAGCCCGGCCCGACCCGAAGATATAAAAAACCGGGCTCGGTCATCATGAGTAGGCCCGACAGTCTCAAAAAATCTCTCTGACCCGACCCGAATCCGGCTCGCCCGCGGGATGATCACCTCTATCTCAACCTCACTAATACGTGATGTTTTTTTTCCACAATCTTTTGCTATTCACTTTTCTATCAGGTACAATATTTTTTGTTCGAGGACAAGTTCCATACAAATTTTTCTATTACACTAAAATTTTGTATTTTAATGTCTTAGTAAATAATTATTTATAATTTTATATACTCTAATAATTACTCATTTACATAACTATTGAAAAATATTATATCTAATAGCTTTTATTGTTTATGACGTAAAAAGTGTAACACCCCTACTATTAATACAGTCATTAACGTCCAATCTCCTTACTCATCAGATACTCGCAGCGGATATATACTCACATACAATGGGTGATACAATGCCGTTAGTCACCCACGTGACTAACAAGGCTACTGATTCTACATACAGCATCGGTCTGATGGACCGGAATCCCGAGTACTACAAATCTACAATACATTCTCCACTTACCAAACTACTACAATCTGCATTCAATACAGTACTCCAAGTACCATACAATATAATCTACATACCGAGTTTACTAGGTTCCTTATACAAGTATAATACCTCTTCAAGTTCATACATACTCACTAAGAGACTACTTACTACCCATTCCTCGCTACTACATTACTTTCTAAATACAAGGGGTGTGCTAGTTAATACACCTCTACATTCTGCTACTACTATCCAATGTAGTCGCCGGTCTCGTGCCTTGACCACATTCGCTTCGGGTACCTGCACACTAAAAAATGTCCCCCGAAGGGGTCAGCTTTCGCCGAGCATGATAACCGCATACCCCGCGTACTAGTGAGGGTACGCCGACCACTTGGTCGAATACATGCGGTTCATTTTCATACAACATACATGCATACATGCTCCCATACATATACTACAATACTTTACACAAGAATACACACATACACTTTAATACATACACTTCAGTTCAACACAGTAATCCATACAGCCCAACGGTACATACTTACCTTTCCTGGAGTCCACATTACACAGTACAATATACAATACATACGCAATTCAATAACTTGTTAGCTCATATTGGTCCACCCGGGTTAATCGGGTGGAGATTACTCTTTTACTCATTCACGGTACTTACGCATACATACTCATACATACTTACGGATCCATACTTAATTACTCTTACTCTTACTCATGTTAAGTCGTCGGGACCTCCGGCCCGGGGACTACTCCGTCCCACCACCGGGATTTACTTGGTTCACTAATCCAGGATGCTACCCACTTAAGGGATTTGGGCCGTGGACCAGCTTACGAACCAGGAATCGGATCCAACCTCTTGTGTCACCTCATCCTCACGCGTGGCCGAAGCTATATCGGACTTGTACTCATTCCAATTTACTCACTTAAGTTAGGAGTTAGTTAGTTAGGAATTAGCACAAGTCAACATTCAAGCCACAATAGTACAGTGCAAGCTCATATAACACTTCCATACGAAATACAGTGCAACATACAAGTACACTACAAAATACAATACACATCATCATCATCCATATGTTTCATGATTATACAAACTATTGTTCAAGACAAATATCAAGAACAATGTAAACCAGCACAAGTAAGTGCAATATAATCCAGTTCGTGCATTTATCTTATTAGGTGGTCAAATAAGCACACAAATCGGGGTAACCAGATTAGGATACAGGGCATGAAGAAATCATACCTTTCACCGTTGTACTTGTATCCCAACGTTCCTCCGGTATTCACAATTCAAATCCTATGATATACATACATTCAAATGATTAATCTAACTATCATTACTTAATTCGTACTTACTATGTCCTCACACTTCTTATGCTTACACATTACTTATTTACTTTTCTCTACTTTAAGTTTTACTTCCTTACTTAACTTAGGTTTACTTTCTTACATGTACATGTATATGTGGATATACATACATATATATATATACATATACATTATATATATATATGTCATTATTATTTAAAAATATATTTTTTTTTTGTCAGGACCGGACTTGCGACCGACCTTGCAAGTCCGGTCCATACCAGTAGCTCAGGTTACGGAAATTTTCTGGCCGACCGGACTTGCATGTCCGGTCGCAAGTCCGGTCCATTCCAGTAGCTCGGGTTCGGAATTTTTCTGGCCGACCGGACTTGCATGTCCGGTCGCAAGTCCGGTCGATTCCAGTAGCATCCTGACGGGAAAATTTTCAGCTGGACCGGACTTGCAAGTCCGGTCGCAAGTCCGGTATTTGCATTTTAATTTCTGTTTTCAGTCCTCTCTTTCACCCATTACTTCCCCATTGTTCCTACACTTAATCCCACATGTTATAACACTAATTAAACCTCCTAATACTCCTTAGTTCATTCACCAAATCCATTACTAAATCCATCAAACAACTTACACAATTCCTTACTTCCTTACAACACTTACAATAGTTTCTCCAAGTAGTTTTTGCTACATTTTGGGTTCTTATTTCCTCCATGCATAGTTCCCTCTCCTAATGCCATCTTACCATTCCAATTCATTTTCAAGCAACTACAATATCTATACCCAAGTCCAACTCTCCATTTCACCAAATCTTGTACACTCCTTCCTCCTAGTTTCCACAATGCACTTAAATACTTTTTGCTACAGATTTTGTCATTTACACTCCTCTTCTATATCTCCCTCTTCTATCGACATTTCTAACATTCCTAATGCATTTAGAATACATTACCCATCTCTCTCAACTTACCCCCTATTTTCCTTAATCAAAATCTGTTACACATACACACCTTAATCACCTAGTTTCTAACACACTAAGTGTTCCATTCCTAGGTAAATTTTGCCATAGTCTCCCTTGTATTGTTATACACTCACCACATTGTCTACACTCACATCAATAATCAATTCACCTGTTTACAACAACCAAACATACAAGCTCCCATATACAATACCAATACTAAAACACTCATAAAAATTCCTGCACTCAAACACTAAGTCCCAATCTGTTTTCAATAAGGTTTACACAACTTTTAAAGCTTCAAAATACTTATATTCTCTTACACATTACATTACTAATACATTACCATTTTACAATACACATTTCCATTCCTTAAAATCTGTTGCATTACATATACAAGGCTTACACAAGGGTGAGCATTCTTACCTTGTTTCTTCTCTACATTTCCTTTCTTCTTCTTTCTTCTTCCTTCTCTCACTCTACCGGTTTTGTAATCTCAATCCACTAGCACTACAACCATTCATATACACCATTCAATACTAAAACTAACCCCAACCATTAATCAAGTTCTAATCTAGGTTTTAGGGTTTAGGAAATTTATTACCTTCCAAGAGCATAAGAGTTGTTTGAGATAGCTCAAGAACAAGACTTCTCACACCACCAAAATGCCAAAATTGGCTGGGCATACAAGAGACCAAACAAGGTTTAGTCTAAATTTTCGTTTTGCCATTTAGGCTAGAAAAAGATGGAGTTTTTTGAAGATATTTTTACCTTAGAAGAACAAGGAGAACAAGGGCCTTCTAATGGTGGTGTTGAAGCTCCAAATGGGGTATACCCATAAAATCGAAAATGGTTGTTTTTGGATTTTGGAAAGATGGAAATGTAGCCCTTGAGGAGAGGATTACAATGGTGGTATTTTTATAATTTTTGGAGGAGTGTGGAGGGAGTTACAAAGGAGAGAAGAAGAGGTTTTTAGTGGTTCTTTGCTTCCTCCATTGTTATCGGTCAAGAGGAGAAAAAAAAATAGAGAGGAGGAAGATGGGTTCACGTGAGAGAGAGGAGAGAATGGGTAGGAGAGAGAGTATGTGAGGTAGTAATAGGTTACTTTTGCAATTTAATTGCTTTTGTCTTTAGTGAGTAAAAGAGAGAGTGTGTGTGTGTATATATGTAAAAATCGGACAGCACACATAGACTAAGGGGGGTTTTAAAATTCTTTTTACATTATTGGACACATAAGTTTGTGTTAATTATGCTTCTACCCCACAACTTCCCGTTTCTGACAGTTTTTACTAACTTTTCGTTTTATTGATTTTATTGGTCCAAAGCTTCACTAATTTTATTAATGATTATTTAGTTGACCAAAATTGTTACGAGTCTATTTGACCCGCTTAAAGACACGTTTTCCCGGTTACCTCGAAAAACGTGCTTTAAGGTTCGTTAGTGGTTTTAATCCGTTCTAAGGATCCGTTTTCTTCGGGAGTTGTTCCTAATATTTATTTAGACTCAATTAAGCCCTTACAATCCTTACAACACGCTAACCGAGGTCTCATACCTCCTATGGTTATTTAACGCTTATTTAGCGTTTTTCACTTTAAAGTGTTTCCTTATTTCTTTTGGATTTATTTTTCCTTACCAATATTACTTAGGCATTACTAGGCTCTTAATACCTATTAGGATAATTTAATCGCCATATTTAAGGTCGGGGTATTTCAATCTACCCCCCTTAAGAACTTTGTCCTCAAAGTTGTTCGAGGTTATAAGTTTACAATGCTTACTCGCTCTTACATGTCTAATACCATGGTCCACGTTCTTCCTCCTTACGATTCCCAGATTCATTACTCAAGGTCTCTACATTCCATACTCTACAAATGTCCTGTAATTACTCCAACACATATTACTACTTACCATCCGGTTCCTCATTACAACATTTATACGTACATACAGTGCAAAGCTATCCCCAAGGCAATGCAATACACATCACAATCTTGCAGGCACTCAGGTCATTTCGACACAGGACTCCTCTATCCCGCTGCCCTTGGAATTATATAACATGCTACACTACTATCTTCTCCGGTATAACTTCCAATAAGTCCTCATCCTCCGTCTACTAAGAGAGGTTCTTTCACAACCACTAGTTAGAAATTTCCCTATAAAGCATACAACTACCAATCCAATTCCAGTTTATATTCATTACTCCTATCCTAGTGTGATTCTTGTGACCACTTAAGGGGAGCTTCAAGAATCATTCGACCCTGATGTGATCAGCATCAGTGTTGAACTATCTTTCCACCCCAATTTGTGTTCGGTTTCCCTCGATCTGATCAGGATCAAGTTCAACTTCCACATCAGTTTCAAACAAACAGATAGTTTTGATTATTTCAATTTTCTATCTTTTTACTCTTCCTAGTCATGATTACAAATTCACACATCTCCCAAGGATGGAATTCAGTCCATCGATCATCCTCACTCTATTTCCCAAATGCTTTACTCCATGGTTCAATCCTAGTGCTCATTTCCTCAACCTTCACTACTTTCATCCATTACTCACCATCATATCCTATTTATAACTAAGGAATACCTCATTTCTGAGATTTAGTTGTCTTCAATTGTTTCAATTATTTTACTTACGATTCCACTACTCATAAACTTCATTCATCTACTAATTCTTCAATGGTTACAATACTTGTGGAGCTCCGTCCACTACTCGTTACTCTTCTTTACCAATACTCTTACACTGGTGTTACAAGATGGGTATATTCACCCTATGGTATTTGCATGTCTAATGCTTAGTTACCACAATTCAATATGAATGATTACGTATGTTTATATACGTAAGTACCACTCATCGAATAATTTCTCATTGTGTTATGCACATTATAGTTTTATGTGTTTTATTTATAAAACTTGCATTAAGCGGTTTTCGCTCTACCCCCCTTAAAAGGGATTACGCCCACGTAATCTACCATATTTTGTTATTATTAAACTTTGGTTTAATCAGTCTGGGCAAACTGAAGCGTTTAGCTTCATTACCGTATACTATGCAATATGCTCTGGTCAAAGGGATCTTAACCATACCAATGGTTTAGTCTTTGCACCAAGGATTTCTATATGAGTTTATTTAATCATCATTAATTCGGTTCTAGCCTATTAGGCTTCAAGGCATTAATAGCCATTTTGCTATACTTACTAGCTGGGGCCCACTAGCTTCTGCTGCGGCGACCCTGATACTCGGGTTATTTACCCTCGTGCTATCCTTAATGTACTATGCATCACCTTTTATCCGTCTATTATGGGCATAAGGTTTATTAAACACATGCGGTATTCTTTTACCGTGTTTGAACTCAATGAGTTTAAGGTTTATTACCAGCTCTCTGGTAATCTTCTACACATGCTATTCGTGCCTCTACGATTATTCGTCTCCCTCTGACTATTGTCGGGCGAGGTTAAGTCACTACTTAATTGTAGTGCTTCCTCTGGTGTCACTAGCTTCTGAATTCTACCAGTTTCCCTGGTTCAGTACAAGTGTTCTTTACTTGTATGACCTTGCATCTCTATGCGTCGGTCCTAGTGACTTTCTTACGTCTCTTTCAGTCCTCATTCCATTGGAATTCACACTTTGTGATTGTTAGTGTATTGTACACTCTTCGTGCTTCTTTGGCCTTAGGCCGCACGGTTTTGTGCTAAGCTTGCTGAACTGGCTAGTGCCGTGTTTGTTGGTGAAAAAAGGGTTACTACGGTTTACATTCTCCATATCCCTAGCCATCCCATTAGATCTTAGCTGCCCAAGTGCAATACCAAAACACTCAGTCCTACAGAGTGCAGAGGCGTAAACGCTTGACAATAAGTCACTTATGTGATAGGAAAGAATATTTCTGTGTGTCATCTCATACTTATACTCCGTGTTATTGCTTAACTACTCCCTCATAGCGGTCGCCTGTTGCGCACTGTGTCTACTCCTTATACAACATTGTTTTTACTGTTTCTGTTACTGCGATAGTTTCTCTTTACTCATTGCCATTGTCATTGGCACCATTCCCTATGGTATGAATACCCTGGGGTTCCCAATGTTCGTGTGTATGACGATTGTTGTAGCGTACCGCACTACTATTATCTTCCCATTGTGGGGATGTTTTATTTCAGTTTAGGTTTCATGTGTAGGTTGGCTTACCTCACATTATTTTTCATTGTGATACAATTCACCAAGTATCTTGGTTGACCAAGGATGAGATAACTCATCGGGTCATAAGCTCTCTTGAGCGTTAATCATTCATGGTGTTCACTGTGTGTTCACATTGATTGCTTGATAGTTAGGTTGCCTTCGGTGCTGAGCATTGGTTTAGGCTCGGCTGTGTAGTTTTTGCTTGTATGTATATTACCAGGACATCCCGTGAAACTTCAAGGGTTTCTGGTCCCGTTTTCCAATTGGAGGGTATTCCATCACTGAGAAGTGAAGGTTCTCGTTGAGGGTTTGTCTCCACTCATAGGTCTAATGACAAGGTTGGCTATGTTGGTGTTTACACAATGGTTTACCACATGCTTGGTGGGCATATGGAGTATACTTACTCCTTTAAGTCGTAATGGTTTGGAAATCTCGTTTCCTTATTCCCGCCCCTTGGCAATATCTATTGCTGGTTTTATTGTTATAGTAGGTGGAAGCCTTTTCTAAGGTTTCACATCATCACCACATTGTGGTCTTCGGTTAACGAGGGGTGCCTTCCCTTGGTTTCTCGTGGTGTCCAAGTGTGGGCTAGGCCCAATGTTGGCATTATCATGATTCTTATGCCTCTGTGTACATCTGCTACAGAAGGCATGAGGGGTATTTAACTCCGTCACTGTATACTAGACTGGTGCTCTAGTGACAGTGACACTGAGGTGGCCATTACTACAAGCCTCAGGATGTTGGGTTGGATTTATGGTCCAGTTGTTGATTTCTTGTCGTATGAGGCAATATCTTTTGTATGTCTTGTTAACAATTGGTGCCGGTTTTTGCAACCGTTTAAGTTTATATAACGTGTTTGGTTTACGACTTCTGAGCCGTATTGCTGCCAAGCTATGCTCTTTGCAAGCTGCTTATACATGTTTCCACTCCACGTATTCCGTCATAGGTTGGAGGTATTATTGGGCTCCATGGTAAGTCGTGACATCACGCTTCCGTTCATAGGAGACCCTTTAGGTAATCTAATGTTAATAGGTGTCTCTCAATATTTAGGGCATTTCCTGTTAAGTGGAATCCCTTCGGTGTTCTAACCGAGTGGTTCATTTTAACTCTCGTGCTTTATCATGTCGCTGTTGTTCGACTGTTGTAACGCAGACACTCTTCAAGGATTGCTCCTGAGTGTTGTTGAAGCATGCCTTACATCCGGCTAATGTTGATGACATGTTGTCCACTGTGTCTTCTTGTGGTGTTGTGTTTTGAGTTGTCCCTTTTCGGGTTGTAACGTCCTCCGTTCTTGGGGGGTAGACTGTTTACACTTGCTCCTAGTGCTTAGGACTAGGTTTGATATCCCCTTCAATGATGGAGTGTACTTGTGGTAATCTTGGGTTGCTCTTGGGAGTTCTGTCCCGTTTGTTGAGCATTGTTAGGTTCACATTAGGCATTCGCCTTCATGTGTTTAGGCTGGGCATTCCATCCAGCTGTCAGGTAATTGCTTAGATTATTTGAGACATATCCAATGTCTATACTGTTTAGTCTGTGCCTTTTGCACTTCCTAGTTCTTACTCCTTATCTTCAGATGGGTCTTGTGAGTTCCTTTATGCTGAATTGTCTGAGGTGTCCAGTTGTTCTGGTTTGAACTCACTGATGGTCCGTAGAACGGAGCTGACTACTTCCCGTGTGTCGTACACTACACGTGCACATACGTGGGGTACCATGTTGATACGTTGCCACTTACCCAACTATATGTCGGGCCCGCAAGCTCCTTCGGAGTGCGGTTGTCCCACATCCCGTAACGGGTACACTCGTAGCGTTCGTCACACGCCTAGGTGAAGTATTCTATTGTCAACTCCTCTTGTATCAATCTATGATACTCACCATAATCATGTTGGTTCGGTTTTAAAATCCAAGGTTTTTAAAAGAGGTTTGAGGTTTTGAAAAGAAAATTTTGGGTTTTAAAACAGTGGTTCGGTGATAAAAGAATCTCTCATGGCATAGCCACGTTTGAGGTCTTGACCAAGTCTAGCCTCTCGCTGACTGGTATGTTCTAAATACAGTGGTCGGGCTGTTAGGCCTTTCCAAGGTTCCATTCCTTCAGTTCTAGGATGTTTGATCCTGTGGTTGTTTCGTTACTGTCACCGTACATTACTATGTACTTGTGACGTGTTAGTGTTCCTTACATATCTTTGTCCTTACTGCACTTGCCGTGGCAAGTGCGTGGTACTGGTGGTTTTTGAGTGATCCTATGCCGATCACGGTATGGTTTCCACTCGTATTTGATAGTCTTGTTGATTCTTCCCTTGATCTCGTTGATCTACAATTGGCATACTGGATCCTTTAGGTAGCTTCTTGGTGGTCTAGGCATGGCTGTCGTAGATCTGGGTATTTCTCCCATTTTGGGAGATTCCCCTTTGATTTGGTTGTGTTCTTCCTTGTTGCTCGTTCCCACACGTCTGTTGTGGTTCCTGAGCCTGAGTTGTTTTAGGCACTACGGTTGTAGTTGCGTCAGCTTATAGCTCGTGAATGTTCTTGTAGCTGTCCGAGCTATGTTGGCCAGGTTTGTAACCTATTTGGCGTTGTAGTTTTGGAGTCAATCACTCCCGACTATGTCCTTAGCCAGCTAGCATACCGTTGGTGGTGTTGCTTGGCTATTACTGTTGTCCCGCAGACTTGTGTCTCGGGTTCCTTTACTGCTCCCTTTTTCATTTCGTTGCACGGTTAGTGCTCCCTTCCTGCTGCTGGTTGGTTAGCTAGGTTTCGCGACTGCTCAGCACGTCGCCCCACGTTGTTGTAAGTTGCAGCCTCCTCGTGGTTGGAGTGCTCGTTCAACCGCTGTTGAGTGCGGGTATTGTGGTTTAACCGGGATCCATTTCCGGCTTCCAATCCTTGGAATTTACTAGATGTCGGTTCTTGTTTACTGTGTGATTGCTTCACAACTGCCAGATCGGGTTTTCCCCGAGTATGAGAGGACTTTCCTTCTCTCTGGCGTCCTTTCCCAAGTTATACAATGGGGTTCGCGGCGGGCGGGACTGGTATTGTAGGCATCCGGTACTCACCGGTAGTTCCTAACTAGCATATCTCTAATGCTAACACTCAGCCCTTAGCCCTAAGCTTCTAATTCCTAACTCGGTATTCCTAAGCTCGGTATTTCCAGTCATCAGAGCGATACTTCGCTCTGATACCACTTTTTGTAACACCCCTACTATTAATACAGTCATTAACGTCCAATCTCCTTACTCATCAGATACTCGCAGCGGATATATACTCACATACAATGGGTGATACAATGCCGTTAGTCACCCACGTGACTAACAAGGCTACTGATTCTACATACAGCATCGGTCTGATGGACCGGAATCCCGAGTACTACAAATCTACAATACATTCTCCACTTACCAAATACTACTACAATCTGCATTCAATACAGTACTCCAAGTACCATACAATATAATCTACATACCGAGTTTACTAGGTTCCTTATACAAGTATAATACCTCTTCAAGTTCATACATACTCACTAAGAGACTACTTACTACCCATTCCTCGCTACTACATTACTTTCTAAATACAAGGGGTGTGCTAGTTAATACACCTCTACATTCTGCTACTACTATCCAATGTAGTCGCCGGTCTCGTGCCTTGACCACATTCGCTTCGGGTACCTGCACACTAAAAAATGTCCCCCGAAGGGGTCAGCTTTCGCCGAGCATGATAACCGCATACCCCGCGTACTAGTGAGGGTACGCCGACCACTTGGTCGAATACATGCGGTTCATTTTCATACAACATACATGCATACATGCTCCCATACATATACTACAATACTTTACACAAGAATACACACATACACTTTAATACATACACTTCAGTTCACACACAGTAATCCATACAGCCCAACGGTACATACTTACCTTTCCTGGAGTCCACATTACACATACAATATACAATACATACGCAATTCAATAAACTTGTTAGCTCATATTGGTCCACCCGGGTTAATCGGGTGGAGATTACTCTTTTACTCATTCACGGTACTTACGCATACATACTCATACATACTTACGGATCCATACTTAATTACTCTTACTCTTACTCATGTTAAGTCGTCGGGACCTCCGGCCCGGGGACTACTCCGTCCCACCACCGGGATTTACTTGGTTCACTAATCCAGGATGCTACCCACTTAAGGGATTTGGGCCGTGGACCAGCTTACGAACCAGGAATCGGATCCAACCTCTTGTGTCACCTCATCCTCACGCGTGGCCGAAGCTATATCGGACTTGTACTCATTCCAATTTACTCACTTAAGTTAGGAGTTAGTTAGTTAGGAATTAGCACAAGTCAACATTCAAGCCACAATAGTACAGTGCAAGCTCATATACACTTCCATACGAAATACAGTGCAACATACAAGTACACTACAAAATACAATACACATCATCATCATCCATGTTTCATGAATTATACAAACTATTGTTCAAGACAAATATCAAGAACAATGTAAACCAGCACAAGTAAGTGCAATATAATCCAGTTCGTGCATTTATCTTATTAGGTGGTCAAATAAGCACACAAATCGGGGTAACCAGATTAGGATACAGGGCATGAAGAAATCATACCTTTCACCGTTGTACTTGTATCCCAACGTTCCTCCGGTATTCACAATTCAAATCCTATGATATACATACATTCAAATGATTAATCTAACTATCATTACTTAATTCGTACTTACTATGTCCTCACACTTCTTATGCTTACACATTACTTATTTACTTTTCTCTACTTTAAGTTTTACTTCCTTACTTAACTTAGGTTTACTTTCTTACATGTACATGTATATGTGGATATACATACATATATATATATACATATACATATATATATATATGTCATTATTATTTAAAAATATATTTTTTTTTTTCAGGACCGGACTTGCGACCGACCTTGCAAGTCCGGTCCATACCAGTAGCTCAGGTTACGGAAATTTTCTGGCCGACCGGACTTGCATGTCCGGTCGCAAGTCCGGTCCATTCCAGTAGCTCGGGTTCGGAAATTTTTGGCCGACCGGACTTGCATGTCCGGTCGCAAGTCCGGTCGATTCCAGTAGCATCCTGACGGGAAAATTTTCAGCTCGACCGGACTTGCAAGTCCGGTCGCAAGTCCGGTCCAGCCCAGTATTTGCATTTTAATTTCTGTTTTCAGTCCTCTCTTTCACCCATTACTTCCCCATTGTTCCTACACTTAATCCCACATGTTATAACACTAATTAAACCTCCTAATACTCCTTAGTTCATTCACCAAATCCATTACTAAATCCATCAAACAACTTACACAATTCCTTACTTCCTTTCAACACTTACAATAGTTTCTCCAAGTAGTTTTTGCTACAGATTTTGGGTTCTTATTTCCTCCATGCATAGTTCCCTCTCCTAATGCCATCTTACCATTCCAATTCATTTTCAAGCAACTACAATATCTATACCCAAGTCCAACTCTCCATTTCACCAAATCTTGTACACTCCTTCCTCCTAGTTTCCACAATGCACTTAAATACTTTTTGCTACAGATTTTGTCATTTACACTCCTCTTCTATATCTCCCTCTTCTATCGACATTTCTAACATTCCTAATGCATTTAGAATACATTACCCATCTCTCTCAACTTACCCCCTATTTTCCTTAATCAAAATCTGTTACACATACACACCTTAATCACCTAGTTTCTAACACACTAAGTGTTCCATTCCTAGGTAAATTTTGCCATAGTCTCCCTTGTATTGTTATACACTCACCACATTGTCTACACTCACATCAATAATCAATTCACCTGTTTACAACAACCAAAACATACAAGCTCCCATATACAATACCAATACTAAAACACTCATAAAAATTCCTGCACTCAAACACTAAGTCCCAATCTGTTTTCAATAAGGTTTACACAACTTTTAAAGCTTCAAAATACTTATATTCTCTTACACATTACATTACTAATACATTACCATTTTACAATACACATTTCCATTCCTTAAAATCTGTTGCATTACATATACAAGGCTTACACAAGGGTGAGCATTCTTACCTTGTTTCTTCTCTACATTTCCTTTCTTCTTCTTTCTTCTTCCTTCTCTCACTCTACCGGTTTTGTAATCTCAATCCACTAGCACTACAACCATTCATATACACCATTCAATACTAAAAACTAACCCCAACCATTAATCAAGTTCTAATCTAGGTTTTAGGGTTTAGGAAATTTATTACCTTCCAAGAGCATAAGAGTTGTTTGAGATAGCTCAAGAACAAGACTTCTCACACCACCAAAATGCCAAAATTGGCTGGGCATACAAGAGACCAAACAAGGTTTAGTCTAAATTTTCGTTTTGCCATTTAGGCTAGAAAAAGATGGAGTTTTTTGAAGATATTTTTACCTTAGAAGAACAAGGAGAACAAGGGCCTTCTAATGGTGGTGTTGAAGCTCCAAATGGGGTATACCCATAAAATCGAAAATGGTTGTTTTTGGATTTTGGAAAGATGGAAATGTAGCCCTTGAGGAGAGGATTACAATGGTGGTATTTTTATAATTTTTGGAGGAGTGTGGAGGGAGTTACAAAGGAGAGAAGAAGAGGTTTTTAGTGGTTCTTTGCTTCCTCCATTGTTATCGGTCAAGAGGAGAAAAAAAATAGAGAGGAGGAAGATGGGTTCACGTGAGAGAGAGGAGAGAATGGGTAGGAGAGAGAGTATGTGAGGTAGTAATAGGTTACTTTTGCAATTTAATTGCTTTTGTCTTTAGTGAGTAAAAAGAGAGAGTGTGTGTGTGTATATATGTAAAAATCGGACAGCACACATAGACTAAGGGGGGTTTTAAAATTCTTTTTACATTATTGGACACATAAGTTTATGTTAATTATGCTTCTACCCCACAACTTCCCGTTTCTGACAGTTTTTACTAACTTTTCGTTTTATTGATTTTATTGGTCCCAAAGCTTCACTAATTTTTATTAATGATTATTTAGTTGACCAAAATTGTTACGAGTCTATTTGACCCGCTTAAAGACACGTTTTCCCGGTTACCTCGAAAAACGTGCTTTAAGGTTCGTTAGTGGTTTTAATCCGTTCTAAGGATCCGTTTTCTTCGGGAGTTGTTCCCTAATATTTATTTAGACTCAATTAAGCCCTTACAATCCTTACAACACGCTAACCGAGGTCTCATACCTCCTATGGTTATTTAACGCTTATTTAGCGTTTTTCACTTTTAAAGTGTTTCCTTATTTCTTTTGGATTTATTTTTCCTTACCAATATTACTTAGGCATTACTAGGCTCTTAAATACCTATTAGGATAATTTAATCGCCATATTTAAGGTCGGGGTATTTCAAAAAGTGAATATAAACTAATAGAAATAAATGCCGTAGTTAAAATAAAATTAATATAACCTTATTAACATAAATAATACATAACTAAATATTTATAAAGTATATTATGAGTTAAAAAAGGATTATCCTATAAATCTTAAACCTTAAAAATCTCTCGAGTCAGTGGCAACATTATAAAGTATATAACAAGTTCAGGGTCGGAGTACTACTTTTGTCTTATTTGTAAATATGAAGTTAATTTCATAATTTTTAAAATAGTGATGGAAAAGATTATAAAAGAGTGTACATGTTTCTAATCATTAGTGGAAATATTTATAAATTATCATGGATATGTAAAAACCAAGATTAATGAATACATCAAATCGAATCCAACAACTCAATTTATCGTTTCCAAACATTTATAGTCTTCAAGTTTATCAATCAGTCAAGCTTTGTAAGCTGATAAATGCTAAGAAAAATATGTTTATACATTATAGTTTGATGATGGAAACGATTATAGAAGATAATGTACATGTTTCTAATCATTAGTGGAAATATTTATAAAATATCGTGGATATGTAAAAACCAAGATTAATGAATACGTCAAATCGAATCCAACAACTCAGTTTATTGTTTCCAAACGTTTATAGTCTTTAAGTTTATCAATCAGTCAAGCTTTGTAAGCTAATAAATGCTAAGAAAAATACGTTTATACATTATAGTTTAAAGATGGAAATGATTATAGAAGAGAGTGTACATGTTTCTAATCATTAGTGGAAACATTTATAAATTATGGTGGATATGAAAAAACCAAGATTAATGAATACATCAAATTAAATCCAACAACTCAGTTTATCGTTTCTAAACGTTTATAGTCTTCAAGTTTATCAATCAGTCAAGCTTTGTAAGCTGATAAATGCTAAGAAAAATACGTTTATACATTATAGTTTGATGATGGAAATGATTATAGAAGATAGTGTACATGTTTCTAATCATTAGTGGAAACATTTATAAATTATCGTGGATATGTAAAAACCAAGATTAATGAATACGTCAAATTGAATCCAACAACTCAGTTTATCGTTTCCAAACGTTTATAGTCTTCAAGTTTATCAATCAGTCAAGATTTGTAAGCTGATAAATGCTAAGAAAAATACATTTATACATTATAGTTTGATGATGGAAACGATTATGGAAGATAGTGTACATGTTTCTAATCATTAGTGGAAACATTTATAAATTATCGTGGATATGTAAAAACCAAGATTAATGAATACATCAAATCGAATCCAACAACTCAGTTTATCATTTCCAAACGTTTATAATCTTCAAGTTTATCAATCAGTCAAGCTTTGTAAGCTGATAAATGCTAAGAAAAATACGTTTATACATTATAGTTTGATAAGAGCGGTCAAAGAAAAAGATATATAACAGTTAGTGTCATCTTTTCTATAATAGTGATGGAAACGATTATAGAAGGTTGTGTCTAATTATCAGTGGAAACATATATAAGTTATCATGGTTACGTAAAAACCAATGTTAATGAATACATAAAATTGAATCCAACAACTCAATTTATCGTTTCCAAACGTTTATAACCTTCAGCTTTATCAATCAGTCAAGCTCTATAATGGATAAATGCTAAGAAAATACTAACACCATGATCGCCGAAAGGAAAAGATATATAACAATTAGTGTCATTTTTTTAAATAGTGATGGAAATGACTATATAAGGTTGCGCACATACTTCTAATCACCCGTGGGAACATTTATAAATTCTCTTGGACACGTAAAAATCAAAGTTAAATGAATACGTAAAATGACTCCACCAACTCAATTTTTCATTTCCTAACGCTTATAGACTTCATGTTTATCAGTAAGTCAAGTGTAAACTGATAAATGCTAAGAAAATATTCTTATCCACAATGATTCGATGAGAACTTCCAAGTAAAAAGAAATATATAATAGTTAGTGTCATCTATAATAGTGATGAAAACGATTATATATAGAAGGTTGTGTAAATGTTTCTAATCAATAATGGAAACGTTTATAATTATCGTGGATACGTGAAACCAAGGTTAAATGAATACGTAAATTTGACTCCAACAACTCACTTTATCGATTCCAAACGTCTATAGCTTTTAGGTTTATCAATCAGTCAAGCTCTATAAACTGATACATGCTAAGAGAGTATTCTTATACAAAATGATTCGATGAAAACGGCCAAGGGAAAAATATAACAGTTAGTGTGATCTTTTCAATAATAGAGATGTAACCGATTATATATAAGGTTGTGTAAATGTTTCTATTCATCAATGAAAATATTTATAAATTATCGTGGAACCCTTGCTTCAAACACTAAAACATGTCGAGAAATTGTAACATTATAAGGGTATAAAAATGAATCACAAAAAATATCCCAAACCACATACATATCCTAGGAGTGCTAAATTATCATAGGTTTATTTAGGATTTGATGTCAAGGGCTTAAGTTTCAATGACCCTAGATCCTAAGCTACAAACCCTAAAATCCTGCGAAGAAATTGAAACATTATAAGGGTATAAAAATGAATCACAAAAAGATACTCTAAACCTTAGAAATGTTAAATCGTCAAACATACTTTTTTTAATGAAATTTCAAAATGTAAAATTATTTTAATAATAGTACTTAATTATATATATTTTAGTAATTTTATTTCTTTTAATATAGTTGTTATTATTATTTTAGTGATATTATATTGTTATTGTTTTACTATATCGTTTACATCACAAATTATGAAAATGTTACATATATATACCTATAGACCGAATTTCGACTTTTGTGAATTATCATATGTAGAATTTATCTACAACCTAGTTTTATTAAAATAGTTATTGTTAATTAGTACCTAGAGTACATACTTCAATTTCACTCTTATTATATAATTAAGTTATAAGATTTAAACTTATATTATTATTATTATTTTAAAGGACAAATTTATTATTATCTAGTTAAAGTCAATAAATGGTCAAGTTAGCATTAATATAATAGTTTCTAAATCCAATTATATTGGTTAAAGTGAGTGAAAAAATACTATAAAAGTCTCATAAAAATAAAATACTACATCAAAAATCAATTGATTTTTAGAAAAAGATTATATAAATAATATTGTACCATTAATAAGTATTTATATATAAAAAATAGGTGATAGTAAAGAGAAAAAGAAAAATAATAATCTTGGACGAATGTGAATTGAATTATATGACATTGATTAGGAGTACAAATAATAATATTGTGATCTCAAAATATGATATGGTTATATGTTAATCTTTATTTCGTATGCGATGTTTCATAATTGGATAATTACGAGTTTAATTAATTTTCAATATCTGTTTTTAAATATATCTACGAGTCCTTTTATTACAATAAATTATTGAGTTAACATTTAATATATTCAAAATATGTCCATACTTACCTAATCTACTACTACAAGTACAAGCCAAGATTAAAAAAAAATCTTCAACCCAGCAACCCTAGTCGGTCGATGTGCTTTGAGCATTGTGATCTGAAAAAAATGATATTTAATCCAGTGGCTGACATCGTATCCGTCACAGACAGAAAATACATGTCCGTCACAAAACTTCCCGAAGATACTACGATGGAAGGAAATTTTGCGTCGGCGCGATAGACTTATTTTTTTATTAGTCAAATGTGTAGGTGTATAACACTAATAAACAAATGTATTATTCGTTTATATTGTTTATAATTATTTTTCCTTTACAATACATCAATCATATAATTGTTTATGAGTAAGTCACCAATTTTAAAAAAGTTATCACTTTATGCATATATATATATATATATATATATATATAAAAAAGATAATTAAATAATATTTTCTTAATCTAATAAACTTTAATTTTTACACATATTTACCGAAAAATAAGTATATATGGATTCAAAAATAAATAACCTCGTCTATGAACGTGTCTATAATATGCATAATTATTTATAGATATTTATTTGTATTAGTTTAAAATATGTATATTTATTAAAAAGTTACATCAATGGCTAAAGTATAGTTATGTTAGATGATAAATAATTTTCCCGAAAATACTAAAAATGTATCTATGATTTTCTATAAATATGTCCATTACTATGGGTGCGTATTGTGTGGCGGACACTAAAAATTCTAAAATTATGGACACGCGCGTCCTTTTCCTTTTTTTCGTTTGAACATATCTAACAGACATATTGTGTGCGTGACTTTTTGCGTGCATGGTATTTTTTGTATGATTTTTTTGTTCTTTTACAACATCTTAATGCATACTTACTTATGATCACTATCGAATCATTCATCTATTATACAAACTTTTACACGATTATATACATGTATATATGACTATTGTATTATACATTTTAATCTTATAATATTTTTTATTTATATATATATATATATTAAATAATGGAGCATATATCAATTCAAAATATACATCTTAATCAACTGAATAAAATTAAAAATTGCTAATATATAAAAACAATAAGCTAGTATTTATATTTTTTCCAAATTTAAAAAGTGACATATAATGTTTTCTGTGTATGAAAAAACTGAGTATACATCATGATCCATATACACAATGATTCGAGAAAAACGGGCAAAGAACAAGATATATAACCGTTAGAATCATCTTTTTTAAAATAGTGATGAAAACAATTATAGAAGGTTGTTTACATGTTTCTAATCATGTAACACCCCAACTCAATCCAAATGTGGTCTCGCAACTTAACAGTATATATATAAACCTATCGCAGCGGAATTCTTTACAAATCCAGGACCTTGCCACGGTCTGACTACAGAATATACCGAACATTAGTGCAACAACCTTAAACATTTACATATCCTTCTTAACCCCCTCACATCCTATACATCTTACTATCTCTATTGCCATACGAGTGTACAGCACAACTCGTAGGCCACTCTTAACCCTTAACACTTGTATCCTCTTCTTACCCTCGCGACGGCCGCTTCTGTGTACCTGTGTAGTAAAAACAGCCCCCAAAGGGGGTCAGCACGAATGCTGGTACGATCCCCTCATGGCCCCCAAGCTAACGTGGCTACGACGACTAATTGTCGATAGCATGGAGGTTGATTAGATGCACAATATAATAGTAAGTGCAGTAAACAACAACTCAGATATGAACAATCAAGTTCACACACAATGAACGACTTAAATGCGTTCCCTTAATTAGAGAGTTAGTTATTTAACTCCTTGAGTAATGTTCCCTCTTAATCTTAGTCCATCCTTATCTCACCTCAATCTTAGTCTTATCTTAATCTTAGAAACAACCATCCTTTAATAAGGAGTGGATGTAACTTACCTTAATCTGAATAATACAAACCATTCTTTAAAAAGGAATGGCTGCAACTTATCTTAACCTCACCATAATCTTAATCTTAACTTAATCTTAATCTTAACGATACAAATCATCCTTTAAAAGGAATGATTGTAACTTAACCCAATCTTAGTCTTAACGATACAAATCATCCTTTAAAAAGGAATGATTGTAACTTATTTTAATCTTAACTTATCTTAATCTTAATCTTAATAATACAAATCATCCTTTAAAAAGGAATGATTGTAACTCATCTTAACCTTAACTTATTCTCAGAATACGAACCGTTCCTGGAGGGGAATGGTTGTAGCCTAAGTCCAAACCTGGGATTTAGGTGATCCCACCGCACCATCTTAATGCCCCCTACCCTGGACGGGAATCCAGCGTAGCTGAGCCGGCAACCGGCCCGAGGCTACAAGTCCGAAGACAAGTCCTTAAGCGGAGGGCGGATCTGATTCAGATACCGTCCCCCTTTTTCCTTAGCATGCATGACCGGAGATCGGTCCCGGGTTTCCTCACTCAAGTTCCAGTTAGTAGTAATCTCAAACCTTGTTTGTCGGTTAACCTCATTCGGTTCATATCGTCCCTTATTAGGGGCGTTCCATAGTCTCACTCAATTCCTTACTAAACATTGATTAGTAAGTTCTCACGGTATGTTGTGTTAGTTTTCAAACATCACACAACAATACAATATATACATAATATGTTCCGGTTGCATGCTTTATCTTGTTTAGTGAGCACACAAAACAAATAGCACACAAGCCGAGGGACACCTCGTTAGCAAGCAGGTCACAAGAGAACTGTACCGTTCACCATTGGTCGTTCGGCTGCTTACTCTCTTCCGGAGTCCAAACTCCCAAGTCCTAAAACATTCATTCAGTTTTAGGTTGTTAATCACTTAACTTAATATGACTTACTTAACTTGTTTAACTTACTTAATTTCTTAATGATCCCCACCTAACACCTCTTAGGTCTTACACTTAATCTTAAACTTTCAAGTTTATACTTAACTTAACTTAATCTCTTAAGTTCTTAGGGTCTCAATCATTACTACCCTACCAAAGGCATACCTTATTACCCATTGCCATTCTTAGAACTCAAAATTTCTTTTTTTTTGTTTTTAGGCTCGACCGGACTTACCGACCGGACTTGCCAAGTCCGGTCCATTCCAGTACCCTTTTACCGTTTGAAAATTCACTCCGACCGGACTTGTAAGTCCGGTCCTATGTCCGGTCGATTCCAGAGACTTATTACCGTACAAAATTCATGCCCGACCGGACTTGACAAGTCCGGTCCCATGTCCAGTCTATTCCAGAAACATTTTTCCCTCACAAAACACAAGTCCGACCGGACTTGTAAGTCCGGTCCCCAAGTCTGGTCGATTCCAGAAACATTTTCCGGTTGTGTAACAGAGCCCGACCGACCTTGCAAGTCCGGTCCTAAGGCCGGTCGGCTCTAGAAACTTGTTTCTAAATTCCCTTTCAACTCCAAACTTCTCCTCATATATTCTAATATGTTATAACCTCATTTGGGCACCTCAAATACACCTTAAGCCCTACTTAAAATACTTAAATCTTCCACCAAAATCCACCTTAGTCATTATGCATTTTCCTTGTAATAATGCTAACACTTGTAATGCTTCCTCTAGGTTTCTAGGTGGTGGTTCATACCTAGTGTAACCACTATGCCAAATGTTCTCTTCACCACTATAACATCATCTCCCAAGCATCTCTCACTATCTAAAACTCTTTTTATGCCTTTACTTAAAGTTCCTTCCTAAGCTTAAGCTTCCATCCTCCAACACCTTATTTCCTTCCTAGTTGGTTACCAACATTTGCCTAAGTCCTACATGCTCAATTACATTCTCTTGATTCTTAAATCCTCCAAGGTAATGCCTAAGTCATTATAACTCATTACCACACTTTATCTCACCCCTTTTTCATCAAGACCACCTCTAAAACTTCCTAGTACTTCCTTAGTCATTAATTCCCCTTAGAACATATTCAATTCACCTTAATCATTACACCTTCTCCTTAATCTTATGCACACTTCTTATATTCCTCATCTCATGATTTTGGTGTGCTCAAAACACTCACCATTCCTCTAACTCCTCCTAGACATCTCTAGGTCATCCTAAACCTCAAGGACTCCTTAATTAACTAATCTCCACTCAAATTCCTTATAATGATTCCTAGTAAATCCTAGGTCATAGTAGTTCACCACCATCGCCTAAACACTTATTTTCTACTCAAATTTTGCCATAGCACCTCTAGCATCATAGCATGCCCAAACACATTATTTTCCTCATTTAACCATCTCACACACCTCAAGTTCTTTCTCATCATATCTCATCACCCAAACCTACTCATTCATAAAACTCAATATATTGCAATAATCTTAAATTGCATAGCACTAAGGCTCTTAAATGACATGGCTCTTAGGCCCTTAAATGACTTAAACTTAAACACTGAATTTCCCACATATATAAGCTTTCAACCTGCAAATACACTCATCAATCTCATAGTAGTTATAATGCTCTTAAAATCCACCTTAACCTTATATTACTAACTCATTCTCATTAGCTCCTTAATCACAAGTTCATAAGCTTGTTTAAGTTCTTTTTCTTAGGTTATATAACCCAATACACAATGTAAGCTCTAAGCCACATTGGTATTCATCTAAAACTCATTCCTTAATCTTAAACCACCATTAGGTAAGCATTTTACCTTGTTTTCTCAAGCTCATCTTAATCTCCTCCTTAGGCCTTCTTCTTGCATAGATCTCGGCCACCACTTAAATTCCTTTTTGCCAATGTTCTAATCAATATTTAAGGACTCATATGAGTACTAAATAATACACTAACCTTAAGGAATAAAAACCTAGGTTAGAAATGTGTTCTAAGGCATAAAAGTGGATGATTACCTTTGAAGTCTCAAGGTAGACTTTGGCATTGAATGAAATAGGACCTCCACTAGTCCTTGGTGAATAAATCAAGTAGAACAAGGCATAAAAACATAGCCCCATGAGAAGGAATTTTCGGCCATGTACAAGAAATGATGGAAACATGGTTTTTCTTACATTTTCTTTACCTTAAGAGAATGGAGAAGCTAATGAGCTCTTCAAACTTGATTTTCCCCCATCAATGGAGTTTTCTCATGGCACCAAAATGGAGTTTTGAAAGATTTGAAAAGATAGAAAGATAGGTCTTGGCCTAACTAAGAGAAATATGTGTTTAGTTTTTGATTTGGAGCTAAAATGAGCAAGCTATGGACAAAGCAAGGTGAAGCAACAATGGAGGCTTCTCTTACGTGAATGGAGAAGAGAGGAAGTGAAGAAAACCGTGTGAAGAGGAGGAATGAAGAGAGAGAAGAAGAAAGGTGAGCTAATATAAGATATTTGCTTTAATAAAGCAAATAGTACTCTTTTACTTATCTCTTCTTTTCTTCCTTATTTGATTACTTATGGTGACTCACCCTCCTTAGAAAAACCGGCCCCCTACCTTAAATGAGGCTAGTCATGGTCTTTGTTGACCAACTAATTAGCTTAAGTTGATTAAAACTTAAACTAGTCACTATTTGGCACTATTCACTAATCAGTGCACATATTTCTGAAATTTTTGATTTCCATTGATTTAGACCTCCTAATGTGATACTAATTAGTACACATGTTGATTAAAGAGTAATGATGGACATTTAGCCACTCAAAACTCAATTCTAAGACAATTTCTCAAAAATGTGCTTTAAGACTTCTTAAAGCACATTTTGTGTTTTAACTTGTTTTCAAGTTTGGTTTTCTTTGCTAATTGATTTAAAATGACCATTAGAATATTACTAAGGTCTTATCGTGATATTTGGGTACTCACCCAAGTCTCTCCAAGCTTAGAGCACATTTTTGCCCTAATTGCCTTAAGGCATTTCCTTGTGTGTTTTCATTGGTTTAAATTATCTACCAATCTTTCTAAGGATATTTTTGCCTTAATACATCATGATTTGATGTTTACTTAGCATACTTAAGTTTGGGGTATTTCAATCTACCCCCCTTAAAAGAACTTTGTCCCCAAAGTTCCCATGCATCTTTTCTTTTTAGAATGCATGTTTTACCTCATTCCTTAGATCATATAGATCATACTTATGTATACTTAATCTCATTGGATCATTGGATCCACCATATTCTCATACTTAAATATCACACAACATGCTTAAGCATGTGCAGCACTCAAAATTCCTTTTGTTCCTTTTGATGATTAAAACATTCACATAACTTCCAACGTATTCTCCCATGTCACCGGTCCGTAGACAATGGCTCATTCGTCCTCGTCACCATGGGCCAGAATACAAAACACGCTGCTCTCCCCATGTCACCGGTCCAAAGACAAAGGCTCGTGCGTCCTCGACTTCATGGGCGAGACTCAGTAAAAAGGTAATCCTTTTACGAGGTCATGTGAGGAATAATTCCTCTAATTAAAAATACAAGCAACTCCAATTTCATTTTTATCCCAAGGTCTCTATCCTTAGTGTGATTTAATTGTGACCACTGGTAGGGAGTTTCAGGAATCATCCAACCCTGATGTGATCAGCATCAGTGTAGAACTATCCTTCCACCCCAATTTGTGTTCGGTTTCCCTTGATCCCTAGAAAATCAAGTTCCACCTCCCACGTCATTTTCAAACATCCAAATAATTCACTCATGTCCAATTTTCTATCTTTTTAGTTCTTCTAATCATAATCAATACATCTCCAAAGTGTGGACTCAGTCCATCAACATTCCCATTCATCTCTTAGTAATTACCTCAAGACTTAAATTCCTACTAAGTTTTATAACTGTCCCATACCAATTCACCATCTTATATCATAGCATTACAATTTCCTCCTCATATTCATATCAAATTATCCCATATGTTATCTTATTCTTATCCCACATAGTCTCATTGACTCATACCTCGTATATTCTTATTTCTTAAGTCTCCTTAATCCTCTTCCTTAATTCTCTTAACTTGTACTCACACCGGAGTTAACAAGATAGGTACTTAATATGTATGGTATTCACATCTTCTGTGTGCAATAACCATGATTTATCTCAAATGTTTATGTAAAACATATTCTCAAATTATTTTGTGCTATGCACACCGTAGTTTATGTACTCAGTACACAAACATACGCTAAGCGGTTTTCGCTCTACCCCCCTTAAAATGGATTACGCCCACGTAATCAGCGTTATATCATCTTGAACATAAGTTCAAGATGTCTAATTCTCACCAAGCATTCTAGCTTCCACGTCATCTATCTTACTTATAATTCGATCAGAAATGACTTATCTCTGTATCGAGGATTCTTAACGGTGCTTATACCGTTTCTTAACTTAGTTTGGTCTAATCTCAAAGTAGTGGTCTGCTAGCTTCCGCTGCGACTCTAATAATCTTAGGCTTAATTGTCTCAATGGACACGTGTTATCTTTATATATACACGGCCTTAATGAGTTGTAACTCGTCTATCCATTCTTCTTGAAGATCTTACGCTCATACTCTTAGTATTTTCTCGAATGTCTAAATTGTTCTCCCCAACTGACCTTTGGTCTGAGGATGATTCTTAGTCTGAAACTACTGTTTAGTGCATAATGCGCTTTACAGTCTTAATCCTTACATCTTAAGGCATGTTCAATGTCTGTACTTAACAATCCGTGCTCTTCGCACTTCATAGTCCTTAATTATTTGTTCTCTGGTTCCTCTGTGTTGCTGGTTCGACTGAATTCTTCTCTTCGACTGTTTGTGGTAGTAGCTGCTCTTGTCTGTCTTGCGTCGTTGTGGTACGGAGTCAACTACTTCCCGTGTTCCTTACACCACTCGTCACATGCATGGGGTACCTTACTGGTACATTACTACTTACCCAACTAACTCATAAATGAGCGTGTCAGGCCTGCAAGCCCCTATGGGGTGCAGTCGTCCCACGTCTCGTTTTAGTAAACTCATAGTGTCCGTCACACGTTTAGCTATGCTAATTATGAAGTATTCTGCTGTCGATCTCCTCTTTCATCGTTCCATAAATAACATTTATTGTTCTTCTTGAAGTTAATCAAGGGAAGTCCATTTACTGTGTTCTTGGGTATGGTATGCTCTAGCTCCTTCCTGTATTCCGTATTGATTCGGTCTTAATATCTGAGGTCTCTTTCCGTAGAGCCTCTTATCTTGTTTCTCATATTTATGCTACTAGGAATGCACTTCCAGTTCCTTAAGGAATGGATGGTGTGCTTCCTGTGAAATCTTACCTAACCAGGTCCAGGCTACTGGCATCAATGCTCAGTTCGTCTACCATCTTATTTTCTTACTTATGCTGGTCTTAACTCATAAATCTAATTGCCTCAGTGTCAATATTTGACGGCTCATACATAATGGTCGCCTTACCGCGCACCATGACTTAATCCACTTATCTAACTATTATACTCACGACCATTTCTACCGTGGTAGTTGGCCTTTACCATGTTACCCATTAATGGTGCAACCTCTTACTCACTTATTCTAATGTCTTACCTTATACTCAATCCCTTCTTGGTGTAAATACACTGGGAGTTCTCTCATTCCGCTTTTGGCGGTTGTCGTACCGTGTTGTAAAATAGTTGGTTCTTGATATGAAGGTGTTCTGCTCCAATCTTAGATTCGTAAACAGGCTGATTTCTCTCGCTTTCTTTCATCCTTAATGATGTTATCTACCATGTAGTTTAACTGGTTACTGAAGAAGTCATCCGCTGATTCACAAGCTCCTCTGAGCATTGATTAATTGTCGTGCCATAATGTGCAGTCACAATGTTTATCTCTGCCCATACTAATTCTTACATCCTGGGTGCTGGATATGGGGTCTATCTGTGCAACCTTCCTTATTACTCAAGTGTATCTGGTATGTTCTAAGGTAATCTCAAGGTTCGTAGTTCCCATCTTCTAAATAAAGTGTATTTTATCTCTAATATGTGAAAACCTTTTTGAGGGGTTCATTCCCACTCATGGCCTCACAACAAGGAGGGGTATCCCCACCCTAAAAAGGTATGGTTCGTTCTCCGCTCCTGTCCTTAGCACTATCTCAATATTCTCATTGGTACCCCTTTTTTTTTGCTTATACAAGCTCTCTTATAACTTATTGCGCCTCGGGCTCTGATGTGGTTAACATCCTTGGCTCGTAGGCTCTCAATGCTTAATTTCTCAGTTCATTATTTGTACTCCTACTCATCTGCGGATCATCCCTATAAGATTCCGGTTCCTTGAGCACTATCCACCGTTAGGTTACATACTAAATGTAGTATCAGGTTCCATGATAAGTTGCTACATCCTGCTTCCTGCTAGGGAAGTTGTTCAGGTGATCTGAGGTTACTTAGTGTCTTTGGCAATACTGTCGTTTTATTAGACTTATGTCCTTTAGTAATTAAGGTTCAGTTCGTATTAGGCGTTTGCCTTAAGGTGTCCAAGTTGGATATCATCCTGTCGTCTTATACTTCCATCTCAATGCTTCGTTCAACTTCTGTTGATTACGCCACCCTTTGATGATCCATCATACTTGGGTGTTAATGAGTTAGACGAACAGTACTAGCTGTCATTCATCAGTTTGTTCGGCTCGACTATGCCCGCTCTGTGGGGGTAGTCCTCTGAGCTTTCCTTTTCCAGGGTTGTACGACTTTAATTCTTAGTAGGTTATAGCTTATGTTTATTTCTTTTATCCTTGATTTCCGGGTTTTCCAACATCTTCATTGAAGAATGTTGTTATTGGTGTCCTTAATGGTCACTCTGAGAGTCTTATCCCGTTTTCGTTGTAAGTCGATGCTTCAACAGTCTCAATAGTATCTTATAATACATCCCTTGTATATCATTGCTTATATAGTGTTTTTGCTCGCAATACCGAGCAATCTCTTAGGTTTTCCCCTTGGAGTTTGAGATTGGTGTTCTTACCATACTGTCGGTTGTTGTTGTAGTGGGTTATACCGTTGCTAGTATTTATATGGTTTAGTATTCTGTCCAAGTTCAGCTCCCTGCTGACTGGTGTGTTACCTTATTTCATCATGGTCAGGCCGTCGGGCCCTTCCAAGGTCTTATTTTTCTGTTCTCGTGGATTTACAATCCGGTATTAATATGCGTCTACAACTGTAGCGTTCTCCTATTGCCATGATGGCTTTCCGTGTAGCTTAACCGTGGTAGCACTTGCTATGGCAAGTGCGCCATGCAGGATGGGCTATTGGTACAAGGTATGGTAGTGACACTTCCTTCTAATTTCCATGTAATTGGTAGTCCTCGGGACTCCTTCGATAATCTCTTATTTTGGATAACCGTCCATCCGGCAGTTTCCTTGTTGTTGACAGTACTGTCATTTATCAGGGCGTTCCTCTTTTGAGAGAACCCCTTAATATTTCTTATGTCTTAATCCTCGCTCCTGTCTCCACACATTGTTGTGGTATTAAGTAATGTTCTTCTATAGGCACTACATTGTAGTCCTATTTTGTAACATTTGTATGTTCCACCGTTGTCGCATTGTGTCGGCCAGGTTTGTAACCTTTTTCATTGTGTGGGGTTTGGAGTTCCCGGTTCTTAACTGGACTTTCCAGTAATCTCAATCCTCATGCTCTGTATTATCATACTGTTATGCTCCTTCGGACCACTGTCCGGTACTCATGTCGTTTCCCTTTTTCCTTTCTATTGCACCCGTAGTGCTTTCCTTATCATTGGTATGGCGGGTTATTTCGACTGCGTAGCATGTCGACCCATGTTGCCGGTAATTACCGTTCTTTATGTAGGTTCCATGGTAGCGCCTGTTTCTTGATGCGCTCCATTAAAATCTCCCAGTTCTCCATAACTGTTGTACGACAAGTTGTTTCTCGTATTGCTTACTGTTAGCTAACTGCCAGATCGGGTTTCCCGAGTAAGAGAAGGCTTTCTTCTCTCTGGCGTTTGTTCCACATATTTAGGGTTAGGGATGTGGAGGGCGGGCCTAGGCACTATGGATATCCGGTAAACACCGGGGAGTCCTGGCTAACGCACCTCACACTCTATCTCTCAACCCTTAACCCATAACTCAATCTCAACCTCATCATTCTCCTAAGTTCGGTATTTCTTGTCTTCAGAGCGTAACTACGCTCTGATACCACTTTTGTAACACCCCAACTCAATCCAAATGTGGTCTCGCAACTTAACAGTATATATATAAACTATCGCAGCGGAATTCTTTACAAATCCAGGACCTTGCCACGGTCTGACTACAGAATATACCGAACATTAGTGCAACAACCTTAAACATTTACATATCCTTCTTACAACCCCCTCACATCCTATACATCTTACTACTCATATTGCCATACGAGTGTACATGCACAACTCGTAGGCCACTCTTAACCCTTAACACTTGTATCCTCTTCTTACCCTCGCGACGGCCGCTTCCTGTTGTACCTGTGTAGTAAAAACAGCCCCCAAAGGGGGTCAGCACGAATGCTGGTACGATCCCCTCATGGCCCCCAAGCTAACGTGGCTACGACGACTAATTGTCGATAGCATGGAGGTTGATTAGATGCACAATATAATAGTAAGTGCAGTAAACACAATCAGATATGAACAATCAAGTTCACACACATGAACGACTTAAATGCGTTCCCTTAATTAGAGAGTTAATTATTTAACTCCTTAAGTAATGTTCCCTCTAATCTTAGTCCATCCTTATCTCACCTCATCTTAGTCTTATCTTAATCTTAGAAACAACCATCCTTTAATAAGGAGTGGATGTAACTTACCTTAATCTGAATAATACAAACCATCCTTTAAAAAGGAATGGATGTAACTTACCTTAACCTCACCTTAATCTTAATCTTAACTTAATCTTAATCTTAACGATACAAATCATCCTTTAAAAGGAATGATTGTAACTTAACCCAATCTTAGTCTTAACGATACAAATCATCCTTTAAAAAGGAATGATTGTAACTTATTTAATCTTAACTTATCTTAATCTTAATCTTAATAATACAAATCATCCTTTAAAAGGAATGATTGTAACTCATCTTAACCTTAACTTATTCTCAGAATACGAACCGTTCCTAGAGGGGAATGGTTGTAGCCTAAGTCCAAACCTGGGATTTAGGTGATCCCACCGCACCATCTTAATGCCCCTACCCTGGACGGGAATCCAGCGTAGCTGAGCCGGCAACCGGCCCGAGGCTACAAGTCCGAAGACAAGTCCTTAAGCGGAGGGCGGATCTGATTCAGATACCGTCCCCCTTTTTCCTTAGCATGCATGACCGGAGATCAGTCCCGGGTTTCCTCACTCAAGTTCCAGTTAGTAGTAATCTCAAACCTGTTTGTCGGTTAACTTTCGGTTCATATCGTCCCTTATTAGGGGCGTTCCTTAGTCTCACTCAATTCCTTACTAAACATTGGTTAGTAAGTTCTCACGGTATGTTGTGTTAGTTTTCAAACATCACACAACAATACAATATATATAATATGTTGGTTGCATGCTTTATCTTGTTTAGTGAGCACACAAAACAAATAGCACACAAGCCGAGGGACACCTCGTTAGCAAGCAGGTCACAAGAGAACTGTACCGTTCACCGTTGGTCGTTCGGCTGCTTACTCTCTTCCGGAGTCCAAACTCCCAAGTCCTAAAACATTCATTCAATTTTAGGTTGTTAATCAAACTTAATATGACTTACTTAACTTGTTTAACTTACTTAATTCTTAATGATCCCCACCTAACCTCTTAGGTCTTACACTTAATCTTACAAACTTAATCTTAAACTTTCAAGTTTACTTAACTTAACTTAATCTCTTAAGTTCTTAGGGTCTCAATCATTACTACCTACCAAAGGCATAATTACCCATTGCCATTCTTAGAACTCAAAATTTCTTTTTTTTGTTTTTAGGCTCGACCGGACTTACCGACCGGACTTGCCAAGTCCGGTCCATTCCAGTACCCTTTTACCGTTGAAAATTCACTCCGACCGGACTTGTAAGTCCGGTCCTATGTCCGATTGATTCCAGAGACTTATTACCGTACAAAATTCATGCCCGACCGGACTTGACAAGTCCGGTCCCATGTCCGGTCTATTCCAGAAACATTTTTCCCTCACAAAACACAAGTCCGACCGGACTTGTAAGTCCGGTCCCCAAGTCCGGTCGATTCCAGAAACATTTTCCGGTTGTGTAACAGAGCCCGACCGACCTTGCAAGTCCGGTCCTAAGGCCGGTCGGCTCTAGAAACTTGTTTCTAAATTCCCTTTCAACTCCAAACTTCTCCTCATATATTCTAATATGTTATAACTCATTTGGGCACCTCAAATACACTTAAGCCCTACTTAAAATACTTAAATCTTCCACCAAAATCCCCTTAGTCATTATGCATTTCCTTGTAATAATGCTAAACACTTGTAATGCTTCCTCTAGGTTTCTAGGTGGTGGTTCATACCTAGTGTAACCACTATGCCAAATGTTCTCTTCACCACTATAACATCATCTCCCAAGCATCTCTCACTATCTAAAACTCTTTTATGCCTTTACTTAAAGTTCCTTCCTAAGCTTAAGCTTCCATCCTCCAACACCTTATTTCCTTCCTAGTTGGTTACCAACATTTGCCTAAGTCCTACATGCTCAATTACATTCTCTTGATTCTTAAATCCTCCAAGGTAATGCCTAAGTCATTATAACTCATTACCACACTTTATCTCACCCCTTTTTCATCAAGACCACTAAAACTTCCTAGTACTTCCTTAGTCATTAATTCCCTTAGAACATATTCAATTCACCTTAATCATTACACCTTCTCCTTAATCTTATGCACACTTTATATTCCTCATCTCTGATTTTGGGTGCTCAAAACATCAATCCTATAACTCCTAGACATCTCTAGGTCATCCTAAACCTCAAGGACTCCTTAATTAACTAATCTCCACTCAAATCCTTATAATGATTCCTAGTAAATCCTAGGTCATATAGTAGTTCACCACCATCGCCTAAACACTTATTTCTACTCAAATTTGCCATAGCACCTCTAGCAGAATTAGCATGCCCAAAACATTATTTTCCTCATTTAACCATCTAACACACCTCAAGTTCTTTCTCATCATATCTCATCACCCAATACCTATCATTCATAACAAACTCAATATATTGCAATAATCTTAAATTGCATAGCACTAAGGCTCTTAAATGACATGGCTCTTAGGCCCTTAAATGACTTAAACTTAAACACTGAATTTCCCACATATATAAGCTTTCAACCTGCAAATACAACTCATCAATCATAGTAGTTATAATGCTCTTAAAATCACCTTAACCTTATATTACAACTCTTCTCATTAGCTCCTTAATCACAAGTTCATAAGCTGGTTTAAGTTCTTTTTCTTAGGTATATAACCCAATACACAATGTAGCTCTAAGCCACATTGGTAATCTAAAACTCATTCCTTAATCTTAAACCACCATTAGGTAAGCATTTTACCTTGTTTCTCAAGTCATCTTAATCTCTCCTTAGGCCTTTCTTGCATAGATCTCGGCCACCACTTAAATTCCTTTTTGCCAATGTTCTAATCAATATTTAAGGACATAGAGTACTAAATAATACACTAACCTAGGAATAAAAACCTAGGTTAGAAATGTGTTCTAAGGCATAAAAGTGGATGTTACCTTTGAAGTCTCAAGGTAGACTTTGGCATTGAATGAAATAGGACCTCCATAGTCCTGGTGAATAAAATCAAGCTAGAACAAGGCATAAAAACATAGCCATGAGAAGGAATTTTCGGCCATGTACAAGAAATGATGGAAACATGGTTTTCTTACATTTTCTTTACTTAAGAGAATGAAGAAGCTAATGAGCTCTTCAAACTTGATTTCCCCAATCAATGGAGTTTTTCTCATGGCACCAAAATGGAGTTTGAAAGATTGAAAAGAAGAAAGATAGGTCTTGGCCTACAGAGAAATATGTGTTTAGTTTTTGATTTGGAGCTAAAAGGAGCAAGCTATGGACCAAGCGTGAAGCAAAACGGAGGTCTCTTACGTGAATGGAGAAGAGAGGAAGTGAAGAAAACCGTGTGAAGAGGAGGAATGAAGAGAGAGAAGAAGAAAGGTGAGCTAATATAAGATATTTGCTTTAATAAAGCAAATAGTACTCCTTTTACTTATCTCTTCTTTTCTTCCTTATTTGACTACTTATGGTGACTCACCCTCCTTAGAAAAACCGGCCCCTACCTTAAATGAGGCTAGTCATGGTCTTTGTTGACCAACTAATTAGCTTAAGTTGATTAAAACTTAAACTAGTCACTATTTGGCACTATTCACTAATCAGTGCACATATTTCTGAAATTTTTGATTTCCCATTGATTTAGACCTCCTAATGTGATACTAATTAGTACACATGTTGATTAAAGAGTAATGATGGACATTTAGCCACTCAAAACTCAATTCTAAGACAATTTCTCAAAAATGTGCTTTAAGACTTCTTAAAGCACATTTTGTGTTTTAACTTGTTTTCAAGTTTGGTTTTCTTTGCTAATTGATTTAAAATGATCATTAGAATATTACTAAGGTCTTATCATGATATTTGGGTACTCACCCAAGTCTCTCCAAGCTTAGAGCACATTTTTGCCCTAATTGCCCTTAAGGCATTTCCTTGTGTTTTCCTTGGTTTAAATTATCTACCAATCTTTCTAAGGCATATTTTAGCCTTAATACATCATGATTTGATGTTTACTTAGCATACTTAAGTTTGGGGTATTTCAAATCATGAGTGGAAACGTATATAAATTATCGTAGATACGTAAGCACCAAGGTTAACAAGTACATAAAATCGTCTCTAACTATTCAGTTTATCGTTACCAAACGTTTATAGCCTTCAGGTTTATCAACTAGTCAAGCTCTATAAACTAATAAAAGGTAAGAATACGAATGATCAAATGAAAATATATATAACAGTTAGTGTTATCTTTTTAAAATAGTGATGAAAATGATTATATGAGGTTGTGTACATGTTTATAATCATGAGTGGAAACATTTATAAATTATCGTGGATACATAAAAACCAAGGTTAATAAATACGTAAAATCGACTCCAATAACTCAGTTTATTGTTTCCAAAATAACCTTCAGGTTTATCAATCACTCAAG
Organism: Limonium bicolor; assembly: GCA_023374045.1. Classification (NCBI taxonomy): domain Eukaryota; kingdom Viridiplantae; phylum Streptophyta; class Magnoliopsida; order Caryophyllales; family Plumbaginaceae; genus Limonium; species Limonium bicolor. The sequence continues at coordinate 95,505,156 of CM041777.1, read as the reverse complement.
CTTTGAAAACTGATAAATGGTAAAGAAAAATATATTCTTATACACAATGTGTGATAAGAACGGCCAAAGGAAATGATATATAACAGTTAGTTTCACCTTTTTTTTAAATAGTGATGGAAACAATTATAGGAGGTTATGTACATGTTTCTAATCATCCGTGGAAACGTTTTAATATCATCATGGATACATAAAAACCAAGGTTAATGAATACGTAAAATCGATTCCAATAATCGGTTTATTGTTTCCAAAATAACCTTCAGGTTTATCAATCACTCAAGCTTTGAAAACTGATAAATGGTAAAGAAAAATATATTCTTATACACAATGTGCGATAAGAACGGCCAAAGGAAATGATATATAACAGTTAATTTCACCTTTTTTTAAATAGTGATGGAAACAATTATAGGAAGTTATGTACATGTTTCTAATCATCTGAGGAAACGTTTTTAAATCATCATGGATACATAAAAATCAAGATTAATGAATACGTAAAATCGATTCCAATAAATCGGTTTATTGTTTCCAAAATAACCTTCAGGTTTATCAATCACTCAAGCTTTGAAAACTGATAAATGGTAAAGATAAATATATTCTTATACACAATGTGCGATAAGAACAGCCAAAGGAAACGATATATAATAGTTAGTGTCAATTTTTTACTTAATGACGAAAAATATTATCAGAGGTTGTGTACATGTTTCTAATCATCCGTGAAAACGTTTATAAATTATCGTGGATACATAAAAACCAAGGTTAATGAATACGTAAAATCGACTCCAATAACTCAGTTTATTGTTTCCAAAATAACCTTTAGGTTCATCAATTAGTCAAGCTTTGTAAACAGATAAATGGTAATAAAAATATATTCTTATACACAATGATGCGATAAGAACGACCAAAGGAGACGATATACATTCTCATAATTGAACATGTACATTCTCATATTTGAACATGTACATCGTCAAATTAAAACATGTACATTCTCAAATTAAAATATGTATATCCTCACATTAAATTATAGAACGGCCTCCAAATAGATTACCCTGACCCCACACACCCTAAACCCACCTTAGGAAAGCTAAAAACGTCAAAGGCATTTTTAGGGTTTGTAGTGGCGGGTTTAGGGTCCAACCCGCTACCACAAACCTTAAAAACCTGTTGAGTTAGTTTCTACAATATAAAGTATAGAACAAATTCTAAATGGATTACCCTACCCCCCAAAACACCCCAAAACCCACCCTAGGAAAGCTACCACAAACCTGTTGAGTTAGTTGCTACAATATAAAGTATATAACAAATTCCAAATAGATTACCTTACCCCCAAAACACCCAAAACCCTACATAGGAAAGCTAAAACGTCGAAGGCATTTTTAGGGTTTACAGCAGGTAGGTTTAGGGTAACCCGCTACCACAAACCCTAAAAACCTGTTGAGTTAGTTGCTACAATATAAAGTACAGAACAGATTCCAAATAGATTACCCTACCCCCCAAAACACCCTAAAACCCACCTTAGGAAAGCTAAAAACGTCGAAGGCATTTTTAGGCTTTGTAGTGGCGGTTTAGGGTCTACCACAAACCCTAAAAACCTGTCGAATTAGTTGCTACAATGTAAAGAATAGAACGACTTCCAAATAGATTACTCAATTATTCAATAAGAATGGTCAAAGAAAAAGATATATGACACTGAGTGTTGTCTTTTCCATAATGATGATGCACTGTTCCTAAGGGACTACGATCTGGAGGGATAGGCGAGGTCCGAGTCGACGCCAGACATGGTGCTCTGTGCGAAGAAAATAATGAATCACGTGGAGCATGGGGATATGGGCGCACTCCACTCGCGTTCAGTTCTTCCCTCCAACCAAATCGACAGTCCAGGGGCGCCCCTCTGCGACCAGATGAGAGATGCGGTAGAAGACAAAAGCAATGATGGTGTAGGTATTTGTTTTACTCAGGCGCGCCAGTCACATGAAGAGAATGAGGAGGAATTTGTTATTATTCCAGACTCATTTTTCCAAGAGTCTCCACGCCAGGCGTTGAACAATAGCACTAGGAATGTCAATAGTGCAGCTGAAATATTAGATAGGGACGCAAACTTCGAGACTCAACAGAACCAGACAATACTTGAAGAGACGCCAAAAGGCCCGACAACGTCTCAGTTGCCCCAGCATAATTCTGACGCGGTGACTTTAATGTCCACCAATACAGATATTGAGAATCGGGTGATTGTTAGTAACTGTATTAATGGGATGGGTCCTGAGGTGACTCATAATGTAACACCCCAACCACCACCGTACACTTAACATCAAACTGCAGCGGAAATCTCAACTCATCACATTACTTAATTCAATGGTGTTACACGCCGTTAACCACCCACGTGGCTAACAAGGCTAATACATGTACATTGTATCGGTCTGATGGACTAGATTCCCGAGCAACTACACAATACAATCCTTATTCCATTTCCAACATTTATTATATACATACATTCCCACTGTACCGAGTATTTACAACTAATGCCGATAACAATTTCGGTCTTACTACGCCTACAATGCTTACGCCATTTAAATGGCTACCCATGTATAAACATCTACCCCGTCCTACTCTCGAACGGCTTCCAGCTCCTTGTACCTGAAATAGAAAAGGAGAGAAAGGGTGGCCCCCAAGGGGCTCAGCACCTTTGCTGGTATGGTAATCCCGCAGCCCACATGCTACCGGGCCACGCACAACTAATTGTCGTCTTAGCATGCGATTGATTATATTCAAATCATGCATGCAACTGTAAACACACAACACAAAACATTTCACCTCAATGGGCTCAACAAACGGATAATACATCCTTACTTGATGAGTCACTCATGGTATTCATTATCCCTAGAGTGTTCCTCCTCTAACGGAGCTACTTCCTTAATAGACGACACCTACCCTTAAATCGGGTTATCCTTAAACGCCTCTTGTCACAAACAGGGATTCATTTCCATGATCCACACACTCCATATCCTACAACATATCACATTCCTCACATAACAAACATAACAACACTTTTCTCATTTCGACGTACACATGATAACATCGCAATAGGAATTGCTTACAATAACATCACATAACATAACGGGAACGGTCCTCTTAGGAACCGACCCAAACATAGTTAAATCACTGGTGAGCCTAGAGAATGGTGTCACCCTCATGGTAAGCTCGTTATACAATAACAACAACACTCATTACCGTCCTAATAGTCAGACGAGTAACTTAAGTTAAGATGGTTCGGGTTTGGAGGCCCGAACACATCACACAAACACATGTTCCCCCTAAACCGATCATAAGTCAGAATAGCTAAGCTTTGGAGTGAGCTATGGGAGATCGTAACCCGTGAGGGAAACAACCATAACAAAGAGAAGGGTAAGGCTAAGAAGGATACCCTCTCCCAAACAACGCGCGACCGGCCAAACCGGATTCCTCACTACTGTTAGTACATACTTACTTTTAGATATTAGTTAGAACCCCACTATGGAGTCTATCATAACTACACTCATACAGTATTAGACTGGGTTAAACATACAAGGGAGATCCCTACATTCACATACATAACATTACATAATCAACTCACGCATAGCCGTGGTTAGTACGTCCCATGGTTCGGGTCGTTTACTCCAATACGACTACTCGATCCGACTCTCATGTGATCCTAGACTCAGTTAACTAAGGTTAACACTTCCGAGGTTAAATGGTATCGGAGTTGTACATGCCACATAAATGAATTACTGTAAACTCATTACATGTTTAATCTTACAACGTGGCAAACATACAGAAAAACACATTGGCATACAAGCCGGTGTAATCCGGTAGGACACAGGTTGCAAGAAAACCATACCTGTCACCGGAGTCCACTTTACCACGTCCACTTATGTTCCTCGAGCAATTCTCGAACAACTGATAACATTACATATACTTTTATTAACATCGGGGTTGCATGATTATTTAATGTCTAATGCTTATAATTTTTCCCCGTTAGTTTAGTTACATAACTTCACTTTTAAACTTGTTTTACTTTCACATTTTATTACAACTTTTCACCCACTTAATTGTCATTAAAACTCACCTAACATGTCCTTAAAAACCTCATAACATCATTAACCATCAATCCCCATCATTACACATCATTTCCATACCTTAAACAATGTTTTTGGTCCATACAACGCATTGTCCGAACTTGTGTCCGGACTTCCCAAGTTCGGACACCGTTCGAGACTCTATGGGTGCAAACTGGTGAATGTCCGAACTTGCGTCCGGACTTCCCAAGTTCGGACGCTGTTCGAGGCCAAACCAGAGAAATAAATAGGTGTGTCCGAACTTCCCATGTTCGGACGGTAGTTCGGACGCTGTTCGAAGATCAGAATATTCACGCGCACACAGGCACGTCCGAACGTCCACATTCGGACGGTAGTTCGGACATCCAAGAACTTCACTTTCCAAGTTTTGTTTCATCAATTCTCTTCATCCATTGACTACCCAAGCTTCATACATGAACTTAGGCATATTCTAATACTAGAATATCACTTTGATTCACCTTAAAACATTGTCCAACTTGTTACTCAATCTTCTTATCAAATCTCTTAACACTTGTAACATTTCCTTTTGGTTTTCCAAGCGGTGTTTCACCTTAAATGACCACTACACTAAAATGCTTCCTCACCTTCATAACATCATCTCCCAAGCATCTCCTCTTACTAACCAAATCCTCTTTTCACAACTTCTTGAATTCCTTTCTCAAAACCTTACCTAAACATCATTCCCTCCTTATTCATCAACATTACCTAAACCTTAAACAAACTTCTCCAAGACTTAAATACATTCTCAGAAACACACATTGAATTCCTAGAACTTCCAAGATAACACCTAAATCCTTGCATCACTCTAAATCACCTCAATACATGTTTTCTTCCCAAGTAAAACATTTGTTCACCTTTAACACTTCCTAGTTCACCATAACTTACTTAAAACACTTAGAACTTCTTACACATTTTCCAAATTTGGCCATAGCTTCTCTTGTATATACTCACATCCAAACACTTAGGTTTTTACCTTATTTCATTCAAGCACCCTAAAATCCATCAAACACATTTTTATACACAAACTTCACACATTTAGCACTACATCACAATATAGTGCATAACTTAAATTGCTTGGCACTTAGGCCCTTAAATAACATGGCTCTTAGGCCCTTAAGTTGCTTAAACCATAAACACTGAATTTCCACAATATATAAGCCTTTGACCTGCAATTACACACACCAAGACATATGTTCTTTTACTAGTCTCCTTGAGAACACCTTACTAAGTCATTCACCATTTGCTCTTTAGGTAGTTTTAGCAAGCATTATAAGCTCATTTCTCCTAAGGCATTAAACCACATTAGGTTAGTATTTTACCTCTTTTCCACTCAAACTTCTTTCTTGTTTCCTCTTAAAACTGGTAAGGCATTTCATTCCTTGTCAACTACTCAACAATATACCAACATTGAAATGAGTATATAAGCTTTATGCTTCATCTCATTGTAAACCCTAGATTTACATTATTTCAAAAACACTAATATAGTTGTTTTACCTTGATCTTTGAAGGGTTTTGAATATCTATGAAGAGAGGACTCCACCTAGTCCTTGAAAGATTCAAATGGAGCTAGAACAAAGCAACACAAAGAGCTCCATCAATGAGTATTTTCGGTCAATGACAAAACATGGAGGAAACTTGATTTTTCTTTGAGATTCCTTACCTAGAAGCAAAGGAGATCAATAATATGTGGAAAGACAAGCTCAAGCTCCTTCAATGGTGGAACTCCATGGCACCGAAATGGGGCTCTTGAAGTTTTGAGAAGATAGAAATGAAGAGCTTGATGAGAGGAAGAGAATGGTGGTGTTTGTTTTTGATTTGATTAAGTGAGCCATGAGATATTGACAATGGAAGATGGTGAAATGGTGGTGGTGCTGTAGCTTCACCGTGAGAGAGAGCAAGAAGGAAGGAGGGAGACGTGAGAAATGGAAGAAAAGAAGAGAATGAAGATAAGTTCTAGTTTTTGAAGATATTTGTACCATTAAAGTAAATAGTAGTTCAATTAGTCATTCTTTATTTATTTGTTATTTTAACAAGGGTGGTGAGTCACCACACTTAAAAACCGGCCCCCTTTATTTCATAAGGGGTATTTTACCCTTTATTTTTCAATTTAATTACTTATGATAACATAAGTTACAAACTAGCTTATAAAAATCACTATTCACCAAAAACAAGGCACATTGAAGTGAAATTTTTGATTTCCCATTGATATAGACATCCAAATGTGATAATATATAGTATACATATTAATTAAAGAGTAATGATAGACATTTAGCCATTCAAAACTCATTTACAAGACAATTTTTCAAAAACGTGCTTTAAGACTCCTTAAAGCACTTTTTGTGTTTTAACTTGTTTTCAAGCTTGGTTTTCTTTGGTAATTGATTTAATATGTTCATTAACATATTTATAAGGTATAGGTATGACCATTAGGTCTTATACAAATTTATCCCAAGCTTAGAGCACATTTTGCTCTTATTGACTTTAAGGTATATTCTTGTGTTTTGTTTGGTTTCATTGTCTACCAAGGTTTCATAAGGACTTAATTAGCCTTATTAAATCATACTTGAATATTATTAAGCCTTGGTAGGCTCTGTGGGTCCTAACCAAGTTCGCTCATAGCTTAGAGCATGTTTTGCTCAAACTGTGTCTTAATGCTTTATCGCATTTTACTATGGTTTAAATTGTACATTGATGTTCCTAAGGAACTTTTTAGCCTTTACATACCATAGTTTAATATTTAAACCACATATCAAGGTTTGGGGTATTTCAATCTACCCCCCTTAAAAGAACTTCGTCCTCGAAGTTCACACTTCCCTCACATCTTGGATTAGAATACGGGGATTACTTATAGAGATATAACTTCCATAACCAAACACACTTTACATCACAACCTCGGACTTAATGGTCCGGGCAACACATTCACATCCACACATAACACAACATATTCACATGATAACCTCGGACTCAATGGTCCGGGTATCTTAACAACACTTACACATACATAACAACCCCTTTGACTCACTGGTCTTGGGTAACATAACAACATTTAGACACATAGGTCTATGTAACACAACGCATTTGGACTCATAGGTCTTAATAGCATACACTTTAGGAGATCAAGGTCAAAATAACATTTATTACACATACAACACAACATGCCATAGCATGTATAGCAATCAAAAATATCTTTGGTATACACTGTGATCCCGCAGAACCCGGTCGCGATGGACACCTTCCGTCCCCGTGTCCTTGGGAGATCAAAACAATCACTTAAGTTTAAAATTTCCTTGTGAGGTTAAGTAAGAGAACTTTAATTATGTAAAGTATCTATCAACGTTTTATAAATACCAATTGAAAATCCTTTTGAAAACACACACAACTCCAAGTCCAACTTAAGCTCTTTGCTTCTTTTATTAGCGTGGTTATTTGTGACCACTTATAGGGAGCTTCAAGAATCATCCAACCCTGATGTGATTAGCATCAGTGTAGAACTATCCTTCCACTCCAATTTGTGTTCGGCTTCCCTTGATCGCATGCAAATCAAGTTCCACTTCCCACTTCATTTTCAAGCATCAAATAAATCACTCATTTCTAATTTTCTATCTTTTAAATCGTTCTAGTCATGATCATAACATCTCCAAGGGATAGAACTTCGTCTATCAGTTATTTCCATTCACTTTAATGTTGTTACCTAGGGAATCTTATTCTCACTAGGTTCTATGTCGGTATCATGCCTTTTCATGAATCACTATATAGTATATATATACACATATATTTTATTAAAATACAACACACCGTTTCACATTTATACACTGTCGGGGTTTTGTTCCCCGGGAGTTTCTCTACTCCCACACTTGTACTATCACACACAATTGTTAACAAATACACACACTTATCACAATGGTATTCGCATCTTCTGTGCACAATTACCATAATTAAACCATGAATGAATGTGTATGTTTACGTAACACACACACCAATCATCAAAATAATAATTTTGCGCTATGCACAATATAAGTCACATACACTACGTACTCTTGTACGGTAATATACACTAAGTGGTTTTGCGCTCTACCCCCCTTAAAAGGGATTACGCCCTCGTAATCAATCACTAAACATTGGCTTAAATGTTCTGCCGTCGTGAAGTGTTTTAACTTCCACGCGGTCTATTACACAATGGATTCTGATTAGAGGATCTTAACCATATTGGCGGTTTAGTTCCTAAACCAAGAATTCTCATTGGAGTTTGTTTAAACTCTTAGTTGGTTTCGATTCTGGCCTATTAGGCTTCTAGGCGTTAGTAATTAGCCATTCACTCATGTTCACCATGTACATTCAACACTTGAATCACTGGCTCACTAGTTTCTGCTGTGAAACTCTAGTAACTGTAGAGCTTAATTGCCCCTTTTTGTTATTCTTACTGTATTGTACATCCCCAATTGTCACCTTCATCTTGGTAACAATGGTTTCTCAACCGGCGCGTGGTATCTTTTACCGTTAGCGAATTTGGTGAGTTATAAACTTTCTATCCACTTCCATAACAATTTACTGTGTAAATAGTTATGTATTTCACAATGATTGACTTGTTCCCTTCCGACTTACTGTCGGTTGAGATTAAGCTACTACCTAGTGTGTAGTGCTCTCTCAGCTATTTACAACATTTGGGGTATATTCCATACCGATATTTGGCAGTTAGTGCTACTGTAGTCACTTACTGTTAATCATGTCTCCACATTTGGTTTTGTACAAGCACTCTTTTATTGGTGTGGCCTTGCATTTCCTATGCATCGGCCATTATAACATTATTCCTCTGCAATTAACATGTTTCCAATTCCTAGCTATCCCACTCGATCATTACTGCGCAAGAGCACTACCAAAACACTCAGTCCTACAGAGTGCAGAGGCGTAAACTCTTGACAGTAAATCCCTTATGTGATTCGCCATGGAATTCACACTGTGTTTCATTGAAATTCTGATCTCGTAATACTGGCTACTGGCTTACTGCCGAGTTTGTTTAACATCAATTATCTTGCATCTCCACTGAGTTTAACTCATAACTGGTCTTATCTGCCACATTATTATTCAACAACACTTATACCACGGTCGCTTGCTACGCACCGTGCTCTTACTCCTTGTATAACATCAGCTTATATCGTTTTTACCGTCACATTAACTTTCACACATATACTTACATCATTCGTATTATGGTTCATCACTCATTTGGATGACTACTGAAATCATTCGAGTCACAAGCCGGCATTATTCAGCTCGGTGTTTCACTTTATACACACATACTACTAAGCTAACTGCTCTCTTTCAATAATAACATCGTCCATCCTTAACATATTTCTTGAACTTGATTCACATAACTACCGCTCCTGCGGTCTCACAATATCGAGAGGTATCCCCACTCTTAATGCAGTGGTTCGTTTACCACTCTATTCACTTATACAACATAAACTTCTACAATCAATCGAGTTTATAACATATCTTGCTTATGGCTTATAAGCCTTACTGCTTCGAGCTCTGTCCATTGTGGACGGTTCACACACATTTATTTCTCTGTACAACATTACATAGTTTGGATATTATATTGAGCTCCATGACAAGGTCGTTACATTCTGTCTCCTTTCATGGAATGCCCCCTTAGGATTGTCAGTCCGTCTCCTGACAATTATGTCTAAACTGGGTGTTAGCTTCAACCCTTGTGTTTCTGTCATGCCATTTCGTGCAACACTTGTTGATGCGAACACCCTTCAAGGATTGCTCCTGGGTGTTACTAAGTTATGCGATTACGTCTGGTTCACACTTATTGGTACATTCCGTTAGCCACGCCTTTTTGCGTTCTTAACTGGTTATTATCATTATCTTCTTCTGTGAAGATCAACATTTCCTGATAGTGTAGGTACTCATTTTGGGAGTTTCATCCCGTTCATTTCACATTAATGTGTCCACATTAGGCATCTGCTTGCCATGTACAGGCTGGGTCACCGTTCCAGCTATTATGTTTATCCCTGAGGATCCTTAGGACATATACGATGTCTTTACATTACAGTTAGTGCACTTCGCACCTCCTGACTCCTAAGCATTTCGTTGAAAGGAATTCACTAATTCCTTTAGTCTCGTTAACTTAACTGAGTTCCTTAACTTCAACTATTCCTTGTAATCCTTAGCTCTTGTTTGACTCATACTGCCGACCGTAGACGGAGTCGACTACTTCCCGTGTTTCGGACTCCACTCGTATACATATGTGGGGTACCATACTGATACATTGCTACTTACCCAACTAACCCATAAGTAGGTCTGTCAGGCCCACAAGCTCCTATCGGAATGCGGTCGTCCCACAATTCAGTTGGTACACTCGTAGTGTCCGTCACACGCCTAGGTGAAGCATTCTGTTGTCAACCCCCTTATATTGTCCCGTGACAATATTCATTCCTTGCTTCCCGAACTTAATCGAGGGAAAGTTATCCATTGTTGAATTCTTATCAACTGCCCTTGGTTTTACTGGTTTGGTTTAAAAGAAGGTTGGAAAGAAGTGTTGGTTTGAAAGAAAGTTTTGGTTTTGAAAGAAAGAGTTTAGATAAATCTGGGTTTGAAAGAAAATTTTTCATGGTTTCACAACATCTTCTTACCTTAGCCAAGTCTAGCTTCTTGCTGACTGGTGTACTTACAATTACAGAGGTTAGGCTAGCAGGCCCTTCCACTGTTATGACGATCACATTTAACTTTATGGTACTTTTCCAAGTACTTTGTAGTGGTTATAAATTTCCCGAACAGCCCTGTTATAGCAGCACTTGCTATAGCAAGTGCGCCATGCTAACTGGCTATCGGTTTAACACATACCGGTTGTGGTATTGTTTTTACCCGCACTGTCATCCGTGGCCTTGTTGGCCCTCACTGATCTTACTATCTTGATAATAACTCCTCTAGGTGACTTCTCACTGACTTCACATGATAATCATCAACTAGGGTGTTTCCCATTCTGGGAGACCCCCCCTTTTGTATTGTTTCCTCTTCGTAGCCCGTTCCACGCATTGTCGTGATTGCTGAGACTTGTCTCTTGTTTGGGCACTACGTTGTAGTTCCTTTGTCGGTTGGTATACCGTTGGTGTATCACTTAACAGCTGCGGTTCCGTAGACACTTGTCTCGGGTTCCATTAATCCACTTCTTGCCTGTTGCACGGTTGGTGCATTGCAAGCTGGTTGTTCTCGACTGCTCAGCATGTCGACCCAAGTTGTCGGAAATTCTATTCTCTTATACACAAAATTCTTCATTTTTCGCTATTAAATGTGGTTAACAATGTTCAGATGGAAACCGTCTCCGGGATTCCCAGTTTTCGGGATCTACCGTATGACAGGTTCTCCGTACCTTTAGAGGTATTTAATAACAGCCAGATCGGGTATTCCCGAGTAAGAGTGGACTTCCATCTCTCTGGCGTTGTTGCCCAAGTTATAAAACAGGGATTGTGGAGGGTGGGATGGATATTGTAGGTTTCCAGTACACACGGGAAATTCCTATCTAGCGTATCTCTCACGCTATCACTCAACCCTTAACCCAAAGTACTTAAATCCTAACTCGGTTCCTAAGCTCGGTAATTCAGTCATCAGAGCGATACTTCGCTCTGATACCACTTTTTGTAACACCCCAACCACCACCGTACACTTAACATCAAACTGCAGCGGAAATCTCAACTCATCACATTACTTAATTCAATGGTGTTACACGCCGTTAACCACCCACGTGGCTAACAAGGCTAATACATGTACATTGTATCGGTCTGATGGACTAGATTCCCGAGCAACTACACAATACAATCCTTATTCCATTTCCAACATTTATTATATACATACATTCCCACTGTACCGAGTATTTACAACTAATGCCGATAACAATTTCGGTCTTACTACGCCTACAATGCTTACGCCATTTAAATGGCTACCCATGTATAAACATCTACCCCGTCCTACTCTCGAACGGCTTCCAGCTCCTTGTACCTGAAATAGAAAAGGAGAGAAAGGGTGCCCCCAAGGGGCTCAGCACCTTTGCTGGTATGGTCCCGCAGCCCACATGCTACCGGGTCACGCACAACTAATTGTCGTCTTAGCATGCGATTGATTATTATCAAATCATGCATGCAACTGTAAACCACACACAAAACATTTCGCCTCAATGGGCTCAACAAACGGATAATACATCCTTACTTGATGAGTCACTCATGGTATTCATTATCCCTAGAGTGTTCCTCCTCTAACGGAGCTACTTCCTTAATAGACGACACCTACCCTTAAATCGGGTTATCCTTAAACGCCTCTTGTCACAAACTGGGATTCATTTCCATGATCCACACACTCCATATCCTACACATATCACATTCCTCACATAACAAACATAACAACACTTTTCTCATTTCGACGTACACATGATAACATCGCAATAGGAATTGCTTACAATAACATCACATAACATAACGGGAACGGTCCTCTTAGGAACCGACCCAAACATAGTTAAATCACTGGTGAGCCTAGAGAATGGTGTCACCCTCATGGTAAGCTCGTTATACATAACAACAACACTCATTACCGTCCTAATAGTCAGACGAGTAACTTAAGTTAAGATGGTTCGGGTTTGGAGGCCCGAACACATCACACAACACATGTTTCCCCCTAAACCGATCATAAGTCAGAATAGCTAAGCTTTGGAGTGAGCTATGGGAGATCGTAACCCTGAGGGAAACAACCATAACAAAGAGAAGGTAAGGCTAAGAAGGATACCCTCTCCCAAACAACGCGCGACCGGCCAAACCGGATTCCTCACTACTGTTAGTACATACTTACTTTTAGATATTAGTTAGAACCCCACTATGAGTCTATATAACTACACTCATACAGTATTAGACTGGGTTCACACATACAAGGGATATCACATACTACATAACATTACATAATCAACTCACGCATAGCCGTGGGTAGCGTCCCATGGTTCGGGTCGTTTACTCCGAATACCGACTCTCATGTGATCCTAGACTCAGTTAACTAAGGTTACACTTCCGAGGTTAAATGGTATCGGAGTTGTACATGCCACATAATGAATTACTGTAAACTCATTACATGTTTAATCTTACAACGTGGCAAACATACAGAAAAACACATTGCATACAAGCCGGTGTAATCCGTAGGACAGGTTGCAAGAAAACCATACCTGTCACCGGAGTCCACTTTACCACGTCCACTTATGTTCCTCGAGCAATTCTCGACAACTGATAACATTACATATACTTTTATTAACATCGGGTTGCTGATTATTTAATGTCTAATGCTTATAATTTTTCCCCGTTAGTTTAGTTACATAACTTCACTTTAAACTTGTTTTACTTTCACATTTTATTACAACTTTTCACCCACTTAATTGTCATTAAAACTCACCTAACATGTCCTTAAAACCTCATAACATCATTAACCATCAATCCCCATCATTACACATCATTCCATACCTTAAACAATGTTTTTGGTCCATACGCGATTGTCCGAACTTGTGTCCGGACTTCCCAAGTTCGGACCGTTCGAGACTCTATGGGTGCAAATGGTGAATGTCCGAACTTGCGTCCGGACTTCCAAGTTCGGACGCTGTCGAGGCCAAACCAGAGAAATAAATAGGTGTGTCCGAACTTCCATGTTCGGACGGTAGTTCGGACGCTGTCGAAGATCAGAATATTCACGCGCACACAGGCACGTCTGAACGTCCACATTCGGACGGTAGTTCGGACATCCAAGAACTTCACTTTCAAGTTTTGTTTCATCAATTCTTCATCCATTGACTACCCAAGCTTCATACATGAACTTAGGCATATTCTAATACTAGAATATCACTTTGATTCACCTTAAAACATTGTCCAAACTTGTTACTCAATCTTCTTATCAAATCTCTTAACACTTGTAACATTTCCTTTTGGTTTTCCAAGCGTGTTTCACCTTAAATGACCACTACACTAAAATGCTTCCTCACCTTCATAACATCATCCCAAGCATCTCCTCTTACTAACAAATCCTCTTTTCACAAACTTCTTGAATTCCTTTCTCAAAACCTACCTAAACATCATTCCCTCCTTATTCATCAACATTACCTAAACCTTAACAAACTTCTCCAAGACTTAAATACATTCTCAGAAACACACATTGAATTCCTAGAATTCCAAGATAACCTAAATCCTTGCATCACTCAAATCACCTCAATACATGTTTTCTTCCCAAGTAAAACATTTGTTCACCATTAACACTTCTAGTTCACCATAACGTACTTAAAACACTTAGAACTTCTTACACATTTTCCAAATTTGGCCATAGCTTCTCTTGTATAGATACTCAATCCAAACACTTAGGTTTTTACCTTATTTCATTCAAGCACCCTAAAATCATAACACATTTTTATACACAAACTCACACATTTAGCACTAAATCCACAATATAGTGCATAACTTAATTGCGGCACTTAGGCCTTAAATAACATGGCTCTTAGGCCCTTAAGTAGCTTAAACCATAAACACTGAATTTCCACAATATATAAGCCTTTGACCTGCAATTACACACACCAAGACATATGTTCTTTTACTAGTCTCCTTGAGAACACCTTACTAAGTCATTCACCATTTGCTCTTTAGGTAGTTTTAGCAAGCATTATAAGCTCATTTCTCCTAAGGCATTAAACCACATTAGGTTAGTATATTTACCTCTTTTCCACTCAAACTTCTTTCTTGTTTCCTCTTAAAACTGGTAAGGCATTTCATTCCTTGTCAACTACTCAACAATATACCAACATTGAAATGAGTATATAAGCTTTATGCTTCATCTTATTGTAAACCCTAGATTTACATTATTTCAAAAACACTAATATAGTTGTTTTACCTTGATCTTTGAAGGGTGTTTGAATATCTATGAAGAGAGGACTCCACCTAGTCCTTGAAAGATTCAAATGGAGCTAGAACAAAGCAACACAAAGAGCTCCATCAATGAGTATTTTCGGTCAACAACAAAACATGGAGGAAACTTGATTTTTCTTTGAGATTCCTTACCTAGAAGCAAAGGAGATCAATAATATGTGGAAAGACAAGCTCAAGCTCCTTCAATGGTGGAACTCCATGGCACTGAAATGGGGCTCTTGAAGTTTTGAGAAGATAGAAATGAAGAGCTTGATGAGAGGAAGAGAATGGTGGTGTTTGTTTTTGATTTGATTAAGTGAGCCATGAGATATTGACAATGGAAGATGGTGAAATGGTGGTGGTGCTGTAGCTTCACTGTGATAGAGAGCAAGAAGGAAGGAGGGAGACGTGAGAAATGGAAGAAAAGAAGAGAATGAAGATAAGTTCTAGTTTTTGAAGATATTTGTACCATTAAAGTAAATAGTAGTTCAATTAGTCATTCTTTATTTATTTGTTATGTTAACAAGGGTGGTGAGTCACCACACTTAAAAACCGGCCCCCTTTATTTCATAAGGGGTATTTTAGCCTTTATTTTTCAATTTAATTACTTATGATAACATAAGTTACAAACTAGCTTATAAAAATCACTATTCACCAAAAACAAGGCACATTGAAGTGAAATTTTTGATTTCCCATTGATATAGACATCCAAATGTGATAATATATAGTACACATATTAATTAAAGAGTAATGATGGACATTTAGCCATTCAAAACTCATTTACAAGACAATTTTTTAAAAACGTCCTTTAAGACTCCTTAAAGCACTTTTGTGTTTTAACTTGTTTTCAAGCTTGGTTTTCTTTGGTAATTGATTTAATATGTTCATTAACATATTTATAAGGTATAGGTATGACCATTAGGTCTTATACAAATTTATCCCAAGCTTAGAGCACATTTTGCTCTTATTGACTTTAAGGTATATTCTTGTGTTTTGTTTGGTTTCATTGTCTACCAAGGTTTCCTAAGGACTTAATTAGCCTTATTAAATCATACTTGAATATTATTAAGCCTTGGTAGGCTCTTTGGGTCCTAACCAAGTTCGCTCATAGCTTAGAGCATGTTTTGCTCAAACTGTGTCTTAATGCTTTATCGCATTTTACTATGGTTTAAATTGTACATTGATGTTCCTACGGCACTTTTTAGCCTCTACATACCATAGTTTAATATTTAAACCACATATCAAGGTTTGGGGTATTTCAATTCTCCCTTTTTCGTTTCTAGCCACTACTGTTTTTTTCTTAGATTCATCAACTGGAGTAATATGGAGTAACTCACCCAGCAGATTATTACTACCCAAATAATCCTCACTTCTCTGTTCCTATCTTTTGACCTTTTGTGAATCAGGGGTCTCCAGAATAATTAGGTCATTAAGTGAGGATTTTACCTTTTTGTAACCCCCATTATCCTCCTCGCCGCCATGCTTATTCATTATTATTGGAGTCTGGCTATCCTCATCAGTAAAGGCACCTATTCTCGTTGTCTGTATCATCGCAAGTACTTTGTTCCGTTTTTCTATATTATTTTCCAAAGTAATGGGTGAGTGGTTCCCACTACCTTCAGGTGTAACTCTTGCCTGCTTCGCTTCCTCCCCCCCCGGTTGTTTGCATTTCTTTTCCTAAAGCCAGAATCATTTTGTTCCCCATTATTGCCTACCAATTGCCATATGTGATCCTCCCCACTTTTGTCTTTGTTATCGAAATCGGTTCCCCCTGTAGCGCCCTGCTCCTCCCTTTGGTTTTCCAAGAGACTTTTGTTATTATTACAGCTTTCTGTTGCCTCTTGAGAGAACCCTTTGACATTCTCCTGACACACATATTATGGTTTTATATCCCGACGTGACTAGTTGGCTCTCACTAGCATTATCCAACCCTTTCCGATTCCCATCGCTTCTCTGGCCGAATCGAATGATGCTTTCCTCCTCCGTGACTAGATTTTTTCCGGCTGCCGAAGGAACTGTTTCAACAATAGACACCACAAAGGTTTTAGCATCGATCAGGACCCGACTTTCCAGATGATAGATTGGAGCGTAGACGTCTCAATCTGGACTTTTATTTCCACATTTTCTACCAGTTCAGATTCTTCCTCGTCAACCTTCACTACATCTCCTACCATATTGGCAATTCGTGCAATGTTTGACCTGTTCCATGCATGTAGCGGCATGCCCATGATAATGATCCAGGTTCTCGTTTCCACCTGGTCCTCCATCTACCAATGCTTCAAACGTATTTCCCTCGACTCCAGTTGGTTTGACAGAACCCTTTCAATGACCTCCATGGAATTGAATACCAACAGGAACTTATTTTTGGATAATGCAAGGATACCTCCTAACTCCGGCCATCGTTGTTGTAATAGGTCCATTGCTTCCCCCGATTTTCTGTCGCCGTTAAGTTCCGCCACCAAGCATCGACCTAAGCATTTTTGCATGTTTTCATCTTCTTCCAACCGGATTGATAGTCTCGTGGTTATGTGTTCCCTCTTTCATTCCTCCACCCTATCCCCTAGGCTGTATTCGATTCGCTGTTACGTCTATACCCCCATCCCCTTCGATCCCTTTCACTATCGTACCTTTTCTTATCTTTCCTCCCTTGGAATTCCATCCTAGCGTGTAACGTTACCCCATTCATACTCCAGCCAGACATCCCTTCTATCACTTTCTTTGCTTCCTTAACATCTTTCACCACGACGAAAGCACACGCATGTTTATTCCTCCTCCTTACCTTTTTGCTAATGAACAGCCTTTCCCATGTCGCAAATCTCTTGATGACTTGTCCTAGTTGGTTAGGGGAAATCTACCTCTAAACATTATCGATGAAAATCATCGACTGATATGCTCCTTTATTTACGGGGGCCCTACCTTCCCCCTTCTTGGTCGCCTCAACCAACATGTTCATCCCCTCCGACGTATTCCTCCTATCTTGGTTGCTCCTTGTTCTTCCCATCTTGTCTTCCTGTGTCAGCGGCCTCCATCCCAACCTTTCTTTGCCCTTCCATCTTTCTCTCCCCTTCTCCATCCCCGTAATGATCTTTTGTGGAATTGCTTTGTTGGACTTTGTGGTTTGTATGTGAGATGAGTTGCGGTGGTAGAGTCGACTTAGGTGGTGATTGTATCGGGTGGGAGCTACGGTTGGCGGTGGTTATGGAGGTAGCTTTGGCGCTTTTAGGTGGGCGGTGGTTGTGAGGGTAGCTTTAGTGGTCTTGGGTGGGCGGTGGGCTAGGAAAGGGCGACGTCATGGTAGTGACATAGGTTCTAGGCAGGAGAGAGGAGAGAGCCATTTCTTACAGGTTTTATGATAGATTTAATCATAATTATATGATGCTTGTGTTCTGTTTTGAAAATAGATAAACAAATTGCAATTTAGGTGGCACGTCAATAACAACACACTAGTATGGAATACGGATAAGGATTAGTGAGAGGAATTACATTTTAAAAGGTGATTTCAAATAAGGTGGCACCTTTTTTATCATTTTTTTACTTTATTATTTTGTAAAACTTCAAAATGTTGTATTTTATTATATATTAGTTCAAATAAAATATATTTTATATCATTGTTTATCATATTTTGAGCTCTTCAAAATAAGACCAAACATGAATATGTTTTGATAATTTTTTTTATTTTTTGTATGTACATATGTTTTAAGATTCATTATGAATCTTAAGTTTAAGAAAAGTGAATCAAAGGTTGTTAAAAAGTGAACCAAAGGTTGTTAAAAAGCGAATTAAAGGTCGTTAGATCCTAACCCTACACTACAAACCATAAAAATGTCTTCAACATTTTTAGCATTCCTAGGGTGGTTTTTAGGGTGTTTGGGGGGGGTAATCTTTCTGGCATTAGTTCTACACTTTAGATCGTCGTCACTGACTCGACAATTTTTTAGGGTTTGTGGTTAGGGTATAGGGTCTAACGACCCCAAACCCTACACTACAAACCATAAAAATGCCTTCGACGTTTTTAGCATTCCTATGGTGGTTTTTCTTTCGACATTTTTAGCATTCCTAGGGTGGTTTTTAGGGTGTTTGGGGGGTAGGGTAATCTTTTTGACATTGGTTCTACATTTTATATCGTCGTTACAAACTCAGCAGATTTTTAGGGTTTGTGGTTTAGGGTTTAAGGTCCCTAAACCCTGTACTACAAACCCTAGAAATGCCTTCAACATTTTAGCTTTTCTAAGGTGGTTTTTAGGGTGTTTAGGGGGGGTAGGGTAATCTTTTTGGTATTAGTTCTACACTTTATATTGTCGTTACTGACTCGATAGCCTTTTAGGGTCTGTGGTTTAGGGTTTAGGGACAAACCATTAAAATGTCTTCGATGTTTTTAACTTTTCTATCATGGTTTTTAGAGTGTTTGTGGTAAGATTCATTTTGTTGAAGAATAAGGTTCATTTTATAATTAAAGAAGATTCATTTTGTTAATGAATAAGATTCACTTTAAAAATAAGTAATACATACTCATTCTAAAAACATAAAATTTTAAGTTTACCAAAACATATCCATGATGCATCTTGTTTTGAAGACCATGAAAAATGATGAACAATAGTATAATTTTTATTATTTTTGCACTTATATTTTGTAACTTATAACATTTAAAAAAAATAATATTTTCTCTCTCCCATGTCCACATACGCACATTGAGAAAGAAGATACGGGGGACTGTTAACTCTTTACTTTTTTTCCTTAAATAAATTTTTGACATGTGTAATGGAGCCACATTATACCTGACATCATCGCCAGGGTCTCCGTGTAGATTTTAAAATGCTAAATTAATAGCTATAGGGGTGTTGCTAGTCACGGTAATAAGTGATGTTGATTGATGTTTTGGGCAAATTTTGTAATTGGTACAAAAAATGAATTTAATTGAGATGTTTAGGATGGATTAGGAGAGGAAAAATCACTCCTTGAAAACCTATTCAGATTATAGTTAAATATGACTGTCGATAATATTAAGTACAATTTTGCTTCTGTTTTTATGTGAAAATCATGACTAGTGGAAAGTTCGAGAAGAAACAGAAAATAAGTTGGTTGAATATGAATATGGAAAATATGATTAAGTTAATAGGATGTTAATTTGGGGTTATTATGTAAAAAGTGAGTTTCATTTAGGTTGGATGATAATATGTTTGACGGCGAGTTGTAGAGAAAAGGGGGTTAGGAAACCCCAGAGTGTTAAAAGAATACTTAAGTATTTTGTTAATAACGGGTAATAGTGTTTTGGAAGTGGTGAATAAGAAACTCTAATTTATCTATATAAGTTTTCTAGGATTTGGTTGTATTAATGTCTAAGTGTGATTAATTGTAAATTGGAATAATAAGTGAATTTAGTGGATTTTAGCAATTTGTTTTAGTAAATCAATGTTAATCGGATAAGGGTGGAGATTAAATGATTAAGTAGTAATTTGATAAGTTAGTAAAATGAGATTAATTAAATAAAAAATATGTTGAGTGTTTTTGACAATATAAGGGGGTTTAGAAAATGATAAAATAGATGTGTAAGTTATAATATGTTGTTATGGTTTATGAAACTATAGATTTAGATTTTAAAAAAAGTTTAAGTCAAGTTATTATGGTAAATAATGTTAAGTTGAACTTAATTGGTTGAAATAAATAATAACAAGTTAGTTAATATAAATGACAGTGTGTGGAAAGGTAGATCTGTAAATCAATATGGGCAAGTGCACCCAATTCATTGTAATATAATAAGTGTCATATCCACAAGAAAATTGGTTTCTAAATCCCAAGATTCGGTATCTTAGTAAAGTGCAATGAAAAAATGTAAATGAGGTTTAGCCGGAGGCAAGCTTAGTTGTGTGTAAACAAAGAAAACAATAAAAACAGTAAATCAAGTGTTTGAATGGAATTGATGGAAAAGTACCCTAAGATAGTGGGGAATCGCCTAACTCACCCAATGAAACTCACAACCATAACTCATTCTCACATTGTCTATTAGAGCTAAAATCAAGAATCCCCAAATCATGGAACAATCAATTTTTACCTAATTAATCAAACCTCTTAATTAAAGAAGGTCAAAGTTACTAGGTAACATTAAGCACAAGCTCTTATACAATAGCCCTAAGATTTTACCCCCAGAATCAAGAGTGCCAAAGTTAGGGTTTATCCCTCCTTGGTCAAGTCCCAAAATCAAGGTCAAATGTTGAAAGGAACCACCATAAATTCCATAGTTGATCAAACTAATGCATTAATTGATACTGAAGAAGATAAAACAAGAGTATTCAATGAGTTGGTCAAGAGCATTCAATGAGTAATGGTAGGGTCTAACCCCATCCTAAGATACAAAATAAGACTACACAACCATTTACAAGAGAAAGAGAAGAGAAAAGAGATATTTAGCCATTGGAGGAGCTCTAGAGCTTCAATGGAGGTGGATTCTTCAAGTCCTTCTTCCTCCTCTTCTTCTCATATTTTCTCCTCTTATTTTCTCCCTTCTTTTCATCTTTTTCTCTCCTCTTTTAGGTTATATTTGTGTGGAATGATGAATGAGGAAGGATGCCCAAAAATCAACTTTTCAAGACTCAAATCTTGTCAAACTGACCCATTGGGTCGGTCCCGAGGGTCGGTGGGACCTCTGAAGAAGAAGAAACGTGCTCAACTTTTAAGTTTGACTGGCCCACCTAAGGTCGGTTCCCTGGGTCGGTTGAGTCTAGTAGGGTGTAGATGAGTTGAACCGACCCATCTAGGGTCGTCCCCTGGGTTGGTCGGGTCCAGTGAGCTCCTCTTTGCACCCAAATTCTTCTGATGCTTCCCGTTGGCTTGACATCCTTCCCAAAGTGTTCGATCATTGATGCAACCTCAGTTTAAGCTTTCAAAATGTACTCAAATGAGTATTTACCTATTCAAGTGTGTTAAAAGTATAAGCTCACTATAATCACAAAAGTACTCCATAAAGTGGTGAAATAAGTTATGCACCAAGTAAAATACAGGTGAATAAAGATAAAAAAATAACACTATTTCACCACTTATCAACTCCCCCACATTTATCTATTAGCTTGTCCTCAAGAAAAGCTAGAGACCCAAGATGAGGATAGAAATTTAAAGCAAGTGTTTAGATGAATTATGGAATTCAAGTGAGCAAAATTGTGAAAAACCTTAAGAGCAGTGCTACCTACGTACTCATGGTGATATGGGTGTGCTTAGGGCAAATAAAAATATAGAGTTTTGGGGTATGATCTAGAGTGCTTCCAAGTTCTTAAAGATTATGAAACTTAGAGAACTTTTACCATGGCCAACTTCTCTCAAGAATGGGCATTGAGGAAAAACAAAAGGAAAAATAGAGATTTACATTTGATTCACTTTTGCAATATGAGATGAGAAGATAATTAAGCATTTTGCATTGCTTTTATGAACACTCAACTCTCATTTGTTGGTTACCTATGGTGTCCCCCACACTTGAATGGGACAATGTCCTCATTTTTCAAAGTAGAGCTCAAGGAAAAACAAACAGAATACCTTTTCAAAGCATTAATCATAAAGTAGGCAAAAGTGTAATGCATTGTGTAAATATTAAAGGGTTAGAGAACTAGTACTCCCCTGATAAGGTATGAGTTGTAGGCAGGGTTCCCTCACACTTGCTAGTGTCCGGGGTCGTTGAAGCGCTAGCTCCAACTGTGAAGAGTTAAAGATCCTAGGAAAAATTCACAAGAATTGCTCTTGAATTTGTCCTAACTCACCCTTGAGGAGTTCTGGTGTTCTGTTTGTATATATCTAAAATGCACAACCAAAAACAGGGCGTAAAAGAGATTCTGAAGAATACACAAAAATCCTGGAGTTAATTACCAAAAGGGGACTCATGGATGAACCCTAAACCATAATATTTGAGAGTGAAGTAGACAAAGTAATAGAGTTGAGCATAAAGTACTACAAAGTGAGAGTACGGAATTTAAATGACAGAAACATAAATGAGAGTCAATTGAAATACAAAAGGTTCAGAAACAACGACACGCTGACGTCTAATCATGGAAAGGCTACTGGGGAGGGGGACCACCACGTTCAAGCTGCTCGCGAAGGGACTGAAGCTGGGCCTCCATCTGGCACTAATGTTCCTCGAACCGGCGCTTATGCTCTGTGACCTGGCAGTAATAAGCCTCGAAATGCTCCTAAGAAACAATACCAGTCAGTGATGGAGGAGGAAGAGCTAGTAGTGGAGCGAGGGCTGCAGCGCGAGTGGAAGGACCCGAGGAGGAGGACTCCTCGCTGCTCTGCGTGTCTCCCTTCTGTCAACTAGCCTCTGTGACAACAAAGCCCATCTTCCTCATAGTGTAGTCACTGATGAGCTCCATGGGAGGACTAGAGAGTGTCCCTCCATGGATACTCTCTACTGCGAGATCTAATACTGGAGGAAGAAGGGGAAACCCAAATGTTGGGTGTCCTTCTTGGCAATGATGTGGATGAGGTGCTTGAACATGAGGTCGGAGAGAGACATCGGTGCGTCAAGATCCAGTGCTATCATGTAATCCATAAGGAAGCAGTCAGTGGTATTGAGGTCCTTGCTATCTCGGGGTAAGATGTTGTGCCGAATCAATGCTAGCAGAACCCTCTTGACCGGATCTGTGACCATGTTCAGAGTCATCGTGACTCAAACATTTGTGCCGGTTTGGTTCTTCTTTCATCGTTGGATGGGTAGTGTGGATAGGTAATCTCACCGGGCTCGATCTAGTGACGATAATCAAAATTATCCCAAGGCAGCCCAAGGAAGGAGTGGAAGTACTACCATGTGATCGTGATCCTCCGCCTACTAACGCATGAGGTGATCTCATGCTCGCTCTTATCCACAGTGGCATTAGCGTAGGTTCGGGTAGTATAGGCCACCCATGCTTAGAATACAACTTCAGTTAATGCAGTCAAGGTGAGAGTGGAGCTGAAGCGTGTCAACAAGGGTAGGATGCACCGTCCATTCCCACGCGATCTCTCGGCGTCCGGTAGAGTTGAACAAGCTTTTGGCTTCTTTACTGACGAAGATGCCATCAATAAGGCCTTGGCTTGGGTGGCCCAACTCTAGGTTCTGCGCGGTAGTGTTCCTCCTAGCAGCGCAGCGAGGTCGTTAGGCCATTGTTCCTGAATACTCAAAACGAAAAAAAAACAAATAGAAGGAAGAACAAATAAACAAATGTGAAGAATTAAAGAATAAAGAAGAATATAATAATTGATCATGCAGAGAATAAACATTAACAGCAATGGAGAGTAAAAGAAAGAGCAGAGGTCTATAGAAATTTTGGCATGGTCTTCCCCGTTTTTCTTCTCTTTCCCGGTTCTAAGAACCTCCTCAATTGCACCAATAATCTCACCATCACCAAGCCCACTAGCAAACAATGCCTAATCAAGATTTTAGGGTAGAGCAATGGTAAGGTGCTAATTCATCAAATGTGATCACTAGGGCCACATCGAAATTCAATCCATATAAGTTCACTACCCCTTGCAATTAAAGATCAACTATGCTTACTAATCTTCCAGCAACATTCACAAAGCAATAGCATAATTTAAATACAATTAACCTATGCTAAACAAAGCACAATTCAATTTAAGGTATTAGTTACAAAAATCATGCTAAAACCACCACATTGCCAAGTTTTTCATCTCATTTTGCACTTACACCCTATAATTAACAATTGAATCAATCCAAACCACCAATTTTGTAAAAATCACAAATTCTCACCTAAGGCCTCGTTTGGTTTGACATAATCCTAGCCCAAAGTGTAACTTTTGTAAAAACTTCAAAAATTGACAAAATAGGGTTATAATCACATACCTTAGTGTTGTGTGGAAGAGATGAAGCACAAATTTGACAAAAATCAGGCTAAAATCGGTAAGAACTGATTTTGGGGAAAATGAAAAATTAGGGATTTGGGGTGGCTTGGTGGGCTGGCTCGTTGGTGGCTGTTGGCGGGCGTGTGTCGGGCTAGGTCGGTCGGGACTAAAGTTTCAAAAAAAAGAACGAAAGTGACACTTTTTGATCTAAAATCCCCTTTTCTTCTCTTTCCCCTATCTCCCGACCCCCATCATACCCAGCCGCACCTGATAGCACTCCCTTCCTATTTCACGCAGCCACCCCTCTCTTCTTCGCGTGCCCCACCAGGAAGTTGTTGTTGTTGATGTTGAAAGCCCGGAGGTGCTCCTTGTGGTCGGTTACCCATTTGTGAGTTAGATATTTGAGATGACCTTTGTGACCGGTATCCCGTAGGGTTATTGGAAGTATTGCTTGGTCCCCCTTGGTTTGATCATTGCTCCTCCATAAGAAATTTGGATGATTTTTCCATGGGGTGTTTTTTTTTGTTGTAGTTGTATCCGGGGCGGTTGCCTACAAAATTGATGTCCTCTTGTTGATCGTCGTAAGCTTTGCCTTCGCAAAGGTGGGTCTCATGAGGACCCGCACAAATCACACACCCCTCTAAAATTGAAGTAGAAGCAGATGCAGATGATGAAGAAGCTATAGACTTGGTTGTTTCTTTTTAAGCTATAGCTAGCTTCTCCACCATTTTTGTAAGTGAAGATAGTTGAGCAGAAAGATGGTTGGTGAGCTCAACATGAAGGCGACCCACTGCTCTTGAAGTTCTTCCCTTGAGCTTAGTCTGTTGCCTTGTGTTACTTGGCATCACCTCTAGGAGTTCCATCCCCTCTTGAGGTGATTTAGTCATGAAGCTTTCTCCAGCTAAGGAGTTCACAAGGAGTCTATTTGCATCATCAAGACCGTTGAAAAAAGATAGACATAGAGATTGGTCATCTAAACCGTGGTGGAAGCAATTCATAAACATGTCTTTAAATCGATCCCAGGCATCATATAATGTCTCCCCCGGTTCTTGGCAAAAAGTGTTAATCTCTCTAATCAATTGCCTCGTTCTACTTGTGGGGTAATACTGGGCAAGAAATTTTTGAGCCATTTGTGCCAAAGTGTGGATTGACCTCGAAGGCAAGCTTCTATACCATTTCAATACAGCGTTTGATAATGAGTGAGGGAAGAGCTGCAAGCCTATCCTCTCATTGACTCTACCAGCTTTACTGAATGAGTTGCAAAAATCGAGGAAGAGACTTTGGTGATTAGGATCTTCATCGGGATTTGCTCCACTGAATTTCTCTAAGTCCCGGACAGAAGTGATGTAGTGTGTCTTGAACACCCATTGTCCGGCCACTTGAGGTTTCAACTCCGGGAGGACTTTGGCTCAAGGTCTCCCTTCATTGTTCGGCTGGTAGTAGTCCTTGAGAGCTCGTTGTTGTGGGTTCCCGTTATCTTTTATCACCGGTGGTTCTTGCTCATCCATGATTGGTTTTTTTAAAGTTCTGATGGCTCTCAGCTAGGAACGCTTGAGTTTGGGTCTCGGACTAACAAGTGGAGATCCTTTGGCTCGAGTGTTTGGCATACACCAAGAAAACAGAAAGTACCTAAACCACTCCAACACCAAATGCACTAAGTATTAGAGAATATAAGATTAGAGAAAAACAAATAAACACACAAATAACTAAAAGGAAATAAATAAAGAAAAATAACTAAATACACAAAAAATAAAATACCAAAAATGGGGAAATGATACAAACTATCAATTTCTCAGGCAATGACGCCATAAACTTGTTGGAGAAATTACTAACATAAGTAGTAAAACCTTTCTAAAATGGGCAAGTGCACCCAATTCATTGCAATATAACAGTGTCGTATCCACAAGAAAATTGGTTTCTAAATCCCAAGATTCGATATCTTAGTAAAATGCAATGAAAAACTACAAATGGGGTTTAGCCGGAGGCAAGCTTAGTTGTGTGTAAACAAAGAAACAATAAAAACAGTAAATCAAGTGTTTGATTGGAATGGATGGAAAAGTACCCTAAGAGAATGAGGAATCACCTAACTCACCCAATGAAACTCACAACCATAACTCATTCCCACCTTGTCTATTAGAGCTAAAATCAAGAATCCCCAAATCATGAAACAATCAGTTTTTACCTAATTAATTAAACCTCTTATTTAAAGAAGGTCAAAGTCACTAGGTAACATTAAGCACAAGCTATTAAATAATAGCCCCAAGATTTTACCCCCAAAATCAAGAGTGCAAAAGTTAGGGTTTGTCCCTCCTTGGTCAAGTCCCAAAATCAAGGTCAAATGTTGAAAGGAGCCACCATAAATGCCATAGTTGATCAAACTAAAGCATTAATTGATATTTAAGGAGATAAAACAAGAGTATTCAATGAGTTAGGTCAAGATCATTCAATGATAAATGTTAGGGTCAAACCCCATCCTAGGATATAAATTAGACTACTCAACCATTAAAAGGAGAAAGAGAAGAGAAAAGAGGGATTTAACCATTGGAGGAGCTCTAAAGCTTCCATGAAGGTGGATTTTTCAAGTCCTTCTTCCTCCTCCTTTTCTCTTCTTTTCTCCTCTTTTTTCTCCTTTCCTTTCACCTTTCTTTCTCCTCTTCTAGGTTATATTCGTGTGGAATGATGAATGAGGAAGGATGCCCCAAAAATCAACTTTTTAAGACTCAAATCCTGTCCAACCGACCCACTGGGTCGGTCCTGAGGGTCGGCCGGACCTCTAAAAAAGAAGGCACATGCTCAATTTTAAGTTTAAACAACCTACATAGGGTCAGTCCTTGGGTCAGTTGAGTCTAGTAGGGTGCAGATGAGTTGACCGACCCACCTAGGGTCAGTCCCCTGGGTCAGTCGGGTCCAGTGAGCCCCTCTTTGCACCCGAACTCTCCTGATGCTTTTCGCTAGCTTGACATCCTTCCCAAAGTGTTCGATCATTGATGCAACCTCAATTTAAGCTTTCAAAATGTACTCAAATGAGTATTTACCTATTCAAGTGTGTCAAAAGTATAAGCTTACTAATAATCACAAAAGTACTCCATAAAGTGGTGAAATAAGTTATGCACCAAGTAAAATGCAGGTGAATAAAGACCTTAAAATAGCACGATTTCACCACTTATCACAATATGAGTTAACTAATGTAACTCATAATAAATTTTATGAGGAACCAAAGAGATTCATAAATCCTAATGGGAATGATAAAGATGCCCTAAAGGGTCAATACTATCATAAGAATAAACATAATTTAAGAATGATACCGTCCACTCAGCAATGTTTCTTGCTTGGGCTTATTGATGTGAATAATATTATTTGTTTGTATTTGTTAATAAGAATGACGTATTCTGCTTAAGTTCTATTCTTTCTTTGAATTCTTCAAGATGTTTGTGTATTATGTTAGGAATACTACACATATTAAAAAGATTTGACTGGTGGTTTTTTATATAAACACGTAGATGTTATGAATAGTACGAGACATGATTTGTAATATCATTAAGTTTACGAATACACATACATAGAAATAGAAATGGGATTTATAAACTCATAAGATAAGTGGAATAGCCCTGATGGCATAGATAATATTACATATACTATATAGTAGTTATTGTCTTATTGAGAGTCTTAAATCTCTTTGAGAAGTTGGAAATAGCCTGAAGGCATGATAATTCTTATAAATCTAAACCCTACTAAAAGTAGAGGTTTCCTGATAGGAACTTATTGTTTCTATGTGCTATTATTGTTGTAAATTAATTGGGTTTGCTATTTAACCATATATGTGGAATGTTTGCTTTGCATGATTCATCAATTTTAATTCTCTATTGAATATTAAAATGAATTGCATGCTCACTTGACCAAGTAATATAAGTGTAGCCCGAAAGTGTAGGAGGGCTGCACAATATCATACTCAGCGGTTGTTCTGATCCCATACAACAAATGTTTTTACAGGTTTGTAGATGAAGACGCTCCGCCGAAACGAAGGAGTGGGTAGCATTGGGATAAGTGATAAATGTGTATTATATGTAATATATTTATTCAGTCATACAATGCGTTCTAGTTTGTTGAGATAGCCTTGGGTGCATGACGGCGGTAAACATCCCATAGAGTTAGTATCCGCTGCTAGCATAAAGTTAAATAATCCTCTTAATGGGGAAAGATGACATAATTAATGGATTACGAATGAGGGATGTTACAAATATATATATACAAGATTTTGTGCTTATGATTGAAAGGCAATTCGAAAGAAAAGTTAAAATAATAAGGTCCGATAATGCATAAGAATCGGGTATTCAAGAATTTAAGTGATTTTTTCAAAAGTAAAGGCATTCTTCATCATACTTCTTGCATCTATACTCCTCAACAAAATGACATTGTTGAATGAAAGCATAAATATTTGATGAAAATTGCAAGGGCTTTGTTTTTTCATTCAAATCTAAATATTGACTATTGGGGAGAAAGTGTTCTAATGGCCACATATATAATCAGTGGGCTTCCATCCTCTACTCTTCAGGGGAAATCTCCCTATGAAGTCCTACACAATATTCCACCTGATTACGATAAGGTTCACACCTTTGTCTCATTGTTTTATCACACTGGTCCTAATAGAAACACACACAAATTTGGGTCTCGGGGATCGAAGGGGGTGTACCTCGGTTCATCCATCACTCAAAAGGACATCAAATATTTCTCATTAAAGAGAATCGGGTTATTATCAGGCGAGATGTTACTTTCTATGAGAATTTTTCCGATTACACAAACAAAGTCAAAATGATCAGCCACAACATGTGTTCCCTATTCCTATGAATTACTTGGATGATGAATCAATGGAATAAATCATCAGGAGCAAGCTCATCCTTCAAGGACCACCGCGGCCTATCTTGTTACGGACACACCAGCAAAAACTTCTAAATCCACCTCTAGTGATATGGATCAATCCATGCCGACTCAGCCTATTCTCGACATCCTAGATGATAGGCCTAATATGAAAATGTCTACTCGTAAAACTCAAAAACTAGTTAGGCTTAATGACTACGAGTGTTATTTTGCAAACAATGATCACTTTTCTAACCTGCTGGCTACAAGGCTTCAATCCTCTTAAAACATGCAGACTATTGTCATTAATGATGTCAACTTTTTATCTGATATCATACCCAAACAAATGGCATGTTTTGTTGCTACCACCACGACAAACCTTTCTAAGCCGAATTCATATGCTGACGCATCCAAACATGTAGAGTAGCGCGATGCCATGAAATTTGAGTTACGTACCCTTCAAGAAAATTATACGTTAGGATTCACCAAGCTACCGCAAGGGAAAAAAGTGTATCTCATGTCGGTAGGTTTATAAGGTCAAGCTGAAATCCAATGAGCAACTTGAGCGTTACAAGGCACATATATATATATATATAAGTTCCCAAGGGCCTAGAGGTATAAAACAGAGGATTGGTGTGCCAATTGAGAAAGTCTCTTTATGGTTTAAAACTGGCTTCTCTATAGTTGTACACAAAACTCTTCACACCTCTCTAAAAGGACTTGGTTTTGATATTTCTCAAAATGATCACTCCCTTTCAAGTAGAAGAACAATGATTTTGTAGTTTTTTTGGGCCTACATATACGACATTATCTTATGTGGCAACAACAAGGACAAGATCAACCATGTCAAAGAAACTCTCCATTCTCATTTTAAGATCAAAGATCTCGGTGTCCTTAAGTTTTTTCTTGGTATAGAGTTTGATTATACATCTGAAGGGACGGTCATTACTCAATGTAAGTTTGCTACTGACTTAATCAAGAAGTATAAAGTTAACAACAAGAGAATAGTTGCAAACCCACTTGAACCAAATCTCAAACTTCTATTAAAAGATGGACATCGAATGACTAACCCTACCGACTATAGAAGATTGATCTAAAAGTTGAATTATCTAGTCAATACTATACCCGACCTCAACTTTAGTATTCAACTTCTTAGTCAATTCCCTCAAGAACCATACCAACATAACTAGGACGTTGCTCTTCATGTGCTTCAATATGTCAAAGGAACCATATACACTAGTACAAAACAGGCCTATTACAGCGGTTGTTTTAGGTCTATCGCAGTGGTTCTAGAACCGTTGTAATGAGGTGCACTGCTATAGGGTCTCACTGCTGGAAAAAAAGAATAAAAAACACTTATTTTGGCTTTAAAGAACGTTTATGAAGCGTTCTTTATGCCAGCAACACAAAAAGTAAGAGATAAAGAACGCTTCTTAAGCGTTCTTTATACTTGTTTTATAAAAAACGCTTATATTAGGAAGTGTTCTTTATAGCTCTTCTTAGGCGTGAAAGTAAGACACTATAAATAACGTTTTTTAATAAGAAGTGTTCTTTATAGTCGACTATAAAGAACATTTATTATTAAGAAGTGTTCTTTATATTGTCTTAGCACCATATTTTTTATAGATAAAGAACACTTTTATAAGGAAGCGTTATTCATTATTATTATTTTATTTTTTCCCTTTCCCTGTGCATTTTCATATATTCGACATCCAAAAACCTGTAAAATTATTGTGAATACAGAATTAAAGAGGCATAGATGTTCCTTGTTCGCTAGGGGTTGCAAAATTATCGTGAGTAGAGAATGGAAGAGGCGCAGAGCATGCATGTTCCTTGTTGGCCAGTTAATTAGGGTTGTAAAATTACCATGAGAAGATAGAGGCATAGTAGTATGTTACTTGTTCGCAAGCACAAGAGTACATGAGTGAAGAGAATGAAAGCTAGAGGCGCAGAGCATTATATTACTTGTTCACTAGTTAGGGTTGCAAAATTACCATGAGTGAAAAGAATGGAAGAGGTGCAGAGCATGTTCATTGTTCGCCGTTATGGCTGGTTGCAAAAATTCTACGAGTGAAGAGTATGGAAGAGGCGCAATCCATGTTCCTTGGTCGCCAGTTATGGTTGCAAAATCATCGTGAGAAGAGAATTGAAGAGGCGCAGCGCAGGTTGTAAAATTAACGCAAGTGAAGAGAATATATGGAAGATAATTAATAAGAAGAGAGAAGAGCGGGATGTTCAAATTTGAGCCAAAAAATCCGTGAGTGAAAGAGATGTTAATTTAAGTAACATAAAGAATGCTTCACTTAAGAAACATTCTTTATGCTGAGAGTAAGTAACATATAAAGAACGCTTCACCAAGGAAGCGTTGTTTATGTCTTGGGCGCTAACTTTTAAAGAACGCTTATTTACAAAGCATTTTTTTATTTGGGCGTGATACAATAAAGACCGCTTCTTAAGTGAAGCGTTTTTTAAAATGTCTAGCCTAAAGTATAAAAACAACGCCTTACTTTATAATTGTTCTTTAATATGATAAAAAAATGATTTATAATATAACTGTTTTTAAAAGGGCGTTGATTATTCTTTTTTTTCTAGCAGTGTCTTGACCCTACCTCGATGGTTATTGAACCGTTGCAGTAGGTTACCTATGGCAGGGGTTCCTAGCTAACACGCGCTGCCATAGGTGGGATTTAGGGCAAAATAAAATAAACTTATTGCAGCTATTGTTAGCTAGAAACCGCTACCATAGGTGGTCTTGGGACAAAAAAATACACATATTGTAGCGGTTGTTAGCTAGGAACCGCTGCCATAGGTATTTTACTTTTCTTTAAAAAAATTAACTACTTCATCTTCTTCCTCGCGCAGCAGCTCCGCCAGTTTACGATCGAGTTCTCTTCTCAGATGGTGCAAAACGTGTTCCTTGTTCGCCAGATCAAGTTGCAAAATTACCGTAAGTATATAGTGGAAGAGGCGCACAACATGTTTCTTGTTCACCAAACTTGTTGCAAAATTACCGTGAGAAGAGAATACAGAGGCTCAACCCTTGTTCCTTGTTCACAAATCAGAGTTGCAAAATTACAGTGAAAGAGGCGCATATATGAGAAGAGAAAGAGGCACACAACATATATGTTCTTGTTCGCCAGTTTGGGTTGCAAAATTACCATGTGAGAATATATATGGAGACCGGAACATCTTGTTCACCAGTTAGGGTTGAAAATTTACCAAAGTAAAGATAAGTTTGAGCATATTACCATAAGGGAAGGAAGAAGAATCAATGAGTGAAAAGAAGAAGAGAGTGCAGAGCATGCGTACCTTGTTCGCCATTGACCGTGAGTGAAGAGAAAGAAGAGAGTGTAGAGCATTTTCTTGTTTGCCAGAAGAATAGAGCACAGAGCATCGCCAGTAAAATTAATGTGAGTTATCTAAGGATAAACTTTTATATTAAAACAAAAATTCTATTGTAGTGGTTCCTAGTAAAATCCGTTACAATAAGCTTAAAAACCCGGGAAAGTGAAATTTTTTAAAAGAATAACCGGGAAAAATTAGTCTACTGCAGTGGTTGTTATAGGAACTGCTGTGATAGATTGCTAATTTTTTTTTTGAAAAATATACCTACCTACCACAGCGGTTCCTAGCTAAAGTAACAACCGTTGTGCTGTAGGTAGTAATTTTTTAAAACGTCCTATTTCGGCGGTTCCTCTTACAACCGCTGCAATAGGGGCACCGCTGTATGCCTGTTTTGTACTAGTGATAGGATATGGTATCTTTCACAACAACACAGATGACTATACTATTCAAGCATATTGAGATTCTGAGTGGGCAGCATGTCCTTGTAACACCCCAACCGCTAATCCATCCATTATCCTCTAATCATTCCCATAATCGCCTTACTCGCAGCGGAATACTTACCTACTCCCGGCGGGTGATACAACGCCGTTAACCATCCGAGGTTAACAAGGCTACTGCTACTTACCGTATCGGTCTGATGATTAGAATAAAATGCATACATACTACTTACTTTACAATACCGATTACTTACTTACATTTGATTACCGAGTATCCAAGTTATACGAATTACAATCCAGTGCTACTGCCCAAAAATTAAGAGTCCATACATTCTCTCCTTACTATCCAATCATAATTCCATCATCCAAAAAGGTGTACCACATGGTACACCGGCTACACAAAAAGGCCTTAGCCGTGTACAACTCAGTACACCATTTCAATCCTATTATCTACCAAAAAGTATCACATTCCGTCCTTACCCTTCCGTCACGCCTCGCGGGTACCTGTGGAGTAAAAACATTCCCCCTAGGGGGTCAGCTTACGCTGCATATGATAACCGCATACCCCGCGTACTAGCGAGGGTACGCCAACTATTTGGTCGAGTACATGCGGTTCGTTTCATTCATACATACATACATGCTTTATACAGTACAATACAATACATTCATTTCACCAAGCATACATACATACAATACATGCAAGAAGTACAATACAAGTCGTCCATTCATACTTACCATACTCGCCGCATCACGGAGATACAATTCTCCAATACATACAAAGGTCTTGTTAGCCTTATTACACACCCGGGTTAATCGGGTGTTCAATACTTTTTACTCCGGGTCAATGACTTACAATAGTCAAGACCAATACAAATACAATACTTACTTCTTACATACTTTACTTCCAGTTAAGTCGGTATGACCTCCGGGCAGGGATTACTACATCCCACCACCGGGCTTTAGGGTGGCCCACTAATCCAGGATGCTACCCATTCAAGGGATTTGGTCCATGGAAAAGATTATAGCCAGGATTCGGATCCAACCTCTTGTGTTTCCTTATCCTCACGCGTGGCCGAAACTATATCGGGCTTCTACTCATTCCATTATACTCATTACTCATGTTAGGAGTTAGATGGTTAGGAATTAGTAGAAGTCCATACTTACTTCCCATACATACATACAATACACAAGTACTCATACTTACACATACACTTCATTTCCATTCATACATTTCATGAATTATACAAACTAAATGTTCAAGAGCATAAAACAAGAACAATATAGTTCAAACACAGTTAAGTGCAATATAAGTCCAATTCGTGCGTTTATCTTATTGGTGATCACATAAGCACACAAATCGGGGTAACCAAGTTAGGATACAGGGCATGAAGAAATCATACCGTACACCGTCGTTTTCGTACTACCGGTTCCTTTGGAGATCAACTATTTGATTCCTATACATACATGAAGTAGTATGATCAATGATCTATTATTGATCTAACTTACTTCTTCATTGATACTTTCAATGTATACTTACTACTCCATTACTTTCTTACTTGGTCATAAAACCATTCTTTCCTTTACTACCTCATAAACTTGCTTCCTTACACATTTACTTACTTTCTTACCATTATTACTTCATTAATGGTGTATTACTACTTATATATGCATATATGTACATAGGCATATATATGTGTATATGATTACTATAATCATATAGTTAAAACATTTTTTTTTTGGCTCGACCGGACTTGCGACCGACCTTGCAAGTCCGGTCCATTCCAGTAGGCTACATCGGGTAAAAATCCAGGGCCGACCGACCTTGCAAGTCCGGTCCCAAGGTCGGTCCATTCTAGTAAGTTTCGTATTTGAAAATTTTAGCCCGACCGACCTTGCAAGTCCGGTCGCAAGGTCGGTCCATTCCAGTAGCTTGCATTACCGAAATTTTTCTGGCCGACCGAACTTGCAAGTTCGGTCGCAAGTTCGGTCCATTCCAGAAGCTTTCATCTGCGGAATTTTTCTGGCCGACCGAACTTGCAAGTCCGGTCGCAAGTTCGGTCCATTCCAGAAGGTTTCAGACGGGAGAATTTTCTGGTCCGACCGAACTTGCAAGTCCGGTCGCAAGGTCGGTCGATTCCAGAAGGTTTCCCGTCTTGTAAATCTGGGCTCGACCGACCTTGCAAGTTCGGTCCTAAGGTCGGTCCGGCCCAGTACTTCAGTTTTAAAATCTGTTTTCAATTGCATTCTTTACCCATTGTTTCCCCAATCTTTACCAATACTTCCCCACATGATTTAGCACTATTTAGGCACCCTAAATCACCTTGGTTCATCCACCAAACTTACTACTCAATTCCTACTCCACTTACACAGTTTTTTTTCTCCATTTCTTCCCAACACTTGCATCAGTTTTTATTCTACTTATGCTACAGATTTTTGTTTTCCTTCTTATGCTACAGATTTTCATCTTAACTCTTATACTCTCATACTCCCTCCACTAATGTCACTCTTGGCATCTTAAATACCCTAGTTCACATCCTAGTTCCATTCCCTTAACACACTTCTTTCCAAATCTGTTTCACACTACAAAATACTCCCCAAATACACCTAGTTAACACCTAGGTTACTTCCTCCTCTTAAACACTTAAGTCCTCTCATTTTTACACAAAATTTGACATAGTCTCCCCTATAATTCTTACTTTGCTCACACACTATTTCAGCTCACAAATTCATGTTCTCACAACCTGTTCATACAATACATTATACTCACAATCCCACACTACTACAACAACATAAATTCTGCACATACACACATACTACCCAAGGTTTTCCCAAGCTTTTAACACTCATTTAAAACTTCAAAAACTGTTACATTCTTTTCTCCAACACATTACTACATTACTACTACTCATACTACATATATTCCACATTGTTAGATACTCAAAAATCTGTTACAAGGCAATATATAAACCTAACTCAAGGTAAGAGTATTTACCTTGTCTTGTTAGTTTTTCTTTCCTTCCTTTCCTCTTCTTCTTTTCCTCTTTTGTTCTCGGTCCCAATGATATTCACACACACAAGTGCTACAGCACATAACACATACACAATACCATTTAGCACTCATTTTTACTCTAACCCTAGAATTTAATGTTTTAGGGTTTAGACAAGGGTATTACCTTTCAATGGATGAATGGAGTTCTTGACCAGCAAGAGAACAATATTCCTAGCCCAAGGAAGAGCCAAAATCGGCTGAAGCAACAAGGGAGAAAGCATTCAAAAACTGAAAATTCTTAAAATGCTAATGAGAGCTAGAAACGATGGATTTTCGGAATTCTTTTTACCTCAAGATGATAAGGAGGTGAAGGTGCTTCTAATGGTGGCTTCAAATCTCCAAATGGTGAACACCCATAAAATCGAAAATGGAGCTTTTGGATTTTTGAAAAGAGGGAAGTGTTCTCCTTTGCAAGGGGATTCCAATGGTACTAATTTTGTAATTTTTGGAGCAAGATTAATGGGTTAACAAGAGGAGAGAAGGGGGAAGTTGAGTGAGCTTTCTTCTTTCTCCATGGAAATCGCAAGGTAGAAGAAGAAGGAAGAAGAGAGAATAGAGAGGGGTGTGTACGTGAGGGGAGGGGAGTGAGGAGAGAGAGTGTATTTTTTTTTTTTTACTTAATAGTTGTCCTTTAGCAAATAAGAGACATTAAGTGAGTGAGGAGGGGCTCATTTAATCGGCCCACATATGCACACCCATACAGATTTTTAATTTTTATTTGCAAGTGGACACACTAAGTTTGTTTATTTGCACTCTTACCCCACACTTACCGGTTGTTACAGTTTTACTAACCGGTACCCGTTTCCGGATTTTCTCGTTTAATTAATTTTATGGTTCTAAAGCTTCACTAATATTTATTAGTGACTATTTAGTTGACCAAAATTGTTACGAGTCTGACCCGCTTAAAGTCACGTTTTCCCGGTTTCCTCGAAAAACGCGCTTTAAGGTTCGTTTATGCTTTTAACCCATTTTAAAGGTCCGTTTTCTTCGGGATTTGTTCCCTAGTATTTATTTTAGTGTAATTAAGCTTTTAAAAGTATAATTAGCCTAATTAATCACTGTTTTTAATTACGGGGTATTTCAATCTACTCCCTTAAGAAACTTTGCCCTCAAAGTTGCTCAAGGTTACAGTTTACCATTTCTACTCATTTGGCAAGCCAATTGCCACAATACATTCTACTACCACCTTACAAGGTGTTCACAATTCTTACACTACCAGCATACGCAATTCAGATACCATGCCACATACTTAGTTCAAATACCATATGCAATACTCAATCCATACACAATACTTCATTCAAATACCATACACAATGCTCCATCCAATTCATACATTCCACAATACATTTGTAATATCATTCGTGTCATATACCGTACGACACCAATGCATTACTCATTACATACATACCATACACATCGTATTACATACCGAATACTACTAGCACTACTTTGTGCCAATACAATACAATTAGCACCACATGTGCCAACCAAAGTACAATTACAATACATACGTACTACGCAATGCTAACCCGAAGCAATGCAAAAGCAAAAAGGCTCTACCCCCCTTAAAAGGGGTACGCCCCGTACCCTCCGTGCTATACGGATACTAGACATCTAGTCTACAAACAGATTCGGGTACTTCGCCTTCATGGCGTCCTCTAATTCCCAAGTCGCTTCCTCGACATCGTGGTTAGACCACAAGACCTTCACCATTCGTACGGATTTATGGCGAGTGTCTCTTGTCTTCGTATCAAGGATTCGCAGTGGAGTCTCGACATATCTCATCGTCGGCTCTAGGGATAGATGTTCGGGTTCTAATACATGAGAGGGATCGGCTATGTATTTCTTGAGTTGTGATACATGAAAGACATCATGAACACGCCCCAATTCTTCAGGCAATGCTAGCCTATAAGCTACGGCTCCAATCCTCTCGGTAATGGTATACGGGCCTACAAATTTCGGGCTCAGCTTGCCCTTTTGGCCAAATCGAAAGACACCCTTCATAGGTGAGACACGCAAGAACACTTGGTCGCCCACGGCGAACTCAAGGTCGCGTCGTCGCACATCCGCATAGGATTTCTGTCTATCTTGGGCTGCTTTCATATTTGCTCGGATTTGTTGTACCTCAGCTTGTACTTGTTCTAAATACTCCGGTCCTATGATGACCGCTTCGCTTGACTCATCCCAACACAACGGGGTACGGCAAGGTCTACCATACAAAGCTTGGAATGGCGACATCTTAATCGAAGCGTGGTAGCTATTGTTATACGAAAACTCGATAAGATGAAGCTTCTCAATCCAGCTCCCCTGGAAGTCTAAGGCACATGCCCTTAGCATATCCTCTAGTGTTTGGATGGTCCTTTCTGTCTGACCGTCGGTCTGTGGATGGAAGGCGGTGCTAAGCTTCAACTCAGTACCAAGCGCTTCCCGTGTCGCTCTCCAGTATCTCGAAAGAAATCTGGTGTCGCGGTCAGATACAATGGTTTTTGGGACTCCGTGGTGTCGGATGATCTCCTTGTCGAATAGCTCTGCGAGCTTCGCCACCTTCCAGGTGTCCTTCATCGGTATGAATCGGGCAACCTTGGTGAGGCGATCGACTACTACCCAGATCATGTTGAGTCCTCCCCTAGCAGGTGGGAGTCCAACAACAAAATCCATGGAGATGTCGTGGAATTTCCACTCCGGAATGGGCATGGATTGCACCATTCCTCCCGGTCTTCGGTGCTCGAACTTCACCTTCTGGCATGTGAGACACCTCAGAACATACTCAGTCACGTCTGATTTCATTCCTGACCACCAGAAGTACCTCTTCATGTCTTTGTACATTTTAGAGGCTCCCGGATGGACATGCAATGTCGAACAATGTGACTCTCGCAGAATGCGATCCCTTAGCTCAGCATTGCTTCGGGGGACGCATAATCTGCCATTCAAACGGATCAGACCATCTTCATGCAGTTTGAAGTCGTACTTTCGGCGCTCGAAGGTACCATCTGTGATTTTCTGTCTGATCTCTGTGAAGTAAGGGTCGCTCAACTGAGCGTCTCGCACCTCGTCAACCAAGCTAGAAGAAGCGAGTAGCGAATGGAGCGAGTGTGCTCGACGACTCAGGGCGTCGGCTACTACGTTTGCCTTCCCTTCTTTATACTGGAGGTTGATGTCGTAATCCGAGAGGAACTCCATCCACTCCTCTGCCTTAGGTTCAATTCTTTCTGGGTGAATACGTACTGTAAACTTTTGTGGTCGGAGTAGATGGTGATGCTTACCCCATAGAGATAGTGTCGCCATATCTTCAAGGCGAAGACAATGGCTCCTAACTCTAGATCATGTGTCGGGTAATTCTCCTCATGCTTTTTCAGCTGGCGAGAAGCATAGGCTACTACCTTGCCATGCTGCATGAGTACGCATCCCATGCCCTTGCCCGATGCATCACAATACACCTCAAATCCCTCTGTGCCCTCTGGAAGTGTGAGAATTGGCGCTGAGGTCAATGAGTCTTTTATTTCTGGAAGGATACCTCGCACTCCTTTGTCCATACAAAGGGTGCATCTTTCTTCATCAATGACGTCATGGGCTTAGCGACTTTTGAGAAGTCCTTACAAACCTCCGGTAATAACCGGCTAAACCAAGAAAGCTCCGGATGTCGGTAACAGTCTTAGGTCTAGGCCATGATCGCACTGCTTCGATTTTGGATGGATCTACTGAAATGCCCGCGCTCGAGATGACATGACCGAGGAATGATACCTGATCTAGCCAAAACTCGCATTTGGAGAACTTCGCATACAGCTGGTTCTCGCGCAGTGTCTCAAGTACTCTTCTCAAATGGTTTTCATGCTCTTCTGGTGACTTCGAATACACAAGAATGTCGTCAATGAATACTACTATGAAGTGTCCAGCTGATCACTGAATAACCGATTCATTAGGTCCATGAATTTGGCTGGTGCATTAGACAAACCGAATGGCATCACCGTGAATTCGTAGTGGCCATATCTTGTTCGGAATGCGTTTTCTGAATGTCTTGCTCTTTGATAGCAATTTGGTGGTAACCGGATCGGAGATCAATCTTAGAAAAGACGAGCTCCCTTCAACTGATCGAACAGGTCGTCGATGCGTGGCAATGGATACTATTCTTTACAGTGACCGCATTCAATTCGCGGTAGTCGATGCAGAGGCGGAGACTACCGTCCTTCTTCTTCACGAAGAGGACCGGTGCTCCCCAGGGTGATACGCTCGGGCGTATAAACCCTTTGTCGAGAAGTCATGTAGTTGTTCTTTGAGTTCTGCCATTTCTGCCGGTGCCATACGGTATGGTGCCCTAGCAATGGGACCAGTACCCGGTACAAGGTCGATTCAAATTCTACCGCTCTGTGGTGGCATACCAGGTAGCTCTTTCGGAAATACATCAGGGAATTCTGAGACTACTGCTACCTCGTCACTGAACTCTGGATCTCTCTCCAGGTCTTGCACGTGACATAAATACACTTCATGTCCTTTTCTGAGCTCCCGATACATTGCCATGGCGGAGATGACTGTAGTTGAAGGCTCTCTCGGTCTCTGGCGGTATGAAACAGTGACCCCAGATGGACTCTTGAGCAGCAATCGGTGCTCGGCGCATAGGATTCTCCCCTTGTGCCGCTCCAACCAGTTCATTCCAATTATTAAGTCGAATCCCAATCCGTTGAATTCAATGAAGGAAATGGGAAACGCTTCACCTTTGATTTGAATGGTGGCTGATTTGTAATACTTGGTACACTGTACCCGCTCCTTCGATGGGAGAGTAACCAAGAAGTTCGGTAGCTCATCCGCATCTAGCCCCAACTTCTTCGCAAGAGATGGCGATATGAAGGTGTGAGAGGCGCCGGAGTCGAATAATACTGAGGCTTCGATGCCGTTTACTGGGAAGGTTCCCGTTAGAATGGTGCCGCTCTTGCCGGCTTGTTCTTCGGTGAGGATGCTCAGGTTACCTTCGGTACCGAGTCCACAACCTATTGATTCATGAGATTATAAGTAAAGATGGTGGAACGCAAGTGGAATTTAATAACCAACACTGCTTTTATTGAATAACCAACCATCATACTGTGTCTCTAATACACGTTACTACTGGATTACATGCTACTACAAGATTAATACTTTCTAAAGGTAAGGTTCAGGCGTCCTGGTATCATGTGTGTGGCATTGATTATTGCCGGTGGTGCCGTATTCAACTTGATCTTCTGGATCCCGTGATACAGCAACCTTGATTTTCCACCCATGATTAGAACTCTCCTGATCTCAATACCAATTTTCTGCGAGGTCCACACGCTTCCGCTCGCTATACAAAAAACGGCGTCATCACCAATGGACCAAGACACTACGGGCACTCCTAGTTCAAGAGATTCCGCTGTCTCGTCCTTGTCTTGGTGTAAGCCAAGTCGTCCTTCTTTCTCATAGAAGTTGACGATACACAGGTCTGCTTCAAGTGCAGGGATTGGTTCATCTTCATACTGTTGTGCAATTTCTACAGCTTGCGTGACAAGCATTTGGAATTCTGGGGGTATTGCTGGAGGTGTTGCTCCGTCTCCTGCTCGCGTTGTTTGGTATGTCTTGGTATAAGGGTTCCAGTCCTTTCCCAAGCACATCATTTTCAGCTTCATTATAGCTCCACCGGGGAATTCGGGTGTATAAAATCCTCCTGGACCCGTTCCTAACTCGTTGCATCGTCGGATGATTGAAATTTGTGCTTCGGGTGTCAGGTATCCTTTTAATAAGATCATACCTGGGCGGATGACCTGACACTGTTCGTTGTTGAAGTGGTGATTGGCGATGTCGGTCTCTTCATGAGGTGAGTTTGAAGGTATTGGGTAACAGATATGGAATTTCCCTAAGGTGGTAAATTTCATCTAGAGTGAGTTCTAGGCTTACTAATTCATTTCATGCTCATTACATACTTCTAGGTTACTCACTCATGCTCAATTTCATACTTCAAGTACTTACGCATTCATGCTTTCATTCATACAATTACTTTAATACTTAGTCATGCTCTTCAAGGATTAAAGGTTACAGTGGTTACCTGGGCCGGACTTAGTCCCGGTCCCATCACGGTCTATGATGTGTAAGGCCGGCTGCCTCTGCGGTGCGCCCTTCTGCGGACCTCGGGACCCCTGTCCCTGTGAGGTGTGCTGGGCATGAGCATCGCCAGATGCAACCTCCTTGCCCTCACGCTGCTTGTAGCCCTGGTAGTTGCCCTTGGGCTTAGAGTTCTCCGGGCATGCATTGGCACGGTGGCCCGGTTTCTGACAAGTGAAGCAGCGGATCTCCCTTCCTTGGCAATCTGTGCCGGGATGATCCTTGTTGCAGTTACGGCAGATGTAGCTGCGGCCATCAGATTGGTTCTTTCCTTGGCCAAATCCGGAACCTATAGCTTCCAAGTTAGCAAGGTTCGGTATACTTACAATACTCTATATACATACAAATTCACAAGTGTACTAATTCGGTTTCGGTTTCTTACCCCTGTAGGGCTGAGACCTCAGTGGCTTCGCTGCCACTGGTGCGGTGTAGGCAATCTGTAATGGCTCAGCTGCCTTGCCCTTCTCAGCATGGGCACCGCCGTCTCCGGAAGTGTTCTTATGGTGGGAATGCTTCCCTTCCTTTTCTTCCAAGGTTTGGATTGGTTTTGATCATCGGAGGGGTTACCTTTGCCGCTCACCTTGCGCTTCAGCGCTTGCTCCTCATCTCTTAGCTGGCAGGTGATCTCAACTCGAGATGCAGCGTGGTAACACTCCTGAATTACTTAGGCATTAGGTTACATTTACATACGGGAATACTAATTCACATTACTCATGGCTTTTTAAGGGTTCAACTTGTTTACCTGAAGGGAGGTAAACCGTGTGAAGCCCATGCCATACCGGAGTCGATGGCTCAATCCGCCGTAGAAGCGGTCGACCAAGACTTGGCCGGTATACCCAAGGTCGGGTAGAAGTCGGAGAAGAGAGGTGAAGGTGCGGTAATATTCATCAACCGTCATCTT
This sequence comes from Limonium bicolor, assembly GCA_023374045.1. Lineage (NCBI taxonomy): Eukaryota > Viridiplantae > Streptophyta > Magnoliopsida > Caryophyllales > Plumbaginaceae > Limonium > Limonium bicolor. Next base: position 95,461,630 of record CM041777.1, on the reverse strand, counting down.
CTCGGTCATTTTTAGTGCGTCGAGCTCAAGCCTTTTCTTGGTCTTGACATGCTCGGGGTAGTACTTAGATCGGAGGAGAGAGGTGAATGCTTCCCATCCGAATGCGGGATCAGCTATGTGCTCGGCCTTAACGAGCTTCCACCAGTCCATAGCCGCGTCTTTGAGATAGTACGCAGCTATCCTCACTCGAACTCCAGCGGGAGTCTCAAGTGTCTCGAATGCCGTCTCCATCTCGGAGAGATAGGCCTCGAGTTTGGCGGGGTCGCTCTCGCCTCTAAAGCATGGAGGTCGAAGGTCGGCGACAGCTTTTACCCAATTCGTTTCTCGGGGATGAGGTGGGTCGGGCTGCTGCTGCTGCTGGTTTTGCTGTGTTTGTTGTACAGCCGTGATTACATCCGGTAGCATCTGTGCTACCGTGGCGGCGACGATTTCGGCTATCGTCTGCGCGCTTGGTCCTTCGTTGCCCCCTCCTCTGGGACGACCTGGACCACGTCCTGACATCTGAACAAGTGTGGATTACATTAGATGTCGTGATACTATGACCTCATGGTCTTCATTCAAATGGTATCGTCTTTGCAGACGTTAGTATATCCGTTATTGCTAACGGTAGTTCCTAGTTAGGTTTCTAAATATCCGTCTTAAGACGGTTGAAATCCTAACTCGGTAATCACTACTCTTAAGATTCTAATCATCAGAGCGAGACTTCGCTCTGATACCACTTTTTGTAACACCCCAACCGCTAATCCATCCATTATCCTCTAATCATTCCCATAATCCCTTACTCGCAGCGGAATACTTACCTACTCCCGGCGGGTGATACAACGCCGTTAACCATCCAGGTTAACAAGGCTACTGCTACTTACCGTATCGGTCTGATGATTAGAATAAATGCATACATACTACTTACTTTACAATACCATACTTACTTACATTTGATTACCGAGTATCCAAGTTATACGAATTACAATCCAGTGCTACTGCCCAAAAATTAAGAGTCCATACATTCTCTCCTTACTATCCAATCAAATTCCATTATCCAAAAAGGTGTACCACATGGTACACGGCTACACAAAAGGCCTTAGCCTGTACAACTCAGTACACCATTTCAATCCTATTATCTACCAAAAAGTATCACATTCCGTCCTTACCCTTCCGTCACGCCTCGCGGGTACCTGTGGAGTAAAAACATTCCCCCTAGGGGGTCAGCTTACGCTGCATATGATAACCGCATACCCCGCGTACTAGCGAGGGTACGCCAACTATTTGGTCGAGTACATGCGGTTCGTTTCATTCATACATACATACATGCTTTATACAGTACAATACAATACATTCATTTCACAAGCATACATACATACATACATGCAAGATACAATCAAGTCGTCCATTCATACTTACCATACTCGCCGCATCACGGAGATACAATTCTCCAATACATACAAAGGTCTTGTTAGCCTTATTACACACCCGGGTTAATCGGGTGTTCAATACTTTTTACTCCGGGTCAATGACTTACAATAGTCAAGACCAATACAAATACAATACTTCTTCTACATACTTTACTTCCAGTTAAGTCGGTATGACCTCCGGGCAGGGATTACTACATCCCACCACCGGGCTTTAGGGTGGCCCACTAATCCAGGATGCTACCCATTCAAGGGATTTGGTCCATGGAAAAGATTATAGCCAGGATTCGGATCCAACCTCTTGTGTTTCCTTATCCTCACGCGTGGCCGAAACTGTGTCGGGCTTCTACTCATTCCATTATACTCATTACTCATGTTAGGAGTTAGATGGTTAGGAATTAGTAGAAGTCCATACTTACTTCCCATACATACATACAATACACAAGTACTCATACTTACACATACACTTCATTTCCATTCATACATTTCATGAATTATACAAACTAAATGTTCAAGAGCATAAACAAGAACAATATAGTTCAAACACAGTTAAGTGCAATATAAGTCCAATTCGTGTGTTTATCTTATTGGTGATCACATAAGCACACAAATCGGGGTAACCAAGTTAGGATACAGGGCATGAAGAAATCATACCGTACACCGTCGTTTTCGTACTACCGGTTCCTTTGGAGATCAACTATTTGATTCCTATACATACATGAAGTAGTATGATCAATGATCTATTATTGATCTAACTTACTCCTTCATTGATACTTTCAATGTATACTTACTACTCTTACTTTCTTACTTGGTTAAAAACCATTCTTTCCTTTACTACCTCATAAACTTGCTTCTTACACATTACTTACTTCTTACCATTATTACTTCATTAATGGTGTATTACTACTTATATGCAATATGTACATAGGCAATATATGTGTATATGATTACTATAATCATATAGTTAAAACATTTTTTTTTTTGGCTCGACCGGACTTGCGACCGACCTTGCAAGTCCGGTCCATTCCAGTAGGCTACATCGTGGTAAAATTCCAGGGCCGACCGACCTTGCAAGTCCGGTCCCAAGGTCGGTCCATTCCAGTAAGTTTCGTATTTGAAAATTTTAGCCCGACCGACCTTGCAAGTCCGGTCGCAAGGTCGGTCCATTCCAGTAGCTTGCATTACCGAAATTTTTCTGGCCGACCGAACTTGCAAGTCCGGTCGCAAGTTCGGTCCATTCCAGAAGCTTTCATCTGCGGAATTTTTCTGGCCGACCGAACTTGCAAGTCCGGTTGCAAGTTCGGTCCATTCCAGAAGGTTTCAGACGGGAGAATTTTCTGGTCCGACCGAACTTGCAAGTCCGGTCGCAAGGTCGGTCGATTCCAGAAGGTTTCCCGTCTTGTAAATCTGGGCTCGACCGACCTTGTAAGTTCGGTCCTAAGGTCGGTCCGGCCCAGTACTTCAGTTTTAAAATCTATTTTCAATTGCATTCTTTACCCATTGTTTCCCCAATCTTTACCAATACTTCCCCACATGATTTAGCACTATTTAGGCACCCTAAATCACCTTGGTTCATCCACCAAACTTACTACTCAATTCCTACTCCACTTACACAGTTTTTTTTTCTCCATTTCTTCCCAACACTTGCATCAGTTTTTATTCTACTTATGCTACAGATTTTTGTTTTCCTTCTTATGCTACAGATTTTCATCTTAACTCTTATACTCTCATACTCCCTCCACTAATGTCACTCTTGGCATCTTAAATACCCTAGTTCACATCCTAGTTCCATTCCCTTAACACACTTCTTTCCAAATCTGTTTCACACTACAAAATACTCCCCAAATACACCTAGTTAACACCTAGGTTACTTCCTCCTCTTAAACACTTAAGTCCTCTCATTTTTACACAAAATTTGACATAGTCTCCCCTATAATTCTTACTTTGCTCACACACTATTTCAGCTCACAAATTCATGTTCTCACAACCTGTTCATAAAATACATTATACTCACAATCCCACTACTACAACAACATAAATTCTGCACACAACATACTACCCAAGGTTTTCCCAAGCTTTTAACACTCATTTAAAACTTCAAAAACTGTTACATTCTTTTCTCCAACACATTACTACATTACTACTACTCATACTACATATTCCACATTGTTAGATACTCAAAAACTGTTACAAGGCAATATATAAACCTAACTCAAGGTAAGAGTATTTACCTTGTCTTGTTAGTTTTTCTTTCCTTCCTTTCCTCTTCTTCTTTTCCTCTTTTGTTCTCGGTCCCAATAATTCACACACACAAGTGCTACACACATAACACATACACAATACCATTTAGCACTCATTTTTACTCTAACCCTAGAATTTAATGTTTTAGGGTTTAGACAAGGGTATTACCTTTCAATGGATGAATGGAGTTCTTGACTAGCAAGAGAACAATATTCCTAGCCCAGGAAGAGCCAAAATCGGCTGAAGCAACAAGGGAGAAAGCATTCAAAAACTGAAAATTTTAAAATGCTAATGAGAGCTAGAAACGATGGATTTTCGGAATTCTTTTTACCTCAAGATGATAAGGAGGTGAAGGTGCTTCTAATGGTGGCTTCAAATCTCCAAATGGTGAACACCCATAAAATCGAAAATGGAGCTTTTGGATTTTTGAAAAGAGGGAAGTGTTCTCCTTTGCAAGGGGATTCCAATGGTACTAATTTTGTAATTTTTGGAGCGAGATTAATGGGTTAACAAGAGGAGAGAAGGGAAGTTGAGTGAGCTTTCTTCTTTCTCCATGGAATCGCAAGGTAGAAGAAGAAGGAAGAAAAGAGAGAATAGAGAGGGGTGTGTACGTGAGGGGAAGAGGGGAGTGAGGAGAGAGAGTGTATTTTTTTTTTGCTTTTTACTTAATAGTCTTGTCCTTTAGCAAATAAGAGACATTAAGTGAGTGAGGAGGGGCTCATTTAATCGGCCCACATATGCACACCCATACAGATTTTTAATTTTTATTTGCCAAGTGGACACACTAAGTTTGTTTTATTTGCACTCTTACCCCAACACTTACCGGTTGTTACAGTTTTTACTAACCGGTACCTGTTTCCGGGATTTTCTCGTTTTAATTAATTTTATCGGTTCTAAAGCTTCACTAATATTTATTAGTGACTATTTAGTTGACCAAAATTGTTACGAGTCTGTTTGACCCGCTTAAAGTCACGTTTTCCCGGTTCCTCGAAAACGCGCTTTAAGGTTTCGTTTATGCTTTTAACCCATTATAAAGGTCCGTTTTCTTCGGGATTTGTTCCCTATTATTTATTTAGTGTAATTAAGCTTTTAAAAGTATAATTAGCCTAATTAATCACTGTTTTTAATTACGGGGTATTTCAGTCCTATTTCAAGACGGTCTGTTAGTGGATATTGCATTCTCCTTGGAGGATCCCTTATTGTGGAATCCAAGAAACAAGCTTGTGTGAAATACCCAAAACTAATAAAACATGGATTAAACATATAATCACATTAATTAAGGCTTAAACATGCCTGAAAAGTCATTTGAGAACAACAGTGGTCAACACAAAGCAAGATATTGTACCCTTTGACTGTTTAGGGTAAATACATACCCAAATGAACTTCTTAGGACCTAAAAATTTGTACTAAGCTTATTAACACATAACTAAACATATTAAAATTGTTGGACAACACTCCAACACAAAGAACAAGCATTTACATGCTTCAAGGTCAAGGAGGGCAAAAATGTGCTCTAAGGAAACCTTAAAGGTCTAATGACCTCTATTTGATATAAAATTGGATTCCTATGATCAATTATCATTTAAGGAACACAAAAAAACTGTTCTCAAAGAAAACTAAGCTCAGAAACACCTTGCGACACAAAATGTGCACTAAAACACCTTAAAGCATGTTTTTGTGTATGAGCTCTAAGATTATGACTTTTTGTCACTTTAAAGACTAGATTAAATTCTTTATAACATTAATGTGACATGATAGACTATATTATAAAGTCTAAATCAAAGTTTAAAAATAAAATCAAAATGGGTAATTTTGGATGAATAGTACCCAAAAATAACATTAAATTACTTAGTCTTAACCATGGTCAAATGTCATCCATTGACCATACTACCCATTTCCGCCCACCCTTAGCTGTCATTCTTACCCATTAATCAATCTCTAATCAATTAGCTAGCCAATCTAATGAGTCACCAATTACTATTACATAAAGTAACCTTTAATGATATAAAAAGCAAATTAGCTTACTTTTCTCATTTGCCTTGCTTCCCAGCCGACACCAGCTTGCTCCATCCTCTCTTTTGCTCCTCTTTGACGGTAAGAACATGCCAAGTTCAGAAGAGAACACCAATTGACATAGGTAAGCTTATTAAGCCATTTTATGTTCATTCTCTTCACATTTCTTTAATCTTTCCATGGAGCTAAGCAACAACCATTTCCATCCATGGTTCTAGGTTGTTTTGGAGGTTAAAATATGAGTGATTCTCGGCTGTAAACAAGGGAAGGAGAAGGGAAGTTCTAATCTTGATCATTTAAAGTAAAAATGTGCTTTAGGCACTTATCTTTTGATTCACTTCAATTCCGGTTGTAAAGCTTTGTTTCTTAGGCTTATAATCTTCATCTTAACATACTTATTCAGTTGGTATAGCAAGAGCTTCAAGGTATAGCCAAAACCAAGCCAAAAACACCATTTTTGGCATTTTAATCAAGGTAAAATTAGCCATCTTCTAATCTGAGTTATACCAGTTTAAAAGCTTGGTTTAGTAGCTCTTTTGATGCGCTTTTCCTACTGTAAAACAGGCCGAGGAACACTTATGCTTGCCTTGTTATTCTAAGGTAAAATTTACCTTGAAAATGTACATTAAACACTTCTTATGGTTAGATCTTGCTTGGAGACTAATCATGCCTTAATTTCTGTTTGAAAACATGTAAATAATGTTGTGGAAAACTTATCTCCAAACAGTCGTGGCCAAACAAGGCCTAAACTTGGCAAAAACAAGGTATAAATCACTTAAACCTACACTTGGTATATTAATATGTGTTTATACATATGTATATATATATATATATGCCGTGAGTGAATGAGTTCATTAAGGTCTTATTTTGACCTTAGGTGATTAAGGAATGGTTTAGTAAATTTTATACCTAATTAATTAACATAATTGTCAAATTTAAGACATTATGTGGAAAATTGGTAAATATGGAAAAGATATGTGTAAGGCCGAGAGTTTAATGCATTTTTGGGCTTTTATGTGTAATTTATTTTATAATCTAATGTTTGTAATAAGGCCATGTACTTTAGGCCATTTTATTTATGTATTTATAAGGTTTTATTTAAGTTTAAGTAGTATATATATATTACCGCAAGGAAATGGGGTATATAGTGTAATTAAAATAAATTTGGGGGCTATATAATAATAAAGCCAAAAATTAGAGGTTTAAAGGAGTTTAAATAAAAATTATAAGATTATATAAAGTTTTGGGGTTAAATGGTAATTTCTGAATATATGGGTTAGTAATGTTAATTATAACCCTTGGGTAAAGTTTGGTGATTTTTGGAGTAATATAAGGGTATTTAATAAGATATGTGTATAATATATAGTTTTAGTGATATTATAAAACTATATGTTAGAAATTGGGCCAAATGGCAATTATAGAAAGTTGGGGGTTGAAAAATAATATAGAACAGTTTTGGGTCTGTTCGGATATTTTACAAAATAAAATAACCATAGGTTATACCATTTTATAAGTTAAAAATGTTATATTATATGATATATATAACATGGTATAAATAATGGGTTGATTTGTAAATAAAGCTATGGTATATGATAAGGTAAATGTATATGCCCATGTGGCAATATTATATAGTTTTGTATAAAAACTATAGGTTATAAATTAAAGTAAATAAAAATATCATATTATATGATATTAGTATATGGTATAACATTACATAATGTTATGTGGTCAAAATAGAATTTAAATGAAATAAAGGGCTGTACCGAATTATAAGAGTTGGAAAAATGAATTTTGACTAAGGTCTACAATGTTATAAATGTTATAACAATTATATGGTGTTAATGGTTTTAATGGAATTAATATAAGTAAGGATATTCACATTAAATAATGTGACAAACTATAAATAAATATGATTTATGAAGTAAGGTATTTATTGAATAAACCTTAGGAGTTGTAATTATACAACATAAAGATGTTACTTAATATTAGGATAATAATCTTAATATAGGTTGTATAATATAATACAACTAATGGGAATAATCATCTAATATAAGATGATAAAAATGTAACATATAATATAAAAGTTTTATAACTCATGGAACTTACCTATATGGTAAATATATACATATACAAGAATAATGTGTATAAGGATGAATATATATTATGGTTGGAAACCATATAATATAATGGTGGTGGTTATTACAAAAATAGTTACAAACTATGAGTTATGAGTTTTTGAATGCAAATATAATTTACTAAATATAATGGATTATATAATACAATGTATTATAATGGATGGTGGAAATAATACAATATAATAAGTCATGCATGCATACATGCAACTATAGGTTATATACCTAAATTTAATGGTAGATAAGATTAAAGAAATATAATGAATTAAACTTAACAGTCGAAATATTTTGACATACGAGTTTTAGTAACAAAGCCGACCGGTTTAGATAAACCCGTAACAAATAACTGTAGAAATCCGGGGATGAACTGTCGGGGTTACTTGTTATTCGGAAATACCGGATGTAGTTAGTCATGGAGACTGACTAATAGTTTATTACCGTTTAGATCATACTTCAGACGAAGGCGCTTGACGAGCTAGTGGTCTACACTGCGCATCCTTGGTCTAAGGTGTACGGTATGTAAAGGGGTTTGATCCGGGTTGTCCTAAGGATTTCCTTGGGCTCGGATTTGGTTGATATCACTTATGTGTTAAGTGTTTTGGATACGTGTATATGATTATGTGTGTTACTGCATTAATTATTTATGCACGAGCGTCCTATGGGACTAACACTACGTCGACTATAGATCGGCTTATATAAACATACATATACGTTATTGTGATGACAAGACGGTTACTTGATATAATACCATAGTAATAATATTAAGTATGTGGTAACCTAAGTAAAACACTTAGGAACGAGTCACGACATTATCGGTCTCTAGAGCATGGATCTCGAACATGAATATAACCTTGATTACTTCTAGGTATGCGTGAGACCCATTGGGCAGCTAATTAATAAATTATATATCCATAAGACTAAGAGCATATCTTAAACATTATGAGAGAGAGATGGTATGAGTTGAGGTGAGGAATCCCGGTAGTTTACGAACTACTTGGTTGCGCATTTGTGATCCCTGAGGGGTTCCCGATCGGGTTCCGCTCCAGGTTTATACCCAACGAGCCCTATTTGGATCGTGGGTCAGGTGGCTACGGCCTTTATATGGACGCCTTACGAGGTGAAAGAGAATAGTCAGGGACCTCCGGACCTCTGGCGAAATGAGCACCTTTGTGTGTACGGGAGGACTACTGTCCATGGTGAGGTTATCGGGTTGTCTTAACATGACGCCCAACTGGTACTTAATTGACATGGTTTGAATGGATGGGGCCTTGAAGGCCAAATTAAATTAACAAAGGATGGTGTTCGCTACGGCGTTTATTCAAGATTATTTTTCGATACGTTCGATATACAATTGTTGTTGTGATATTTTATGACGGTTTGAATTGGATGGATGGTTAAGTGTTTATGAATGTTTGGATGGATGATTATGTATATTTATGCATGTATATTACAGTATTGATTATAACTGTAAAATGGTAAGCATGAAACCAATCTAATAATAAGATGGTTAAAATGACTAAGTGACCATTAGGGTCCAGGCCCGGCATACTCAGCGTTTATCGCTGATACTACACTCATTGCAGGTTGTTGATCATTGCCGAAGCCGAAGTGCGGGAACAGGGTAGTTAGAGTTTACTTTAATTACCGCACGTGGAGTTTGTTTGTATAACAATATAGATGGTGGATTGTGTTATGATACGGTTATGTATATTCGGGATTGGGTAGACGCTCACTTGTCGACGTATATGGTTTATGGACTTAGTATGATGTATAGGAGTTATCTCGTTATCACAGCGGTTAGCAGTTTCTTTATGTTGGTTGTTGGATATAGTTTGGCTTCGTTACTCGCATGGGCAAGTAATGGCCGGTGACACCCGAGTGATTATTGTGGTTATTATTTATTCTTCCGCTGTAAGACATTTTATTTATTGCTATGAGAGAGATTATTACGTGATTATGGAGAGGGGTGTTACAAAAGTGGTATCAGAGCGGAGTACCGCTCTGATGACGAGAAAATAGGTTAAGACAGTGAGCTTAGGACTTGGGAAATAACGGGAAACGTTTGTGAGGTATGAGACGACTCGTCTTAAGAGATATTGTGTCTAGTAACGCAAATTGCGTGATATATTAGCCTTAATGGCAATTCAATATCTACTGGTTTTGTACGGTAAATTACCGAGTAATTATGTGACATACTGTACTACAGATGTCTGGGGGAACTAGAGGGCGTGGTACTGGAAGAGGTGGAGGCGGTGACCCCGTGATTCCAGAAGTTGCTGAGACGATTGCTGCCGTTTTCGCACAGCTTGGTACTCAAATTGGAGGAGCACCAGCCCACCCGCCACAGCCCAGGGAAACGAACTGGCTGAAGTCAGTTACCGAAACCCGACCACCTACTTATTCTGGGGAGCCAGACCCCGTAGCCTTGGAGCGTTTTATTGTTGAACATGAGAAGGTCTACGAAGCTTTGCAAGTACCTGCCGACAAGAAGGTCGTCATTGCTGCTTTCCATTTGAAGGATGCAGCCAGCACTTGGTGGAGGTTGGTCAAGGACCATCACCTGGCGATACCCGACTTTTCGTGGGCTGCCTTTGTCAAGTTGCTGAGGGGGAAGTACTACCCAGCGCATCTCAAGCAGAAGAAGCGCCATGAGTTCGAGACATTATCCCTGGGAGGTCTGACCGTGGACGAGTACTACGCTCGATTCATTGGTCTGCTGGACTTCATCCCCGGTGTTGATTACCCAGAGACCGTGAAGGTCGAGAAGTTCCAGGGGGGATTGTTGTTTCGCATTCAGATGGCGATGGGTGCTACCCTCTACACTACCATCCAGGTATAAACATGAAAGCCATAAATTCTTTACTTACTACGTTACCGATTAACTTTGTGAGAACTTACCAATGAGATTCCAGGAGTGTTATGACGCTGCCTCGAGGACTGAGCTAATGCTCTAGACTCGGGAAGAGACTCTCGGGGCTAAGAAGAGAAGAACCTTGAGGGAGAGTCTGAGGGTGGAGGAGCATCTCCAGGCGATAGCCAGAAGAAGGGAAAGTAAGGACTTATCCCGTTCTAGATTGTTTACCATATTAAATACCTTATGAATGCTGACCCGGAACCTTAAACAGGAAATTCTTTCAGAAGAAAGGGCAGCAGGGTCACCAGGGAGTGAAGGGGAAAGAACCCGTCCTTCGGTTGACCAGCCCAGTTATAGATGCTCAGCCTTTGAGATCTGTGCCTCCTAAGGGTGAGAACACCTACCTATTGAATTCAATTGTAACCTTAACCTTACATCATCAGATTTTAACTTAAACTAAATAATACCATTAGGCACCGGACAGCCCCAGCGCCATTTCTATTGCAAGCGTTGTGGGAAGGACCATCCTGGGGTCGACAGCAATGGCCGCAAAGTTGAGTGTCGGTGCTGCAAGAAAGAGGGCCACCGGGAGTTCAAGTGTTGGATGAACCCTGAGAGCTGTAACTACAGGCCACCAAGGAATACTCAGAAGACCTCAGCTGGAGGATCTGGAGTACAACGAGGCGGTCAGGATGGCCAGACATCTACTGATGCTGGAGCCCAGAATGGGAAGGGAGTAGATAGGGCATGAGTACCCTGAACTCCATGAGACCGCTGGTGGAAGACTTTTGCTTACCTTGTTATGTACTTACCTTGGATGTTAGACAGAAATATGTTACAAGTATGTGGGAGTGTGTCATTGACCACTCGCCTTCTGTGTATGACTTTTGAGACTAGTTATGTGGACTCGATACGAGTAACCTTGGAACCTTGACGGATTACATATATGAACAGGATGTTAATGCTTATACTATCATGTATCCCATACTCAACGACGAAGAGTCAATGAGACCGGTGATTACTGAACCAGAATTTCCACCTGCATGGCGCACTTGCTATTGCAAGCACTATGACAAGAAAACCATTGAAATTTCCATCTGCCTTGCGCACTTGACAGAGCAAGTGCTGCAGCTCCAACAGCAACTACTACTACTTTTTTTAAATCTTTTATTATATATATACCAAAATTCTCATACTTTTCATATCAACTTTTTCATACAACCTTAAGATTAGAAACCTATGCAACCTCGGGAAGACCGTTAGTCCGACCACTACAACTGAAGAAATTATACAACCACTGTGAATGTAAACCACACCAATAAACGTTCGAGAATTTTCAGACATGGCTTATTAGCCAAATACCATCAGTGTATACCCGCATTTAATGCTAATCACTACTAGTGATGAATGTTTAGTCCTTATGGACAAGCATACCCTTTGTAGATGCACCACCGTCAGTGAGGATGGTTGGGAAGTGAAGAGCCAAGTTGCTCAAGCCATTATGCAATCTGCAATACATCCAATTAAACGGATGAGGGAATGAATATGAACTTTGGATGAAATATGATCATGATAAACAGGGAGGAAAGGAATATGTGTGCACTCAATGAGATCGACAACAAAATAACCGACAACAAGAACTAATAAACAACAAAAAAAGAGGATATCCATCAAAGGGAGATTGACAACAGAATACTTCACAATACCCGTGTGACAGACATTACTAGTTTACTAAACGAGACATGGGATGACCGCACTCCGATTGGAGCATGTGGGCCTGACAGACTTATTTATGAGTTAGTCGGGTAAGTAGTAATGTATCAGTATGGTACCCCATGCAAGTAGACAAGTAGTGTTAGGAACACGAGAAGTAGTCAACTCCGTACTAAGGACAGTGATGCAGATTACCTCGAAGATGGACGAGAAGAGCCGCAGTTAAACCAACGGGCTGGAGAAATCAAGAACCTTCAACACAGAACAGTAGACAGTATACAGTGAAGACAAGGGAACCGTTCAAGGACGTGAAAACGAAGGAAAGAAACATGGAAACCCATTATGGACTAATAATATGTAAAATCCTCATAAGGATCGAGCAAATTCTTGCAATCCAGAGGAAATCTACCAGATGATGTGAACATAAACGCGTGATTACGCAATGATGAGAGACAAACTAATATACTAACAAATACCTTAAGCAAGGAACAATGGACTTGGAATGTACCACTCACATGATAATTCGCTCATCTTATCTGTTTGACTCATTAGGTATTAGCTGCTGAGAGTTTACGCCTCTGCACTCTGTAGGACTGAGTGTTTTGGTATTGCACTTGTACAGTTATTAATCTAGTGGGAATACTGGAAGATGTAATGGATATCAACACGAGTGTGTATCAAAGAACAACAACAGTGTGTTACTCCGGAACAAGACCACTTGGAGACACGAATGACAAGCGTTATCTCCATGGACATGAAGGCTGGTACGTCTTGACATTACAAAGACAAGTGCAAAGAGCACTAAGTACTAACAATAGCAGATGTCATATTACACCTCAAGCTGAATATCAGTGAGAGAAGACACACGCATGTACGCTAGTGATCCAAACAAGAGGATGCACAGCAATGGAAAGAGGTAACTGAGCCTATGTTCATGGGTCTGCACCTCAGTACGGAGCGAGTGGGCCCATTAGAACGAACTTGGGAGAGAGCACAAATAGTTCAGTGCCTCACCCTTTAAGTATTGTGGAGCCCGGAAGGGCTAGAGTCATACCCGTCTCTCTGATATGAGGATAATCCACGAGTTGGTGAACTCTATGAGAGCCAAGTATCCAGCGCTCCTTGTTGAGCGGCTGTTGTATACTTGTGGGGTACGGGGGCGTAACCCTTTTTAAGGGGGGTAGAGCCTCTTGGCTGTGCACGTGTGTGCACTAAGTTTTGTTGTTTCGTATGCGGGGCATACAGTAGTTTGTGGTATGCGGGGCATAGGAGGTTTGTTTACTTGATTGTTTCGTATGCATGGCATACAGTGAATTGGTGGTATGCGGGGCATACGAGGTTTTGTTGGTTATGTTGGGTACGCGGGGCGTACGTTGTTTGGTTTGTTTGTGTGTGATGTGCACTTGTATGTATGTATCTTATGAGATACCTGTTTGAATGTTGTATTTATACCCATGTGTGTAGTACTTTTCTTATGCTACTTGTGATATATATATTGATATTGCTTAGTATAATGATTACATATGGTATCTCCTAGATACGAAATGAATCATTAGATATGGAATGTGGAACGATGGTATGTTATGGACACCTCGGGGAGGTTGTCAGGGTTTGTAGAATTGATAGGAAATAATGGTGCTGATGGATCACCTATATCCATATATGATTGAACTAACGCCACAAAGTGATGGCTCTGTGCTGTATAAGCGCAATACAATGTGTGTAAATGATATATCACATAGATATACATTATGGGAATAATGGGTAGTTATATAATTATATACTTACCTATTTGATTAAGCAACTTCGGGACGAAGTCTTTTTAAGGGGGGTAGATTGAAATACCCAAACTAATAAAACATGGATTAAACATCTAATCACATTAATTAAGGCTTAAACATTCCTGAAAAGTCATTTGAGAACAACAGTGGTCAACACAAAGCAAGATATTGTACCCTTTGACTGTTTAGGGTAAATACATACCCAAATGAACTTCTTAGGACCTAAAACTTGTCCTAAGCTTATTAACACATAACTAAACATATTAAAATTGTTGGACAACACTCCAACACAAAGAACAAGCATTTACATGCTTCAAGGTCAAGGAGGGCAAAAATGTGCTCTAAGGAAACCTTAAAGGTCTAATGACCTCTATTTGATATAAAATTGGATTCATATGATCAATTATCATTTAAGGAACACAAAAAACTGCTCTCAAAGAAAACTAAGCTCAGAAACACCTTGCGACACAAAATGTGCACTAAAACACCTTAAAGCACGTTTTTGTGTATGAGCTCTAAGATAATGACTTTTGTCACTTTAAAGACTAGATTAAATTCTTTATAACATTAATGTGACATGATAGACTATATTATAAAGTCTAAATCAAATTTTAAAAATAAAATCAAAATGGGTAATTTTGGATGAATAGTACCCAAAAATAACATTAAATTACTTAGTCTTAACCATGGTCAAATGTCATCCATTGACCATACTACCCATTTCCGCCCACCCTTAGCTGTCATCCTTACCCATTAATCAATCTCTAATCAATTAGCTAGCCAATCTAATGAGTCACCAATTACTATTACATAAAGTAACCTTTAATGATATAAAAAGCAAATTAGCTTACTTTTCTCATTTGCCTTGCTTCCCAGCTGACACCAGCTTGCTCCATCCTATCTTTTGCTCCTCTTTGATGGTAAGAACATGCCAAGTTCAGAAAAGAACACCAATTGACATAGGTAAGCTTATTAAGCCATTTTATGTTCATTCTCTTCACATTTCTTTCCTCTTTCCATGGAGCTAAGCAACAACCATTTCCATCCATGGTTCTAGGTTGTTTTGGAGGTTAAAATATGAGTGATTCTTTGCTGTAACAAGGGAAGGAGAAGGGAAGTTCTAATCTTGATCTTTTAAGGTAAAAATGTGCTTTAAGCACTTATCTTTTGATTCCCTTTCATTCCGGTTGTAAAGCTTTGTTTCTTAGGCTTATAATCTTCATCTTAACATACTTATTCAGTTGGTATAGCAAGAACTTCAAGGTATAGCCAAAACCAAGCCAAAAACACCATTTTTGGCATTTTAATCAAGGTAAAAATTAGCCATCTTCTAATCTGAGTTATACCAGTTTTAAAGCTTGGTTTGGTATCTCTTTTGATGCTCTTGTTCTACTGTAAAAACAGGCCGAGGAACACTTATGCTTGCCTTGTTATTCTAAGGTAAAATTTACCTTGAAAATGTACATTAAACACTTCTTATGGTTAGATATTGCTTGGAGACTAATCATGCCTTAATTGCTGTTTGAAAACATGTAAATAATGTTGTGGAAAACTTATCTCCAAACAGCCGTGGCCAAACAAGGCCTAAACTTGGCAAAAACAAGGTATAAATCACTTAAACCTACACTTGGTATATTAATATGTGTTTATACATATGTATATATATATATATGCCATGAGTTAATGAGTTCATTAAGGTCTTATTTTGACCTTAGGTGATTAAGGAATGGTTTAATAAATTTTATAACTAATTAATTAACATAATTGTCAAATTTAAGACATTATGTGGAAATTGGTAAATATGGAAAAGATATGTGTAAGGCCGAGAGTTTAATGCATTTTTGGGCATTTATGTGTAATTTATTTTATAAGCTAATGTTTGTATAAGGCCATGTACTTTAGGCCATTTTATTTATGATATAAGGTTTTATTTAAGTTTAAGTAGTATATATATATATTACCGCAAGGAAATGGGTATATGTGTAATTAAATTAAATTTGGGGGCTATATAATAATAAAGCCAAAATTAGAGGTTTAAAGGAGTTTAAATAAAAATTATGATTATATAAGTTTTGGGGTTACTGGTAATTTCTGAATATATGGGTTAGTAATGTTATAACCCTTGGTAAAGTTTGGTGATTTTTGGAGTAATATAAGGGTATAATACGATATGTGTATAATATATAGTTTTTAATGATATTATAAACTATATGTTAGAACTTGGGCCAAATGGCATTATAAAGTTGGGGGGGTTGAAAATAATCTAGAACAGTTTTGGGTCTGTTCGGATATTTTACAAAATAAAATAACCATAGGTTATACCATTTTATAAGTTAAAAATGTTATATTATATGATATATATAACATGGTATAAATAATGGGGTGATTTTGTAAATAAAGGAAACTATGGTATATGAAAAAGAATAAGGTATAAATGTATATGCCCATGTGGCAATATTATATAGTTTTGTATAAAAACTATAGGTTATAAATTAAAGTAAATAAAAATATCATATTATATGATATTAGTATATGGTATAACATTACATAATGTTATGTGGTCAAAATAGAATTTAAATGAAATAAAGGGCTGTACCGAATTATAAGAGTTGGAAAAATGAATTTTGACTAAGGTCTACAATGTTATAAATGTTATAACAATTATATGGTGTTAATGGTTTTAATGGAATTAATATAAGTAAGGATATTCACATTAAATAATGTGACAAACTATAAATAAATATGATTTATGAAGTAAGGTATTTATTGAATAAACCTTAGGAGTTGTAATTATACAACATAAAGATGTTACTTAATATTAGGATAATAATCTTAATATAGGTTGTATAATATAATACAACTAATGGGAATAATCATCTAATATAAGATGATAAAAATGTAACATATAATATAAAAGTTTTATAACTCATGGAACTTACCTATATGGTAAATATATACATATACAAGAATAATGTGTATAGGGATGAATATATATTATGGTTGGAAACCATATAATATAATGGTGGTGGTTATTACAAAAATAGTTACAAACTATGAGTTTTTGAATGCAAATATAATTTACTAAATATAATGGATTATATAATACAATGTATTATAATGGATGGTGGAAATAATACAATATAATAAGTCATGCATGCATACATGCAACTATAGGTTATATACCTAAATTTAATGGTGGATAAGATTAAAGAAATATAATGAATTAAACTTAACAGTCGAAATATTTTGACATACGAGTTTTAGTAACAAAGCCGACCGGTTTAGATAAACCCGTAACAAATAACTATAGAATCCGGGGATGAACTGTCGGGGTTACTTGTTATTCGGAAATAGTACCGGATGTAGTTAGTCATGGAGACTGACTTATAGTTTATTACCGTTTAGATCATACTTCAGACGAAGGCGCTTGACGAGCTAGTGGTCTACACTGCGCATCCTTGGTCTAAGGTGTACGGTATGTAAAGGGGTTTGATCCGGGTTGTCCTAAGGATTTCCTTGGGCTCGGATTTGGTTGATATCACTTGTGTGTTAAGTGTTTTGGATACGTGTATATGATTATGTGTGTTACTGCATTAATTATTTATGCACGAGCGTCCTACGGGACTAACACTACGTTGACTATAGATCGGCTTATATAAACATACATATACGTTATTGTGATGACAAGACGGTTACTTGATATAATACCATAGTATTAATATTAAGTACGTGGTAACCTAAGTAAAATACTTAGGAACGAGTCACGACATTGTCGGTCTCTAGAGCATGGATCTCGAACATGAATATAACCTAGAGCATATCTTAAACATTATGAGAGAGAGATGGTATGAGTTGAGGTGAGGAATCCCGGTAGTTTACGAACTACTTGGTTGCGCATTTGTGATCCCTGGGGGGTTCCCGATCGGGTTCCGCTCCAGGTTTATACCCAACGAGCCCTATTTGGATCGTGGGTCAGGTGGCTACGGCCTTTATATGGACGCCTTACGAGGTAAAAGAGAATAGTCAGGGGCCTCCGGACCTCTGGCGAAATGAGCACCTTTGTGTGTACGGGAGGACTACTGTCCATGGTGAGGTTATCGGGTTGTCTTAACATGACGCCCAACTGGTACTTAATTAACATGGTTTGAATGGATGGGGCCTTGAAAGCCAAATTAAATTAACAAAGGATGGCGTTCGCTACGGCGTTTATTCAGGATTATTTTTCGATACGTTCGATATACAATTGTTGTTGTGATATTTTATGACGGTTTGAATTGGATGGATGGTTAAGTGTTTATGAATGTTTGGATGGATGATTATGTATATTTATGCATGTATATTACAATATTGATTATAACTGTAAAATGGTAAGCATGAAACCAATCTAATAATAAGATGGTTAAAATGACTAAGTGACCATTAGGGTCCAGGCCCGGCATACTCAGCGTTTATTGCTGATACTACACTCATTGCAGGTTGTTGATCATTGCTGAAGACGAAGTGCGGGAACAGGGTAGTTAGAGTTTACTTTAATTACCGCACGGGAAGTTTGTTTGTATAACAATATAGATGGTGGATTATGTTATGATACGGTTATGTATATTCGGGATTGGGTAGACGCTCACTTGTCGAAGTATATGGTTTATGGACTTAGTATGATGTATATGAGTTATCTCGTTATCACAGCGGTTAGCAGTTTGTTTATGTTGGTTGTTGGATATAGTTTGGCTTCGTTACTCGCATGGGCGAGTAATGGCCGGTGACACCTGAGTGAGTATTTGTAACACCCCAACTACTAACAATACACTTAGCAACACCTTGCAGCGGAAATCACAACTCACAACATAACTTAAACTCCTTGGTGTTACACGCCGTTAGCCGCCTACGTGGCTAACAAGGCTAACATACATACATTGTACCGGTCTGATGGACTAAACTCCCGAGCAACTACACATAAATCCCGTTCCATGTCCAACAATCATTATACACTTACATTACAGCTGTACCGAGTAATTAACAACTAACGCCGATACATTTTCGGTCTTACTACATCTATAATACATCCACAATTCTCATGACTACCACATACAAACACTACCCCGTCCTACTCTCGAACGGCTTCCAGTTCCTTGTACCTGAAAAGTATGGGGGCCCCCAAAGGGGGTCAGCACCTTTGCTGGTATGGTAATCCTGCAGCCCGCATGCTACCGGGCCACGCACAACTATTTGTCGTCTTAGCATGCGGTTGATTTATTTCAAACATGCACAAACTCACACACACATCATGCTTATAAGCAAACATCCATTAATAGAATACAGACTCAAGGTTAGCACACTCAACATAACAACACACTTCACTTTATAACATACACAACTTAATTTCACTCTTCTTAGAGTACATGAACTTCACTTAGGGAGTGTCGGGGTGATATAAGCCCGAACACAACATACATACATTTTCTTTACTTGAGTGGCGGCCTCATATAGGACCGTACACAACATACACAATTTCCCCCTAGCTCCAATAGTGATGTGGTAGGTAAGCCTTGGTTAAGCTTGTGGGTGGTTGTAATTCAAGGAGGAAGAACAACCGTAACATAACAAAGAGGGAGTCGAAGCGAACTTAGGCTTCAACACCCTACCAACATTGTACATAATTTCCCTCCTAGCCCGATGTGGAGGTCGGGTAGGTAAGCATTGGCTAAGCTAGTGGGAGGTCGAAATCCAATGAAGGAAAACAACCCTAACATAACAGGATGGGAGTTAATTCACATATATATATATATTAACTCCCAAACAATACGCGCGACCGGGACAACCGGATTCCTCTCCATACATACATATACTTATTAGTTAAGGGTTCCCTTATGGAACTTATCACATACATACATCGCATAGTGTTACTAACTCGGTTAGACACACAAGGGAAATCATATCCCATTTCAACAACACGGATAACAGTATTCAACAACAACAACATATTAAACAAGTCACATACATCACACTTTAACCACAACATACACTAACGCACGGATAGCCGTAGTTAGAACGTTCCCGTGGGTTGGGACGTTTATTCCGAATACCGATCTCTTATGTGAACCTAAGGTCGGTTAACTATTATTTAACACATAATTAAGGTTAAGCGGTATCGGAATTAGTTACGCCACAATAATGAATTACTATAAACTCATTTCATGCTTTATCTTACAAGGTGGCAAACACACAGGAAACACATTGGCATACAAGCCGGTGTAATCCGGTAGGACACAGGTTGCAAGAAAACCATACCTTACACCATGGGTTACTCTACCGTGTTCCCGAGGGTTCACTCCAACGCGTCATCTCACGCTCCCCGGATAGTTTTTGAACAACTGGTAATATTTAAAATGTTTTATTAACAACAAAGTCTTACGGTATGTAAGCTCCTATTATTTCTGTACTTACCCCGTTATCCCGGTGTACTTAATGTTCTTATACTCTCAACTTGCTTGGTTACTTTTACACTTGTTTTCATACTCATATACTTACTTTCTTACCTTTATTTTTTTCAATTGTAGTGTACTACCACATACATATGCATATGTGTGTATAGGCATATATATATATATATACATATGATGATTATAATCATATAGTAAATTTTTTTTTTTTTTGACTCGATCGGACTTGCGACCGACCTTGCAAGTCCGGTCCATTCCAGTAGCTACCAGTACAGGAAATTTTCTGGCTCGACCGAACTTGCAAGTCCGGTCGCAAGTTCGGTCCATTCCAGTAGCTTGCGTTACGGGAATTTTTCTGGCCGACCGAACTTGCAAGTCCGGTCGCAAGTTCGGTCCATTCCAGAAGGTTTCTGACGGGGAATTTTCTGGTCCAACCGAACTTGCATGTCCGGTCGCAAGTCCGGTCGATTCCAGAAGGTTTCCCGTCTTTGTAAATCTGGGCTCGACCGAACTTGCAAGGCCGGTCGCAAGTCCGGTCCGGCCCAGTACTTCAGTTTTAAAATCTGTTTTCAGTCCTCTCGTTTACCCATTACTTCCCCAATCTTCCTACACTTAATCCAACATATTTTAACACTACTTAGGCCCTCAAAACTGCCTTGGTTCATCCCCCAAATACCTTGCTCATTTCTAAATCCATATACAATTTTTCCTCACTCCCTTCAACACTTGTAACAGTTTTCGTTACTTTTATGCTACAGATTTTAATACTCAATCCTCACTCTCCAATTACCAATCCATGGTCATTACCCATCTCTACTAATCCCAATGCATACCTTGGTTCTCCCATTCACCAAGTCACTCTTTAATGCACAATTCCTACCAAAATTTTTGCCATAGCTCACCTATAATTCTTACTTATCCACACATATCTTTTCTCTTCAGCTTCATCCCTATTCTAGCCAAACCACAAGGGTTCTAACAGCACATAACAAATCCTCAAATCCCATCAACAACAACATAATCACCATAACCTCCACAACCACAATATCAATCTCAAACTTAAAACATTTGGCTCTTAAGGCCCTCAACTCACTATTAATTCACACACCTCTCCAACACCAACTAAACACATTACAACACAGATTTTAATCCACAATTTGGGTTTATTAATTGGTTTACCCATCCCAAACACTTAAACAATTATAGACAAGGTTTAAGGTGAATTTCTTACCTTAATTTCACAAGTCTCTCCAAAATTCTCCACTTGCTCCTCATCTTCTCAAAATCGGTCAAGAGGGAATGGAGTTTCAAAACTCCATCCCAACATTCAAGAACACAAAAACATACTTAATTAATCATCTAAACCCTTATAAAACTCAATTAAATCAAGGGGGCTTAGAACACAAGCTAGGGTTTACCTTTTTGAAGCTTTTAAGAGGGATTCTCACCTTTGAATCAAGAAGGGGATTACTCCACCATTGAAGGATTAATTTGGAGCTCAAGAACAAGGAGAAAAACAAGGTATCAATAATGGTGAAAAATCGATTACACCAAGAGATGAAGAGGAAGCGACTTTTTCTTGGAAATTTTTACCTTAGAAGGAAGAGGAGACTCCAAGCTTCACATTGGTGCCATTTTCTCTTCAAATGGGGAAAACCCATGGAGGTCAACTTCATCCTTTTGAAATTTCAAAAAGAGAGGATGATAGAGGAAGATGAGACGAAGAAGAATATGTGATTTGTTTTTGATTTGGAGCTCAAATGGAGCTTGGGGATGAAGAGGAGGTGAAGAAGCCATTGTTGGCTTGTTGGGGGAACTCCATCGGCAGCAAGGAGGAGGGAGAGATCGGATGGGAGAAAGAGAGGAAAGAGAAGAAGAGAGAGAGGGAAAAAGGAAATAAAGGAGGAAAGAGAGTGTGGTGGGGTATAAGTTACTTTTCACTTTTTGATTTTGACTTATTTGATTAGCTAACTAGTCAAGTGTGAGGGGTTGTCTACATTAATAAAAACCGGCCCACATAACTGTTACCAGCTGGAGCGTTTTTCGTCTTTTACAGAAAACGCTCGTTTATTTACCCGGTTTAGCACTATTCACTAACCGGGACCGTTTTCCGGAATTTTCTCATTCCTTTAATTTTAATGGTTATTAAACTCCCATTAATGTTTAATTATTGTTACAAAATCAACTATTATTTTTACGGGGTCATTTAACTGTTTAAGGTCACGTTTTCGGGTTATCTCAAAAAACGTGCTTTAAGGCTCCGTTAGCGTTTTAACGCATTATTTGGATCCGTTTTCTTCTGGAATTTTTCCCACATTTCCTTAGTATGTAATTAGGGTATAAAAATATATTTATAACCCTAGTGAAGGTTATATGCCTCCTAAAATAATTAAATATGCGTTTTCACGCTTTGTGTCTTTTACGCATTCTCTTTTTCTTTTTGGCTTTTATTTCTTCACCAATGATCTCAAGGACTTAATTAGCCTTAGGAAATTATAAGTACATGATTAATTAACACATTAAGGTTTGGGGTATTTCAATCTACCCCCCTTAAAAGAACTTCGTCCTCGAAGTTCACACTTCCCACACATCATTGGTTAGAATACGGGGATTACTTGCAACATAAAACTTCCATAACAACATACTCTATATCACAACCTCGGACTTAACGGTCCGGGTAACACATCAACATCCATACATACATAACATACTCACATAGTAACCTCGGACTTAGTGGTCCGGGTACCTTAACAACATTGTACCTACATGACAGCCCTTAGACTCTTGGGTCTGGGTAACATAACAACATTTAGACTCGTAGGTCTTGATAATATAACAACCTTCAGACACATAGGTCTGGGTAACATAACACTTTCAGAACTCAACCACCTTAGGACTCGAGGTCAAAATAATATATATTACATATACCACACAACATGTCTTAGCATGTATATCAACCAGAAATTCCTTTTCCATCTCTTCATGAGTTCGAGACCCATGTAGAGTACATATACACTGTGATCCCGCAGAACCGGTCGTGATGGACACTCTGGTCCCCGTTCCTTTGGGAGATCAAAACAATTTCATACATCTTTAAAATATACTTCTCATGTCACCGGTCCTAAGACAAAGGAGGAAAATACCCTCTGTGAGGTTAAGTATAATGAAATCCTTTATTGGAAGGATACAAGTTGAAAGTCCTCTACGAGGTCACATAAAGGTAGTCCTTCCTTTGAAAATACCACCTAAGAATCTTAAAATATTTATTTGAAGTCTAAAATACCAATTGCAAAATTTGAAACCCAATTTAAAATTCTTTTGAAAGCTCCATACAACTCCAAGTCCAATTATTGTTAACTGCATCTTATTCTTGATGTGATTATTTATGACCACTTATAGGGAGTTTCAAGAATCATCCAACCCTGATGTGATCAGCATCAGTGTTGAACTATCTCTCCACCCCAATTTGTGTTCGGCTTCCCTTGATCTCATGATAATCAAGTTTCACCTCCCACTTTATTTCAAACAATAACTAATTCAAGCATGTACCATTTTCTATCTTCTAATCCATCTAGTCGTAATCATTACATCTCCAAGGGTGGAACTATGTCCATCAATCATCTTCCTGATTTATTTTAAATCAAGTTACCTAGGGAATTTAATTCTCACTAGGTTCCACGTTGGTGTCATACCTCTTCATAAATCACAATACTGTATATATATATATATATTTTTTATCAAAATAATACACATATTACATTTGGTATCATATGAACATACACTGTCGGGGTTTTAGTTCCCCGGGAGTTTTTCTACTCCCTTATACTTATACTTTCACACACATTTGTTGACACAATAAACACACTTATCGCAAGGGTATTCGCATCTTCCGTGCGTAATTACCACAATTAACCATGAATGAATGTGTATGTTTATGTAACACACACACCAATCATCAAAACAAATCATTTTGTGCCATGCACATCATAGTTCACGTACACTTGTACGGTAAAAGACACTAAGTGGTTCTGCGCTCTACCCCCCTTAAAAGGGATTACGCCCACGTAATCAATCAGTTAATCACTGGTTTAGAACATTCTACCGTCGTGAAGTGTTTATCTCCACGCGGTTTATTACACAATGTGTTCTGGTTTGAGGATCTTAGCCATGTTGGCGGTTTAGTCCCTAACCAAGAATTCTCATTAGGGTTTATTTTAACTCTTAACTGGTTTCGATCCTGGCCTGTGAGGCTTTTAGGCATCATTAGTTTGCCATTCACTCATGTCCACTATTCACATTCATCGTTTGACTCACTGGTTCAACAGTTTCTGCTGCGCAACTCTTGACAATTTAGAGCTTAGTTTGCTCCATATATTATCCTTACTGTATTATACATCCCCGATTATCACCTTTATCTTGGTAATAACGGTTTCTCAACCGACGCGTGGTATTTCTTACCGTGAGCGAATTCGGTGAGTTACAAACTTTCTATTCATTTCCACGATAATCTATTGTATTCTACAATGATTTACTTGGTTTCTTCCGACTTACTGTCGGTTGAGTTTGAGCTACTACCTTTTGTGTAGTACTCTGTCGGTTATTTCCAACACTTGAGGTATGTTCCATACCGATATTCAACAATCGTGCTACTGTAGTCACTTATGTCAACCAAGTACCCTTTGATTGGTACTACCGTGCTTATCTTATGCATCGGTTTTATCACATCATAAGTCTTATTCTTCTATCACATTTAACATTTTTAGACTTCCTAGCTATCTCACTTGATCATTACCGCGCAAGCGCAATACCAAAACACTCAGTCATACAGAGTGCAGAGGCGTAAACTCTTGGCAGTAAGTCTCTTATGAGATAGCAATAAGAATTCATACTATGTTCCTTATCACGTAGCATCAACTACTGGCGTATTGCTCAGTCTGTGTATCATCACTTATTTGTATGTCCATTGAGTTTCACTCATAACTGGTCTTATTGCCACATTATTATTTAACAACGCTTATGCAACGGTCGCTTACTGCGCACCGTGATCTTACTCATTGTATAACATTAACTTACACTGCATCCGCTATTATATTAGCTTCTGCCATTTCACTGTGTTTCGCCATTTATTTAGCTTCTTTATGCTCCTTGAGCGTTGTTCATTACACATTTAGCATCCCACACCTATGGTGGTTGCTATTTGACTTTTTACTCATCCGATCTCCACAACTGGTGCAAACACTTCCTTTCGTATTATTCCTACTCATATCATTCTTGGGTAATAGCAACATAGTCAACTCTTAACACATTCCCTGAGCTTAGTTCACATAACTACCGCTGTTGTGGTCTCCCATATCAAGAGGTATCCCCGCACTTTAATCAGTGGTTCGTTATCCGCTTACCTACTTATATAACATAAACTTCCATAATCAATAAAATTTCCTTAACACATTTTACTTGTGGCTTATAAGCCCTATTGCCTCGAGCTCTGCTCATTGTAGGCTGTTCACACACACTTACTTCTCCGTACTATATTACACGGTTCCTTTCATGGGATGCCCCTTCAAGGATGTCAGACTTCCTCCTGACGCCTTACGCTTAAACTGGGTGTTAGTTTCGACCCTTGCGTTTCTGTCACGTTAGTCGTTCAACCAATGTTGACCCAATACCCTTTTAAGGATAACTCCTGGGTGTCACTGGGTTCTGCCCATTACATCTGGCTTGCCCTTACTGGTATGTTTAATTTACTACTTCGCCCAGCATTCTTTGTTGGGTTGAATATTCTCCTTAGTGAGATTTTTATCCCTAGTGATCATCTCGAGAGTCTCGTCCCGATCCTTGCACATTAACGTATCCATAGTAGGCATCTGCCTCACCATATGTAGGCTGGGTACTTACTCCAGCTATTGTGTTCATCCATCCAGATCCTTAAGACATATGCTATGTCTTTACTTACTAACCAGTGCACTTCGCACTAGTTCACCTTTAAACATTTCCTTAAAATAAACTTACTAATCCCTTTAGTCTTCTTAACTTGACTGGTTTCCTTTACTTCAACCATTCGATGGTAGTTTATTACTCTTGTCTGACTTTTACTTCGGACCGTAGTATGGAGTCGACTACTTCCCGTGTTCCAGACTCCACTCGTATACATACATGGGTATCCTACTGAACATTGCTACTTGCCCGACTACCCCATAAGAAGGTTTGTCAGGCCCACAAGCTCCCATCGGAGTGCGGTCGTCCCACATTACTGTTGGTACACTCGTAGTGTCTGTCACACGCCTAGGTGAAGTATTTTGTTGTCTGCTCCTCTTATATTATCCTGTGATAACATGCATTCCATGCTTCCCGAACTTAATCAAGGGAAATGTATCCACTGTTGTATTATTATGAACTCAATCCATTCCTCGGTTGTTACCCTTGGTTTTACCGGTTTCCATCCGGTTATTTAAAGTAACTAGATTAACTTACCTACCATGTGGCACTGAGGCCGTGTAGGTCTTCTGGTTTAGTTTAAAAGAAGGTTGAAAATTGGATTTGAAAGGAAATTTGGTTTTGAAAAGAGTTTGAAAATAATTTTAGGTTGAAAGAAAATTTTCGTGGTTTACACGTTTCCTTTGCCTTAACCAAGTCTAGCTTCTTCCTGACTGGTGTATCTCCAAGTACTGAGGTCAGGCTATTAAGCCTTCCACAGTTATTGAAATACCCTACGTTTAAATAATTAAATGATCTATTAATGCTAATAAGATTATTAACATCTAAATATTATTGGGGAAACATCTAAAAGATCTTACAAGGCAAACACGCCTTAAGATCGGTAAAGCCAAAAATGTGCTTTAAGACACCATAAAGGTTGTATGACCTCAAATAAGATCCAAAGTGGATTCCTAAGTATTATAATGAAGCAAGACACAATCAAACCATTCTCAAGGAGAACTAAGCTCAGGAACACCCTGTGACACAAAATGTGCGCTAAAACTCCTTAAAGCACGTTTTTGTGAGGTTGCCTTTTAATTGATTTTTAATGGGTTAAAATTATAATTACCCTTAATATGATATTTAATCATATTATATCATATTAGGAATTTTAATTCCAGAAATTACGAATTTTTACAAATTTAATATTAAAATATTAATAAAACCCAAAAGTGGGGCCCGCATGAGTCAACATTGACCAAGCATGGTCAATGGTCAATTAATTGACTCATTGGACCATGGAGGCCGCTGCAATAAGTGAGGAGACAGCATACAATGATTTGGAGACAAATCACTACCTAATGTTCAATTTGCAATAGTAACTTTACTTTTTTCAAATTAATCAAGCTTTCCCACCTTCTCCTTCCTTCCTTGTCCGATCCTCTCCTTCCCCCGAGTTCTCCCTTCCTCTCAAGCTCTCAAAGTTGTTCTTGAGCATGGAAGGCAAGCCTAGCTCCTAATGTAAGTGTTTTAATGTTCATTTTAGCTCTTTTTCTTCATCTCTTCACTACCAACACCTAAATTTCGTGCTCAACAACAATTCATGGCTTATTCTCAGTGTTCTAAGGTTATAACAAGAGCTAAACTCGTTGAGACCAGTAGAGGGACCAAGGTTGCTCAAATCTACATTTTAAGGTAAAAATTGCTTTAAAGCTCATAACTTTTGATTCCCTTCGATTTTGGCTGTGAAACTTTGGTCATAGCCTCATCTTCTTCTCCTTTTCATGTGGAATCTGTTGGTTAGCCATTTGGAGCAAGGGTGACCGAGATCCAAGAGAATACTCTCTTTTAAGGCATTTTTCCAAGGTAAAACCTAATAACAAGGTAATATTCGAGATCTAGCTATTTCCTATGTAATATGGTGGATCTAACACCTTGTGGTGTGTTTGGTTCAGGTCGAAAATACCTAGAACTTCCCTTGCATTTTAAGGTAATTTTTGCCTTAATCTTACATCAATTATCCTTATGGTTAAGCTCAAGCTTGAGTGTAACCATATCTTGTTTTTGTGTATTAAACATGTCCTAAATCATTGTGGATTTTTCCTACAAGTGACCGAGCCTATACAAGGATAAATCAAGGTATAAACACCTTAAACTTATGATTTTTGTAATCTTTAAGTAATATATATATATGGCCGAGAGTGAATATACAAATATAGGTCATATTGACCTAAAAATGTAAAAAAATGGCTAAGATAACTTAAGCTAGTCATTTAAGGGATTTAATTAACATAATGGTCAAATTATGACATTATGTGGAAAAATAATTAAACCTAGTGAGGCCGAATTATATGCTATATTTGAGACATTTATTGTGTAATTTTTTTTCAAGTTCAAGGTTGTAATAAGGCCATGTCATTAGGCCATTTTATTTTAAGTTTATAAGCTATTTAGTTTTATTATGCTTATAATTAAAATTGGGGCCAATTCGTAATTATTAAAATTTAGAAAGCCGTGGCGTAATTTAGAACAATTAGGTTTTTAAATGAATTTAATAAAAATTATAACATTTTATAAAGTTTTGGGTCAAAATTGTAAAAATAGAAAGTATAGGTTATTATTTGTAATTCCGAAAATTGGTTCCCATTTGGTATTAGGAGTCAAAGTTGACTATATAGGAGACTTTGACCAAATTTAGAAAATTTAAGAAATTAAAATACTACCATATAATAAGATACTTATTAAATTGTATAAGATTTATAAGTCTTGGGGTAGGTAAGTAATTACCGAAACTTAAGGGGCTATGTGGAGTTTAGTAAGGTCCTTAAGTTATTAGAAATTTTTAGAAGTTTATTTGGTTAAATTTGGAGTTCAAAGAATTATATAAGTATAATATATGGTATTTTGACATTGTTCTAAATAGGTAACAAATATATGGAAACCGAGACTTAGAGGAAAAATAAGGTTAAGACTAATGTTTAAACCTTTTGGTATAGTTTGGTAATTTTTGGAATTATGTATAAGGTTTTATAAAGATATATGTATAATATATAGTTTTAATGGAATTAGAAACTATGTATTATAATTGGGATGAATTTGATTTTATAGAAGTTAGTGGTTATAGGTGAAAGCCGAAAATATTAAGGGCCATTTGGTATTTTATAAACAAAATATGACTATAGGTTATAATTGTTTTAATGACTTAAATGTCATAAGGTATGTTATATAACTATAATGTAACATTACATTAATTAAGTGGAAGATTTTGGAAATATTTAAGAACATAGGTGCTGTTCGAAAATATTAACATTTTTAAATGGAATTTACAATATGGTTTTAATGTTATAAGAATTATAACATTATAGTATAAGAGATATTCATTAAAAAGAATGAATATAGATTACAAGACTTACCATATAATAGTTCCATAATACACACATATAAATAAATATATGTAATGGTGTAGAAAATGTGATAAGGTTCAATAAATATAAATTATCATAATTAAAATGATAATAGATAAGGAAAAAGAATTATAAACATTGGATAGGGAATTCTAATGTAAAGAGAGTGTACATGTGATAATGAGAATCCATGTAATTAAAAGTATAAGTTCACAAATGAATTATACCACATTGAATTTTAAAAAAAAAGACAAACCTTAGAAAAATAAATACTAAGGTAAGATGCATAGTGCATGACAAAGGATCACACATACGATAATGAAACAAACTATACGATCTACAAATATACATTAGTTACATGCGATAACAAGTCCAACAATAAGTATATTATTATACAAGGCAAACTACACATGTAATGTAACACTTTTCCAATCTCGAGTTAGACCAAAAGCCCGACAAACATTGATAGTTAATAACGGGGGGTTAACCGGGAGTTGTTAGTGACGGTACGGGGTACCGTAGAATTGTGTTGTTATACGGTATGCTAATCAGTAGCATTATGTATTGTTTAGATTATTAGAGACTACACAAGGAGCATAGGATCTCGCTGATTCATACTCCACCGTAATACATCGGGGTGAACGGTATGTTGTTATGTGTCTCTGATTGTCTCTGAGGGCTTCCTCAGTTCAGACTTCTGTGTGATCTGTGATAAGATTGTTTGTCTGAATGTGATAATTAATATGCATGAATTGTGTATTTATAGCTGCTCATTATTTACTGTTGTTGAGTTAACAGTATTGGTTCGTATATAAGAACCTATATATAAAACGAACTAGCGGCTATGGTGCTATCTTATACGAAAAATAAGGAACGTCAGAAAAACGTTGTAGCACTAGGATAATAATACATATATATTATCCAAGACTTTCATACGGAGCATTGGCCTTTCTATACGCCGCTCTCGTATCTAACACTGGATCCCGAGTTTACAGACTCCGGATTGGACTAATGATCTTGGTCTGCTGTGTTAGAAAATTTGGTAATGCGATGCGATGGTATAATTAAGTAATTAATGAATGGAAGTAAAGCCAAGAGGATGTGGCTCTTGGTGCGCGCTGTGATCACAAAAACGATACCAGGATGTCCGCGTACGGGTCCGCAAGTATCAAGAAAATTTCCCGTGAGCTAGAATGGCTCGTTGGTCGGAGACTCTACCGTTGGAGTGGCTACTGCCGTGGGTGACCCGCCATAATATATGGGTAACTAGAGACATGTCGTTTTAATGAGACAATGTCACTAGGTATAACTGAACAATAATACATTTGAGAATTATACAGTGGCGAACAATATTGGCTTCTACACCATGGACGAGAATTAATACTTATTGTTACTCTCGTTGTTTCGCTTATTGTTCATTGGTTATACTTGTGGTATATTATGTGTGTTGATGGTTGTGTTGTTGTATGGATTACTGTTGTTTATTTTACAGTTTATATATTAAAATGGTATTGCATGTAATGAACCTCATGCTCTCGACCAAATAATTGAGGGGTCTTTGGGGGCATGACGGGGCATGTGATGACATACTCAGCAGGGGCTGATTCCATACCACAAACCATCTTTATTTCAGGTGATTAGCTGGTGGGTCGCAGCGAGACGTGACCATTGTGATATTACAGTTGGTTTAGACTTGGTACGGTGTGATACTCAGGTTGTTTTGGACTCGGGTTGTTTAACCGAGGTGTATTTGGTTTAGATGCTCACGGTCTGTAATAATTGTTGATGTTAGATTTGTTTTAAGTTGTTTAAGTTCTACTATCTATCTCTTGTGGTCACTGCGGGAATACGTTTCGCAAGTTGATTATCAGGTAAATCGTTATCACCCGTATGGGCGAGTGATAACAGTGACACCAGTAGGGCGATAGTTTATTATTTACCGCTGCGAGATATTATTGTGCGCGACTTCTATAGGATTACTAGGAACCGGTTTAGTAGGGGTGTTACAAAAGTGGTATCAGAGCGGAGTACCGCTCTGATTACAAGAGATAGTAGTTTAAGTACCGTGAGCCTAGGTTATCTACACACCAGTACCAAGAGATAGTGTAAATGATTTGAGTTAAGATATGGTAAGGAAAGTACGGTATTTATACCAAGAGCTGACCTTGGTTTTGAATTCTTCAGATGTCTTCCGGGAGGCGATCAGCAGGTAGAGGAGGTGGTGGAAGAGGCGGCGGGCCTGGAGCAGGCCCTCCGGAGGCCCCAGCCGTGGGCGTGGCTGAGACGGTAGCTGCCGTCTTTGCTCAGCTAGCCCAGATGGGAGGTATCCATATCGGAGCACCACCTGCACCACCGGTAGTCCCACCCGTAC